>OY740773.1:47015049-48215049 GCA_963513935.1 Aphrophora alni | reverse complement strand
CTCCTAAGGACAAATCGGTCCTAGAATCAACACCAAAATCTCTAGAAGAAATCAGACCATTCCCAAAAGCTGAGAGAAATAAACTTACAAACAAAGGCAGGAAGCCTGGTCGATGCCGAATTCTTACTGATACTCCAGAAAAAAATGAAATTGCAGTAGATGCAGAAAAAAAGAAAAAGAAACTTGGAGTAAAAAAAAGTAAGACAGTAAAAAGAACAAAATTTAGAGCCACTCTTTTTGATGATGGCCTTAAAACAAAAAAAAAAAAAAGGGACAAAAAGATGTCGTGGAAGGTTTTCCAGTGGTAAAGTTTGCAAGGCGTATAAAAAAGACTTCTGTTTTTGTATGGCCTCAAGAGAATGACGAAGGAGAAGTTCAAAGAGAAGATATAGTCGTTTTTCTTCCATCTCCAGTTGTTGGTAGGAGAAGACAGCTGTCTTTTCCAGTATCCTTTTCTGGATATGTTTGTTAATTTAAGAAAGATCCTAAATGAAAATGTTATTTCTTTTTTAATATAGGCCTAATTTTATTTAAGACTTGGTAAGGCCTATTTATTTGACAAAATAAGTTTATTTGTTATACATAATAAATACACTTAATATATACTGTATTAGTTATTATTTCATATCCCTGATGATTTATTATGTTTAGGCTCAAGGTACAAGGGGTGGTCCATGGTACAATATAAGGAGGCCCAAGGTACAGTCAGTATACCTTAGGCAGTTTAAAACTTTTATTAAAATTGTGTAAAAAATAGTAAATATTAAGATAAAATACCCCAATTATTATCATGAGGTCTTAATAATGTGTTTAATCCATTAAAAATGAAAACAGGTGCAAATCATAACAAACTTCAAGTATTAAATTAAAGAACAAAACTGACCCAAGGTACAAGGATATCCCCTACTGTTTGTACAAATCTTTCTTTACAAAACAGTTATAATGAGTGATTCTAATTCTTCAACCTTTAATAATAATACTTCAAGGAAGACTAGAGATTCAGATAATTATAAACCTGCAACCAAAAAAGAAGAAAAAGTGACCCTAAAACGCGGAAACGTAACAAGTTACCTATTTTAAAGGCTAATGGTAAAGCACACATTGGGTGGAAAGGTCGTTTTGTTCCTGAAAGAACTACAGGAAATGATTGTGGGTAACTAATTCAGAACAAAAACCTTAACCTGGTTTACATAAATGTTAGCTACAAGCTATTTAAGTTTCAACATAGGCTTAATCTTTTTTAGATCTATAAACCTTTGTCCAAGTATATGAATTCTAGTCTGCTTTTCTAAGACAACCTAGGACCTAGGCTATCACTTTTCACAAAAATGTTGGCTTTTGACATTATTAAGATCATTAGAAGAGACATTTTTTCTTGTAGGCCTAGTCCTGTCTAGAGATGTGACGGGACTGCTGTAATCAGTATTTTGTAACAGATAGTCGCCAGTCCCGCGAAAATCTACAGGAAGATAAGTGCGCTCTGCCGACTGAACTATACAACTATCCGCATCAGAAACGAAAGTTGATATGACGATTTTGTACGGTTTATTTAAATGTATATATATTTTTAATTTTCCATTTCCAAAATAAACTATAGATTGTGTTTGTTGTCTCCTTTATGATATTTTTGCAATGTTGATGGTTAAAAACTTTTTAGAGCCAATATTGAAAATTTCAATATAGTTTTCTCTCCTAGGTAAATGGAAACTAAAAGGAAGCGTTATGTCTATTTCTTTGACAATGTTTCCGTTTTGTTTGTATAAAACACAAGAAGCAGTTTTATTTTTGATTTTTAAGGTAACTCTTTTGGACTGAAAAGTACTTTTGATTGATAAGCTGTAGCTGCCTACGAAATTTCTCTTTTAAAATTTCTTAAAGTTGCAGCCATCAGCTGCTGCATCCTAGCGTGCAACTCTTAAAGACAGCATCAGACCACCTATTTGGCCCGAGGCAATAACTGTACTTTGTGATAAAGTTTAGTTTGCACTGAAGTTTTGCATTGAACTCATGTCGTGGGAGAAGTCTCCTAAAAATTTTAACTTTAACGTTCATCATGTTGAGTTTTCTTTCTTAAATAAAAAGCGTGCAATACTAATTTCAGTTGCCACTAAAATGTGAGCAGTGTTTTCTTCTAAATTTAATAAATGCATCTACTTTCTTCACGCATCATTTTCTAAGCCTGCATCAACCACCTAATAAAAAAAAAGCAAAAGTGAAAACAAAAGCAAGAACTTAATCTTTGTATTTCAGTTAATTGAGAACTTGAAGTGATGTTTGTTTGAATGATGCTTTAATTAATTTTTCTGTAAAACAAAATAATTATATTCTTTTTATTAAAATGCAAAACTAAAAATAAATTCAAATTGGATGGGATAAGCATGCATTTTTGGACCTCACGACCCCAAAGGGGTTAATTTTTCTAAATTTCATTTGACGTCAATACTAATTAAAATTTCCTTTTTTTTTACTAATATATTTAAAATTCTTTATTATAGTTGGCCAACTTAAATATATATATTTATGTGTAATTAATTAATTAATTATTTTTATTTTCTAATAATGTAAATTTAGAGTCTTGTCTAACATAAGATACATTAACGAATTGTTATCATTATCTATGTTCTTTAAAATATTATTTTGTAATTTTTAATTATATGGGGGGGGGGGTGTTTAATTAATATTATA
The DNA here is from genome assembly GCA_963513935.1 of Aphrophora alni. NCBI lineage: Eukaryota > Metazoa > Arthropoda > Insecta > Hemiptera > Aphrophoridae > Aphrophora > Aphrophora alni. The sequence goes on along the minus strand of OY740773.1, from coordinate 48,212,364 downwards.
TAAATCTTTGTTCTAAGGGCGTATAAATACATGTAAGTAAGTATAGATAAACAATCAATTGTTTCATTGTAAATTGTTCTTTTCTAAAACAGCTAACCAATGTTATGTATTAACTTTTCTTTAAATACAGTACATACCTTATAATAATATACGTCCTCTTAAGCCAACACTAAATCACTTCAGAACTTTGATTAAATTTCAAAAAATATACACTGCAACAATTACTAGAATCATAAATAAATATATTTACAAACATAAACACAAAACTAATTATTGGAAAACATTGAAAACACAGTAAATCCTTCACTAAACGAGTGAACTCCCGCATGGAGCGTCAACAAAAACATGTGACACTACGAGTTGTTATAACACTAAAAGTTGACTAATTATTTTCTCTTTTTTTCAGATATTTACCTGCCACTAAGTGACTCTGAAAGTAGCGACTTGTTTGAGAGATCTAGTGATGACTACATTCCTGAAAACGAATCAAGTGACTCGTCAAATCACTCATTTAATCGCTATTAAGAGGATATGGAAATTGTTCATAATACGAACGAAATTCCACCTGAAGGTAACGACACTAATGGAAGTCACATCAGTGAAATAGCAGAAGCAAGCAATCAACCAATAACTGAAAATAGGCCAAAAAAGAAGAAATTTTCACCTAAGCTTAAAGTTTCAAGGAAGAGGCAGAGGTTCCCAGATCAGTGGAAAAAACGAAAATATGCACTTGCAAGACAAAAGGGAGAAAGTTACATATCGTACAAGGGTGAAGAAATCCCTTCAAAACATATTGAAGAAGGCAATCTATGCCCTGAAAATTGTAAACTAGGGTGTTCTAAGAAATTTAGTTTGGAGCAAAGACAAAAAATTATGTTGTCATTTTACAAAATGGTTGTTAATGGAAAAAATGCTATTCTATTAAACACAATACAGGCTAGCCTCCCAGGGAGAAAAAGGAAAGGGGCGACAAAGCACAAGACTAAAAGCTACAAGTGTTTCATTACTTCAGGGGGAAACCAGATACCAGTTTGTAAAAGAGCCCTCATGGCTCTGTATCAAATCAGCAAGAAAAAAATTGAGATTATACAGAACAGAATAAAGTTAGGTTCAGTCACGTGTAGTCCTGACAAAAGGGGTCAACATAATAACAGGCTGAATAAAATACCAGATAACGTAAAGAATTATGTGAAAGAACGTATTGCGAGTTTTCCAGCAGAATTTGCTCACTATTCTAGAACTCATAACATAAGTAAAAAATATCTTTCACCTTTACTAACTCTACCGAAAATGCATCAACTCTATCTCGATTTATGTACAAGAGAAAACAAATCTGAAATTTTCCGTATGAAGGAATGTACATGTCGTTCTATTTTCGTGAATGAATTTAATTTGTCCTTCCGTCAACCTCAAAGTGACACTTGTAGCAGATGCGATTCTGGCAATTCAAGCGAAGAACATGTAGAAAATTACCATGCAGCTTTTGATTCAATGAAAATAGATAGAGAGTTATCACGCACATCCAAAAATGTAGTTAGATTACTGTTGATTTACAACAGACCATGCCCTTACCTAGGTTGACAACATCAAAGATGTTCTACCTTCGACAGCTATGGTTCTATAACTGTGGCATCCACATTATTACAAAAGAGGTTGAGAAATCAGTCTTTGTACTTGGACGGAACAGCAGAGTTCCAAAGGTAGTTCAGACATCTTTAGTTCGCTGCTAACGGTTTTTGAATTTGATAGTGTTTTCAGAGGTAAAGACCATTTGATTATATGGTCTGATTCTTGTGGCGGTCAAAATAAAAACTTTTTGATCATATGCCTTCACCAGTATCTTTTATTTAAAAAAAATATTTAAAGTGATTGATCACAAGTATCCTGAGGTAGGGCATACATTTCATGACTCTGATCGGGCTTTTGGCAGGATCGAAAAGATGTTGAGAAAACATGAAACATTGTTTTCTCCAGATCAGTATAGAAACATCATTGCAAAAACCGGAAAGCATAATATGGTCATGGACATGACAAAAAACTTCAGGAAAACTGATGACTTGGACAAAGAACTGAAACTTGTAAACAGAAAGAAAGATTGTCTGAAAGAACAGGTAAGGTTTAGGGATGGTGTAAAATGGTTCAGAGTAGATACTTACGGTTATTACATGTATAAAGAAAGTTACGATTATTACATGCCCTTCAAAAAAGTCACCATCTATAAAATGTTGAAAATAACACCTCATCTTGAGAATTTCACAGTTGCAAGGGTGCCAAACAAGAAAAATCAGATAACTCAAGAAAAAATTGACAACTTGCGGGAGCAACTACAATACATCCCTGAAGAACACCAGTGGTTCTATCAAACTATCATAATGACTAATGATGCATAAGTACAGTAAGACAATGTGTTTGTTGACGTGTTTCTTTTTGTTTTTTGCTTTTTTAGTTATTGAAATGGACACCCCCATAACTACCAATGAAGTATGAGCACAGCAAATATAGTTTATTCTGTGGTTTTTAGCTTAGTGGACCATTAACAGAGACATTAGATAAGAAAAAACCCATAAGAAACGGTATTAATCAAATTTGTTTTTACACATGTTTTTACACAATGACAATTTTTACTTTTTATTCTTACATGTTTTGTAATTCATTGACTTAAAACAAGTAGTATGTGCTTTCTGATTCAGTTTTATTTATTTTGGCCCAGTGTACCCCATTTTTGCATTTTACAGGTTATCAACCTCAGTTAAACTGTAGTGGATAAAGGGGCTATGTACATTATAATAATAAAAAATAATAGTAAAAGTGTCTATTTTGGCAAAACATCATACATTAACACAATTTTGTAATACCTAGGAATATTTTGAGACACTTTTTAATGATTAAAAGTTTATTCATAAGAAACTCCACAAAAATATATATATATATATTTGGGTGTGCTTCAGACCACACGTTAGAAGTGTAAACTTGTTTGAACAGTACGTAACGCTTATATACTGATGATTTTTGTTTTAATATATATGGGTATGTGAGAAAGTTTGTGCAATATTTTTGCATTGATTTTAGTTTGACTATGTATATGAGTTTGAGAAAGTTAGTGCAATATTAGATTTTTAGTTTTAATACGTATGGGTGTGTGAGAAAGTTAGTGCAATATTTTTCATAGATTTTTGTTTTAATATATATGGGTATGTGCAAAGTTTGTGCAACATTTTTTCATTGATTTTAGTTTGACTATGTATATGAGTTTGAGAAAATTAGTGCTATATTTTTCGTAGATTTTTAGTTTTAATATGTATGGGTATGTGAGAAAGTTTGTGCTATATTTTTTCATTTATACTAGTTTAACTATATATGCGAATTTTGAGAAAGTTAGTGCAATATTTTTCGTAGATTTTTGTTTTAATATATATGGGTATGTGAGAAAGTTTGTGCGATATTTTTGCATTGATTTTAGTTTTACTATGTATGTGAATTTTGAGAAAGTTAGTGCAATATTTTTCGTAGATTTTTAGTTTTAATACGTATGGGTATGTGAGAAAGGTTGTGCAACATTTTTGCATTGATTTTAGTTTGACTATGTATATGAGTTTGAGAAAGTTAGTGCTATATTTTTCGTAGATTTTTAGTTTAATTATGTATGGGTATGTGAGAAACTTTGTGCTATATTTTTTTATTTATACTAGTTTAACTATGTATGCGAATTTTGAGAAAGTTAGTGCAATATTTTTCGTAGATTTTTGTTTTAATATATATGGGTATGTGAGAAAGTTTGTGCAATATTTTTGCATTGATTTTAGTTTGACTATGTGTATGAGTTTGAGAAAGTTAGTGCAATATTAGATTTTTAGTTTTAATATATATGGGTATGTGATAAAGATTGTGCGATTTTTTGCATTGATTTTAGTTTAACTATGTATGTGATTTGAGAAAGTTAGTGCAAAAATTGTTCGTAGATTTTTAGTTTTAATACGTATGGGTATGTGAGAAAGTTAGTGCAATATTTTTCGTAGATTTTTGTTTTAATAAATATGGGTATGTGACAAAGTTTGTGCAACATTTTTCATTGATTTTAGTTTGACTATGTATATGAGTTTGAGAAAGTTAGTGCAATATTAGATTTTTAGTTTTAGTATATATGGGTATGTGAGAAAGTTTGTGTGATATTTTTGCATTGGTTTTAGTTTAACTATGTATGTGAATTTTGAGAAAGTTAGAGCAATATTTTTCGTAGATTTTTAGTTTTAATACGTATGGGTATGTGAGAAAGTTTGTGCAACATTTTTGCATTGATTTTAGTTTGACTATGTATATGAGTTTGAGAAAGTTAGTGCAATATTTTTAGTTTTAATACGTATGTAGAGCGCGTATCCGTTGTCTATATATTAAGGTTGCATTACGCTACTGTGCGTGACACGATTTCTATTGAAAAAGTCCATCCCAAAAGTTGCATTACGGTAGTGTGCGTGACGTGATTTCTATTGAAAAAGTCCATCCCAAAAGTTGCATTTCGGTAGTGTGCGTGACGCGATTTCTATTGAAAAAGTCCATCCCAAAAAGTACCCAACGCGCCAATAGAAGTTTTCACTTCAAAAAACTTTAAACCTCAATATCTCAAAACTTATTTTTTGTTACATAGCCCCTTCATCCACTTAGCCCTTCAATTACTTTGTTTACTTGCCTAGCATCTAGACATAAACACACTGAACCATCCTTTTTTATAAAACAAACTAAGGGATTAGAATATGGACTATCTTAGTTTTCTATAATATCTAAGGCTATTAATTTCACTATTTCTTTATTTACTAATTCCTTTTTTAAATGTGGTATAGCATATGATCTATTTATTAACTTTTCTTTATTATTTATGTTCAATTTTGCATTAAAATTTCTAATTTTTTCTGGTTAATCTGAAAATATTGACCTATATTTATCTAACAGAGTTTTTAATTGTTGTTTTTCATTGTCAATAGTAAGATTAGTAGACTATTTATTAACTCTTTGAGGCTTGGCAGTCACTACTACTAACCACCAAATTTTGTTTGATTTTTGTGTGGTGGTCAGTAAGGCAAACCACCAATATTATTTCCTATACAGCTGTTATAATCACAGCCAACAGTACAGCTGACTACCTTATTAGTTACTAGTGCTACCAACAGATGGCATGACCAGCTTATTTCTATAATTAATTATAAGTTGTAACATGTTTTTAACAAATTTTGCCCATGTGATTTATGCTGTTGCATTGTGAAAACTTAAGTGGTGTTAAAGTTTGGCAATTTTACAGAACTCTTGAAAACAGTGAATTATATTTTAAAGTTTTTAGTGTGAAAATGGGGTTAAAACATAAAGTAAATTTCTTTTTGCATTCTAAGGTTCATTTATTTGGTTATATTTAGGTGGTTTACTGTACTAACCACTACACAAAATCAAAACATAACCTAAAAACATATGATTTTTTAAATATATATTTAAACTTACGAATATTTAATTATATACCAAAGTGATCAAGTTCCTTACATAGGCAATTAATATACTTACATAATACAATTAATAGCCCAATAAGAACGTTAAATTTATGTATCAAATTTACTTGCCTAGACATACTCTAAGGAAGAGTGACTTTACTGACCTGTTTAAATCATTTGGTAGCCATTTTATTATTGGAGGAGACTTCAATGCGAAGCATCCATTCTGGGGCTCAAGAATAATATCTCCGAGAGGGAAAGAGCTTTTTGAAGCAGGTAGGAGGGAAAATTGTGACTTTCATTCATCTGGAGAGCCGACTTATTGGCCAACAGACAACATGAAAACGCCTGACCTTATTGATTTTTTTATCACTAAGGGACTGTCTGATAACTATGTGAAGGTTGAAAACAGTCATGATCTTTGTTCAGACCACTCTCCTGTGGTTATGACTGTAAGCAAAACATTGGTTGAGAAACTTTTGCCCCCCAGGTTAACCAGTTACAAAACTGATTGGGAGGGTTTTCAAAAAGACCTTGAAGATCGCATAGAAACTCAGGTGCCACTTAAAACCCCTGAACAGTTACTAGAGGAAGTTGAGCTGTATAATAGAAATGTACAACAGGCAGCTTGGAACAATACACCTGTAGTGAGTAGAACAACAGCTAAAAGCATGAACATCCCACTAGAAGTTAGGCAATTAGTAAGGGAAAAGAGAAAAGCTCGTAAAAAATGGCAAATCAGTCGATATCCACAAGATAAGATGGTGCTTAATCGTCTAAGTAACAAATTAAAGGAAGGCATTGATGAGTCAAAGAATGAAGCTGTCAGCACGTATCTTCAGGGCTTAACTCCAGGCAAAGATACTGATTATTCACTGTGGAAAGTCACTAAAGGCCTTAAAAGGCCTGTTATGCAAGTGCCTCCAATCAGAAAAGAAAATCATAAATGGGCGAGGAGTAATCAAGAAAAAGCGGAGATATTTGCAGAGTATCTAGAAAAGACATTTAAACCACATCCTGGTCAAACCTGTGATGAGAGTGTTTCAGTAAACTATAGTAGTGGAAACATGATTATAAAACAGGTGACACTGAAAGAACTCAAGGACGAAATTAAATTATTAAATATCAAGAAGGCCCCAGGCTATGATTTGATTACAGGCCAAGTACTTAAAGCCTTGCCTGGAAAAGCTATTGTGAAACTTTTACACCTCATCAATGCTTCTTTTAGACTTAAATTCTGTCCAAGTCAGTGGAAGGTCGCAGAGGTAATAATGGTACCCAAACCAGGGAAAGATTTAAGTGATCGAAAATCATATCGTCCAATCTCTCTCTTACCAATAATCTCCAAGCTATTTGAGAAACTGCTCCTTAGGCGTTTGAAACCTGTCATAGAAGAAAATCAGCTGATTCCAACTCACCAATTCGGCTTCAGAAACCAGCATTCAACTATCGATCAGGTGCATAGAGTGACTGGGATAATTGAAGAATCTCTTGAAAACAAGAGGATCTGCTCGGCTGTTTTCCTCGATATCTCCCAAGCTTTTGACAAAGTTTGGCATGAAGGGTTGCTCTTTAAGTTGCAAAGAGATCTCCCAGATCAGTTCTACCAGATATTAAAATCTTATTTGATGGACAGGATGTTTCGGGTCAAACAAGGCAATGAATATTCCGAAATAAAGACAATATCTGCAGGAGTCCCACAGGGTAGCGTACTTGGTCCTATCCTGTACCTACTATACACAAGAGACAACCCTGTTAATGAAAACACAACAATGGCAACTTTTGCTGACGATACTGCTGTGTTGGCCGTTGGAGCCACGGTCGAGGAGGCTTCAATGAAGCTACAGAGAAGTATTAATAACATTAGCACTTGGATGGAAAAGTGGCGGTTGAAATTAAATGAGTCAAAATCCACTCACATAAACTTTACAAACAATAAATTGATCAATGTTCCAATTCATATAAATTCACAAGTAGTTCCATCTAAGCTACATGCAAAGTACCTGGGGATGACTTTAGACGCAAGGCTAAATTGGAAACCCCATGTCAAAATGAAAAGAACAGAATTAAATCTGAAATTTAGAAGTATGTACTGGCTATTGGGACGGAAGTCCGGATTGGAAATATCAAACAAGCTGCTTTTATACAAGCAAGTGTTAAAACCAGTTTGGATGTATGGACTGCAGCTCTGGGGGTGCACCAAGAAGACCAATGTTAAAGTGATTCAATCATTTCAGAATAGGGTGCTTAGGAGCATCGTTGATGCACCGTGGTATGTGCGCAACGATGACTTGCATAGAGACCTCAAGATGGATATGGTCATCAATGCCATAAAGGGTGCTGCATGGAAGCATGAACATAGGCTCCAAAATCATGTTAATTCCGATGTCCTCAAGATGCTACAGAGCCGAGACACGGTGCGGAGACTGAAAAGGACAAAACCGCTGGACCTAGTGCAGTGATGTGTTGTGGATCAGCCGAATGAAGCGAGTGTTAATGTAGTGAAGTCACTCATTGGAGTGACTTTTAAAAATGTGTATTAGATATGCAAAATAAGATATACTAGATAAGATTGTATCTTAGTTGTAGTTAATAAAGAAAAAAAAAAAAATTACTTAGTATAGCCTACCTCTATTTTATTAGTTTATTGCTGCAGTATTTTTTAAATGTCAAGAAGAATGCTTGATGAAGAAATAGCAGACATATTTGAACAGATACCGAGTGATTCTGATTGTGGCCTATCTGATAATTCAGATGATGATCCAACATTTATACCCTCTAAGTAAAAAAAACATTGTAATGATATTAGTAGAAGTTTGATTCATGAACTGGACTCAGATTCTTGTAGTAGTGATGAAGACACCAGTTTTTTGAGTTATAAACCACTCTCGCCAGATACTATGTGCAATAATAGTGAAACTAATTCATCTACAATCTCAGTCTCAGATAATTATGGTACCATATTGAGGAGACAAAAGGTATATTCTCGTAAGTCTTCATCTTCATCTTATCATCTTCATGGTGATAGAAACAGAAAACAGACAACAACCTTGAACCAAATCACAGAGATCCCAATAGAGACAAACTTTACAAGCTACGGCCAATTATTGATGAACTTCAAGAATCCTATCAAAAATATTATAAACCAAAACAAAAACTGGTTGTTGATGAATCCATGGTTAAATTTAAAGGAAGGAATTCAATGAAACAATATATGAGAGATAAACCAATATGAAGAGGCTTCAAAATATGGATGTTATGTGACGAAACTGGGTACAATTTAAAATTTGAAATTTATACAGGCAAAACAAAAGATCATGTTGCAAAAGGGATTGGAGCAAGAGTTGTTATTTCATTATGTTGTGATTTCTTTTATAAAAACCATTTTCTTTTTATCAACAACTATTTAAACTTTCCTCATCTGCTTATATACTTGAAGGAGCGCAAGTTATACACATGCGGTACTGTAAATCCCAACAGGAAGAACTTACCTGAATTGAAGAATGACAAAACTATGCAACGTGGTGACTATGACTAGAAACTCTGTGAAGAAGGACTTGTTGTATTAAGTGGAAAGACAAAAAATATGTTAATCTACTTTCCAATCATCACAACCCAACAGATACACTAACTGTTAAACGAAGAGAGAAAGATGGAACAATAACAGAAATTCCGTGCCCAGTTATACTAAAAGATTACAATGCCAACATGAACTTTGTGTACAACTTTGATCGCTTAAAAGGTGACTATGCTCTTGACAGGAAGTCACATAAATGGTTTTTGAGGATATTTTTCCATTTTATTGATTCATCAATTACAAATGCTTTCATTATTCACAAGCTACTTACACCCAAATCAGAACGACTGAATAACAAGAACTTTCATCGCAATGTTTATGAAGGTCTCTTAGCCAAGAGACGTGTGGAACTATCAGTATGTAAACATCTGGTGAAGAAATCCCCTGTTCAAGTCAAAACTCATAAGCCTCATGTTGACACGTCAATTCGACTACAGTCAGCTTGCCACATGCCTGAGCACACAACCATGAAACGTTGTGCAATGTGTAGTACAAAGTCTAAGCCAGTGCGATCTGTATGGAGCTGCTCTACATGCAAAGTTGCTTTATGTCTTGGGAAGGATAAACTGTGCTACACATTATTTCATCAGGGACAATAAAAGTTATTGGTTAAAAATAATTATTCATATCTGTGTAAAATATTCTAAACTGTTATTATCCATGTTTCATTCATTGTTATTATACTCTTAAACAAGTCATATTATGTATTATTTCATTGAACACTATTTAAATTTATATTGTTCTCAAGGTGGTTATTGTTACTAACCACCATCTTAATGTTATATATGTGTGGTGGTTAGTAAGACTGACCACCTTTGCGACCAATATTTCAGCTACGCTAGTGAATTTTTTTCTTTTATTTTAGTCTGTGACATTATTTTTATTTACTATAATACCAAAAATAATGAATTTTTGCATAGTTAAAACAAAAACTTTCTCTGTGCAGCATGGGGGTCACAAAATGTTGGAAAGCTTGTGCCTCAAAGAGTTAAGACATCATGTATATTATCACACCATTCTTGATTTTTATCAATAAAACTATTATCATTTTCACTAAAGACTTTACTATAATGCATAAATAATATTTCCTGTGTAGGAATAATATCATCACTTTAGTCTTCTAAATCATTAAAAATTTAATCTGAATCACATAATTTCAATGCACCTAACCTGTTATTGTTGAATTTATTGTCAAATTTTGTTGTTATCATTTTGTTATTTATCTCGAAACAAATTTATTTATTTGCCCTTATCGAAACAAAGGAGCAAAGAAAGATTTATCGAGAGGCTGCAAAGTGTGAGTTGTGACCTTAAACCTTATAAACTAAAGGCTTACAGTAATTTATATTTTACTAGTGTTACATATAGTACTTACTTAAAGTAGCCAAAATTATTATTTTTATTTTACCAATCCCATTTATTTTATGACATTAGTTGTTTGAAGTTACCATATATACTTACTGTTAAGGGGATTGGTGTAAGTAAGATAAGTATTTAGATTAAATCATTTTAATAAAACCTAATTTTGTTTATAGGTTGTAGCATCACAAGCCCCATCAGAAGCCTCAAAGGAAGCATCACAACTTCCGAGAAGAAGACACAAGTGCCTTTAGAGTAACTTGTGTCCTCGGGATTATGCTAAACACATAGAAACAAAAACACCGCAATACACATGAAGGGACGGCTCTTTTGGTAATTACCAACAGCAATATTTCTAAAGCAGAAAAAAGGAAACAAAAGTTGATAATTACCCCAAAAATGAGAAACTTTAAATTTTTTAAATAAAGAAATATTACAAAGTGGGGGACAAAACACCTTACTGGTGCCTAAAACTTGGCATTCTGGGGTACCTACCTTCACAAACACTAAACTCTGTAAATACTGTGGGGGTGGGTACCGCAGAGATAAGTTATGGTTTCACCTGAAATAAAGCTGTTCGGAGTTTAAGGCTCAAAGTAGAGGGCAAAAAAGATCCAGGCTGTTAGGGAGCACAGCACGGCTTCTACATTGGTAGAAGTCAGTGATAATTTAATAATCGAAGTGCTCCCAGCTATGAATCAAGATGAAACTTGGTGAAGAGTCATTTCAGATGATTTAATAATGAATTATATAAGTGAGAGTAGTATGTTGAGTCACTTGGGGTAGACTAACAAACAAACCAAAGGTCACTGATAAGAGATACGACTTTGAGAACGTTGATGATGGCATTAAGTAAACAAAGATAAGAGTTAGGCCCCAGGCACGATACGAGTGGTGAGCGTCAAGCGTCAGAGCGGCACCGCTCTGCAATCGGACCCCATATGTTGCCGTGCAAATTTGAAGAGGGGTGTTACAATAGACCTGAGCGGTGAGCGATGCCGCTTAGGGTCGAAGGCACTGCCAAAGCCTGCCCGATTACTTTTTGTACGATGCTCGATGCTCAGATGAGTCATGCTTCTTCCCACGGTTTTCAGTCTAGTTCAAGATGTCAGAGGAGCAAGAACTACGTTGGCCTCTGGCCAAACTTAAGAAAAAGGACATTGTTGCTTTGAAAAAGCTTAGTGATACTCAAATTGAAAGTTTGATATGTGAAGTTCAGTGTCGTTCATCGTTGTGGAATGATAAAGACAACAACTTCAAGAACACTACGTTGACAAGGAAGCTGTAAGATGAAGTGGTCACTTTACAGATTGCGAGATAGAGGGAGGAAGCGATCCCTCCCTGTACACTAGGGCAAGTCTGCGTAGAGCGGATTGGAACTGCTCGAGGAGACTCATAAATGAGGATAAGGTGGACTGGGCCATAAGATCGTTCGAGATGCATAGGGCCCCGGGGCCGGATGGGATCACTCCCTTATTCCTCAAGGAGGGTTTGGAGGTGCTCAGGCCGGTTATCACGGGTGCTTTTCGAGCGAGCTTGGCGCTGCGCCATGTTCCAAGGAATTGGTCTGTGGCGAGGGTGGTCTTCGCTCCAAAGCCTGGAAGAGTGGGATATGCTCAGGCCAAGCCCTACAGACAAATTTGCCTAAACTCTTTCCTGCTAAAGGCAATGGAGAGAATTCTGGATGTAAATATCAGAGATAGCGTGCTTAGGAGTTCAGGCTTGCATGAAAATCAATTTGCTTATAGACCAGGCAGGTCCACTGAGGCTGCTCTACATCATTTAGTGAGCAGAATAGAGGAAAGTCTGGAAGCAAAGGAAATAGCTCTGGGGGCGTTCCTGGACATAGAGGGAACCTTCAGCAACACTTCAATACAATCAATGATTAGGGCTTTGGAGGATTGTGAAATGAACAAGACTGTTGTAGGAAGGGTGTCTGCCACGCTGAACAGCAGGTTAATCCAGGCTACTCTGTATGATGAAATTATCACGGTCAGGGCTAGACGTGGATGTGCACAGGGTGGAGTCTTATCTCCCCTGTTATGGAACCTGGTAGTGGATAAGATACTTAGGCGTTTAAACGAACAAGGATTCTACTCACAGGGATATGCCGATGATGTGGCCATCGTGGATAGAGGTAGAGACATGAGCGTCGTTTGTGACCACATGCAGGCTGCCTTTATCCAGGTGGAAAGGTGGTGTCAGGAGGAACAGCTATCTGTGAATCCTGTAAAAACTTCTCTCATTCCCTTCACAAGAAAAAGGAATCTGGGAGTGAGGTCGCTACCTAAGCTCTTTGGGCTGGAGGTAGCGTTGGAGAACCAGGTGAAGTACCTAGGTACTGTGTTGGATAAAAGGCTTACCTGGAACCCACCGATAGAACGGGTAGTAACCAGAGCCAAGTGTCTTATGTTTGAGTGTAAGAGGGCTGTTGGTAAACAATGGGGTCTGCAACCCAAGGTGGTGATGTGGATTTACACCATGATCATTAGACCACTAATCTCCTACGCTGCGGTGGTTTGGTGGACTAAGACGTTATAAGGTGGGGTTGGAAGTAGAATGGATGGTCTCCAAAGGGTGGCCTGTTTGGCCATCACGGGGGCCATGGGGTCTACACCAACGGTTACCTTGAATGCTGTACTGGATTTCCCCCCCCCCTAGGGGTCTATATTCAGGGAGAGGCCAGGATGAGTGCATACAGACTACAGCAAACGGGTTGCTGGAGAAAGAGGTGGCCTGCAATCGGGCACTGCAGGATAAATCAAGTGGTCAACAGGGAAGTGTTAGACATGCCCTCAGATCACATGATACCTAATGTGTCATTAGACAAGCCTTTCAAGACGAAGATCTTTTCTAGGGAAGAATGGGAGTCTGGATGGAGGTTATATAACGAGCAAGATATAGTCTGGTTCACAGATGGCACGAAAACGGAGATGGGTTGGGGCGGTGGCATAAATGGGATCAACCCAGAGAGTTCCATCGTACTGAGCCTAGGTAAGCATGCTACGGTTTTCCAAGCAGAAGTAGGTGCTATCTCTGAATGTATCAAGGAGAATCAAAGAATGAAATACATAGGTAAGAACATTCTGATCTTCACAGATAGTCAAGCTGCTATTAAGGCACTAAACATGACTAGGGTAAAGTCGAGGCAGGTATGGGACTGTATCTCATCATTGATAAAGCTTAGTCAGATGAACACGGTCACTGTGGGCTGGGTTCCTGGCCACTCAGGTATTGATGGTAATGAGAGAGCAAATGAATTAGCCAGGTCAGGTTCAGAATCCCCTTTCGTGGGCCCGGAACCGGTGTTCGGGATCTCCTATGGACATGCCAGGGCAGCGGTTGATACGTGGATACGGGAGGGGATGAACAGGGCCTGGACGAATTCAACCACTAGTAGACTTGCTAAAAGGTTAATTAGACCAAGCAAGAAACATGCTGAACAACTCATCTCTCTCAGAAGGGATAACATGAGGTGGGTGGTTAACGCAAGGTAACTAACATTAATATTTAGGAACTACTTGCAGGCGAAAATCTGAACGAGTGGTTAAACGAAATGTTTGAGTCTTTAATTACATTTTTAAGGATTCAAAATATACCCGATGATGACCGCGTAGGTTTGACAATTAGTAATGATAAAAAACCTGAACAAAAACCAATCGGTATTAGTATGAGGAAAGCCGATCAGATAAATACTGGTATAATATTTCAAACTATAGAGAATGTTCTTCAGAGTAATGTTACATTTTTTCTTGATGGAGCTATGAACATCAAGTTTAAATATGCCGAGGGATGATGCTAGAGGGGCAATCAATTACTCAAGCTCATCTGAAGATTTTTGACGTAAAAAGAAGGGCATCATAGTTATACAGAATAAATACGATAATTTATGTTTAAGTCGAGCATTAGTTGTGGCTATTGCCTATTTTAAAAAGATGATAATATGGAAAATAAAAAATAATATAATCAAATAAAACGTCCACAACTTTCTTTTCAACGATACGAGGCCATACAGCTCTGTGAAGATGCACTTGTCAATTTAACAAATGGGGTATAAATAGAGGGAATTAAAGTTTTCCAAAATCATTTGAATCAGTTTATAATTACAATCTTTACTGATAGAAGGGGTCGTGAGACAATGTTTGAAGGTCCAGTTGGAAAACCAAACATTGATTTAATTAACGGGGATGGACACTTCAATGTAATAACCTCCCAAACATCAACTGTTACAACTGTTTATTACTGTCGTATATGTAAATTCCCATATAATAGTACAGGATCACACATCTGCTCCCTAAAATACACGTCATGTAAACAAGCTCCTATCTGTACGGGTAATGAACATATTAAATGCCAAGGTTGCAACAGATTCTTAAATAACCCTGAGTGTTTTAATAAGCATTTCAGGCCTGCTTTCCCTAAACAACAGTCCGTATGCGATGTACTAAAATTTTGCCCTAATTGTAACAACACTTAGAATATTTTAAAACGAAAAGGTAAGCATGTATGTAATGAGATGTTCTGTAATGTATGTAAAGAATATAAAATATCCGGTCATCTCTGTTATATGTGGAGTGAAAATCGGGAACAAAAAAAAGATGTTGCAACTAAATTCTTGTATAAAGTTTTTGATTTTGAGTGTAGTCAAGATACACAATTTCAAGACAGAACGAATATCTATGAACATAAGCCAAACTTTTGTGTTCCTCAACAAACCTGCTACGATTGTGTTGCATCTGAGTTTATGAACAAAATGTGTACAACATGCGGTATAAAACAACATATATTTAAAGGTGAAAATACGTTAAAAGATTTCATGCAATATATCACCCTAAGTAGAAAAAGTGTTTCAAGAGTTATAGTAGTTTCAAGAGTTGTAGAGCTCACAATTTAAAAGGATATGACGGGCAGTTCATTTTAAAACGTATGACGGAAGTTTTAAAATGGACGCCCAAAGTAATAATGTCCGGATCTAAAATCCAAATGATTAAACATGGAAAAATGAAAATGATCGATTCACTTAACTTTTTGAAAGCTAAATTAAGTAGTGCATTGCCTAAAATGTTCGATCTGAACACGGAAAGTAAAGGGCATTTTCCGGTTTTTTTAACACAATTAAAAATTGGGGATATGTTGGCGATCTCTCAGCTCCGTCTTATTACGGTTACAACCAAATGCAAGAAAAAGAGAGAAATTATTTCTTAAAGTGGTAAGAAGAATTAGAAACGTATTGCACTCAAGATGTTAATATTTTAAGGTAGGCTTGTTTGAATTTCAGGGAACTTTTCGTAAAAAAACTAAGATTGACCCACTTTTAGAATCAATCACTATTGCTAGCGCATGTATGAAAACATACAGGAACAATTATCTCCCACAAAATAAAATAGGTATTATACCTACAGGTGGTTACCAAATGGCAGATAAACACTCTCGTGTAGCTCTATCCTGGCTGTTATGGGAAGAACATGTTAGAAACATTAATATCAACCATGTCGGGAACAGTAAGGAAAAAATAATCTTTAAATTCAAAGTTGGCGGCTACCATGAAAGTGGGGTTGTCGAATTCAATGGTTGTTTCTCCCATGGTTGTCCTATGTGTTGAACGAATAGAAACACACCAATTAGAAATAACCCTCATGAAACCATGGCATTGCGATATGAGAAGACGCAAAGGAAAAAGGCATTTCTGGAGAGTCACGAGTGCAATGTTATAGAGATGTGGGAATGTATTTTCAATATTTAAAAAAATGGACCGCCCCGAAATCAATACCTTTTTGAAAGGAATAATGGACACCTGTTCTGAACCACTAGACCCTCGAAATTCATTTTTTGGTGATCTGACAAATGCAACAAAATTATACTCTAAAGTGAATGAAGAGAATGGAGAAACTATTAAATACTTGGATGTCTGCAGCTTATACCCCTGGGTTTGTAAGTATGGGAAGTTTCCAGTAGGACATCCAGAGATAATGCATGGAAATGAAAGTCCTCAAAATTTAGATAGAATAGAAGGAATTGCAAAAGTTACTATATTACCACCAAAAAACTTAATATCATCCAGTACTACCCTATAAAATCCATAAAAAGTTGTACTTTCCATTATGCAGAAATTGTGTTGCAACTCTACAGGGGAAAATGATTGCAACCGTCCTCTAGAGAAAAGATGTATAAATGGCACATGGGTAATAGATGAAATACAAAAAGCAGTTGAGAAAGGGTACAAACTACTTAAGGTGTACGAAGTATGGAAGTATGGATCAACCAGATACGACGGAAAAGATGGTGGTTTATTTGCGAGTTATATTAATAATTTTTTATAAATCAAGCAGGAAGCATCAGGCTGGCCTGAATGGTGTATAACAGAAGACGAAATATATATATATATGTATATATATATATATATATACATATATATATATATATATATATATATATTCATAACTTCCACCAATGAGAAGGAATCCTTCTAGACGATAATAAAATTAAGAAAAACTCCGGACTAAGAGCCCTAGCAAAATTAATGTTAAATAGCTTCTGGGGGAAATTTGGCGATAAATCAACGATGACTTATTACTCGCGAACTGGAAATTCAATGAAGATTACATAACGCCGTCATCAAAAGCTAGCGTGGATATTGCAGCGTATGTAACAAGCAATGCACGTTTTAAGCTCTATTCCTACTTGGAAATTCTCGGGGAAAGAGTGATTTACATGGACACAGACTCAGTGATGTTTACTCAGAAGCCTGGAGAAAAGGAATTAGAAACTGGATACTATCTTGGAGACTTAACCGATGAAGTGATAGAATATTGACCAGGGTCTTTTATAGATTTGTTTTAGCGGTGGCTCAAAAAACTACGCTTATAAAGTACGAGTTCAAGGGAGTGACCATCTTAAAACAGTTTGTAAAGTAAAGGGAATTTCATTTAATCATTCTAATGCCCAAGTTATTAATTTCGAAAGTATAAAATCTATGATTGTGGAAAACAATCCAAATGAAATACTTATCTCTAACCTCCACAAAATATACAGGATAAAGCATTGTAATGTTGTAAGTAGACCAGAAGTGAAAATATATAGAACTGTATATACGAAAAGGAGAAGAGTAGAGGATTATATACATTTCCCTTCGGTTTTAAACGATCTAGGTTATGCTAGAGCTCTTGTGAGTATTATAGCGGTGAAAATAAGAGCTCTAATACCGCTATTATTTTTTCACCGTGAAACAGGGTGCAAAATATGTTTTATATCTATCCATCATGTGATATTATTCACAGTTAAAAACTTATAGGTAATTATATCATTTATAAATTTGAAATAGTTATATAGTTCATGTATATGTTTTAATATTGAATTGTTTAAATATTTTATTGTATACTATGTATAAATAATGTTTTTTAAATGATTGTAAATAATCTGTAAATATTGTGTATACTACTTAAATTAGTTAAATAATGTGTAATTAATAAACAAATTGATACAAAACAACAAATACGAATGCAAGAAATGATTATTACACCCCCAAATTGCCAATGGTCAGAAAAGAAGAAAAAAAAAGGTACTATATGGTGCCGCGGAAGAACCCCAACCGTGTCAACAAACGATCTAACTGAAAATAGAAAAATACCGCTCCGCAACAAAACAAGGCGCCATGGTTTGAAGAAATCTTACAGTAGCATTGTATAGACCAGACAGTACAGAAGACAAATTAAACATCCAAAGTTTTCTTTTATAATATGTGCCTAAATGAGTGATTAGATTCAGTGTGAACTGTACAGAGCATGGTATACTCTGTTAATTAACTTTTCTAAACATTTGCCCAATTCAAAGGCCTGTATTTACTTCAAAAACTATCAATTCAACATTTCTTGTATACTGATGAACTTTAATTAATTTTTTTTTTAGAATTTTAATCATTCTAATTTTCAATTTATTTATGCATTATACTTGTATAACACAACCATGCCAGCCGAGTGCCTATCCCGAGATCTAGCCTAATTAATATTGTATTATTGGAGTCCAAGTGTTCTGCTAAATTGAACTAAGCCTAGAGGCCTATACTACAAACTTTATTGCAAATTTCATAAACTCTAACAGAGAGTTAAATCTTAACAAATTGTTATCCAATATTGTATGTTAAGTTCTAATAAAATTATTTAATGTTATTATGTTAATATAACATCATATCTTATTATTTATTAATGTCTGACCCTAAAAAATAAGAAACTGACTTTAGCCTTTTTTTTTAATAACCATCCATATTCTAAATTAACCAATTAGCTTGAATTGAGTAGAGCCAAGAGGTAATTATGTTTCATTTAGAAAGTTAATCAAAATTTAAGAAGTTTTTCAGAAAATAACTTGAAAGAATATATTATTTTATAATATATTATATTACATTATAGTAAAGAAATATTTATTATTTATTATTATATGTGTTTTAAAGAAAAACTAAATAACTTGAATAGAATGTTTTGAACTAACGTCAAAGTAAATAATTAATTGTGACTGTTATAAAAGTGAAAAGGAAATCTATTTTTTAAAAACGCGAGACAAGATTTCAATAAAACGATGCCATGTGGCTTCAACCCGAAAAAGAAGTGATTTAATTAAAAGTTTTAGGTAAAACGTCCAATTTAACTTTTGCGAGTGAATGCTTGTCTGGTATAACATGCTTAAATTATTTTATATAGAAACTCAAATATATAAAATATATTATAATTAATTGAAACTTGTAATTTATTGTTGAAAGTTGAATATTATGTTTATATAATCGTCACATGTTTATTGGAATATAAATATTGAAATCTTTTATAAATAAAAGATTTTCTTTGTTTAAATTTTTGAATTTGATGTTTTAAACTTAAAAGGTGTAATAGAGAGATTGGTGAACACCAATATTACAACATTTATTATAAATTTATTATATATAATTTATTAAAAATATAATTAATTCGAAACACCAACTTAAATACAGAAACAGGATGTGAGACAGCACGCGCAAGGCATCTCGAATTTCACCTAACAGAAGCAGAGGCAGTGAACTTTACAAATAGCAAATTAAGCATTGAACAAGTGTTCTAAGTGTGAAAGATTGCAAATTAGGAAAATCAATGAGAACGACAAAAATTCAAAATTAACCAATGAGAAAGAAACACGAGGGATTCAAAAAAAGAAGAGGGGAGAACAACGCGTGAAAAATAGGTAGTAAAAAATAAATCTTCAGAGGGGGAACAAGTAAAGAAATTCAATAACAAACTCAGTCCGTATTTAACCTGCTATAATAAAATAACAAAATAATATCAACTAAATCTACACCAGTGAAGTGTTGTGAAAATTTGAAATAAATAAAATCAAAATAAAGTGTTTAGTGAAAGTGTGAAGAAAGGGTGGAGAGTAATGTAAGTAATCTTAAACTTTTATTAATGTAAATCAGATCTCAATTGGTTAATACAATATTATCAAACGAAGTCATATACTGGGTTTTATTTCATTACTTTATAAGGTTAAAATATAAACTCATTAAAACAAATAAGGGAATAGGGACAATTTTGTACAATTTAAGTAAATAAATAATGATAATGATAATATTGTACATTTGTTAAGGCTTTATTTAGATGTAATATTATGGTGATAGAAATTTGTTATTGGCAGTCTAGAAAATGTTCAATAAATTTGTTAAGTTAATTTGTTCAATGAATTTTAATTAATTCGAGGAATGGCCAACTCGAATCTAAAAGTTTAATGTTTTTATAGAGATTTCATGTGAAAGGGTATTCATGAACATTTTCGATTTTATTAAACTTGTTCTAAATCAAAATCTGTATTTTTTTCCTATCCAGTTTCATTTTTTTAAAGTCAGCCCACAGCCAAGCGAAATTTGAATCAATAGTAGAGTCTAAGGAGAAACCCCCAGCAACTTATAAAATTGTCTTACATGGTGAAAGCACCTGATTTAATAAAGTTGACTCACACGATTAAATTCAACCAAACAAATAAATCAATCATACAAAATAATCTAACAATAATCTAACAAAGGGAATTAAAGTTTTATAAAATTAACTATGTAAGATAAATAAATATTAACTTCTGAATACTTATAAATTTTAATTTAAAAGTAAGTTGCAACCACAAAAAAATAAAATAAATAATAATAATAAAATTTTAACGAACGTAATTATTATTAATTTCGTATGTAAGATCTTATATAGTGATATTTGATTTATATGAATTTTGATGTTTATTAATGATAAAATGTACATTTCAGAAAGAAAAAAAAGGATTCTGTATTTTATTTAATATTCTACAAAGTACACTGTTTCAAAAGAACTTGCGACCTCGGAGAAACATAAACTCTCTTCAAGAGTAATAACTTTTTATAATAATTGTTTTTATTTTTATTTTTGAAATGAATATTACAAAATGGCGCCCAACTTTATTAAATAATCAGCTCTAAATAACCAAAGCATTTTATTAGATAATTGAATTGTTTCAAATAGCGCACCAACGTGTGGCGTTACAAATAACCTCATACATTTTTTATAATTTTTATATCTGTTAGTAGTATGATGACCTACATTGACAATCTATTAAAAAGAAAGCAAAAACAAGTCAGCCCCAATATTAAAAAATTCAAGAAATATTAGCCTATATTAAATTTTATTTCTAATGAGTTACTTCTAATATTTCTGTTGTTTATGAAATTAAATGTAGCCCTAATGTCTGTGACAAGGATTATCTTGGTCAAACAAAGAGAAACATCACTATTAGGTTTCAAACACATTTGGCCCATCTAACATTACTACAGATCCGAAAAATCAAGCGTAACCGAACATCTGTACAAAACTAACTTGTCTTAAAGGTAATTTAAATTATTTTTTTATTTTAATATTTTCTCCCTGTGTTATATATAAATTCTACCCAGATTTACAAATTTAATTATCATCTATTGCATGTGCTCCAAGTTTTTCATTTTAAATCTTACAATTATTTAAAAAACTCCCATTAAAAATTTACAATCACATATTTTCAGGTAAATTTGTACAGAGTTCAAAATCTTTATGGAGACATGATTATTTATTTTATACATTATAGTCCGTTTTATAAACATGACAAATTAATTTTTTGTTTTTAAATTATTTTCTGCTTTTTAGTGTTGTATGTGCGTACTATATTTTGTTTTAGAACGGTGTTAGATTAAGTTGGGTTAAGTCCTTGTTGTTCTTAACCCTCCAATACACGCCTGACCATCTGTAACACCAGTACACGCATGCGGACTGAGAGTCCGCTAGTTGTTTTTTTACAGTTTAAACACTTTTTTGACTTTTTTTTGCTGTGAATGTTACTTTTATTTCTTACAGTTGATTTATTAGCAAAATATATTTAAAAAAATTTTAATGAAATACTTTTATTGCATAAACACACATTTATTATTCTTAACGATACAAGTTTTATAAAAAAGAAAAAATAGTAACATTTACTTTGATTATATTTACTTATTTTTCTTGTTAATATTTTTACATTTTCTTAAAAAAATTAGTTATATTTATTACAAATAAAAAATAAAAAATTAATGAAAAGTGGTTTTTGGTTTTAATTACAAGTAAATGGTAAATTTTAAATTACCAAATCAATTAAAAATATAAATGTAAAATTGAAACAAACAAACTGTCGTCAGAAGCGTCAAGCTTAAATTCTAGCATACTCCGAATCTCATCCTCATGCTGCACATCCATTATTCTGAAGAGAAAAAAAGAATATTCTAAGTTCGTAATAAGATAAAATTTTTGTGACTACCTATAGCCCGACGATAAGAACATTCACTTGAAAAAAAAGATGAATAAATGAAACCTGGTGATTTTTGTAGTAAAACGAATCTCTTTTCAATACAAAAAACCTTTTCACCGCTACCTACATTTTGTGTCAAATTACAGCTGTCAAAAGTGCTCATTTTTCGTTTTATCTTGGTTAATTCAAGAAATTGCAAAAAATAGTTATATATATGTAGTATATATATGTGTATATATATATGTATGTATAAATACTAAATGTAGTACCTTTCAGTATTATCAAAAAACTACTGATAAATCGTATACTTAATTGAAAATTAGTGAATTTTGGATCTAATCATTTAGAACAGAACAAAAATATTTTATAAATTTTAAATATTGTTTTAACGAAAGAATTAATAATATAAATCTTTAGAGAAGAAATAAATGAATAAAACTTAACTTCAGATAATTGTAATTTTCAGCACAATTAATTCACGCTTGCGGACCATTAGTCCGCACTTCAATGTAACGAATGAACGCCTGCGGAGTCTCAGTCCACGGTTGACTTTACGCGGCAAAAGGTCACTGTGTAAGTGAGCGCAATTCCAAGAAAATATTGGTACACTGCTAAGTAAAGTAGAGCGGGAAGGTACTGTGAAGCACAGTCATTTGGTGGCGTTTTTTGTTTCTCACTTAAAACAAAAAAACCAAATTGCGGACTGTCAGTCCGTGACGCGTGTACTGGAGGGGTAAATAAGCCCCTTGTTGTTTTATGCATGGAAGTAGCCATGTAAAAAGTATTCTAAAAACCCACACGACTTAACCCAACTTAATTTAACACTGTTCAAACCATTAGATGGGTTAGAGGTATTATGTCAAGTTTGGTGTCAAATACATAACAATTCGCTACCTTGGAATGATAAGGTCCTAACATTTTTGAAGAAATTGAGGTTATTCGAGAAGTGAATTCCTCTTACGGAGATCTATAAACAAAACTTACTTTTATTACAAAATAACAGATGTTAAACAAGTTACTAATTTGACAAGGCTCTAACTCTTATCTATTATTTCGGGTTGACAAGGTTTGTAACTGCATATTATGTGTCATTTTACTCTATGTCAAACAGTTGTTTGGTACTTAAATGACTGTGTTGCTAAGCCACTGTTACTGTTGCCAGGGTTATTTAATTGATGGTTAGAGGTTATGTGACTTACGGCTAGCTGTAACTTATTATTTCATTTATTTATATTGAATGTAGTTAATTATCAGAAAATGGACAAACTTTCTGATAGACACATAAAGGAGACGCTTTCTGATGATGAAGATCTATCAGATCTATTTAGTAGTGATTCAGATAACTTTGTTCTCCCAACAACTACTAGTAATAATTCTAGTGATGAAGACTTGGTTGACCTAAAGAGGTGAGTAGCATAAACACGTATTTATTTTGTATGCAATCAATATACTGGTAATTTTATTTCATTTTTGTTTTTAAGGTTAAAACGCCTACCTAATTTTTATAAATAAACAATTAATTGGCTCACACTATGTGTTTCATTATGTTTATTAAGTAGCCTATAGCCTATAATAAGGCTAAGTGAGGTGGCTTATGGGTTTTGCTTGTTTCTAGGAAAAAGAAGTGTGTGCCAAAATGTAAGAAGAAACTTACGATTGGATGTAACTTAAGCACAACCAGTGTCAGCAAAGATTCAGAGCCAAGACATTTACAGGTTGTAAATGATATTATTATTCAAGAATCTGACAATGAACCTGACGACCCATCCGAACCCCTACCTGATATGGATGAAGAACTTGAGGCTATCAAGAATTCCAATGAGTAAGTTTTCATTGACTTAAGCACAATCATCCAATGCACTTTTCACAAACATATTTAATTTTCAAATGTTTTAAATCAGGCTTATGGAAATGTTAATATAAATAGAGACCCAACATAACGGTAACTTAAACTAGGTCTGGACTAAATAACTGTAACAATGATATTTTTGTTGCTTATATACCTAATACACTAGGGCTATCAAATCAGTTTTTCCCCCTTTTTTTCTTTCTTTCTTTTTTTTCTTCTTTTTTCTTCAAGCAAAGGAAGAATAAATCAGTTGAACCTGCACGAAAGATATTGTTTAGAAATGATTCCACAACTGATTCTTTAGAAACAGATGTACCTGATCAACACTCTGAAAGTCCTTCCCATGAATACAGTAATCAAGAGGGAATTATTGCATCTGACCTGGAACATGAACTCAATAGGTAGGCCTACTTGTGTTATATTTTAGTGATAGGCCTACTAGACACAGTAACATAATACCTTATATCAGCCAAATCAGTTAGTTTTATAACATAAATACAACCTTTTTTAAATATACTGTACTTTTTGTGGTTTGTATAAAGATATATTCGGTATGTAATAATATATCGTTATGAGAATTTGATCGACGTTAGATCCTTAGGGTATTATTACGATAAATGCACCTTATTAACAATAACGGTAGGCCTAACGTTATCGTTCCTGCTGCGAATTTACGGATTGAAATTGTTATGTACCATTACTAAATAATTCAACAAACATATTTTTACCCAAGGTTTTTTTGCTGTTAAAATATTATCTACGTTCCACATGTTCATTGTAAAGTATTTGTATATTATTTTGCTGAAAACATAAGTAGCTTGAAATTCATTACATGAAATTATTTCTATTCTTCTTTTGCAGTGTCGAAGAAGAAAGAAATATTGATGACACACCCAAAACAAAATGTCCGAAAACGTATTGCTAATCAATCAAAATAGAAATCTAATGTGAGAAAAAAGTCCATCAAAAAGGAGAAGAATACGTTAGCCGCAGAGGTAAGTCTGCTGTTAAGGGGTGCCGGAAGGGGTATTTTTATGCATTTTTTTGGTAGTCCTAAGTGTTCCTTTTAAGAAAATATACAACTTCAAGTAAAAAAACGCATAAATATGTTTTAAAAAAATCCAGAACCAGACATAGTCACACTCGTTTTTCTCACCTATTTGTGTCTGTTTCATATAGTACAAGTTTATAAGTGTCAATACAGTTTTGTTGTGCTGTGTTGGCAATGCTGCTTATAAGCTGACTTTTTCTGTCATTCTGCTTGTTTGTTTTGTATAAGATCAGCTGATATTGGTTGTCGTTTCCATGGTTATGTTGATACATCTTTTTTGTAAAACATTATCGGTTCGTCGGTGAATATTATTGTGTTTAGTAGTGTGTTTTGTTTTGTGAATTATACTAGTTGTAGCCATAATGCCTAGAGCAAAGAGTTCTTACAAAACTAAACCTAAATACAAAGGTAATCAGTTCCAAACTAAGGATCATAGGCATGGGCATCCACCAGATAGGCCTAAGCTTACAAATACATCACCTAGGCCTAAACCAGAATCACATCCACAACCTAGGCCTAGTTTGTCTTCAAAGTAACTTTCGTCATCTAACAGTGAATATGATACCTACAAGGCCTCAGGTAAAGGAAATGTTATTTTTGACTTAGACCTACTTAGTAATATCATAAAATGCTTTGTAAAGTGTAAATTTTGTGATGGCAAGGACTGTGTCGAACTTTGTGTTGTAGAAGGCGGTAAGTTATTTAGACATGGCCTAGCTGTAAATTTGGAAATAAGGTGTAACTTATATTCCCAATCATACAGCTTCTGTAACACAACATTCAATGAAGGCTCTCAAAAATATGACATAAACGTCATGTTTGTTTATGCTATGTGAGCGATTGGGCGTGGCCTTTGGGCAGCCAACACGTTTTGTGCTTTGATGAACTTACTTTCACCACCTCAAAAATTTGAGCCTTACACTAGGCTATTACTGAAGGCAGTAGAAAAGTGTGCTGATGAAACCATGGTAAAAGCAACAAAAGAAGCTGTGTCTGAGAACATTGAGGAACCTAATACAGGCTTGGCAGTATGCTTGGATGGGTCGTGGCAGAGACGAGGCCGTAAATCTTTGAACGGCTTTGTTAGTGTTACGTCCTTTGACACTGGCAAAGTACTAGATTTGCAATAATGTCTAAGTATTGCTAAGTGTGTGCTGTTGCTAAAGATAAAGGCAACATAGAAACTCACTTGTGTACACAAAATTATTCTGGAACTAGCGGAGGCATGGAGGTCGCGGGAGCATTGCAAGTTTTGTAAAACTCTGTAAATCGGGGTGTTCACTACGTCAAATATCTTGGAGATGGTGACAGCAATGGTTGCAACAAAGTAACAGATAGTAAGACATATGGAAATGAAAGAACAATAGAAAAACTTAAATGTGTCAACCATGTGAACAAACGAATGGGTACGAGGCTAAGGAAAATGAAAAAAACTTGCGGTAAAGCAAAACTGGAGGATGGTAAAACTATAGGTGGTAGAAATAGACTGACAAATATAGAAATAGATAGGTTGCAGGAATACTATGGCCCAGCCATTAGAAGTGGTGGATCTGATCTGGACCAAATGAAGAGGAATGTGTGGTCAACATACTTTCACAAAATATCAACTGATGAAAACCCGCAACATAGTTTGTGCCCTGCTGGACCCGAATCCTGGTGTGGATACAATAAAGTGAAAGCGAACAAACTTATTTATAAACATAAACATGGATTAGCTTATGATATTATGGTTGCAATAAAAAAGATTTTTCAAGACTTAGCTGACCCCAATCTCTTGAAAAAATGCCTCCATCAAAAAACCCAGAATAAAAATGAAAAATTTAATAACATTGTGTGGTTGAAGATTCCCAAAAATGTATTTGTGCGGATGAACACTTTGAAACTTGGTGTTCTTGATGCCGTTTTAAGTTTCAATGATGGGTTTTGCAGCAAGTTAGCCATTTATAATAAGTTGGGCTTGAAATTGAACAGTAAAGCAATAAATGCGCTTCGCAACATGGATGCCACCCGGCAGAGATAGCAGCTCTACAAATGACCAGGGAGGCCAGGATTGCTAAGAAAAGGAGAAAACTAGCTCTGAAGGAAGAGAAAGAGCAAGCTGATGATCCAGAGTATGGTACTGGGATGTTTTGAAGGACTTAAAATAAACAAAGTCCCAAATTGTGAGTTTTTTTTACTTTAAAGCCCGTAGGTTTGTTACTCTTATGAAAATGAACAAAAATGTCCAATGAACAATGCTCAGAAACTCTTCATTACAGAAATGAAGATGGGGGAAGATTACAGATAAGCCCTGCCAATTTACCCATACAGAAACTTCTAGATCCCTTATGTAGGAGTTAAAATTGATAGATTTTATGCAAAATAAGCTCAGAAATCGAATAAAGCAGGTTAGCAATCTGTAACTAGGTAACATAATTATTGAAATATTCTAAAAAAATAGACTAGTTTTTTTTAAAGGACCTAGGATTCAAATTTTCAACTACCCACAATTCCTTCAGATATACAAATGTTGTCCCTTAACTATCCGAGAATACTACTCAGGCTTCTTCTTCTCAAAAAAAGTACAGAAAGTTTAGAAACGCTTCGTTACAGGAATAAAGATGGCGGAACTTTGCAGATAGTTCTACCAATTTACTCATACAGAAACTTCCAGATTCCTTATTTTATCTTCAAAATTATATTTACATGAGTAAGTTAAATACAAGATGTGTTGATCCAAAAAGGTGGTTTATCAACAGTTAACGATGTTATCCAATTCAAACTTTAAAAAATCGCGTTTTTATCGCTATTTTCTAGATTATGGTAGATACAGACTAACATGACTATTGCATTTCTTGGCTTACTTTCATGAAACCTATTCATTTTAGCTCCTAAATAGAGGATCCAGCAGTTTCTATATCTCTGTAAAGAAGTATTTCTGAGTTCATTGGATTTCCATTAATTTTTATGAGATGAACAAGCCTGAGAAGTATTCTAAAATAGTTACGGAGCACTTTGTATATTATTAAAATATTGTTTTCTCTAGAATGAGTAAGACACATTATTGAAAATACCATCTGCAGGAATAATAATGTTAATACTATTAAAGTTTTTAAATCGTTTTCTATAGTGTCCCAAAAATGTACTTATTGTCACATAGCTGATTCAAGTAAAGAAAAGATTTTATGACACTTTTTCAAAGCTTTGTGCAAAATTCAATATAATAACTGCATTATTTGTTAAAGACGTATCTCATTTTAAATATATTATTTAAAGTTATATTGCAATTATTATTGTTGCACTATTATTTTTTCAATATTGAGAAATTTTCTTAATATAGATTTCATTCTATAGCCAATATAGTCCCACACAGTTTACAATATTTTTTTTTTTTGATTCGGGTAGGCTTACATTATTTTTACTGTCCAAATCGTGTTTATTTACTTACAGATGTTGATAGCGATTCTTCAAATGGAGTTGTTGGAAATACAGATAAATTGTAGAGTATAAGTAAAAACCGGGCTAAGTGCCAAAAAATTCAAAGTTGAGTTGAGTATCAAAAAGTGAGCTATGTGTCAACCCCAATACGGTATAAACTGGGCTGTGTTGAGAAAAACCAATAACTTGGTTTAAATATTTTCCGATAGACTGCGCATGGTCTATGTTCCAACGCTTCATCAGTATAAACCGTGGTAAGTGCCGCGCACGTTATTAGTTTTGTTTTAGAGGTTATGTTTGTTTCTGATGTTGAACAACTGTGCGGAGTGTTTACTCTTCTCTTGTTTTAAATAAATAAGTGATCATATAGTTCAAGTGACTTGATACGATAATGGAAGTGCCTGTAGTGTTAGCTGATGGACATAAAAGATGTAAAAAGGGTGAAGGGAGATTTAGTAGTGTTCAGAAGTTGAGAGACAAGGGTCAAGAATATATTGGCCGAAGCCTTGTTGTGGATGCTAAACAACCTTCTCCAAATGAGGTAGGTCTATATAATTTTACTTAATTTATTGATTAATTAAATTCCCTTACGCGGAAAAGTAAAAGGTATCCGTTAAGCGAAGCTCTCTTGTATTTTTAAGTGTAATATTAACCGTAATGTTTTTTAAGGTTAACAAAGTAAGCAAACACAAAGGTTAGTAGAGGTCTAAATGTAAACAGGCCTCTATTATCCTTTTTGTTTGTTTCAGGTATCCTGCAAAAGTAAATACAAATGCAAAAATATTGAATGGGAGCAAAAACTGAAAATTTTTGACGACTTTTATGACACTGGTGACAATGCCAAGCAAAATTCACACCTGATGGGACTAATAAGCGTTTGTGAAATTAAACGCAGGCGTCATGGAAGCTATACTGAAGCAGAAGCGAGCCGTAGGCAAGCGTCTATCTTCTTTACAGGACCTAATGGAAAAGACGAAACTGTTCAAGTCTGTAAGAAAACATTTTTGGAAATTTACAATATAACAAAACGAAGAGTAGAAACTTTAGTGAAAGCTAAAAAAAGAGGGGATATTGTTTACGTTGAACGGCGAGGAAACAAAAAGAAACATAGAAAATATTTTGAAGTTGATGAACAACTTGTTGTAGACCATATAAAATAGACTTCCCAAAGAAGAAAGTCATTATACACGGGCAAAGAACAGCAAGAAATATCTAAGCCAAGATTTAAATTACCACAGACTCTTTCTTGCTTTCAAGGAACTTCACCCTAACTCTGTGATCACCTATAGATATTACACAGATACTGTAAAAAAACACTTTCCCAAACTAAAGTTTCAAAGGCCAAGAAAAGACACATGTGGGACATGCGACTTTCTGCATAGTAAAATAAAATATGATTAAGGTAACAAGGAAAAACACAAAAAAGATTTGGAGCTACATCATAGAAAGGCTGAAAAAGCAAGAAGTGGAATGAAGTTTGATCATGAAAACTCACAGCAAGTTAACAGTAACACATGTACTTTATCTGTCGACCTTCAACAAGTCTTTTCATTACCTTCCTTAACGCATTCTCAGATGTATTATCTCCGCCAGCTCTCCTGTTATAACCTTGGCGTCAACATGGGAGACAACAATTAGTCCTTTATGTTTGTTTGGCATGAAGGTATATCGGGCAGGGGTGGAAACGAAATAGCCTCGTGTGTATTAAAGGGCATATTAAACAAAATAACCCACAAAAAGTAACTTGTTGTTTGGAGTGACAACTGTGGGGGCCAGAACAAGAACCAAATGATGTTGTTTTTGTGGATATACCTAGTTTGTCTTGGAACTTTTGAGGAGATTGAACACAAATATCTAGTGTCAGGACATTCCTACCTTTCCTGCGATTGTGATTTTGCCCTTATCGAGAAGAAGAAAAGAGTGAATAAATGTGAAGTTCCGTTAGACATTGTGCGTGTCCTTGTTAGTGCCTGCCATAAAAGGCCGTTTTTGACCACTTTGATGGGTGAAGATGACTTCTTTGATTTTAAAAAAGCCTCACAAAACTGTTTCATGACAAAGAAATTGGAGATTTCAACAATCCGGTGTATCAAGATTACTACAAGGAATACAGGTGTGGTTTGTGTTAAGAAATCGTTATGTGACATTGAACCTTGGAAGCAAGTAAATGTTTTTAAGAAAGGAGTAAAGAAAGAACATATTCTACAAGGGCTGTCTAAACTTCAAACATACAACACATTAAAAACCGAAAAAAAGGAAGATTTGAAGAAAATGATTCCCTTTCTCAAAGAAGAAAACAAAGATTTTTATAATGAATTAGTTGCCTAAGCAAAATTTCAGTTTGTAATAAAAATGCTTTTTTATACTAATTTTCATTATATTTATATGGTTCTCTTTTAATGTGTTTGCTTACTCTGAAAATACTGCACTTTTTAATAAGGTAACTGCTGGTACTTAGCCCGCTTTTTACCTCTTAGTGTTTTGGACATACCCCTTTCCTAAATTTTTTTAGTGGTTTCAACTTGTATTTTAGCTACACTATTATGCAATATCTAATGCAATAAGTATGTAGTTACAGTAAAATTTGGTAAATTGCAGAAAAAAAATTCTAAGCTCATTTCAAATAGTTTTTTTCATTTATCTCAAAAGTTATTTTTTGGCACTTAGCCCGGTTTTTACTTATACTCTTTAATTTGACATTACTCTATCATCTAAAGAATGGTCAGACATGGCTCCAAGGGATATTTATTATAAGAGGAAAAAATCAAAGGGAGCAGAAAAAATACAAGTCTTTAGCATCAAATGTATTGACACACATTGTTAATGAGCATTTCTGGTTAATATCGAAGAAGAGTTGCTGTTTGGTTTATAAGAGAGCCATAATTTCGGAAACTGACAAGTTTTACGTGAAAATTGTCGGTACATGCAAAAACTGCAAAGGAATCTTTGTTGGATACATCCACAATGCCCCAGCAGAGGGAGAAAGGTAGGTACTTTTTGAAACCCTAAAACTTGGAAAAGTTTAGTACTATACCAATGTAATGTTTATGAAGCATTGTTCTAATTTATTTTTGTAATTTTTAGAGTTTTTTCCTAATTTATTTTTGTAATTTTCAGAGCAATGTTAAGATGTAAATATACGTCGAAAGACGCTTGTATCAAAGCACAAGGAAAACGTATGCTGAAGGGTGTCGCAAAAGAAACGGCTAGAGCTGCACTCAAATTATATAAAGCTGGATGATAACGTACAAAATTAGAACATAACTTGATGCAGTATGGTGACAATGAACCTTCACACATTCCAATGGCAAATGCTTTGCGCTGTATGAAATATAAAGCAAAAGCAGAGGAGCGAATAGGCAGACAAGAGGTCAACAGTATTCTGAAGGTGAAATATACAATTCCCTTCAATCAAAGTATTCACAACATAGGGGTTGATAAGTTTTTTGTCCATTATTGGACCCCTTCGCAGTTGAACTGCTACAGAGAAGTCGCCAAACACCAAAAAACTACGTTATTAATAGACGCCACAGGCGCTGTCGTAAAAAAACTTCAACGGCCATTCCAGAATAAATCTGGCAAAATTTTCTTGTATCAGGCAGTCTGTGTTGGCGGGACAACATTCCCAGTAACTCAAATGTTGCCAGAAGGCACGATAATTTGGCAATATTATGTTGGTTGGAAGATTGGAAAAGAGCTGGAGCGCCAGTGCCAGATGTGATTGTATGTGACAGATCGAAAGCTTTTATGTCAGGAGTTATAAAATCTCTTGGAAGCTGCAGTGATTTGACAGATTATATAAACAGATGCTTTGGAGTTCTTTTTTTTTTTTTAGAGCAGTGAGAATACACTCCCCACAACATTTTTGAGGTGCAACATTCTTGAGACCTCAACCTTCACCAAAACAACTGTAATCAGCATTGCCTTACAGGAGCCGAAAACAGCTATAAATATGTTTACAAGGTACCACAGTTACGATTTTGAATAAATATTCCCTTTGAAATAAAAAATAAAATTTAAAAAGTTTCTGGGGAAAATTATCAAATTTAAATTCTTTTTATTTTATATATGTACTTTTTAAAGTCAATGTGTTTATAATTTTAAAGTAAGTTTGATTTTAATATTTAGTAAAGATATATTCATTTTAATAATAATTAGAGAAATAATAGTAATTGATATTTATGTTGAATTCTTGTAAGATGTTTTAAAGCTAAGAAAAGTTATAGTTAAATCAAGATAAGAAATTTTATAAATTAAAATCTTGATTAATATAAAGAATTAAAAAAGGAATTTTTAATTAAAATATAAATTTTATTTCTGATTAACATTGTATTGTGTGGATTTTAAACTAACCCTATGTTGTTTTCAGCTTAAAATTAAGTGTGTTTTTAAAATAATTTGTGCTCTTATAAAATTCACAATTTTAAATAGATTCTGCAAAATAACTCTAAAAAATGACACTCCCTGAGAGTGAGTTTTAAAGTTATAGCAATAAGAGAAAAAAGAGCTAGTTTTGATTAAATAATAAAAGTATTAAAGGAATTTTAAAGTGATTCCTAATATATAAGAATAAATACTAAAGACAGTATTTTATTCTTGGAGCATTGTGTTGTTTGGCATAATAAGGACGTTAATAAATAATTTATCAAGCAGTTCCCCAAAGGTGGGACTTGAATAAAATTAAGGGTTTATTGGAATTGCAAAGCAATAAGTTCAATTTCCCATTTACAACCTTCTGTTGTGAATAACGTCAAAAAGAAGTAAAAAACGGGTGAAACCAAACATCGCACTGTTTCAGACCGAGCTCATGCTTTTATGGCCTTTGTAGTGTTTCTAAATAACGGACATTCCCAAAAACGGACACGGACACCAAATTGGTAGTCAATAAGTTAGTCAAAACTTCCGAATTACGGACAGCGGAGTATAAAATGTTGCCCTTTTCTAAGAAATTGTAGATGTCTCGAAACCTTCACTGCAATGTTTGTTCATTATTTAGCAGGAAGTTGACTTCCTGTTTACCAGGAAGTTGATTTTCTGGAAACTAGGTTTCTTTTCTTTTTGCCATTTATTAACAGTAGTGGTTAAAACCTTTTACAATTCAGTTTGAATAAAGTTACCATGAGAACAGTGTGTATTGTGATGTCTTTTTTGTATCAAAAGGACCGACTTCCAAGAATTATTTTGTACACTGAAATACAGTAGTACACTGCGGGAGGATCAAAGCCTAGCCGCTATTGTTTCGCCCGCTATCGCCTTCCGAGAATTATCTATGGAGTGTCTGCTGTAAAAATGGAATGTGCTACTTTACCCCAACCAATAGGTCTGACTGACACATTTATTGCCTTCTGACTGTCACATTTATTGCGGTCAAACCACCCCGATTCACATGCAGTCAGGAGATGAAGTACCTCTGTTACACAGTTAGTGTCGTGCTGCCAGTCTGAGTGAACTAGCCCTTGCCGGATTGTGAATTAGCCTTTGCCCGACTGTAGTGGGGTACGAGCAGTCCGTTATTTGGAAGTTTCACTGTACATTATATTGTAATGTATATGTAATATTATTGTATTTTATATTATTACACGTGTTTTTATGTAAAACCCCATGATATTTGGTTTATCCGGAATTTCACTTTTCCGGAACGGTACTGGTCCCGTCAAAACCGGATAAACGAGGTTTTAGTGTATATTTCTTTTATTTTTCTTTACCTAACCTAACATAACTACCCAATCATTTCTAAAAGTGACATAACCTGTCCACACTACAGTAGGCCTAGTTATATTTCCCTTATTTTGTAAGAAAAACTAATTTCTATTAAAGAAGAAAATCAATAGTTTTTGAGTAAAAAATTGTGAAAAACTGAATATGGCTTTGAGACACAGAAATGGGTCTCATTTTGATACCCGAAAATGGGTCTTATGGCGTACTGATGTATAGTTCTTTGTATATTTTACCTCCATATGCCACGAGACCCAAAAATGGGTATCTAGAAAAATTTTGGGTTTTTGAACAGATTATTTTTCAAAAAAGGGTACAAACCTTTTTTTACATTTTATTCTATACATTTGTGATTAAAAACATAATTGGCCTCGTTGAGTGGTACTAAAAAATCTGTGTGGCAGTTAACCTGTTAAAAGAATTTCATTATTTGACTTGTTGAATTAGATGTTTTAAATTTAAAAAGAATAAATATTATATAAAAGAGATTGCGTAATATAAAAACATTACCTTTTGAAAAATGAGAGATTTTACTTTGAAATTAGGTTGCAACCATAATATTAATAGTGAAGATGAAAGTGTATTTGAAATTCCAGATTTAAATTCTTGCAGCTCTGATGATTGGGTACCCGATAGTTATTCTTCAGAATAATCTGATACTGACAATAAAGTGACCACTTCAACTATCACGAAAGTAAAGAATAATTATAAAACCAACAACAAACTTTGTAACAGCAACATCTATGAAATTGAACATGTATCAAATACTTCGCACAACCAGAAAACCAAATTAAATAATTCAGTAGTGTCCAAATTGCAAAATAACACAAGCATTAACTCTGACGAACTTATACCGAGTATGTTTCTATGGGTACTATATCATTTCCGATAGTAGCAAAAATAGAGGGCATTCGAGCATGGGATAAGAAACAAGCTGGTTTATTTTGTTTTAAATTATTTAGCAAACTGCCACAACACTTTAAAATAAGTCATGGACATGAGAAAGAGGTAAATGAATTTAAGGCTTTACCTTGTAATTCTCCTGAAAGACATAACATTTTGAAACGATTAAGATTAACCCCTTAGCAACCAGTTACGTAATATTACGTTTTCCGCTTACGGTTAAATAATACTAGATCCGTAATATTACATTGGGTATTATTTTGCGAGTATATTTCATTCCACAATATTTCGGTCATTGCTTTTAGTTTTATAAATGACTACTAGATCGCAGAAGCTTCCATCTTTAGGCTGTTTATTATCCATATTTGACAACAGATCAGATGGCTCTGAATTGTAACTTTTACATTCTGCTTTTTCAACCGCATGTCACTGAATCAGTCTGTATAACAGTGGCAATACATTCGTTACGATTCTGAGAAGTGAGCAATGTTTATTCATTTATCGTTGCTAACTTTTATAATTTTTCCTTCTATTTTGTATAACTTTTGTAGTGTTTTTATCTCTGTTATAATTATTGTATATAAAAAAATACTTATAAACATTATATTTGGTTTGATTTTGTGATTTTTCTTTATATAAAGCATATTAGTGTCATTTGAATTTTTCTTTATAACATATTTGGCAAATTCTAAAATATTTTTTTGTTTCGGTATATGTACAATTTTGTTTGTTTTGTAAAAAAATGAGTGATAGTGAAGAATCTATCAATGAAACTGAACCGTTATTAGAGTCAGATAACGAAGAGACTTCGGATACAGATGTTTATTCAAGCAGTGAGTCATATGACGAAGATGATGACTTGGCGTCTGCAAGAGAGTGGTTCCCGGTAAGTGTTTCTCTACCTCCACCACCACCACCCCGGTTTCCATTTATGTCATCAAGTAAAATGAACTTTGATATAATGAAATATTTCTCACTGTTTTAGGATGACGATTTCTTCAATCTATTAGTAACACAAACCAACCTGTAAGCTCAAAAACATGATCAAAATTGGGTGTCAACCAACACGAGTGAAATGTTGGTTTTCATGGCTTTGAATATACTGATGCCACTTGTAAATAAATCTGTTATTACTCAATATTGGAGTAAAAGGGATGTCATTGCAACTCCTTTTTTGGTAAACTAATGAAAAGAAAAAGGTTTCTTCTCTTGAAGAAATATTTGCATTTTTTTAACGACAACACATTGAATGAAAATGAACACCCGGCACCAAAATTACGAAAAATTTGGCCGATTTTAGAATTTTTCAACAAAAAATTCTCAACGTTGTACACTCCAGATCGTGATATTTCAGTCGACGAAAGCCTTATGCTCTTCAAAGGACGTTTAGGGTGGAAACAATACATTCCACTCAAACGAGCACGTTTTGGAATAAAATCCTATATTCTAAGCGAATCTAAGACAGGTTATATTTGGTCATTTATTATTTATACTGGAAAGGGAACAAAATTTGCTCCTGCTTTTGAAAATGAGCTAGTTTCAACGCGAATTGTACTGGCACTAATGGAGCCTTTACTTGATCGGGGTTACTGCTTGACAACAGATAATTTTTACTCTTGTCCCAGATTAGCAGAGATACTTATTCATCGTAAAACCGATATCTACGGGACCATAAAAGCGAATAGAAAAGACTTACCACCACAGATTAAAAAGCAAAAACTAAGGAAAGGTGAAATCATTGCATATCAAAGAGGGAAAGTACTAGCGCTAAAGTGGAAGGATAAAAAAGATGTGTGTTTACTGTCGACCGTACATTCAACTGCAATAGAGAACAATAAACCTAAAATTGTGTTAGATTACAATAATACAATGGGTGGAGTAGATCGTATTGATCAGCAGCTATCAAACTACCCAATCATTCAAAAACGTGGAAAGAAATATTACAAAAAATGTTTTTTCATATGGTTGACTATGCATTGTGCAATTGTTATATTCTGTATTCAAAATCCGGGGGAGTGTTAAAAAATTTAGAATTCAGAATGCAAATAATAGAAAAGATTTGTGAAACTTACGGGACTAGTATTGAAACAACGAAAGAGCGACGACGATAGATTCCAGCTCCAAGTCGTCTTACAGAACGCCATTTTCCTGAGTATGTTCCAGCCACACAGAAAAAAACGAATGATACAAGAATCTGCGTCGTTTGTTCAAAAAAGAGAGACGGGAAAGGGAAGAAAGTTAGACGAGAATCTCGTTACCAGTGCCGTCAATGTGATGTTGGTCTATGTGCTGCACCTTGTTTTGGACTTTACCATACAAAATCAAGACATATAAAAAAAAAAAAAAAAAAACTACAAAGCAAACTCTCAACAATGTATTTATATCAGTTTCAAGAATAAATGATTATTTTTTAATGACATAATTTCCAAAAAATTTATTTTTACCCTAACATAAACCATCTTTCCTCCGCCTCCCTCTCAAACGTAATATTACGTAACTGGAATTAAGAGGAAAACTCATACACTAATATTCCATAATTATGTAAGTTTTAATTTTAACTCTTGTTTTTGTTGAATGTATACGTTTCAAATATTAAATATAAATAATAAAAAATAGGTAAATTTTGGGTTGGTTTTCAAAATATATTTAGGTTGTAGAGGGGTTAAAAGGAAATTATCTTCATAACTGGAAGTGGAATATTTATTGTTTGTCGACGGCCTTCAAATTATGCGGTTAGTTTTCAAGATTATTTAGCGTGTAAACATTGTTTTGGGTTTTATTATTTAAAAAAATTGTGGCAACATTTAAAAAATTGTACTGAAAAACATGAGAAAATATTCACTCTCCATAGAAAAGTCCAATCATCCTCTCTCTCTTGTAATTACCTTGTAGCAAGCAGATTTCAGAACGATTTATGACAGATATATTATCCCATATGCGGGCTGACAAAGATGTTCTGTAAACTAACTTGGCAGCCATTCTAGCCTTTGTGTAAAACGGCTAATGTCTCAACTAAATTGTTAGATTGTGGTTGGTGTTTTTAGTTTTTGTTCGTTCTGAAAGTTTTCGTAGCAGTTGCGTTCGAGTGTTATTTCTCCTAAATGGTAAGTGATATTTTGAGTCTTATCACGTTTCTATGTAGCGTTGTAGTGAAGTAACAAGCAGCTTTCATCCCCATTTATTTTCTTTATCTTACAGTGAAAAATTCATAGGTTATATTTTAACACGTGGTGCGTCCTAATTTGGGGAGGTGTCGTGATGCCTAATTTGGGGAGCCCCAAATTGAGCTAACCTTACATTTTTGAAAAAAACACCACTTTCTTCATTTACAGATGGCTCCTAGGAAGCAATGGGATCCTGAGAGAATGAAAGCTGCTGTCAACTCTATTAAAAATAAAGAAATGGGATCTTTTAAAGCTGCTCGGATTTATAATGTGCCTCAAACGACGTTAGAGCGTTACGTTAAAATTGCAATCAATGAAGAAGGGTCTACTACACCGAGATCGATTGGTAGGCAGCCAACTTTGGCAAAAGATATTGAAGAGGACCTAGCAAAATATTGTATATGGAAAATAAGTTTTATGGTTTAACAACGAGAGATGTGCAGGCAATGGCGTTCAAATTAGCTTCATTGAATGGTCTCAAACACAGCTTCTCAAAAACATCCGAGCTCGCAGGGAGAAAGTGGTTAAAAGGGTTTTTTCGCAGAAACCCAAGTCTTTCTGTAAGACAACCGCAGGGACTGTCTTTTTCTAGGGCTAAAGGGTTTAACCCTGAAGAGGTTTCAAAATTTTTTGAATTGTATGATCCTTGTTTACAGCAAATAAAAAGCAACCCGTCACGTTTATTTAACTGTGATGAAACTGGAATCACAATTGTACAGCACAAACACAGTAAAGTGATAGCACTGAAGGGTAAGCGCCCGGTAGCATCATTGCAGTCTGCAGAACGTGGAGCCCTGATGACAGTAGTGACATGCACAAGCGCTGTGGCACAATTCGTTCCTCCAATGATTATTTTCCCACGTAAAAACATGAAATTGGAACTTATGAATGGCACACCTCCTGGTTCAATTTACGAATGCCATCCATCCGGATGGATACAAAGTGAAATATTTACTAAATGGTTTCATCATTTTATTAGTCATGTTAAGCCAACAGAAGCAGACCCAGTATTATTAGTGTTTGACGGGCACTACACCCACACGAGAAACATTGATGTAATTAATGTTGCTCGAGACAATCATGTAATCATTGTATGTTTGCCCCCTCATAGTTCGCACAAAATGCAACCTCTCGATGTCGGATTCATGAAGCCATTAAAAACATTTTACGCACAGGAAATTGAAATGTGGCTACGAGCAAATTTTGGAAGAGTTATTACCGTTTACCAAATCGGGGAATTATTTGGAAGAGCTTATATGAAAGCAGCCACTGTCCAAAACGCCGTCAATGGCTTTAAAACAACTGGCCTCTTTCCTATGAACAAATATTGATTTGGGGAAGAAGATTTTTCCCTTCATCAACAACCAAGATCAAACGACTCATCCAGACCAGAGAAAGATTCTGAACAACAACCTGAAGAATTAACAAATTTTATGGCTGTCCAGGGAACAAGTTCTACTGTTGTCCAGTAATCAAGTTCCACGGCTGTTCAGGGAACAAGTTCTACTGTTGTCCAGGAATCAAGTTCTACGGCTGTCCAGGAATCAAGTTCTACGGCTGTCCAGGAATCAAATCCCATGGCTGTCCAGGGAACAAGTTCTAAGGCTGTCCAGGAATCAAGTTATACGGTTTTCAAGGATTCAGGTTCCACAGCTTGTAACATCCAAATTTCATAAATGAATCTGCAGACAAATTATCCACTCGTCTTCCATAGCTTCAACATCCGTCCCTTGACAGGTGCCGGCACCTAGCGACTTTCTCCAAAAGTAAGCATCGCGTGATATATGCAAGCGCAAAGTCCAACTACTGGTCGGGCGATCTGATCTGAAACTCTTTGTCAGTCTACCTGTAATTACTCACCATGTACAACAAACCTTCATAGCTCCGCTAGTTAATTTTTTTTTCTTCGTCACAAAAATTCATATTTCAGTTTCATAGATAATATGTTAGTCTACAAATTAGTGTTCTTTAGTGTTCAAAAATGTTGAGTAAATTTTTTTATTTTCACGGCACAAGTTCACGTAAACTGCGACAGGATTTTCCAGGTATTCAAATTTACAGATTTTATCATATCATAAATTTTGTTAATGTTTTAAAATAATTTGTTAATTATCATTTATTCATTAAAATATGTATTTCATGTTTTATTTAATATTCAATGTTTTTTTTTCTTGAAACTAAATAATTATAAAAATTTTCATTTCTTAAAACATACTTTACAAAACCTTGAGCAGTCACATTTTAAGTTTTGAGCAATTATGTGAAATTAGTGCAAACTAATGTTGAACATTAAATAATCAGAATATCTTATTGAACATGTCAAATATAAAACTATTAAAGAAATCTCTTCTAGATCAGAATATTCGTTTTACAGATTTTTGCAGATTTTTGCAAGTTTCATACAAGCTTGGTTTTAAACAAAACTAAGTATATATAAATAGCTTTATAATCATCTAAGAAGCTTTTACTTATAATCTTAATGAATTTCTGTGATACAATCAATATTCTCTAATTTTGACAAATAACCAGATATTTTTAATAAAGAACATTAATGCTACAACATGTCTGATTTTGCACAGACGCTAAAAAAAAACGTGTTTTTTGCTTTAGCTAATACGCTGGTTGGAGAAACCTAGCAAATCTTGTTTCATATTGCATACACCAGCAAAAGCTCATAACATGTTTCTGCCTGTTTACAAAACACGTTTCGTATAATAGATCTACAAACTTTCAAGTGCACAAAAGTGATGTTTTCCTTAAAACTGACTCTACAGAACTTTGTCTAAACTTATATTGTACACGTACCTAAACTGCTTCAGCGAATGTGTGTTTCTTAAAGCTGTCATTTAAATGTAGTCTTGTGTAGCTATTTATAAATTATATAAAAAATCATTGGGTGGTGCCTGCATGCAAACTTTTCGGTCCTAACAACCTCCAAGAGGTTATTTTCTAAATTAACAAAAATTGACGTCAATTAATAAAACTTCAATATTCAAAATTTTCATTTCTTTTTTTTTATAAACTTCTCATTTTATAACAAATTCTTTTATTTAAAATATATAAGTTTATTGGCCAATTTAGTATTTAAGAAATTTATCAAACAAATCATGATATGTAATATTTAATCTAATAATGAACTTGTTAAAATTAATATAATTTTTTTTTGAA
Organism: Aphrophora alni; assembly: GCA_963513935.1. NCBI lineage: Eukaryota > Metazoa > Arthropoda > Insecta > Hemiptera > Aphrophoridae > Aphrophora > Aphrophora alni. The sequence continues at coordinate 48,170,903 of OY740773.1, read as the reverse complement.
TTTAAAATATCATATCATTTATAGAATCTTTTCATTGTTAAATCTTGTAACTGTTTTAAAAAAAAAAAACTATTATTTAATAAACAAAAAGGGGGGATAAATATCAGAATCTTTTCATCTTTTTTTATATTCTAATTTTACATTAAGGGCGTATAATCTTTTTTTTTTGGATTAATTATAATCCTGTTAATTATTAAGCTGTGCTCATTGTTTTTTTTTATTGTTAAATTTTGTAACTATATATATATATATAAACTAAAAGGGGGGATAAATTTTCAGAATCTATTGATCAATTTCTTTTTTAATTATTATATGTTACATTAAGGGCGTATAACTTTGATTAATTATAATCTTGTTAATCATAAGCTGTGTTTATGATGATTTGTCTCAGGATGTCTTTTAATTTGTAAATGATAAAATCTGAACCGTCGAAATTTCTTTCTTTGTTAAATAAATTTGAGCCTTGTTAATTACTAAATTTGTCTTTGTCTTTTTTTATTTTTATTTTTCAAACATTGTTACCATTTGGTTCCGCCTTTGTTCAATTTAAGTCCCCTGGTAACAAGCTGTGCAAGGAATAAGTTCTACGTCTGATAAAACCGTAAAATATGACGACAAAACCATCACATCTCAGTTTGTAAAGGCTTCTGATGTATCTCCCATTCCAGTTTTAAGTGTGAAACAAAGGAAGAAACATGTTCGAGCCGGTTCAGCAGAAATAATAACGAGCAGCCCTTACAAAATATTAGTTCACGAAGAGAATGAAAAGAAAAGACTAAAAATAAACAAAGAAATGAAAAATGCAAAGATTGATAAGAAAGCTGTATCAAAGAAGACTGATAGACCTACTAAACAGGAAAGGACAAAAAAGAAGAATGTTGGAAAGAAAGATGTTAAACAAATTAATAAAGTAGCCCACAAGTTGATTGATAGCTCATCTGAAGAAGACGATCCAGTCCCATACGCTGATGATTCAGCTGAAGATGAAGTGTTATTTTCTGACGAAGACGCCGACGCAGAGTGTATTTATTGTGCAGGACTTTATTCAGAGGACCAAAACGGTGAAGACTGGGTGCGCTGTTCATCTTGTTTCAAATGGTGTCATACATCCTGCGCTGACATTGGGTCAGGAATATTCGTTTGTAACTTTTGCGCCAGAAAAAAGTGTAAATTTTGAAAAAGAAAGTAAAAATTTTAATTCTGAAACTTTGTAAACTTCCAAACTTTTATTACTTTAACTTTATCATATTATGTTAACTTATCATATCAAACTTAGATACATCCTGCGCTGACATTGGGTCAGGAATATTCGTTTGTGACTTTTGCGCCAGAAAAAAGTGTAAATTTTTTTAAATTCTGAAACTTTGTAAACTTCCAAACTTTTATTACTTTAATTTTATCATATTATGTTACTTATCATATAAAACTTAGAATTATGTAATTAAATTAATAAAACATGTGATTTACATAAAATGTGTATGTTTTTATCATTTTCCTATACCTTTCAATGTATTTTAAACACCTCCCCAAATCTGTTCCTAAATTGGGGAAATTGACATTTTTTGGTTTTTAATTTCTCTTGCAAAAAGTTTTTCATTTTTGTACTTTTAAATGTTTAAAAGGGATACTTAAAGAGTTGCTGTATCGATATACTGCTTGTTTTAGTTCAAATAAGTGTAAATATCCTAATTATTACGACCGGTTAAAAAAAACCTCCCAAAATTAGGCCGACTTACTCTAATAGAGACTTTTTGGGAATTTTCATAAATGGGTTTTTCTTTTCTTTCTTTTTTTTTCTCAAAATTTAGGTCTACATTTTTTTTGGGGGGTGTAGGGTAACATGGCAACCACTAATCAACGAGCCGAGTGGTGCGGCTCTACTTGTATGGAGGGGGGTGATGTGGCCCAGCCAAGGGGCACACCATAAAAAATAATAAATAATTAATAATAATAATTGCCAAATGAATAGACAAGAAGAGGTAGACCAATTCTGTTGAGTTAGCGTAATCACTTAATAAGGAGGGGGACGCAGTCCGAAGCTGTGTGGTTGGATACGCCAGTCCGGCTCAAGATACCCCAAGATACAGCTCGCTCCGCGAGAGAGCAGAGTCGGGCCATTTTAGGCAACACGCGGCCGCTGTAATCGTCATGTCTTTTCCAATTTTTGAAACATTGTAATTCTATAATCATTCTGAAGTAAAACTCAAAGTCATTTTAAACACTGAATTGCGTGTTGTTTAATTATCGCCCGAGACCGCGTCCTTGGCGCCATCCTGACTAATTTCGGCCCACGTGGATGCAGTCTCCAGCCAGCTGAGAGATTCTGGATTTTTACCAGGGGTTCCCGGCTGACCAAAAGAAGTTGGGGACGGTCCACACAAGAATAGAATTCAATATGGAAGATGATTTGCTTCAGGCAAGTAAGGGTGATATGGAAGGATATGTATTAGATGATATAAATACTTCAATCCTATCAGAAATATCTGTATCAGAAACTGTATCAGAACCCAATCCAGTAAAAATAATTGGTAAAAAAAGAACACTAGTCCCATGGACAATCCATCAAAAAAAAGTTGTAAATGATTACTTTAAATCACACAACTAATAAACACGCTCCTAAAAGAAAAGAGTGTGAAAAACTAATTGAAATGTATCCGGACCTGTTTAATAACAAACCCTGGTTAAAAATTAAAGTTTTTGTCCAAAACCAGTATAAAAAATTAAATAATAAAAAAGTAACTGTATTTATTGTATAGATTGATAATATATGAATCGGGTTTTTTTAAAAGGGCGTAAGTCAGATTTTTTTCGATTTTCAGGTTTAGTTGTTTTTTTACTCTACACAACTAGATACACCGATTTCTGTTAAAAGGGCGATCTGATCATTAGTTGTTATGGTAGAAATCAGCATTTTATTTATGTGGTTCAGTTTAAACGGGCGTAAGTCAAATACAGTATTTTTTAAATAGGCGTAAGTCAGTAACCTCAATGCAATCAGCTGTTTGATTGCTTGACTTACGCCCGTTAAAAAAAATTCGGCACTGCCGGCTGTAACTTCTCATCTTTGTAGAGTGCTATTTTCATGTTATTTGTGCATTATAACCTCTAAACCGGGGAAAAAGGGAAAGGTCAAAACCCACACCTTTCTAAAGTAAAGGTGGTGAAAGAGGCCCGAATTAAAGGACAGCCCTATGTCAGTCACAGAGGCAAAGAAGTTGTCCCTTAAGAGTAACGAGACAACATTATTCTTGTACCACGAGGGAGTAGCTCGAAAAGGCCCCAATGAAGTTTGCTCTTTTCTTAATAAATACCTAAAATCAGTGCCTAGCCAATACACTGAGCTTCGCCTGTTCAGGCCAGAACAAAAATCAAGCATTATCAAAGTTCTGCCTATACCTTACAGATTCAGACCGTTTCCAGAAGGTCACTCAGTACTTCCCTGTCCGCGGCCATAGTTTCCTCCCGTGTGACAGGGATATTGGGATAATTTCTAAAGCTTTAAAGAAACATGACCGTATTTTTGATATTCATGAGATAACAGAAATAATTTTACAAAGCTCATCACGTTTTAATAAGTTCACTGTTCATGAAATTATGTCACCTGACATTGTGTTAGATTTCAAGAAGTGGCAAAATGTCTTTTACAAAAGATCCTGTATATCAAAAGAAACAAAAGGCAAAAAAACACAAAAGAAAGACAAAATGTACTTCCATATAGGTACTCTCTTCATGTTCCAGTATGAATCTAAGACAAAGGTTGTGTTAAAGCCTACACTACAATAAATGGTATTGTCAATCATACCTGTTTACTGGCTAAGACAACAGCTGAGATTCTTTCTCCTCCTTCGGATCAGGCTTGCCCAGGTAAAGTGCCAATAAAAACTGCCAAGGTAGAAGATATAAAAAAACTGAAAGCCTACATTCCAGAGGAACACAGGGAATTTTATGAAGAAATTTGCAAATGGCCAACTGAAGTATCATACTTCTATTTCAAGTATTCAGCAATGCCTTTTAACAGAAAATTTTGACAAAGTCACTTCGAGTGTTCGTCAGTTATTCATAGATTGCAAAAACTCCTCTCCTTCCACAGCCATAAAAGTTGGACATGGTTTAAAACCCTCCACAAGTCAACCGACCCGATATGACCCACCCATCGTTGCAATTCAACATATTTTGCACATACTTTGCAATTCAACATTTCGCCCATTAAGAATCGTCCTATCGCAATAAATAAAATACCGTTGAAAAGCTAATGTTCCGTAGATGCATAATCATGCAAAAAATACCACAAAACATTATAAGGACCATGTTATTGCATAAAGGATCTAAGTGCCATTTTATCAAATTTGAAATCAAGTATCAGTTATGTAGCAAACAATTCAATCTACCTAACACAAAAATTCCCACACTTTATCCCTTTTCCCTTTTTTTATATTCTTTGTTTTTAAATAGCCTACTCCCAAATGTCTGATTGAATATTTTGCATAAAGGATCCATGAAACTCAATGATATTTCATAAACTTCTAAAACACATTTTGAGTAGTTTGCATAAAGGATCCATGTGACATGATTTTGTTTTACAAGCTACTAAATAACTATATTGAAATTCTGCATAAAGGATCCATGTGACAAATACATATATTACATCTGTTTTAATTATGCCTTGTCATATGTTTTAATATTATATTATCATTATCAATTTCCTATTACTGAATGTGAATGGTATTATAGGTATTTTAACTACATTTCTGATGTTGCTTTTTAATATGGAAGAGAGTACCGGTAAATATTTAAAGAGTAAAACTAAGTTACTAATGGCAATAGTAAAAAACAAATCAAATTCTGGACCTGCAGTTGCAAATAATGAAAAAGAACAGCAGTGGCCTACAAAGACAACTGATTATATTGAGGTTAGTATACACATTTAAAAAGTGTAGGCTATTAATTTTATAACATTATAGGCCAACTACAAACTAATTAATTGTGTAACTATAATATAATTTGTTTTACAGGCTGATAAAACACTGGATATAGCAAATATGGAAGTTTTCTTTGAAGCATTAGTACCTGGAAGGAACAACGTAAGTTTAACACAAAGTTATATTAAACATAGGCCTAAGTTAATTTTATTAATAAGATTATGTTAATAGGCATATACTAGAAAAAATTTTGCTTCTAAAAAACACTTTTGGGTTTAAAAACTAATACAGATGTTTGTTGTCAAATATTTCAGATAGACAACATAACAACTAAAGTAATCTGTGATAACTATGAGGATATTGTTCTTGGAGAAGCTGAATCATTTGAATCTGAAAATAATTCAGTCAAAGAAGCTAGTATTGAATCTAAAAATGACAGTAGAAGCTATAGTGGGAATGAAAATAGCAATATTTTAGACAATACGATAGACGATGAACTAGTAAATCAACTACTAATATCTACTGAGGATTGTATTCCTGAAGTATTAAACTCGGTAAGTTTAAAAAAAAAATGGGTTTCTGAAAATAATTGCCTATCTACTAAAAATGTTCTCTATTTTTGTTTATTTATAGTAATAGGTCTATATTTTAATGAATTATAAAACTTAATAGATCCGTCTTTTTTACCTTTCAGACGGATAACATTATTATTGAAATATGCAATGATAAAAACACTAATGTCTTAGTGACAGATGTATGAATCTGAAAATAGTTCATACAAAGAATCTTATAATTTCTGTAGTCACCAGAGAAACACTACCTTATGCAATATGATTGAGAGTGAAATTTTTAGCCAATCTACTGTAGAAGACACTCCTGAAATGGATTTGGTAAGTTTTCTCAGTTTTCTTTCGTTCTTACTTACCTTCTATTTCATAAAACAAAATTATTTTCATTTTTTTAAACCAAATAGATCTAATTTTGTAAACATTTTCTATCAGATGGAGATTGAATTAGAAGATGCTGAAAAGCCACAATCTGAAAGCAGTGAGGAAGACATATTTTCAACAGAAATCAAATATTCTGGTAGGCCAAAGAAGGGAAGAAAAAGAAAATATCCACCTCAAACAAGGGAGATTAGGGAAAAAAGGAGGAATACAAACAAAACGTATATTGATCAGAAAGGTAGGCTTGTAGAAAGTAAAACCTTCCGAGATTATTTGTGCAAATGCAAAAGTAAATGCCATGAAAAAATCTCTGCAGAAGACAGGAAAAAAGAATTTAATAAATTTTGGGAGCTGGGTAGCTACGAAGCTCAGACAGCTTTTATTAATTTAAATATAACTGAAAATGAAATTAAAAGAAAAAGAAATAAAAACTATGACAGAAGAAAATTTAGCCGTACGGTACTTATCTTTTAAAAGGGATTAAAGTTTGTTGTGACACTTTTATTCAAACATTAAGAATAACAACAAAACGTTATTTCAATTGCATTACAGAAAATGAAGACAGATAATCTGAAATACAAAAGAGGGGTATTTTGTGGAGGTAAAAATGTAATTTCTCCTGAAAAAATTGAACAAATAAAACATCATATTAATAAATTCCTGACTTATAAGTCACACTATGCTAGGTCAAATACAGAGAGCTCTTACCTTCCAACGGATACTACATTGTCTGTAATGTATGAGCTTTACAAAACAGAAAATGAAAACCATGTGTCTTTAAGTAATTATAAAAAATATATTATAAATATTTTAATCTGAAGAGAAAAGCATTAAAAAAAGATACTTGCAGTAGCCTACTTGTGACAGGTTTCATGCTAAATTAACCACAGCATCTACAGAAAATGAAAAAAAAAAACATTATAAAAACTGAACATGATAACCATATTAAAACAGCTGATGCAGCTCGAAAGTTACTAAAGAAAGATATGGAATTAGCGGCAGAAAATTGTAAAGTAGAGACGTTAACTTTTGATCTACAGAAGACTTTGCCCTTGCCTCGTATTCCAACCAATATTGTGTACTATAAACGTCAAATCATGCTTTATAACTCTGGTGTTTATTCTGCAAAAAAAATAAAGGTTTTTTTTTATATCTGGATGGAGGGAATAGCTGGTAGAGGTGCTCAAGAGGTGGGTTCTTGTTTAAAAAAACATATTATGGACAATTGTGAATGTGTGGAAAAATTATTTTTGTGGTCAGATTCCTGTGGAGGCCAAAACTGAAATATAAAAATTACTCTTATTATGAAGCATTTATTGGAAATTCATCCATCACTAAAAGAAATAAATCTAAAGTTCCTCATTCCCGGGCATTCATTTTTACCTAACGACTCGGAGTTCGGAGATGTCGAATGTGCATTAAAGTTGCAGCAGCAAATGTATACAGATGATGATTATGTGGCTGTTATGAAAATATGTCGAAGAAAAAAATCCTTTTATTGTTACAAAAATGAAAAATAGTGACTTTTTTAGTTCATCATCTCTAGAAAAGTCTATTTCCAACAGGAAAACAACAACATCAAACATTAAAATTAATTGGTTTCATATCCGTGACATCCAGTTAAGAAGGGATGAACCCTTCAAACTGTATGTCAGGAATAGTTTTGATGATGAAGACTATTTGGAAATCAATATTAGGAAAAGAACTTCTGGAAGAATACCACTTTCTCCATTTTCTCAAGATTTACCTCTTTTGTGGCCGGAAGGTAAACCTATTTCAGTTTTAAAATTGGAAGATATAAAATCATTATTGCCACTCATTCCTTTCGATGCAAAACAGTATTATAAAAAGTTATTTTGTTCTAGTGATGTAATTGATGACATTGATGGTTATAATGGAGAACTTGACTTTAATGTGGAACATTGTGACGAGTAACATACCATTAAACAGTTCGTTTTATGTTAGGGAAGAGTGAACATTATTTTAGACTGTTTTTGTTCCTATTTCCATATTTTTGTGAAGTTAATATTAAAAAATATATGTATATTATTTTAATGGAATAATAAAAGTATGTAGAAAATCACATTTTTGATGAACTATTTGATAATGAGTTTAATTATTCAACAAATTGCATAAAGGATCCAAAGACCATATTGTCATTTTGCCAAATTCTAAGGTCCATTTTGAATCTGTATAATATACCATTGTAAAAGTAATATTTCAATGTTTCATAACCAAGTTTAGAAATTTTTTTGACACCAAATTTTTAAAACTTGTCCAAATGTTACAAGTTGACAATATTATATGGTATTTTTCGTTCTTTTTCGAACTATGAAGTCGAAATTATCTTAAGTTATATAGGTTATGAGTTATATCCATTGTAAGTGGAGTTAAGTTAAATTGTAAATTTCTCTATTCAATTTCTATTATCAAGTTACTTTGAGGTGTAAGTCTGCGTTCTTACAAACGTATTATTCAATATATTATTTAAATATACCTAAGGTAGGATTAAATTCTGGTCGTAATTAGCAGTTATTTCTATAAACGTGGCAATGGTCAATACAATGAATCTAGCCAGTCATTTTAATTATAACGAAATCTCTTTTTATTGAAACTAAGGACATAACATTACTATATATCAACAGGCAATTCACTTAAATCTATGGGTCATTTTTGTTATAATACAAATTATCAAGCATGTGCTAAAATCCAAATTAAAAGTTTTTTACAGTTCTTTCTCACTACAACTCATCTCCTAATGATTACTTATTTCAGCTTTCACTTTACTCACGAAATACCAGTCCATACACCACCAAATAATTTTAAATTGTTGTTAGTTATTATTAGGTTCAGTTAGGATTTAGTTGTGTTGTTTTTTTTTGTGGTTTAAAGGCGAAAAAACATTTCGGTCATCATCGCCTTTGCAAAGTAGAGCGTAAAGAACGCTCCAACTTAAAAACTTAAACTTAACCTTAAAAAAAAAAAACAGTTACATAAAATTTAAACAACAATAACACACTAAACATGCTACATGGCTGTAAAAGGGCCCTGCAACAAGTTAACAACTATATACTATGGACAATAAATTACCAAAATTAACAAATAGTGCAGGGACTACAAAAGGGCAATGCAACATATTACCAGGAATAAGATTTAAACAAAATTTATTCAACAACTAAACATGATATTACAGAGCTGTAAAATTCTCTGCAACAATTGACTAGAGAAAACTCCTATATTATCAAAAATTTTCAGACGACGCAAAAGGGACAATACCCGATCGAGGATCTGAGCACTATCCCCCAACATCGCCTGCATAGAATTTGGTAGAGCAAATGTCCTACGCATACCTCTAAGTGAAACACACTCAACAAGGATATGCCTAATTGATAAAATACCTCGACAAAAAGGACATAGTGGCGGATTCCCGTGTTACATCAGAAATCCATGAGTAATCATGGAATGACCGATACGAACACGGGTAATCACCACTTCCTCTCGACGACTACGACGTATGGATGAATTCCAAGGACGGACAGTATCTTTCACTTCCCTCAGTCTATTAGACTGTATATTTGTCCATTCTTCCTCCCATTGCATATGCAAAAGGGTTTTAACTGTCGATACAAAGTCAGATACCAAAACACACTTAGTGACTGGTATCTGACTTGTAGCTTCTTTTGCCGCTGCGTCAGCTCTTGTGTTTCCTGAAATTCCGCAATGCCCAGGTACCCAGCAAAATGATACTCCGACGTCCCGTAGCTGAAGTCTATGTATAGAACACAGAATATCCTCAACCAAGGGATTCCTAGAATACATATCCTGGACAGCCTGTAAAGCACTTTTGGAATCGGAACACAAAAGATAGTGATGGAAACCTGATGGAACGGTATTAAGGCCTTTCAAAATAGCAAAAAGTTCGGCAGAAAATACACTATAAACTGGGGGTAATCCATATTTATACGTCCGACCGGATGAGTAATACGCGCAACCGACTTTATTGTCCAGTTTAGAACCATCTGTGAAAATAATTTCACTAGATGGGTATCCATCAAGTATATAGTAAAACTCTTGACGATAAACTACATCAGGAGTGTTGTGCTTGATGAACCTGGACAGTGAAAAATCAAAAGTTGGCATTTTAATGACCAATGGAGGAATAACACATGGTGCATTCTTAATCAATGGAGGAAGTACAAGTCCAAAATTGTCGAGGATTCGTAGAGTTCTAATACCAAATGGTGCAGTACTATTTTGACGACATTCATATCTGTCAGTCAAGGAATTATTAAAAACATCGTTGTATGTTGGATGATACGGTTTGGAGTGCAGACTACAGATGTATGTCATTTGTAGTTGTTGTCTTCGTCGAGAAAGAGATGGTTCTATAGTCTCAGCAAGCAAGCTAGGAACTGGACTCGAACGAAATGCTCCAGAAACAATACGAAGAGCAGAGTTATGTACCGAATCTAGCCTTTTTATAGCTGATGGTCTTGCGGATGAGTAGACTATGGAGCCGTAATCAATCCGCGATCGAATAAGAGCACGATAAAATCTCAACATACAAGTCCTATCGGCTCCCCATCGATAACCGCTGAGAACATGTAACATGTCAAGTGTTTTATTACACCGTGTTTTCAGATCAGATAGATGTGGAATCCAAGAAAGTCTACTATCAAATATTAGGTCTAAAAATTTAACAGTTGCAGTAGTTTGAAGTTGTGTTCCATTTAGAAATAATACAGGCTGATGGTTCATTCTTCGACGACTAAAAGCAATACATTGCGTTTTGGAAGCAGAGAACTTGAATCCTGTCAAATTTGACCAATATTGCAATCTATTTATCGCTAGTTGAAGGGCTCTTTCGGCAGTTGCCATACCTCGAGAAGCCACATATATAGCAAAATCGTCAACAAATAGAGAACAGCGGACAGGGCACTGCACATCAGCGGTAATGCTGTTGATTGCAACAACAAACAGGGTCACACTAAGCACACTACCCTGAGGAACACCATTCTCCAAATGATAACAATCGGAAAGCATAGGTCCAACACGTACTCTGAAATATCTGTTGCTAAGGAAGTTTTGGATAAAAGCAAGAATATTACCATTTATACCCCATGATCTTAAAGTATTCAGAATTCCTCTTTGCCAAGCCATATCATATGCCTTTTCCAGGTCAAAAAACACTGCAACCAATGTCGGACGCAACAAAAATGCATTTTGTATGGCAGACTCTAATGAAACCAGCTGATCAGTAGATGATCGACCCTGCCTAAAGCCACATTGTTCATCACAAAGCAGCCGGTTACTTTCGAGATACCAAACAAGGCGGCGATTGACCTTTCTCTCTACCAGCTTGCAAAGCACACTAGTGAGGGAAATGGGACGGTAATTTCCTGGTTCGGTCTTTTCTTTACCTGGTTTGAGAAGAGGAACTACTGTAGCCTCCAACCAAGCATCAGGAAAGCAACGCTCCTCAAACATACGATTGTATATTCGAAAGAGAGCACGCTTCCCCGAAGCTGGGAGGTGTTTAATAATAGAATGAACTATGTTGTCAGGGCCTGGAGCGGAATCCCGTCCCGACAACACAGCAGACCCTAATTCCTGCAAGGAAAATGGTAAATTTAATTGCGATCCTTCCGACAGACATATTGTGAAAGGTATTGCTTCTTGAGAAGTTTTATACAAACGAAATACGTGGCTGTAAGCAGTAGTTGACGAAAAGTTAGCAAAAGATGAGCCCAAAACATTAGCAATTTCATTTATATTTGTAGTCAAGATGCCATCCTGCTGCTTAAGTCCCAATAAGGGAGTAGAAGGTGGAGGACCACAAACAGAACGTAACTTTTTCCACACAGTTGACGTGGGTGTGGTTCTTGATATTGTGCCAATGTACTGGGCCCACGAGTCCGTCCTACTCTGCCTAAAAACTCTGCGTGCTTTAGCTCGTAGAATTTTATACTTTTCTAGATTTTCACAAGTAGGTCGCCGATTAAACTTCCTTAGTGCTTTACGGCGTAAAGGGAGAACATCACTACATTCATCGTTCCACCATGGAACCGGTGGGCGTAGTGGCCTCGTTGACGTTTTTGGAACATTGTTGTCTGCTGCTGTAAGGATTGCTGAGGTAAAACACCGTACTGCTTCATTTATAGGAACACCATTAATAATAGGTGATACAAAGTCTTCAGTGAAAGTTTCCCATTTTGCTTTACGCAAAATCCATCTGGGAAGGCGATCGTTACAGTGCGAGAAGTCAGAAAATGTAAGCTTAACAGGAGTATGATCACTACTGTATGTGTCAGTTAAGAAAGACCACTAAATTTGGTAGCTAGACTTGGGCTACAAAATGACAAGTCGACTGTTGTCCAGCCACCTGTAGAAGCCGCTAGATGAGTTGGAGAACCATCATTGAGAAGAATCAAATCCAAATTGGATCGAATCCTATCAATGCGGCTTCCTCTAGGGTTGCAGGTGTGTGATCCCCAAGTATAGTGGTGAACATTAAAATCGCCCACCAAAAGAAATGGGGCAGGCAACTGTCTGATGAGGTCGATTAGTTCTACTTCCACAAACCTGAAATTAGGTGGCAAGTACAAACAACAAATGGTCATTTTATATGGTGTAGTGATCGTTACTGCTACTGCTTGTAATGAGGTCCTAAGGTTTATAGAAGTACCACAAATAGAGTTGTGGGCAAGAATTGCTACTCCACCCTTAGCTCTGTCTGCAGTGACATAGTCATTTCTAAAAACCGAAAACCCCCTCAAAATAAGAGAGTGAGGTTGATGGAGATGAGTCTCTTGCAGGCAAATGACTAAAGGGGATGTATCTCGTACAAGAACCTTAAGATCTTCGATGTGACTCCTCACACCGTTAATGTTCCATTGTATCACGCTATTTAATTTTAAATTTCTGGCCATATTATGTAAATGGATTTATTAACAATTAAAAATTAAAAGGGATTTGGACCTGTATTATTCATTCTACCTGCCTGGCTAGATATACCATCAGGTGGTTTAATTTTGGTTTTAATTTTGGATGTTTCAGGGTCAAGTTCCATAGCAACCTCAACAACTGGATCGTCAGGTGTTGAGGGCTTGGTAGACGCCTGAGGTGATTTTGGGAGGGGTTTTGAAGAACCCGCCCCTCCCTTATTTTTATTTTGATTTTGATTTTGTTGAAGCTTTGTTGAAACACCCAGTGGAGTACTGGGTTTGGCTCGAGAATGTGTGTTCTGTACTTTAACAAATGACGGGGATTTATTAAGCACAGACACTGACATTGACTTTTGCTTAATTAGATGTCCAGTTATTGGTGGTACTTTGATGTTTTTTAGAAGCGAAGGCTCAGATTTGGCTTTGGATGCAATTGGTTTTGTTTTATCGAGAAGGTCGACTTTAGAAGAAAATGTGTTATTGGAAGATGTACAGCTTTGGACTGCTATCAAAGTTTTAATCTGATCGGCAAGCATACGAACCATCTCACCCAGTTCCTTACACGAAGAACATGTATTCGGGACTGAGGCTGATGTCGCATTTGCATACGATTTTCCTATGGTAGGTGGTAAAGCAGTTCTTTGTCTGTAAACTTTCCTAGCTTCTGGAAAAGAAAGTTTCTCTTTGGCAACGATTTCTAAGATCGCCTTCTCCACTTTGTATTTTGGGCATTTTGGTGATCGTGCAGGATGATCACCGTTGTAATTTGCACACTTTGCCTCAATATTGCACCCATCACTTTTGTGTCCTTTTACACCACATTGTCCATAAACTTCCTCTTTAGAACAAGAGCTGCTAACATGTCCAAACCCTTGGCATCGAAAACAACGCCTTGGATTTGGAATGTAAGGTCTAACAGTTAGACTGTAGAACCCAGCAAACACTCGCTCAGGGAGATTTGGTACAGCAAAAGTCAATATCAGAGACCCAGTAGGTTTTTTCCCGCCATTTCCAGTACGAAATATTCGTTCAACATTGATAACGTGCTGTTCGGCGAGCTCTTTCTTTATTTCCTCCGTGCCATCGTTCAATAGATCACGGCAAGAAATAACGCCTCTAGATGAATTCAAACCCTTATGAGGTTCAACACACACGTTAACAACATCGAAAAAGGACTTCACTTTTAACAGAGAGTGACTCTGTTTGTCAGAGTCAGTCTGTATCAATAAAGTCCCATTTCGAAGCTTTCTAATGGAACGAACATTCCCTGCAGCACCAGTTACAGCTTTGTTAATGACAAAGGGCGAGATCTTAGATAGATCTGCCCCCTCAACACTGTTACGGACAGTAAGGAATCTGGGAGCGGGTCCCTGGATCTGTATGTCCAAATTTCTCTTCTTTGTTTCAACACAGACAGACTCCTCAGACGATGCAGATAGTTGTCTCTTTTCACTTCCCGGGTTGACGTTTGTGGATGTAGAGGCCATAAACTTGTTAACCAGCGCATCGTGTTTGGCGGTTGCAGATGAGACCCTGGGAACGGGTATACCCTTGGATCACTTTCGATCATTTCCATACCCCAGAACTCTGGGGCCAGGAGTATCCTCTTTAACCAGACTGGATGGGCATCAGTCCAGACCCGCAACTGGAGAGAGAGGTTCCGACACCTCCCCCATCGCGAACACTTCCTGACCAAGGACCGAAGTGGCTGGCTACTGAACAGAAACCGCACATACGTCTTCGGCAGAGCAAGCTCACATCAGCTTACCAGATGCAAAGGTTGTCACGCTTTGGTCTGGTAAACACTCCCAGACGCGCTACGGCTCCGCACGGTCAAAATCCCTATATATTTAATCCCTATATATAAGTGTAGAGTGTATATGTTTCCCCAGTGTTCAAGAAGTGTAACAGCCTCTACAATGTGTATCAATATATAAGTGTTGTTTGTGTGTGAATATTCGAAGATGTTTTATTGTTCCACCCCTGTGTAGCTCGGGTTCCGCGAGGGACGCTAAAACCCTCTCAATAGGTGCAGATAGTCTGCACCCCCCTGCGATCAGGATCCTAAGTAAAGGTGAAAGTAAATGACTGTGTATAAAGTGTACTGGGTGTGTGTTTATATGGATGATAGTTTATGTGTTGCGCGTAAGTGGAGTGTTTGACTGGGGACCGTGAGGGACGCCAACCCCCTCTTAATAGGTGCAGCTAGTCTGCACCTCCCCTGCGGGGTAGTTGTGTTGTATTGTGTTAGGTTTAGTTAGTGATAAAAGTTTGCTGGATTAGGTAAGTTTAGTTAGGATTAGGTTAGTTTTCTAATAAAAAATGAGTAATATTTTATTTATTGATGACTGTGGAAACGAATTGGATGAAAGTGACATTGCAAAACTTATAGGTGAATGTGATAGTGACATGGACAGTAATTGTTACTTGTTTGAAGAATGGCTTGAGAGTGACAATGAGTTGGAAGTAAACAATGAACATGTAAGTGAAACATATAATACTATTGCTGAGTGTGAACCTCTAGTTTTAGCAGATAATGGTACAGAGTTTGTTAGGCCTAGGCCTGTAATAAATGATGAGTGTCTGCTTCACCAGCCCTCTTGTAGCTATGCTATGCCTATGTCCCCACCAAATGAAATGCAAGCTTTGCCTCGTAGGCCTAGTCCTGTGTCATTTGAACAGCAAATATCTTCTTTTGATGATGAAAATCAAGAGCTATGTAGGCCTATAACCAAACCTATTGAATTTTTGGATCAAATTTACCGAGGTAGGGTAGTTGCCCCTGCACTCTCTCCTACACCCAGTCCTGAAAATGTTACTTTTCAGGAACCTAAGCATAGTAGAGGTACAACTAAGGGTAGAGCAAGGGGAAATCAAAGAGGTAGGCCTAATGTAAAAAATCCTAGTTTAGTGCTAAAAAAGCCTACTAAAAGGTCTAAGGGTCAACAAAAAACAGCTCCTCAAAAAAAGAAGAAACAAGGTGGAAATGGACCAGTACCATAGAAGATAATAATATTTGTAAAATACCTTTTACAGGCTGTCCTGGTGTCAGGGCAAGCTTAGCTAGAAATTTAGGACCATCTCCCACTGAAGTTGAAGTTTTCAACGCGTTTGTTGAGGATGATTTTTGGTAACATGTGCTACAGAAACTAATAAATATGCCAAAGATATGATTGAAGGAAATAATGCAAGTGGTGAAAATAAAAACTTATTCTCTGAATGGTTTGAAACCACTCCTGATGAAATGGCAAGTTATTACAGTAATTGTGTCTTGATGTCACTTGTGAATAAAAGGGCCATTCAATTGTAGTACTGGGGCACTAAAGCCACTACTGAGACTCCATTTTTTCGCAAAGTGATGTCTTTTCGCAGGTTTTTACTCTTATCGAAAGTGTTTCTCATTACAGATAATAATAATAAGCCCCAGAAGGACAAACTATGGAAATTGAGATATATCATTGACTATATGAACCGAAAGTTTTCTCTGTTGTATTTGGCTGATGAAAATATTGCAGTTGATGAAAGCTTGATGAAGTTTCTAAGGGAGGTTGGGCTATGTTCAATTAAACCCCAAAAAACGAGCAAGGTTCGGCATCAAATTTTATAAACTCTGTGAGTCAAACAGTGGATACTGCTCTAAATTTATAATACACACTGGGGCTGAAGTCAAACAAGGTGACACAGTGGAAGAAGGGAATGGAGACACTGCTGAGTAGAATAAACTTTTGGTGAGTGAGGCTATAGTGATTGAAAAGGTCAAGGAATGTTCTGGAAGTGGTCATACTCTGACAGTTGATAACTGGTACTCCTCACCTCTCCTGTACTATAGGTTGAAACAGATTGGTTTCAATGTGATTGGAACTGTAAACCCATAGAGGACAAAATATGCCTGAAAGTTTTAAAAGTGGAAAACTTGATGTCGGTGATTATGAAGTGACATTTAGCCATGACATGATGGCAGGACAAAAAAGAAGTTTGTATCTTGTCTACTTTTCATGACAAAAGTAACAAGAAAACAACTGGAAAAAGATACAGAGTCAGTGGAGAATTAATAAAAAAGCCAGAACCTGTCCTCTATTACAACAACTCGATGGGCGGGATCGACCGAGAAGACCAACAGCTTGCTTCTTTTCCAACTATGAGGAGATATGCCAAAGGATATAAAAAGATTTTTTTTTTACATAATGGACAATGCTCTCTTTAACTCATATGTTATATTTAGAAAAATCACCCAGAAGAAGATGGGATTTGCAGAGTTCAAGGATAACTTTACCAATCAAATGTTCCAGACCAGGCAACTCCCAGCCTACAATTGGAGAAGACGACCATCAGCCTCTGAAACCCCGCCAAGACTTCAAACAGCTGTTTGGGGTCATTTCCCAAGGCAAATCCCACCAAATGAGGTAAAACAGAACCCATCAAGAAGATGTAAAGTATGCAGTGCTCAGGGTAAGTGCAGTGACAGTCGATGGGAGTGTGAAAAGTGTCTTGTTGCGCTTCATCAACCAGATTGTTTCCAGACGTACTACACAAAATTGAACTTTGCTTGATACTTTATTGAATTCATCATATTTTATTTAGTATTTTAGGGCAGAACTGAAAGACATTTTTACCTTTTTTACCCAGAAATGTAAAAAATTAATAAAATTATTTTTTTTCAATATTATTTTATTTTTCCAGATAGTGTTATTTAATAATAAATTTGAGTTTTAACCAATATAATGTATTTTTTTCAAACCTACATTCAATTCTGATTAGAAAAATAACAACATTTTATATAAAAGTACAAAATTCTGTGTAGAAATAAAAATATAGTGAATTGTGTGAAAACACCCAGAAAAAAATCTTTTTTTTAGCCCGGTCAGGTACAAAAAAAACTTTAAGTGAGTGGGTTAAAGGTAATCAGATACTTATGTATGTATAATGTAGGCCTAAGTGTGAACATAATAGAATAAAAGATGTGAATGGCTAATGGACATGTTACTTTCTCACTTGCTTATTTCTATCAGTATCAAATAGGATATATTTCAAACTGTAATGCAACACAGCTTGAGTAGGTATTTATTATGTTTTGATAATGACAAAATATTTTACTCTTTTTCAGATTGTGTGCAGTCTCCACAAAACGAAGTACATTCCATTGCAGATGCTGGAGATTTTCTTACTGACCTTCAGGAAGATCATATTACATTTAACTTGGACATCATTTCAAATGAAGCTCCTACTGTTTACAACCTGGGTGATGTAAAAATAATTTATCAAGAACATTTACGAGTAGAAGAAAATGGACCTAACTTCACAGGATTTGAGCCTAATGAAAATATCACTGTTTTAACAGATGCAGGACAGGACAATAATAATTGTTTGGAAATTTCTGGTATAAGTGACTTACTGAATGACAGTAACAATGTAAATACAACAATAAATCATGAAGACCTTCAATTTAATAATACCAACAAAACATTAACAAGCACTTATTACAATGATCCTGATTGGAAGTCAATTTCAAATAATAATTCAGAAAAATTGAGTTTTATGAAGATAGTGTTGAAAATATAGTTGATGAAGAAATGACCAATAAGGAAATGGAAGTCACAACCAATAACATAAATGAGAACAATAGAAAAAAACGAGGGGAAGAAAAAGAAAATTTCCAGGACAAAATAAGAAAATAGGGAAAATATTGAAAAATAGTAACCTACCTTATTACAACAACAAAGGAGAACTTCAGGAGAGTAAACTTTATATACATAATGTAAAATGTACTTGTCAGAATAATTGTCATGAAAGTGTAAGCGAAGCAATTAGAAAATCACAATATGAAAAATTTTGGGATCTAGCTGACTACAATTCACAAAATTTATATCTAACATCATGTGTTAAAGAAGCAGATAAAAAGCGCACCTATGGTAGGGACACATCAAAGAGGAAATTTTTTAGGGTTTATAAATTTCAAAATATTTCTGTTTGTCGCCAAATGTTTACATCTACATTGAGAATTTCCTCAAAGAGAGTAAATACAGCTCTAGTTAAAATGAGATCAAATATGTTGAAAGACAGACTTGGACATAAGCTAGCAGGTCAAAACCAATTAAGTGAGGAAAAAATAAATAAGGTTAAGAATCATATTAACAAAATAATTCCAAAATATAAGTCACATTATAGAAGGGAAGGCAATGATTGTGATTTTCTCCCACCTGAATTGACGCTGCAAAAAATGTATGACAAGTATGTTGAAGAAAAAGTTGAAAAATGTTCTCTTGATTAAAAATACAATCAAGAAGAGAGAAAAGAAATTATTAAATAAATTGATGCTGTAAGCTATTCTTCATATAGAAAGATATTTTTAAAATACTTCATCTTGAAATTTAAGTCACTGAAGAAAGACACGTGCAACACTTGCGATGGTTTGGCAGCTAGAATAAGATCTGCAACCGGAGATGAAAAAATGGAACTACAAGATCAGCACAACAAGCATTTAGACTTTGTTAACAGAGCTAGACAAAAATTGAAAGAAGACGGTAAAGAATCAATGCAAAATAATAAATTTGAATGTCTTACTTTTGACTTGGAAAAAACCCTCCCTCTGCCTAGAATACCTACAAACGTCATTTTCTATAAGAGACAGCTGTGGTTCTACAATGCAGGTGTACATTCACTTAAAACTGGAAGAGGGTATTGTTATGTTAGGACTGAAGGTGAAGCAGGAAGAGGGGCACAGGAGGTCAGTTCCTGCCTTCTCAAACACATTAAAAATCATGTTGGAAGAGATGTTGAAGAATTGGTGCTATGGAGTGATTCATGCGGCGGACAGAATAGGAACGTAAAAATTGTTCTTATCCTAAAAGCTTGTCTGGAAACACATCCTTTCTTGAAAACAATAACTTTAAAATACTTGATGCCTGGCAATAGCTTCCTCCCTAATGATGCAGATTTCTCCTACATTGAATCCGCTCTGAAACATGTACAGAGATTGTATTTACTTGAGGATTACATAGAAGTGATAAAAAATTGTAGAAGAAAGAAACCTTTTTATGTTAGTAAAATGGAACCAACAGATTTTATTGGGACTGCAGAATTGGAAAAAAAAATTGTAAATAGAAAGAAAACAGATGAACAGAGCCCAAAGAAAATAAATTGGTTGAAGTTTAGAGAAATATGCCTGAAAAAGGAAGAACCCATGAAGATATTTCGCAGAACAGATTTTACATCACCATATGATGTCGTCAATATAGAAAGATTAAAAACAAAGGGACGTCAACAGCTATCAGTACCACAGCTCAATTTCAAGAATTCACTGATTCCTTTATGGCCAACAGGGAAAGAGATACCTGGACCAAAGCTGAAAGATTTAAAATCAATTTTACATCTAATCCCCAGTGACGCCAAACCTTTATACCAATCACTGAATGGAAATAGGTCAGTGCTAGATGATATTGATGGGTTTTGTATTCCTCTTGATTTTGAGATGGAAGCTGACTAGGCACTAAATAAGCCCAACCACCTCAAGAATAAAACTGCATAGTGGACATTTTGAACTATTTCTGTTTATAACTTGGAAACTTGTTTTTGTTGTGAAAAATGAACACAATATTTTTATCTATATATAAAGATTCTGCAGTTTTCATTCCTTTCCACCAATAAAATGCACTTCATAATTTTTCAGAATGGAACCAGCCCACAGTACTCTGTCTGCATAACAAAGCTTCACTGAATTAACTTAAAGCTGAAAGGAACCAACCCACAAAAAACTTAATTATTTTCAAAAGTACTCAATTTAAACAAGAAATAATTTAATCAAAAATAAACTAAAAATACTGCCAAATTAGTTAAAAAAATTCACTTACATTCCATTTATAATACATTTATAGCACAAGTTTAACTTTAGAGCTTGTTATCTAGAAAATAATTTCATGTGGATTGGTTCCTTTTTGCTTAAACCGTCCATATCATCTTTTATTTGTTTAAAATTATTTTCAGATTTTTCATTAATTGTTTCAAATTTATTATTTAAGAATTTCATCAATTCATCAAAAGATGTAGACTTTATATCGTCACTAGGCGACCTAACCTTTTCTGACGATTTTATTTCCGCTTTTTCGTCAAGCTTACCGACCATGCTTGATTTATCTAACCTATTACTATCCATTATTATCTTACTAATCCTAAAACAAGGGGGTCGGGCCAGAAAATTTTTTTATTAAAATTTTTTTTTTTATTATTATTTTTTTTTATTCTATGTTCTTTTCTGTTTAATTTGATATATAATAAGTGGGGTACATATAAGAGGAAGCATACGTAAAAAAATATTTTAAAAAGGTATGTTTCGCTTCACTCAAGGAAACTTTCTGGCGTTCAAGCAAGCAACATGTCTTTATAGTACAGCAAAAACTTCTATTAGAATTATATTTGTTTCTGTTGGGTTGGTATAAGTAGTTAGTGTAACATCATGAATGCAGCTGTTTTTTTTTTCAGCAGATGGAATTATTGTTGGATTGTATGTTTATGTTTTATGTAAACAAACCTGTAACCTAGGTAATTTATATTTGTGATTGTGAAGTAGTGCGAAATAAGTTTTTATAAGTTATAAATTTGAGAGTTGTGCTGAGTGTTTGTTATATAAAAACAATGCCCCGCTCAAAAAGACTATTCAAGAAAAGAAAACCTTTTTGTGTTTCAATTGTGTCTGGTGAATGTAGGCCTAGGCCTGTCAATCTAACCCCAAATGAGAAGACTGGTCCCAAAAGTTGTTCAGGCAAAAAGCTTACGCCTAATATAAGTGTTTATAGTAAATATGATTATGATACCAGTGAATACTTAGTCATAGATAGTGGTATTTTAAATAAATTAATATCTGAGGTAGCAGTATGCCGAGAATGTGGCGGTAACCTATCACTAAGTATAGAGCGAAACATAGGCCTAGCAACAGAGCTAAAAGTTACCTGTGATAGTTGTTTGGAAACAAGGCCCAACAAGTATTTTACCTCTACTTTGTCTAACAACACTGAAGCCCAAGGTGTCAATATGTATGACATAAACATAACATAGCTTTTGTTATGCTATGCGTTGTATTGGGAGAGGCCAAAGTTCTGCCAATATGCTTTGCGGAATTTTAAACTTACCGATTGTCCCGAGAGTGAACAGGTATGTAGATATTTTAGTTAAAGCTGCAACTCAGGTTTGTTCAGATTCAATGAAAAGGGCAGCAGAGGAATCAGTGGCTTTGAATGATGGTAGCCGTGATGTTTGCATTGCCGTTGACGGCAGTTGGCAGAAAAGAGGCCACACATCTCTGAACGGCCTAGTAACAGCAACAAATGTTGATTCAGGCAAGGTATTGGACTATGAGGTGCTGTCAAAGTACTGTAGATGTAAAGAGAAGTACCAGAACCAACATGAGAATAATTGTCAGGCAAATTATTCCGGTGTCAGCGGTGGTATAGAAGTGGTAGGTGTAACAAAAATTTTTGAACGGTCTATTGCCCTACACAACTTGCGCTACACACAGTTCCTTGGTGATGGGGATTCTAAGGCCTATGATGCAGTTTCTAGTTTGAATGTGTATGGTGATGACTGTAAAGTTGAAAAATTAGAATGTGTAGGCCACGTTCAAAAAAGAATGTATAACCGCCTAAAAACTTTAAAAGCAACCTTCGCAAAAGATAAAAAACTAAGCGATGGGAAAGGAATCACAGGAAAAGGCAGACTAACTGATAATGCAATGAAGCAAATCACTAATTATTACCACTTAGCAATAAAAAGAAATGCAGGTCCTAATACAACATTAGAGAGTATCAGACGGGATGTTTGGGCTGAATGGTACCATCTTGCATCGAGTGACGAGCAGCCTATTCACAGTCTATGTCCTGCCGGTAAAGAAAGTTGGTGTAAGTTTAGGAGTGCTGAGGCTAACAAAGAACCTTACCATCATGGAGAACATTTTCATATTCCTTTAGTGCTAATGGAAGTGATCAAACCAATTTTTATTAACTTATCAGAGCCACACCTCTTGAGAAAGTGCCTTCCCGGGAAAACTCAAAACCCGAACGAGTCTGTGAATGGAGTGATATGGTCTAGACTACCAAAGATAGTGTTTGTGGGAATAAAAACTCTAAAGTTAGGAGTAGCAGATACTGTGTCAAGTTTTAATGATGGTGCAATATCCAAATGCCATACACTAGAAGCGTTAGGCTTGAGACCAGGAAAATACTGTGTAAAAGCTATGTCGAGGATTGACAACGAACGGATCCGTAGAGCTGAAAAGGAGCGAGAGCTGTTGAAAAACATCAACACCAAGAAGAAGGCAACCTTGGCTAAAAGAAGGCTGGAGTTGGAGGAGGAAGAAGCTGATGCAGAGGCTGGGCCTTCCTATGCAGCTGGAGCTTACTAAAACTTCAAGGTAGGCTACTAATCTTGCGTTTTCCGTTAGTTATGTTTTTTCAACTTTATGTTCCTTTTTCTCAGGAACCATAATAGTTAGAGACCTCAAATTTTTACCACATTTTTTCAATATGTTTCACAACAATAGACATGGGGTTTTTTAAATATCTTGCTTAGTTTCAAAAATTAAAAAATAATTAACGTCAAAAACATAATAAACAAATGACCGTTTAGGAAAAAATTAATTTTTCATAAGTTGAATAAAATAATACGAAACTGCCATGTCTAAAGGTGTAGAATATATTGCTAAATATGTGGTAAAAATTTCAGACCATTATCTATTATGGTTTCTGAGAAAAAGGTACATGAATATGTCTTATTTAACATGGCGGAGATAGGACTGTCCGGACCCCTTGTTGTAAGTGTGTTCTTACAAACTTATTATTCAATCTATTATTTTAATATACCTAAGGTAGGGTTACATTCTGGTCGTAATTAGCAGTTATTTCTATAAATGTGGCAATGGTCAATACAATGAATCTAGCCAGTCATTTTCATTATAACGAAATCTCTTTTTATTGAAACTAAGGACAAAAACATTACTATATATCAACAG
This sequence comes from Aphrophora alni, assembly GCA_963513935.1. Classification (NCBI taxonomy): domain Eukaryota; kingdom Metazoa; phylum Arthropoda; class Insecta; order Hemiptera; family Aphrophoridae; genus Aphrophora; species Aphrophora alni. The sequence goes on along the minus strand of OY740773.1, from coordinate 48,147,097 downwards.
GCAATTTACTTAAATCTAAGGGTCATTTTTGTTATAATACAAATTATTAAGCATGTGCTAAAATCCAAATTAAAAGTTTTTTACAGTTCTTTCTCACTACAACTCATCTACTAATGATTACTTATTTCAGCTTTCACTTTACTCACGAAATACCAGTCCATATTGTGTTAACTTCCTTCAATATCACAACTACTTAAAATCCTCCATCTTATCTTGGAAAACTGAGTCTGTCCAGCCGTCTCATAACGTGACTGTATTACTCTGAATCCTGACAAAGACTGACTAAGGCACGCTTCGAGAAGACGCTCCTTGCTGAGGCTCATGGGAAATATCTCCAGGGTTAAATTTCCTGCTGGCACGGGCTTTTGCAACGTCTGTGTTATTTGAAGGTTCCAAGTCTATTTCACCTCACGTGCACAATTTGAAATTACGCTTTCACTTGTTTCGTTTTAACTTGTTTATTAGTAACCATTAGGTTATTATTATTGTTCGTTTGATTATTTAAATACATTTTATAATTACTTACTATTATAAAATACTTATTATTTCTTTCATCCTATTATTAGTTCATATTTATTTTTAATATTAAATAATGTTTTATTAATTACTGGTTGGAGAGTGTCCCATGCTTACACCATTCTACGTAATGATCCTCTGAATTTTCTGACCGGTTTGCGGTATTCAGTGTCTAGACATTTTTGAAGAATCCGATCTTCATTTTTATACAATCTTGTTGTGTTTGGTATAACTATAAAGAGGAGGTTTTAATGTTTAACATGGTATATGAAACACATCTGTAGAAAAAAAATTACAAAGGCTGTTGGTCTTTAGAAAACGTTGAGAAATCGTCATATTGTTTTTTGTTCGCAAGGTTTTTGCCGACGTGGAAATTTGAAAGTGTAATAGCTTTGTTTTTTTATAGTGAATATAAGTTTCATGAAGTGATTTTTTTATTATAATTTGTTTATACAACTTAAAATAAATGTGTCAATGTTTGTAGAGTGTAGTTATTTGAGTGATAATTTATATTATCGATTTATTTTTTAGGCCTAGTCTAGCCTACATGTGCTTTTAGAATTTTTAGTTTCAAGAAGCCATTTATTTATTATAATATGTATATACATAATATATAAATGTATATACAACTTATAATAAATGTATCAATGTTTGTAGAGTGATATTTCATATTATTGGTTTTTTTTTCACAGCCCTAGCCTACCTAGCCTAACCTCAACGTCTAGGCTATTGTGAAGGTAAATTTTTATGAAATTATTTATTTATAAGTTGTATATACAAGTTGTAATAAATGAAGGGTCCACGGGAAAAAAGGGGGAGAGTCCAAAAAAAATTTTTTTTAGGTTTTAATGCCATAGTAAAGTATAAAGTATAAGGATTTTGGTCATACCATTTACAGGGTAAAAACGGGGATAGTTCAGTAGATATTAATGATTTAAAATATCCTATACAGGGAAAAAGGAGGAGAGTCCATGCTTTACAAGGAAAGAAGGGGGAGAGTCACATGTTTATATTGCACCCGACTCAGCTGATCAATTGTTTTAAATTACTTCTCAGCTTTGCTCACTTGTTTTGAGGTTATGTTTGTGTGTTTTAACATGTGCTGTGTTAGTAGTTAGTGAAATAAAATGGAAGAAGACCTAGTTGCAAGTGATGGTGAGGCTAAGCTTTATTTAAAAACTTCTAAAAAACGAAAAGTGTTGGGTAGAATGAGTGATGTTCGGAAGAAACTTCTCGCGTCATCCCATGAAACAGGACCAGACTGCAAGTGTGCACGTCTAAAGTGTTTTGAAGCAATACCTGCAGGTGACAGGAAGTATGTTATTGAACATTTTAATACAATGACAGTTAATGAACAAAACAGTTATCTCGCTGCTTTAGTAGTTGTAGTGCCTGTTGCACGTCGTAGGCTAAGGCAGCCTGAAGAGTTTGCTGTTATGAACCAATGTTCATATTCATACCGTGTACGTGTAGAGAAAGGAGATACCATTGAAGAGGTCCCTGTTTGTTTCAAGGCATTTGCCTCTTTGCATGGCATAACAAAGAAAAAAGTGGAAATCATTCAAAAATACCTAAAAAAAGGTGGTTCCACAAATGATCTCCGCGGTAAGCATAACAATAGAAATCACAAGAAGTCTGAAGAAGAGGTAATTGATTCCATTGTTGAACATATAGCCTCCTTCAAAGATAAAGGAGAGTACAGCCATTACAGTCTTAATTATTCAAAAGACTTACCTATCTCCTGAACTAAATGTTAATAAATGTGCAGACCAAAATGTGCAGACTGTATTTCACTACCATATTTACAATTCTAGTTTTCGCTGAAATCAGAATGAATCAAAACCTCATCTTGCTTCAAGGTTTTCTTTATGTTTTGTATGGTAGCTCTTTGGTGCTTGATCTTTGAGACATGAATCATGAATTTAAACACTGATTTTGCAAGAATGTCAAATGCTTTTTTTTTTGTGGATATGTATTCTTCCTTAACTGACTTTTGGCAAACTTTCTCATTTCCTTTTACTGTAATGGGAACTTTTTTAGTTACCCATTGGTGATAAATAATGGTGTCATTTTCTTCACAAGTAGGGAGTGTAACCATGGTCTTTTTTTTACATAAACTGCATCGTCTTTCGAGGCATTTTTCTTTTAAATGGTCACCTTCACAGCACAGACTTTTACAAAGCTCGTAAGATGATTTCTGTTCAATTACTTTTAGCATGGAGTTTGTCAACAAGCAGATACATGTTTTCATGTTGTACACATTTACACGTGTCTCTGTCAGTTACTTTTGGAAACACTATCCAAAATGGTCTGAACTTACAAAATGTTGCGTAAATTAAATTCAACTGAGGCAGTTCTGCACAAAAGTCCTTAAACAAGTTTTGGAGAGAATCATTTAGAAATCTCTTTTGCCGTTTGTCTTTCTTTCTTGTGATAGTGTCCTTTTTCCCTGGACATCCTGTTCATCCTGTTCCAGAAAGTCCACAACATGTTTCCTTGTTAATTCACATTTTTTCTTCAAAATTTCTTTTTGTTTAACTTTGTTTTCATAGCGTAATGCCTTTGTAGACAGTATATTGCCTAGAGTGGAAGTCATCTTGTATTTTTTTATTATTTTCCCTGCTACTCCTGTTATAACTTTCCTATACTTCCTTTTGTCTTTAAAGTTTTCTTTAAGTTGTTTTATTAGCACCTGACCAAAAAATAATTGTTTTTTTACTTGTGGTGATACACGTTGGTTTTGGATTAGCTTCTCAACATTTTTCTTAGGAATATCTTTTTTTGAGGTTTCTAGTCGTTGAGCTCTCTTTTTATATTTTGCAGCATTTCTTTCAGCTTTTTTGAGCCTTTCTTCAAGTTTTTTAATTTTTTCATTGAGGTATCTTCTATGTTTACGTCTTCTCTTTTTTCCAGCCTTTTCCTTAGAAGTACTTTCTTCATTTACAACAACCGGAACCATGTTTACCTTTTCAGGACTTTCTGGAGGAGTGTTGGCTTCCAATACGTCTTCCAGTTCTTTTGCCTTTTTCTTTGAATCATAACATCTCTTGCTTCTTTCACTCCAAGCTTTTCTAACCTTCCGTTGTTCTCTGGGGGTCACTTTGTCTATTGTTTTTATTTTTCTAGCTTCCTTACGGGCATGATACCTTTCTCTTTCTTTCCGTTTTGATTCTTCATACAACACAGGATTGTCTGTTATTTTTTGCCTTAGTTGACGCATTAGTTCCTTTTTCTTTTCATTGTCTTTGTCAGCATTCAAACATCTTTTCTTAACAGTTGCCATACTGTAACGTTATATTTTCAATGGACGTTAAAAATTGATATGCATTTGAAAGGACACAAAATTAATAGTATTGTCTAAAGTATATACTTTTTAAAAATCTCTTAATTTTAAATATAAACTATTATTTGAAAAAGTAGGTTAAAATGATTATTTTTCAGGAGTACTTGATTTAGAGTTTTTTAAGTGTTTTGTGGGGAAGTCTATTTTAGTTGTTAGGCCTAATTTTAACACAATTTTCTAGGACTTTTATTTTGAAAATAACTAAAATAGTTACACTAATCCTCAATACTTTTTTAACAATGATAAAAAAAGAGCTCATACAAATTAACTCTAGCCAATCATTATCATCACACTCCGTTACCACATATCCTCACCTCCGTGAAATCTACTCTTCACGGAGGTGAGAAACATTAATAAAAACCACCATTTGGTGATGCTTTCATTTGAAGTTAGGTTTTGAAATGTTGCTTAGTGATTATTTGCACTTGTCTGCAAACATATTATTACAAATAAATTAATTTAAATTTTAATACTTACATTAAATATGTAGTAACGGAGGTGATGGAACCAAATGTCAATCCTTCTTCTTGTAACAATTAGCAACAAAATCTCACATAACAAAGGCCTATTGCACTACAAAACTGCACAAGGAGCAAGATGGCCACCAGTTCTCTTCCACTATTGAAAAAGACTGCTGCTAGAGCACTCTATGAACAGTCTATCAAACTAATAACATTTCTTCACGGAGGTGAGGCTGCAACTGGGGACTAACTTTGGATATTTGTTAAGCACTTTAATAATTACTCAAAAATTCAGAAACATTATAATTATTAGTACTTAAGAGGTTCATTACTTCCCAGCCTATTTCAATATTACAATTTTAAACAAATAAATACACAATCAAGCGGTGAAATATTGAAACTAAGTCTGGGGACAAGTAACGGAGGTGAGATCTCACATACTGTGGACAGTATTTTTATTGGAATAAATTATCTGCATTTAAAAATAGTTATAGAATCAATTAAATAAAACTTAAAGCTAAACCTTAGGTATTTTAAAATGTAAATAAAGCATTTAGTGATATTGAACCAAAATGTGCCCGATTTTTTAGAATGACCGATCTACGAATTTAGTTTTACCATTATTATACGATTCCATAACAATACATGTCCAATACAAAATAATGTTGCAAAATAATATCATTTCAAAATTAGGCTATAAAGTTACGGCTCAGTTCCAGTTTTACAAGGAAAGAAAGGGGAGGGTCCAGTTTTACAAGGAAAGAAGAGGGAGGGTCACAGGATACTCATTTTAATGAAATTGCATTGTAAAGTCCAATTAAACTTTATTTAGCCTTACGTAAAATATGAAATAGTATAAAATACACTAAAATTGGTTGTTAAGTTCATTTCTTTAAACCATCATTTCTTGTTTCCATGTTTTAGAGCCTTTTTTCTGTTTTCTTCTTCTGGCTCTTTTTTGTTTCTCCTGGTTCCACTTTAGGGATATTGCTGTAGAAAACATTGGCTTCTTCACCACCAAATCTTTTTAGAGCTTGGAGGTCACAGTACTTCTCATAGGTTACTGGTAACAACCCTAAAAAGAAAAGTTTTTATTGATTTTTTTTTAATTTCCTAAAATTTGGTAGAGTACGGTAATATATTACCGTAGTTTAATACAAAAAATAGCTATGTAATGTTCATAACCTTGGTAAACAGGATTTGGCAGTAGAAATTTTCCCTGAGGTAGCAAGTCTTCTTCTCGAGGTACTGATCCCGAATTTATTCACGACATTGCTATCCCAGTGTCCATTGAATGTTGATCGATGCTGCATCAGGCGGGGATGTTTTCTTTCTACGATGAATTCTCTGATTGGCCTTGATTTGAAAGGGCATTTCTTTGAATAAAGCTGATCAAAGTACTCAGTCCACTTGCATACTAAACTCTTGTCGACCTCAATGACAACAAAGGGTGATGGTTTTGCTCTTGAGCTGATAAACTCATCAAACCAGTCGCTTGGAAGTTCAATCCACTTACTTTGGTTCACATTTGCCATGTTTCGATCACACTCGAGGTATGAGTGTCCTCTAATAGGAAAGACCATATTGACTTTGACGAGTCTTTTGACATGATGCACACGAGTCACAAAAAATATCCAATTCTGTCACTGCAGGTTCAAGTTTGCACATTACGAAATCAAATAAAATGGAAGCCACTTCATTATCTCCTTTTCCCGCTACAGTTTCATCGTATCCATAAAAATAGGAATCACCCGATGAAAGCACATGGATGTTAAACATGATCACTGTTAGTTGGCGTTTATAATAAACATCATTCGTGGTTATATTAGGCGTCGGAAGGTTTTTCTAAAAATCCATTGCAATTGACTCACGCTCTTTTGATTACTGACTAGCTAACCTTGAGCTACGTTTACGCACATAGAACGTATTAGCCTTTAATAGATGAATTTTGCTCTCATAGGAGAGTTTCTTTAGTTTCTGCTCAGCCTCTAACTTCTGTTGACTGCCATCAGGAAAGAGTTGGTTAAGTGGGAAGTAATGGAATGAGCTACATGACCCTAACAATTACCCTAAATTATATATATAAAAATATATTTGATACCAAATATATATCATGTGATGTTGAACTTGACCAAACACAAAAGGCAATAAAAATGCCAAAGGGGAAAAAAACTTACAACTCGTCCTACACTAACCATAGACAAAAATTAATAAAAAACGACCATGAGAAAAATACGAATGCTTGACCACTGACAAACATAGTAAATTTCACTCATAGAACCAAAAATTATTAGTAGGTCAACAAGAGACTTAAGGAGTTGAAGGAAGGAAATGGGGAGTTAGAGCTGGGTAAAGTCGCAGCAATAAGGTTCCTTGGCTTGGTCGGCATCATGATGAGGGGCGTTACAGCCGACCAAAAGCCAGAGGTCATACATTTGCCGGTAATACCTAGATTATTCTTTGGAAGTTACTTAAAGAATATTTTTAAAATTTGTGCACATACAGTATGTGGGGGGGGGGGGGAACATTACAAAATTGGTTAAGGTTGCTAGGAAAATATTAAATGTCTGAATAATTGAAATTTGGTGAATTTAAGTACGAATTATAGGGAAAAACAGGAGTTTAAAAATGGAAATTGAACCGGCTGGGTTCACCCGACGAATAAGGCGCAGGAGTGACACAAAATTGGACTGTAAATGTTCATGCCTTCGTCTCAAAACGTCGTTCGTACCGATAATAAGCATGACATGTGCAACCGGAAATCAGGAGTGATGGTTATAAGGGCTTTGAGCCCTGGGACTGTGAGGCCGGAAAGCCCCCGGAAACGGATTGAGCTATTCTGAAATTTAGCTAATCTACGGACATGACTATCCCCCAGGACGGTAATTGAATGAGAGTCCCCGAACGGGGTAGTATGAGACCGTATGATCATTAAAATATTGAATTTATTATTATCATTGTAGGAAAATAATTTTTTTGAATATTTATGAATATATCGGAAAACTGAAGGGGCTTTCGGAAATCTGTATGGTGAAAAAAATTTGGCACATGAAGGGTTGGGTGGCCTGGGCAATAAAAAGGGGCATAGATAAATAAATATAGGGGTTATAAGGAGGGTACTGTTAATCTCGTTAAAATCGGGAGCAAGAGAGAGTAAAGGCAATAGAGGGGGGGGGGAGTAGGCTTAATTTCGATAATCAGTTTTTTAGCAAAACAGTCGAGACAACAACATTAAAAATTTATAAAGTTCAATAATTAATTTAGAAAACAAGGTTTTAATAAATAAAGGAATTGAGTGAGTGGCTTCTGTGATCGTCAGTGCGGGAAAAAAATTTTTTGGATAAGTTTCATCAACATCCTATCCTCGATGTATGAGCCACTACGTTTGGTTAAATCGCAGCAACTAATAGGGGTTGTTTCCTAATATTACCTAACCGATAGGCTAAAAGTTCACTAAAAGAGCGATGTAAAATGTAGCGTCAATTAATTGGATAAGTTATGAATAATACTCGTTTGTTTTTAATTAAATAAGACCTACATCTAACATTCGTAGTTTATAGTAGAAGATATTGAGAAAGGATTTCTGTCTACGGTGCGCTATCAGTTGTATAAGATAACAATCAAGGTCGATAACCACTGTAAACGGGTTTGACGGGTCTAAACTGTCGTTTAAAGACGTAAATAAATTACTTAAAACTACGTTATGTGAATTTACGCTGGCAAAAAAAAATACAAGTCGTAACATAATTTATACATATATCTAAACCTATATACATATATAATTAATTACCAAAATACACAATTATAAATAGATCGGTGAATAAAAGAATGAAAACACAAATGATCTAAATGAATTTACGTTTAACGTATGCGAACAGCGAAAGAGAGGGGGAAAAAACCTTTGATTAATTATTTTGAACAATGCAATGCGCTAATTCCTTCAATAAATTTATATATATATATATATATATATATATATATATATTTCTCATTAATTAACAAACTAAAATATTTTAACAGTAATTTAACAATGAAATTTATTAATTTTATACGGAAATAATTTTAAACTGGTAACTTATAATAACATGAATTAAATTTGGAAAAAAAACAATAATATTTCTAACTATTAGGTAAATAATATATAGATAACTCACCATTTTGGCAGACAGGATGTTAACAAAACTAGGCCGAATTTATATTGGTTACTTACCATTTTACATACGCGGGGATAAAAAGGTTAATTAGGGAGTTATAATTAATTAGAGACGGAATTTAGATTTCGCGAAAAAATGTTGTGCAATACTAATGTAACGCTAAGGGTTAGTTTTATCTATAAAAAATAATAATTTATTTTTACTGAAAATTTTATAAAACGGAAATTTAGCCAAAAGAAGACACGTGTGGCCAGCCATTCGAGACATGTCGCCCAGCGCACAAAAACCCTATTAATTCGTAAAAATTAGGGTCCTTTATTAATATTTTTTTTATTTTTCGTTTAGACACGACCAAAAGAACCCGGAACACAAGACAAAGCCCTTCTCTCTGCTACCATTCTGCAACGGTAGCGAGAGAATGGGAATTGCATTAGGGTACGATTTGGGTGGTCCGCGGATCTTCTTTGATAATGTATTACGGGGTCCCGATCGCGTGGTAAAATTAATAGAAGTACACTGGGCGAATCTCAACTTAGGCTAGCCATTTTTGACGAGTTTTACTACAAACTAATTAACTAAAAATAAGAGAATTACACTAATACCAATGTTAATATTAACTACACTGTATTGCAACAACATGTCGGTCTATAGCAGGGCCTTTCATGGCCGCGTATAGTTCGACTAATAATTTTATGATATCCCAAAATCGCGATGCCCCCAGATATAAACCGTAGGGCCACAACGGCCCTATTCCTTTCGGTTTAGCAAGGCATGATAGAAATTTACCGCACTATAATATATTTAGGAAGAACGCTGTAAGATGTCTTTAGTCACTGCTGTCTCGAGCACAACTCCACTCTTATCAGCTAGCCGGGCTGATAAAAGAAGACTTCTTCGAGAAATTCTGTCCCAGGTCCCCAGAATGAACATATGGTGGATTCTGTAAGTAGAGAATTAAGAATAGTCAATATTAATAAAAATAAGTAAAAGTAATTCAATTTTATTGAAATCAAGCGAATTTAGCGTAAGAAATATTAGGTTGTAGGAATAATTGTGTTTAATAATTTAGAAAATTATTATTTTTTATGTTAGCTAATTAAGTATTAAGAATAAGTAAAATTCCCTTGATAGATAAATAATTTCATCAAATTTAATTAAATTTAATAAGAAAATTAATAATAAAATAAAATGGCAACCCCAACTTTAAAAAAAGAATATCTAGACATGATTCCTGAATATAATGGCGAACCGACCATGTTGAGTCGATTTATTCAATTTGTGACAAGGTTGTTTCAAAATTTTTAGGTTCCTTGATGCGAACCAAAAATCCGAAAGATTTGGAGGAAGCATTAAACATGCTAACAAACGATTTTCAATTTTAAAATAATAAATTATTTCAGAATAATAAACCACAAATTAGTAGGCCGATACAAGTAATAAAAACCTATTCAAAATAAATTCTATCTTTATCATTATTATCTTTATTATCTATAATATCCACTTAGAAGGATATTATAGAAAATTTGTAAAAGATTTCGCAAAAATTACGAAACCACTAACTAATTATTGTTTAAAGAAGAATGTTAAAATAGATATAGAAAACTAATATTATCTTGATTGTTTTGATGAAACGTGTAAGAATATTTTGTGTAATGAACCCATATTGCAGTACCCGGATTTTGAAAAGGAATTTATATTGACAACAGACGCAAGTCATTTCGCTATCGGAGCTATCTTGAGCCAAGAAACAAAGGGAGCCGATTTGCCGATAGCCTACACAAGTAGAACCTTGAACAACAGCGGCGTCAACCTTTCCGTGATAGAATGTGAGTTATTAGCAATAGTATGGGCAACCAAATACTTTAGGCCCTATTTATTTGGAAAGAAATTTACAATTTACACCGACCACAAACCCTTGCAATGGTTATTTTCAATAAAAGAACCAAATTCAATATTATTAAGATGGCGTCTCAAACTTGAAGAATTTGATTATGTGATAAAGTTTAAAAGAGGTAAAACTAATCAAAATGCCGATGGACTCTCTAGAATACAACTAAATATTACACAGAAAAAATCTGCCGATAACATAGAACCCGATAATGACTTAAGAAGAGTTATTAAGGACTAGACTAAATTATATTTCCCGGATTTAGACGACAATGAGTCGATAATTGTCAACTTAGACGATAGTGAGTACACAAACCAAACCAATCATTCCAACTATGAAGGAAACACTCAAGTGGAAACCCCATATCTGAAGAACCCGTTTACTTTGGGAAAAATCAAGTTATATTTTCATTGGTAAAATACCAGCCAAAAAGGGTAGTAATACAGAAATTATTTGGTTTATCGAAAATGAGATTATTAGTTGAAATCTCAGAAAACAATTTTGAACAAGACATAATTAATTTTGTTAAGGAATATTTAGTTCCAAATGTTAAATATAATTTATACTTTAAGGATGATTTTTATGAACGTTTTGCACCATGTATTTCAAGAAATTTTAAAAGTTCACAGTTATGTTTGCTTAAAAATTATTAGATGTAACTGACCCGCAGGAAGTTTTAGAAATAATAAACAATTATCATGTGAGTAAAACTAATCATAGAAGTATTATGGAAACTTATAACCAAATTAAACAAAAATATTATTGGCCTAGTATAAAGACTAGCATTCAAGATTTCATCAACACCTGTGAAGTTTGCTAGTATCAAAGTATGATAGAGTTCCGCTGAATCTTGAATTATCAGAAACCCCCACGTCTAGCAAACCGCTAGAAGTGCTATCAATTGACACTGTGACATTTGATAAGGCTAAGTTTATTACTGTGATAGACACGTTCTCAAGACACCTACAGATGTACAGAATTGTAAGCCAACACACAATAGAGATAAGCAATAAGCTCATTGAGCACTTCAGCAACTGTGGTGTGCCGAGTAATATCATTTCCGATAACGGAACTGAATTAATTAATAAGGTAATTTAAGAACTAATGGAATTACATAAAATCAAAATTCATTACATAAGTACACAACATCCGCAATCCAATAAATTATGCGAAAGGATACATTCCACAATAATAGAACAAATTAGGCTTTTGAATAATCAACCAGAATTTAAAAATGAGACAATTACCAAAAAGGTTAAATATGCTGTAATTGCCTATAGTAATTCCATTAATTCGGTAACAAAACTAACACCGGTTGAAGTATTATTTGGACACATAAATACGAACTCAATTTTAGACCATACATTTGTCCACAATTATAATATAGAAAGTTTCTTTGTACAAGTAGATAACATTGATAAGTATTATAATAATGTAATAGATTATTTTTATGAACATTGTAAAAATTGTAATTCAAGTGCCTATCAAAGTGCATACAACAAAATAGACTCAGTAACTAATAATGGTAATAAGGTAAGAGACTTGATTAATTATATAAAATATGTTAACACACTAGAGATACACTAAAATATATATACACTAGATATGTATATGTATCCATACTAGAGATACACTAAAAGAAAAAAAATGGAAATAATTTTATTTAAAAAGGGTAGAAATAAAAGAGGACCTATTAATGGGTTGGGATCCGTTGTAAAATTTATTACAGGAAATTTAGACTCCTATGATGGACAAAAATATGAAAAAATATTGAATGAATTGCAAAATAATGAATTGCACCCCTCACTGGAGCTTGTTTTTTGTTAGTGGAAAGATGCCTCTGTTGTAACCTGCAAATTTGTCTCTTTCTAAACTTCTCATGTAAGTACCAAACTAAGCCCTTCCATGAACTCGTAAAGTGATTTTTATTGTTTGAATTTGTCTATAAAGTGATATATGTGAGTTATTTCCTCTACTTTTATTAATAAGTTTGTGTTAGAATTTTTAATGTTGTGACGTCATAGGTTTTTACTTTGTGGGGTGAATAGAAACAGCACTTTTTTGTGTTTCTATTCACCCCGCACTGTATGAAACCCAAGTATAAGGCTATAAAATAGTATATAAACAACATTTTGCTTTTTCAGAATGTAATATTGGATATATTTACCTTTGGGTAACGTAAGGTTTTTTTTTTCAGCATGCCGAGAAAGTTTGTGGCTCAGAACTGTTAGGAATAAGTTAATATTAGGTTATATTAGTGTAAGCTTGGGACATCTCCAACCAATAAAAGTATAAATTAGTAATAATTTAAGTTATTAAGGAATTAGATTCATAATAATAACAATTGGTTAGAGAACAAAACTCTCTGCCTCGTAAAGTGAAAGGGGGTCGTCCCTCTCTAGATGAAAATCCACTTCGCTTGACACAGCGACACTACCCTGCACTTGTCCCAGGAACTCTTCAAAAGAAAAATTCCCAGCGCAAGTGTCATGTTTGTCGGTCAACAAAGCGCCGTGAACAAAAAAGGAAAGACACACGCTATCAGTGCAATGAGTGTGATGTTGGACTGTGTTTGATTGAGTGCTTTGCTGATTACCACGAACTCAAACACTTCTGAACTTGACTTATGTGCTTTTGTAAATATTTATTATTTTATTTTTATTGAAAATATCTAAACGTGTTCAATATAAATTCTGTTTTTACTTTTGATGGTGAGTATTCTTTGGTTTATTATAATTATCTTAGTCTTTAGTACACCCCCTCCCTCCCCTCACAACACTCTTTTTACACCCCCCCCCCCCTTTTTGAAAACCAACATATATTATAACCAAGAAATATTATAACCCTAGTCATTATATACTATTTTATACGATTTTTTAAGTTGCTAGTACATTATAAAAAATAAGCCAAAAAACCCAGCAGTGACAAGGGACCAGGCCTTAAAAAGCCAGCAGTTAAGGGGTTAAAAAAATAATTAAATAAATAAAGTTATTAATTTAATTTGTAATAATATACGTCCACAGTAAGTTGTATTATTATTTTAGTGTTTGACAGTTGTTTTATGTGTAATTGTAGTGAAAAATAAGTGTAATGTTAGCAGAAGAGCAAGAAGTCAGTCTTGGTGGAAAGATCGAACCTTCACCCTCAGGAAAAGGAAACAAAAGAACAAGAAATCCTGCAAAATGGGCGAAAAATGTAAAAAGAAAAAACTGTATTCATCAACAACATTACCTAAAAAGCCTACATGTGACCATAAAGACAAAATCTTTAAATGTAATGAAGTTGGAATGCAAGACATTCGTAAGTTTCACCAAGGATTTTATGCAGTGAAAGACAAAACCTACCAAGATAATTTTATTTTAAAACATAGTGACAGTGAGAAGCCTACACGGAAAAGAGCCAAGGAAGAAGGAAAGCAGAATATCATTTGGAACCGTTATTATATCCCAGTTGCCAATGAAGGGAAAATCCAGGTCTGCAAAAAATCATTTTGCTCTATTTTAGGTATAAATCAAAAACGAGTACAGCGAGTTTGTAAAAGGCATTTTCTGAGTGGGGAACTTGCTATAGAGAAACGAGGAGGTGATACCTGTTCTAGGAAAATGCAGAACCACAGAACTGCTGTTAAGACAGTTTATTGAAAATCTTGTACCTATCGAGTCTCATTACTGCCGTAACTCAAAGGTAACAAGGCAGTACTTAGCAAGTGACATAACAATAACTAAGTTGTGGAAAAATTACAATGCTTCTTTTGATGATGAAGAATTTAAAGTTGAGTATGAATTTTTTAGAAATATATTCAACACTGAGTACAACATCGGCTTTGGTTCACCAGCCACAGTTGTTTGTTCGAAGTGCCTGCAGCTAAAGGAGTTGTCAAAATCAAACAACAATAATGAGGTAGAGTACAAAGTTCATAAAACAAGAGCAGGTACATTTTTTAAACTTTTGCAAAGCAAGGAGGACGACGAAATAGTATTTAGCTTTGACTGCCAAAAGAACTTGGTGTTGCCTAAACTTCCAGACCAGGCTACTTATTATAGCAGACAACTTTATCTGAATAATTTCACCATTTGTTTGGGAACTTCTAAGGACAAACAAGATAAAGAGAGTGTGTTCATTTACACGTGGACAGAAGCTGACTACCAAAAGGAGTCCAACCAAATCTCATCTGCAGTGTTTCACCGATTGTGCAGTACAAATTTAGATGGTTACTCCCATGTGCGGTTGTTCGCAGACGGTTGTGGGGGTCAAAATAAGAATTCCATTATTATATTTATGCTTTCATACTGGATGTATAATCATTGCCCTTCTAATATTAAAAGTGTACATCTCTTCTTCCCAGTGCCAGGCCACTCGTTCATGCCGACTGATCGAGTTTTTGGACGAGTAGAAAAGGAACTGAAGCGTTTGGATACTATTGTTCGACCAGAAGAGTACTGGGCCATTTTTAACAACCATGGTACTGTAATAAAACTAAAGGATGATAACATTGATATTTTTGATTGGAAAGATGCGTCAAATACCTTTCAAAAGGCACCAAAGGACTGGCATTTCAAGTTTGCGCCTTGCAAAAGATTTACCATAACTCGTGGTCTAACTCCAAGTGCACCAGTGTTAGTAAGAGGAGAAGTGGCTTACTTCGTTGACTGCGGAACCGGCAAAAAGGTACTGAAACCTAAGGCTGACGTCAAATCACTGCGTATAGCCAAGATACATTTAGGAAACACCACAAAGCAAGCCAAAGTAACTGACGTGAAGCGACTGCTAGCACTTCATTATGGAGATCACTGGAACACTCTGCCAGACTTAAGATTTTACTCGGATACTCTGTTTGAAGGAGAAGAGTCAGCAAACGTAGACTCTGAAGATGAAGAATCCGGAGGACACATGGTGGAAATTGACGGAATTGTGTAGGAGGTAAGAAGACAGACTAAGAAAAAATAGGCCTGCTAAAGACATTTAATTTTTAAAGATAGCTTATTGCCTATTTTAGTAGTTTTTATAATAATTATTTGTTTTTTTCCATGATATACGTACTTTTGTATTTTAGCATTTACTGTATTAATTAAAAATATATTCAAACACATTATCTTACTTCAATATAACCTGCAATGACTCTCAAAAACATAATTATTTTTCATTACAGGTCTATTTTGGTAGGCCTAATAAGTTAAGCCTATAATATCATAACAAGAGTTTAGGAGTTTTTCACGGAAGGCCAAATCGTTAAAGACTTTTGCTCAGGAATCTTTCAATAGGCCTAGTGTTTAATTTTAATAACATAAATTGGCTTAAAATCTACTTGTTTAAAAAAATGTATTGATATACTACTAATACAGAACCAAAACGTCCCTTATCCAAAGAAAAATTGCTTCCTTCATTTCCAAAACGTCTCTTATCCATATTACAATTCCAAACTGTCCTTTATCCAAAAGTTTTTCTTATTTTACACATGTGTTTTTTATTTTATTGAAGTGTAGAAGTTTTAAAATGGCTTATTTATCACATATCTATATATGGTTAAAGTCTGAGTTGGTTGCAGTCCAAGTTTCATGAGATATACAAAATTTGCGATTTCCCAACATTTTACCTAAGTGGATAAAGGACACATTGGAATTGGGCAACTCTTATTTGTAATGTCAGATGTTTTTTCAAATAATATAAAATTATATAGTATCAAGAAAGCTTCGGCTAAAATTCTAAGCGAAAAAATTAATAAAAATTACATAATAGAAGTAGGCAAACCAAAAATGATTTTAAGTGACCATGGTAGTCAATTCACATCACAATTTTTCTATGAAACGTTAGGTTGGGAAGGCATACATCTACGAAATACATCTGTTTACCATCCACAAAGCAATCCTAGTGAAAGATGTATGCGAGAACTAGGTAGAATGTTTCGCACATATGTACATGACAACCACAAACAATGGGCAGAATATGTACCGTTCATAGAAAAGTGTCTAAATTATTCCATACATGATTCCACAAACTGTATTCCTTATGAAATAATGTTTAAGAAAAAATGTCCTAACTTCTATGAAAACTTAATTACATACCGTATCCTGAAAAAGTAAAAATAGATTTTGACGAGAAAATAATAATTGCTAAAAATTACTTAAAGAATAAAGCTGAGGCTAGGGCCAAATTACATAATAAAAATGTTAAACCAATAAAATATGAAATTAATGATTTAGTCTTGGTAAAAAACCACTACTTGTCGTCTTGTTTAAAAAGTGAGATTAAAAAATTCTATCTATTATATAGGGGACCATATAAAGTGTTAAAAAAAGACATTAAAAAAGAAAATGCATATGTGTTAGTTGAAGTAGATTCGGGTGAAAAAATTGGCACATACAACGTTGTTGAATTAAAAAAGTTTTATCTATCAGTAAATAGTTAGGTAGTGTAGGGTGAACCAAAGGGGAACTTGGGAAAAAACAGTGTCACAGGGGGTCATTGACCTGAGGTCATTTTGGGGTTCATATTGAATTGAGTAGGTATGAATATTTAAACTCATTTTGGCCAAAGGAAGGTGATTTCTGTGTTGACATAAGTGTTTTATTGGTATGATCAGAAAGACATAGAAAGAGGTGAAAATGGTTCAGGGGGTTTAATATTAGATATTGATGGATAAAATTGAAACTAATTTTTAAATTTTCAACTCAAATAAATAACAATAATAATAGATAGTAATAGATTTAAATTAAATAAAAATAAAAGTAAAACTAATAGGCTTAAATCCCTTTTAGGCCAGCGTTAGAAATTAATATTTGTACATAAACAAATATGAAACTTATATAAATAAAATTTAAATTTAAAGATAAGCTTAATTCCCGTTTAGGCCAAACATTAGAAATTAGTATTTGAAGAAAAAACAAATATGCAAATTTAAATAGGTGAAACATAATTTATAAATCAAATACTTTAGAAAATTATTAAATTTTAAACTTTCATGTCTAAATTTAAATTTAACTCATAAAAATTCATTAATAAACAAACTTTTTTAATGATAAAAATAGAAGAAACTTTAATGTATTGATTAGATGATATATATAATTTCAAAATAAATTTTTCTTAAATTAAACCAAGTTGATAAGTGGATAGAAGTTAAGGCTATTCCAACCTAAAAAATAAAAAATTAATATCCATGTAATGTAAATATAATTTACATCTGACATAGAATACAATGATTAGTAATGATAACAGGATGATGATGAATGATGATGAATGAATGAGTGAGTAGGCATTATTTTAAAATAATGTTAAAACCAAATTAAGGTTACATACTGACATTCATTGCGCCTAAATATAAGGATTAATCCTAATAATAAATAAATAAATAGCAATGAATGATGATTCATATGTAATGTTGCTATATAGCACATTAAAGTGAGACAAGTGAGTAGAAACATATTCTACTTAAAATACCGAAGACAAGGATGTAGCTGTAGAAGAACACAGTACGTCGATGCTCCAAAAATGCTGTGGGACACTACGGTGACTTATGTTTGTTGGTGTCAAATAACCTTCACTAATCACTATGGTGACTTATGTTTGTTGGTGTCAAATAACCTTCACGAATCACTACGGTGACTTATGTTTGTTGGTGTCAAATAACCTTCACATAACGTTAAGTGTATATACGATAACGATTGAATAGGTTAAGTTCATGATAATAATAGACGAATAGATTAAGCTAGGTTATATTGTAGAACAGTTTTTTTTCTTTTGCAACGTTTGGTAGGATAAGAAAATAAATAGGCAAATTATAAACAATTAGAGTGTTTTGTTGTTAACTGTAGTAATATGGTAAAAATTTTTGGAAGATATAGTGAACAATGGATATCATAAAAATAGGATTTTACATACATTAAAATAATAATACAGAACTTACAAAATGGCTAAAAGTAAATAATAACAAGTAATTGAAGAATAGTAAATTAAAAAAAAAAATGATGTTTTTGATGAAGTTTGATAAATGGATTAATTCCATATTAAGTAAGAATAAATAGATGATGTAAAATGTAATTAAGAAGAGTGAATAATGAGTAATTTTTTTTGAGAAAATGATGAGATAATGTTGATGAAACTTTTAAGAAGGAGAGTGATTTCAGGAAAATAATAAATAGTTTGGATTGTGATTTAGTATTTGGTAATAGGGATTGTTAATGAATAATAATAAGTTGTTTTTTTTTTAATAAATCAGTAAGATTATTGAGGTTTTTGAGGGGGTCAGCGATGATGTTCTACGATAATGTTCTGTGATGATAAAATAGACTAGGGGTTCCACAATGGACGCTAGATTTTCGACGATAAGTTTTCAGAGGTTCCAAAGAGAACGCTCATTCTACGATATTTTGCTGCGATGATATATTAGATTAGGGGTTCCGTAATGGACACTAATGCTTTAATGGTAATTTTTAGAGATTCCAAAGGGAATACTCTCATTCTAAGAGTGTGTTGATTTTTTTAATAAGACAAGAGAGTCTTAATTATAAACTGATTTATTTAAAAAAAATTTCTTTTGTGTAAAAGTAGGCAAAGTACCAAATGACTGTATAATAATGAAGTTAAGATAGATTCCTGAAATCCAAGGTGAATAAAATTAAAATAAGTTAATTTGATTAAGAAATAAACATGATAGGGAAATATGAATTCTCAATTATAAATTTGAGGGATGGGTTTTTATTTTTTAATTAGGGAAGAAATCTTCTTTTAGCCAGACTTAAAAAAAACAAAAAAAAAAAATGATTGTATGTATTGAAATTTTGAAATGTGATTTGTTTCATTAATTTGTTTAACATGTTATAATAATAACAAATGAAAAATGATTTGACTTTTAACATGTAACAAAAATAACAAATGTAGATGATTTTGATTTTTAAAAAAATGTAACAATGATGATGAATGAAAATAACTTTATAATGATGAAAAAGTTAATTATAAAAAATTGTAATTTGAAATAATAATAATTGATTTTGTTAATGAACAAGTGTAATGATGTATTTTGAAATGATGCTAATATGTGATGTTTGATTTTTATGATATGAAAATTTTACTAAATTTTGTTTGTCTATGACTTGATGATTGTATCTGTTGTTCACATGTATCATAATGACCCTATGCTATGCACACTTTACTATGTTTTGACATGTCATGTTCAATTTGTGTCATGCTGTTAAATATCGTTTGTATTATGATAAGACTTGATGATTATTTTTTTTGTTCACATGTATTATGTTCTAATATTGTCTGTTATGACTATGTTACACATTGAAAATGATTTTATGCTATATACCTTGTAATATGATGTGTTACTTGTTTCATTTAAAAAATTCATGTTTTGATATGTCATGAATAATATACTTTATCACATTTACGTATCACTTTCTGTAATGAAACAATATTATGTTGTGTAGTAAATTGTTGAAAAATGACTTTGTGATGAGTACTTTGTAATATGATTTTTACTTGACATTTGATTTCTGTATTTTGATGTGTCATAAACAATATCATGTTGTGTTAAAGAATTGTTGAAAAATGACTTTGTAATGTATGTCTTGTAATGATTTGATATTTGATGATTTGATTGCTTTATGTTGTATGTATCACTTTTAAAATTGATGATGTTTTTTTTTTTTTGAAACTGTGTTAAAAGACAATTATGTGATGCAATGTTTTTGAAATTTATGTAATACTTACTAAAGTTTATGATGTTTTTGAAAAATATGTAACACTACAAAAAATTTATGTTTTTGAAATTTATGTAATACTTAATAAAGTTTATGATGTTTTTGAAAAGTATGTAATACTACAAAAAATTTATGATGTTTTTTAAATTCATGTAATACTTACTAAAGTTTATGATGTTTTTGAAAAGTATGTAATACCGTACTACAAAAAATTTATGATGTTTTTGAAATTTATGTAATACTTACTAAAATTTATGATGTTTTGAAATGTATGTAATACTTGCTGAAATTTATGGTGTTGTAGTTTATTGATATTTTGTATTTTTGAAATTGTTAAATAATATAAACTAAATTTTTTTTTTCTTTCAAAATTGTTATTAGAACTGCTCTTGTTCTCCGTAAAAGGTGGCAAGGGGTTGGAGTGTCCCAGCTTCCATGCTGTTTCTTCGAGATTCTTATTACTGCGTAATGCGAATCTAGAAGGAGGGGGTTTCTGTAAGCTTGGGACATCTCTAACCAATAAAAGTATAAATTAGTAATAATTTAGCTTATTAAGGAATTAGATTCATAATAATAATAATTAAGAAGTTCACATAAAAAGTGCAATGATTAATAACAAACTTAAAAAACTTTGAACAAAAAACATTTTAAACGAATTATTAAAAAATCAATAAAATTAAATTAAGCGCTATTATGAATGTAATATACACCCTCTAGGCTACAATTGACAAAAGCGCGTGTGTTGCACAGCAACTAAAACGACGAAGCCTTTAGGAACGGAAAAGTACAGAAATTCTAGCTAGGCAAAGCAGTCGAGCGTTCCGTTTCACAACCGAGAACACACACTTCCAACTTAGCATGCCTTAGAGGCAGGACGCATCTTCAGATCGCTCTAAACAAAAAATCGACATGGAGCGTTTAAAGAAAGTTATAATTAAAAACATTTAAGCAATTATGCTTTTTTTGTAAGTTAGTGATGTGATTGTTAATATCTTTTGGACATAAAATGTGAGTAAAAGACATTGTAATATTGATTTATTTGTAATAGCACTTTGGACAGGACTTTATTCTTAACATGAAAATTTGTAAATCTTGTGATAATGTATTCTTTAGAGTATGTAAGTTAAAAAACTGTCAAAATTCTGCATCAACATAATTAGTTATAATTATTCTGGAATTAAAATAAGATGTTAATTTTTAAATATGAGTGAGTAAAGTTCTCATTGAGTATATCCTACCATTCACATGTCACGGCAATCAGTCTGGTGAGTACAGATTGGAGCCTGAACTCTAAATTATTTTATTTAAACTTGAAGTATGATATAAAAAACTATTAAATTCACAAAATTAAATAATCAATGATTGATATATACAAAAATTAACATAAAAACACTTACAAAATGGCACCCGAACATAGGGTCTAGTTCAAAAAATATAAATGTAATACGATTAACATAACTACACTTACAAAATGACGGCCGAACATAGGGTTAGCTCATAAAAATATAGATTTCATTGAATTAAATTCATAGTTTAACTTATCCTCACTTACATTAGGAAGAAATCATATTCACAAAGTTCAGAATGATCCAACTATTGTGAAACAATAAAAAAAATGTTGAAATGTTTGACTTGCAAACTCAACTAGGTTACCAAGACTCCTAAAGGTATATAATCGATCAGCAGGATTTGGAGAGGTCTCTTGTCTTTTTGGAGCTTGGAAGATGCACGGCTGTGTTGCTAGCCGTGGTGGAAGATGGCCCAGAAAATCTACTCAACATTTCTATTTTTATAAAATCACTAATAAAATGTAATCTCATTTATTTAAAGAATAACAATAGTTGGAATACTTCTGGGCTTTGAATAAATAATATTGTTTTGTTTTATTGTTTAATTAAATTCCTATTATTGTATTAAAGTTTTGTAGTTAAATTATTGTATTAAAGTTTTGTATTTAAATTATTGTATTAAAGTTTTGTAGTTAAATTATTGTATTAAAGTTTTGTATTTAAATTATTGTATTAATGTCTTGTAGTAAAGTGTTGTAGTAAAGTATCAGGGAAATGGATATAAGTTTAATACAAAGATAAGAGCTAATAAAATACTGAACCACTGATCTTGATGGTTTAATTACTAAATAAGAACCCAGGCATGTTTTAAAGGCCATTCATAATAGAACAAACACAAGAAGCACAGGACAGAAGATATAAAAAAAGCACTTAAAATGATAGAAGATGGTATGAGTCTACGAGTGGCAGCTGAGAAAAGTGGTATTAATTACAGTGTGTTATATAGGCATAAGAAGAAAGGTAAGGAAATTAAGAAAAAAGGGGGACAAACAGTGTTATCACAGGAAGAGGAAAAAATACTTGTGGACTGATTACAAATTTGTAGTGATTGGGGTTATCCGGTTGATTCAATAACTTTGAGACTATTGGTAAAAGAATTCCTTGATGGGCGGGGAAGGACTGTCAAAAGGTTCAAGGATAATTTGCCAGGTAAGGACTTTGTTTATTTGTTTTTAAAAAGATATAAAGTTGATTTGTCATCTCGTATATGCCAAAACATAAAACGTTCAAGAGCTGCCATAACCCTTGAAGTTATTAATGCATATCTTGACAATTTGGAAGAAGAATTAAAGGATGTGCCTGCATCCCACATTGTTAACTATGATGAAACAAATTTATGTGATGACCCTAGCCGTAAGAAAGTTATCACAAGAAGAGGATGTAAATATCCAGAACGAGTAATGAACTCCACCAAAGCCTCAACATCTGTAATGTTTTCGGCATCAGATGACGGTACTATTTTACCCCCATATGTGGTTTATAAAGCCCTACATTTGTAAGACCCTGGAGAGAAGGAGGCCCAACCAACTCCCGATATAATAGAACTAAAAGAGGTTGGTTTGACTCCTTTTGTTTTTCTGACTGGGTGGAAACAGTGGCCCTGCCTTACTGTTCAGACACCTAGATGGTGTAAAATACCTGATTGGCGACAACTTATCCAGTCATCTCTCACTGGACATAATAAAAAAATGCCATGAGAGTAATGTTAAGTTTATTTTTTCCCCAAGCAACTCAACACATTGTACACAACCACTAGACGTTGCATTTTTTACACCATTGAAAATAACTTCGCGTGCCACCCTTGAGGAGTAGAAAAATGGACCAGAGAGATGTGAACCAACAATTCCAAAACACAAGTTTCCCGGTTTACTGAAATAAGTGTTTGGAACCTGTAAAGCAGAAAACGTCATATCTGGCTTCAGAAAAAGCGGAATCGTCCCTCTTGATCGCCACAAAGTCCTTAAGATGATTCCATCGTCTGATACTACCACTGACACCGACCAGTCACAATCAACAAGTCGCTCCCTTGGTTTGACAAGGTGCTAACTAACAAAATCGTCGAAATTGAGTTAATATCAGCATGGAACTCCCCATAACCTGATCTATCAAAGGAACTGACTTGGAATGTGATCTGTTGGATAATAAACGAACTAGCAGAGTGCCATAGTTCTAACTGAGAAATACTTCTGAAGGGTTCTTACTTTGACAAGGTTCTAACTGTACACGGTCAGCTGTTTCATTGTTTTGATCATTGCTGTGGCAGTCTGTAGCGTTTTGTGGTTTGAGAAAGCAGAGTTAACCTAGCAAATTTGTATATCGTGGGTTTCATTATAGTTTTACTTACATTAATAAGTATCTTAACATCTCTAAAACATTTAATTTATATCATGTTATAATGAGTTTAAGTAGTAGTTTATTATCAGAGTTATTTGGAGAAGATTCAAGCGATGAATTTATTCCTCCCACTTCGTCTGAGGATAGTATACGATGGACTCGATTTAAGCAGTGAAAAGTGAGTATATTATATTTGAAATAGGCTCTAATGTTATGCCAAGAGATTTAATTTAGATCTTAGTTATTCATAGTTGCTACTGTCTTGTTGAATTCATGTTTTTCAAACTAGGTTTCAATAAGGTGATATTTAGGTTAGATTCTACATTTGGGCAAGCACATTGGACATGAAAAATCTGTTGTGCTGGGAATGTTTAATAACTTGAGTAACAATACCAAACCACTGCTCTTTCTGAAAAATGGTTTTTATTAGGCCTAAATTAAAATAAAGTAGTGTCTAGGATTGTGTATGTTCCATACTATACTTAGGCCTACTTAAACTTAAACTTGAGTAGGCCTATTGTTGAAATGATACATTTTTCGTTGTTTGCTTGGCAATTAACACGTTCGCTACCACAATGTTAAAAAAAAATCGTAACCACAGACTGCCGCCTCAATTTTGCGGCGGGCGTGTCCTACTCCTAGCCTAACGCCGCAGATCTGCGGCGGCTGGGCTCATTAAAATAGACTGCCGCCGCAGATGTGCGGCATTGGTTTCTTCATAGTAAATGAGAAATTTCTTCGCAACGGTCTATTTTAAAGGTTAGATCGCTTAGGCACGGTCTACAGGATAGTCCGCCACATATATGCGGTGCTTGGTCTGTAGCTAGGACTATCGCTGACGTCACTGGACAGTTGGCAACACTGACATACAGCATTACCTCAGTCTGTGGCGAAGGTCACAACCATTTTGACCCGTCTACAGGGAAGTTCATGGATTTTTTCGTGGGCTGTGGGAGTGACCCGGCCGCCGCATATATGCGTCAGCTGGTAGTGAACGTGTTAATGGGTATTATATGAAATCAAGTATCTATTTTGTTTATTTTTAATTATGTCTATAGTAAAACGTAAGATTACGTACCCTAATAAATAATAAAGTGGCTAAATAAAATGAACCATGAAATACGTTTCTAATTAGACCTGAGATTAAAAAGCTTTTTCAATGTACACAAGTTTATCACTGTAGCAAATTGGTTAGTACCAAACTTCAAATATTATTGCAATTTTTACAAATAGAGCTTTTTTATTTCAGGCCAAGAAAGAGAAAAAAATGTAGACGTCCTGCGAAGAAGAAAAGATTGAACTTTGATGAAACACAACCATCGACCTCAGCCATAGAAAAACATGAAGAGGACATTATTTGGCCCCTAGAAAATCGTAGCACTCCTGGAAATGGCCAGGACATAATTCCAGAAATTGAATCAGATGCAGAAAGGGAATCAGATGCAGAAAGGTAACCAGATGAATTAGGCCTAGTTAAAATAAAAAGGCAGCACTCGCGAAAAATCAAGAAAGGTTCTAGTTACAAGAGTACAAGCAAGTGCTAGTAGAGTACCCGGCGGTTTAGATCCAACATGGCGGCTGTGACCCCCCACTCCTCCCCACCACCCCGCCCTTCCCCCTCTCACCCCTTCCCCTCCCCTTGGCCCCTCCCACCCGCACCGCCCCCTGCCCGCCATTTTGTTACTCCCCCTGCCCCCGCACGCCATTTTGTTGCCCATACCCCTCCCCCATGACCCTCCCACCCCACCCGCCCCCTCCCACAGACCCCTACCACATTGCCCCTCCCCCCTTGCCCACCATTCACCTGTGACGTGAATTGGAGACGCCATTTTGTTGTTTTACCCCTCCCCATACCCCCTCCCCACCATCCGCCTGACGCCTGTGACATAATGCATTGCTACTAGTCGTCACACGTAATTTGGAGACGCCATTTTGTTGTTTTGCCCATACCCCCTCCCCTTCCCCTTCCCACCATCCACCGGGAGACGCCATTTTGTTGTTTAGCCCCTCCCCATACCCCCTTCTTCTTGCCCCCGCTTGTGACGTAATGCATTGCTACGTCACACGTAATTTGCTCCATTTTGCGGTTTTGCCCCTCCCCACCATCCATCAGTGACGTAATTTTTTTTCCCTAGTGGGATTCGAACCTGTGAAGTTCGGATTTGAAGGCAGACACACTACCGACTGAGCTATTGTGCATAGTATTACACATTGTATATTTAATGTAGTATATAAGTCGTTTGTTCAACGTCGGTTCCCCAGAGAGCACCATTATAGCCACCTGTTGTCGAAAATACATTATGAGAGTGCATTGATATCCACTGGGGAGGACACATAGTTAAACACAAACGATGGAGGTAGGTCCGTACCGTAAGGCGTACCAAGTTTTTCGCGCGCGCGCGAAAAACTCGCGTACGCCTTACGGTACGGGTCTAGGTCATACCTCAAGGTTAAGGTTGTGTGTGTAAGGTAATAACAAGGGCCAGCACCAGAGGTTCCTCCGTTGTGGGCGTAGCATCGACCCAACGTTTGTAGTGACAAGTTGACTCACACGAGACTCTGTGTTTTAGGTGTGTGTGTGCGTTTTATTGTGGACGATGTTTGTTTTTGCAACCTATTTACCAACCAGAGGAACCTTTTTACCAACCCAAAGATAACATTACCAACCGATTAACCAACCAAAATATACTTTTAACAACCGATTAACCAACCAAAATATCATGTTAGCAACCGATTAACCAACCCATAGATACCACTAACAACCGAATAACCAACCAAAATATATTTTTAGCAACCGATTTGCCAACCCAAACATCCAACCGATATACCTGTTAGCGACCGATGCCCGCGGCCATTGACTTTGCTCCCCCTCGGAGAACCTCTACCACCACCAGAGCGCGTGTGCGTTCAAGTGACAGCATTGGAAGCGACGGTGGAGCATTGGACGAGAAGCGGCGGTACAGTTATAAATGGAGCATTCTGATTGGACGAGAAGCGGTCACGTGACCACGAGAATAACTGGGGTCAAATCCCTTGGCTCTCCCCAACAAAAGTAGTGTCCACAGCCAGGTTACTGGCTACCAGAGTGTAGCACTGGTCACCCAAAGTTAAAACAAGGTGACTCACACAGTTAGAGCTACTTGAAAAGAGCTATGGAGCCAATTTACATTGTTTCCTCACAAAGTAGGGAGGCGAAAAAATTTCGTACTCTAAGGACTAAAATTCAGTTTAAATTTCATCTACCACCCGAGAATGTGACGGAAATTGATTGGATAAAAAGAGGCTTTGAATGTTTGGTAGACAAAATGAAAAATGGAACAGCTGTTGGGCTTTACGTTTACTAGTCTCAATTTTAAAACAAAGACACCTGGATACGTTGCTTTTTGTAAAGCTTCCGACATCTCTGCGGATCATTTATGGACAATTTTTGGCGGATTAATCCAAAGCAACGGTGAGGCGGGAACAAGCAGCGATAATTTCGAGGTTACGTGCACAAGAGTATCTCCAGGAAATAAATAGTGCCACGAAACCATAAACACATTCATTTACATAATGGATGTAAGGCGAGCCATTGCGGCGGAACTTCACAAGCCCGCGCGAAGAAATTTCAAAACCCGAGGTGTGACGCTGAAAGGAGTTAATGACCTTTATCAAGCCGATCTTGTGGAAATGATTCCATATGCTAAAGAAAACCAAGGATACAAATATATACTGACTATGATAAATTGTCTAACAAAATTTGCGATTGCGTTACCACTAAAGACAAAGTCTGCTCTAGACATATCTATAGTGTTAGAACCGATACTGAAAAAACATCCTATGAATAACTTTCAGACCGATCAGGGGAAGGAGTTTTTCAATACGCAAGTGAAGAGATTAATGAAAAAATACAATATAAATCACTACGCCACTTTTTCAGACAAGAAAGCGTCTATGGTGGAGCGCATGAACCGTACTTTGAAAAATATAATGTGGCGTGAATTTACGGCACGCGGTAGTTACAAGTGGTTGGAGTTGCTGAAAACGTAGTAAAGACATACAATAACACTGTGCACAGTACTATCGGCATGAAACCCGCTCAAGTGTTGAAAAAGCACGAGAAAATGTTACTGGACAAAATAGCACGCAAGAGTACAAAAGCACTGGCGCGATTTAAAGTGGACGACAAAGTTAGAATATTGAAATTTAAAAAGACTTTTGCTAAAGGATATCTACCCAACTGGACAAACGAAGTGTTTACCGTGTACGCTGTTGTACCGACCAATCCTGTAACGTACATTCTACAAGACTCGAAAGGTGACATTCTGAAAGGAGGATTCTATGCCGAAGAATTAAGCGAGTCAAAGATCGGCAACGTATATCTTGTTGAAAAAGTATTACGCAAAAAGGGTAACAAAGTACTGGTGCGGTGGTTAGGGTTTGACAAGGAACACGATAGTTGGATTGATAAAACCAAGCTTGTTGTTTAGGTATTTAATAGGATAGCACTGTTAGTTTTCCACAGTATTTAGACAAACGTTGCGTAATGCGTTTAAAAAACACAGTGGATAAACTACGTGTAAGAAACTTTGACGTTGTTGCAGGAGACGGCTCAACAATGCACCGTCACAGTTCTTTATTACCAAACACAGATCGATCTATAGTGTGCGGCCCATCAAACAGTGGCAAGACTAATGTGCTATTTAATTTACTCTTCAATCCAAATGGCCTGAAATTTGCCAACGTCTACAAATTTTCTAAATCACTCCAGCAGCCAAAGTACAAGTTTTTGGTAACTATACTGGGAAATACCAAAGAAATTGGTTATTACACATTCACGGACAACGAAAATGTCATCCATCCTAGTGAAGCGGAGCCAAATTCGATAATAATTTTTGACGACATAGCTTGCGAGAAACACGACAATATACGTAACTATTTCACCATGGGACGTCACAATAATATAGATTCCTTCTACTTAGGACAGACGTACAGCAGGATTCCCAAACAATTGATTCGAGACAATGCCAATCTCTTGGTCCTTTTCAAGCAGGACGATCTCAATTTACGACACATTTACAATGATCACGTAAACACTGACATGGTGTTTAGTGCATTTAAAAACATTTGTGCATCCGCGTGGAAAGATAAACATGGATTCGTTGTAATAGATAAGGACAGTGAACCGGAGAATGGAAGATTTAGAATTGGTTTTGATCGAATTGTAACAGATTTTTAAGGTACAAAAGGCTTGATACTTGCAACAAACGTCATTCTACAAGATGTCTGAGAAGAGAGAGCATCTAACGCTAGAGATAGCCAGATTGCGCAAGGCTATAAAGAAAAAGTACAGACAGTTGAGGTACGGAGAGGCCGAAGAGGAACGAATGTATACTAAGAAATACACACCAATAATTAAAGAGTTGCAGAAGAGTGGAGTGTTTTTGCCAAAACACAAGAAATTAAGCCCGAAGAAGAAGAGTTGGATGATGAAAAGACGGAAATAGCGAATGAGTGGAGCAGCGAGAGTGAGGAAGAGAAAAATGAGGAGTGGACTGTCGGGGAAGTACCGGCTACTCCCAGTGTTGATTTTGTGGATACCGAAATAATTGCAGAGACTCCGGACCGACCGCAGCCCAGTGTGAGGGAGCTATTGTCTACACCGGAAGGGCGAAGTGAATCTGAAAAATGAGTAAACAGTACTTTCAAACATCCGCTGGCGCGAAAATATATGCTCAAACTGATGAAAGATACCGCCCGTAGTGGGAATATAGATCACAGTTACGGACCGTCAATCGGAGCCGACTCTATTATGATCGGTAACAAGACTCTTCAGTTGTCGGACGATGGTAAACTTATAATTGACGGAGTTCACTATAAAGGGACGCCCGGATTGTACGAGTTGGTGTTTAAGCATATACCCGATGATGAAATATATACCGAGGACGATTTACGAGCGTATAGGGATATCTGTGTGGCGGAACTTATAGAATTCGCTCGTGTTATTAAGAGGGAATACAGTAAAGTGGATGTTTCCAAAGACCGAGTAACGAACTGGATATCACTATGGGGTTCAAGCGATAAGGATAACCAAATTTTTTCGCGACAGCTCACAGTATGAGTGACAACACTGACCAACCATAAATACGTTGCACCCTTGAGTATTGATTCCGTATAGAAATGGCAAAGGGATGAACAACATCAAAAAGAGTCAAAAAGGGCCGTGGTCTCGTTTCTGGGATTTTAAGCGTTGGTGATAAGGTTTTAAACAAGGCTATAGATCTATTGCCTGTAGAACTCCATTTACCCTCTTACAACTATTGCGGCCCGGGTACAAAACTAGCTGAGAGATTAGCCCGAGGTGATAAAGGAGTCAATCCTTTAGACGAAGCGTGTAAAGAGCACGATATAGTGTACAGTGATTCAGAGCATCGTAGAGAAGCGGACAAAATTTTAGCAGAACGGGCTTGGAGTCGAGTCAAATCGGGTAACGCGTCTATGGGTGAACGGGCAGCAGCGTGGGCTGTAACAACGGCCATGAAAGCGAAATCCAAATTGGGAGGTGGAGGGAAAAAGTCGAAACGTCTCTTGTTGGGTGGGGGTTTGTATCTCAAACCGTATCAAAAAGGCAGTGGTCTGTATCTCAAACCATATGCAAAAGGCACTGGCTTGTATCTCAAACCGTATCCAAAAGGCAGGGGACTGAAAGGCAGTAGCAAAACCAAGAAGAAGATCAATAAAAAAAAGTTTGATTGATTCATTACCAAACAGACCGTTAACAAATATTGATTTAGAAAAATATGCCGTGAGGATACTGTATTTCAGAGGTGTTTATATGAGGGATAATCTTCCCCCGACGGGACCGTTGAAAAACGAATCCGCCATTGTCAACCTCGATAGTAGCACGGGTGAAGGTACACATTGGGTGTGTTATAAAAAGCGCGGTGAAAATGTAGAATACTATGACAGTTTTGGAAATCTTAGACCTCCACTCGAACTGACTAGATATTTTGGTTCCAACGCTAATATTCACTATAATTGAACCACTTGTTGCAGAAAGGGCATAAGTGACAAAAATTGATAACATGATATTCTTAATAAAATCTGTTGTTTAAATGTATACGCTTCGTTTGGTGCATAAAAGACATATGTGCCATTACTGCAATAGGTCTATAAAGTAGGTATTTTCATACAGTGTAGTGCAGAAAGGGAATATGAGCCAAACAAGTGTCCTTTCTGCAGCAAACGATCTATACTCGGCCTTCGCGGCGCATGCGCACGGCAACACAGTTCCACACTGTTCCAGGTTGTTGTTGTTTGGTGTTGACGTGATTGAGGTTATGTTTGGTTGGAAGTGAAAGTCATTCTAACGTGGTTATTTTGTGAAGTTTTGTGTCATTAAAAATGTCGGAAAATAGTGATTCTGGTGAAAATGAACAAGGTTTATTGGCCACAAAGTCAAAGAAAAGAAAAGGTGTCGTGAACAGTGAATCGTATCAACGGAACGTGATCAAAAAGGCCAGGGTGCAAGGGACGGAGTACAAGAGCTATAAAGGGAAAACTGTGGCAGCCAGATCCACCGGCAATGACTGTAAGTGCAAGATGAAGTGTTTCACTAAGTTTAAAGACGATAGCTTTATAAGTATCTTAAACGGGTTTTCATCGTTTAAAGACAAAGACACCCAAGACGTGTTTTTGCAAGGCCTAATAGAGCGTGATGATGTAAAAAAAAGACGCAAAAACAAAGACCCTCCTACTTTAGAAAATGAAGATGAGCCTATGCCTAACAAAAGAAACAACTCTTACAAATACTATGTGAATAATGATGGAAAAAGGGTAGCAGTCTGTAAAAAAGCTTTTATTTCTGTGTATGGGATATCTGCCAAACGTGTTGTCAGACTATGCAAGCTAAAATCTCTGAATGTGACTCCTGTTGACATGCGAGGTAAAAATAGGAGTGCTAATGCTATTCCTGGTGACATTTGTCAGAAAATTCATCAGCACGTAAGCTCTTTTCCAACAAAAATGACACACTATGATTCCAATGAAAAACACTACCTTGATGCCCGCCTAAATTTGAAAATCATGTTTGATATGTTTTTATTCAAACATCCCGAGTGCAAG
Source organism: Aphrophora alni (assembly GCA_963513935.1). NCBI lineage: Eukaryota > Metazoa > Arthropoda > Insecta > Hemiptera > Aphrophoridae > Aphrophora > Aphrophora alni. Next base: position 48,115,251 of record OY740773.1, on the reverse strand, counting down.
GGCAAAGTTTCTTACTGGTTTTACAGACAGTACTTTCTTGAAAACTTTGACTTGAAATTTGGCCGTCCCCAAGTAGATGTGTGCATTGAATGTGAAAGTTTAAAAAGCAAATTAAGAGATAAAACTCTTAACGACAATGCTAAAAGGGTGGTTACAGCTGAGCTTATTGTACATAAAAGACGTGCTAAAAAGTTTTATAAAAAAATGGACGATTATTCAAAAAACACTGACCCCAACACTTTAGTAATCGCATTTGACTACATGCAAAACCTACCTTTACCCAACATTCCGGTTCAAGATATCTTTTACCTTCGCCAGTTATGGGTTTATCTTTTTTGTATCCATGACTTAAAATCTGGTAAAGCTGTTATGTACACTTATCATGAAGGCCTTGCAAAAAAATCCCCAGATGAAGTTTGCAGTTTGTTAAACAACTATCTAACCAATGAAATTCCAAAAGACATTAAAAAACTAGTAATTTTTTCGGACTCGTGTGGTGGACAGAACCGGAACCACACTGTTTGTCGGTACCTACAGAGTTTAACCGACAGGGGAGTTTTTGAACAAATATCTCACTATTTGCCCCTTCGTGGTCACTCATTTCTACCTTGTGACCGCGATTTTGGTCTGGTGAAACGATGTATCAAGAGATCCGACCGCATCTACAATCCGGATCAATACAGTGAACTGGTTTTAAAAAGCAACAACAAACAAAAGTTTACTTGTAAAACTGTTGATCCCAGCATGGTTTACAGTTACAAGACTTGGTGGCTTGAGCATTATAAAAAGTCATGTATTTCTGTAGAAACTTCTGGCAGGGGCATCCCCAAAGACAAGAGAGAATATTTCAAAATTTCATCCTATAGGGAGTTTCAGTTTGACTCTCAGACTCCAGGTGTAGTGACAGTACGAAAATATATTGACAGTAACATAACCCAACACTCATTCAACACTAAGAAATGGGACCTGCAACCACCTTCTCCACCTGAAACCGCCTCTTACCCAAATGGAAAACTACCTATAAACATCAAGAAGATAAACGATCTCAAGAAGCTAAGGCCGTATTTGGTGGGGTATGAGTCATTTTACAATGACATTTTTCAGTGGCCCACCTGTAGTGGAGAAGCTGTTGAGGACTTGTAAAGAGAAAGATAATGACAAGCCAATTTTATGGCTTATTGTGACTATAACAATGTATTTGTTTATTATATTTTACCCATATAAATTTGATCTGACAGTGTTGTGAAAGTTGTTTACCATTTTTATTAGTGGGTTGTAATGGTGGTGAGGGGGGGAGTATTAGGTATATAAATCCACATCAGGCATACATCCCCACTCCGCCACCACCATTACAACACCTCTCCCTACTTATCCCTTCAACCCCCATTTTGAAACTAACCCCCTTCCTAATCAAAACACAGATTCTCACATTAAAAACACGAAAAAAAACCCATTTGATGCAGAAAGGACATAGTTTCACAAATTTATTAATAAATAATAAATTAACTAAATGACAAAAAAATCTGGTTTGATTAAATTCCCATTCTTAACTGATGGCTTTATAAATAAAATTGTTTTTGTGGTCTAATTACATAACACAATTTCAAAAACCGTTTTTTTTAATTCCTGAAAACTTTTGATTTTGTCACTTATGCCCTTTCTGCAACAAGTGATTCAATTACAAGCGACATCAAAGTGACACTTCAGTCGTCTGGGGACATTTGTGCTTAAAGTTTCTACTATCATGAGTATTGTTTTAAACGGAAATAGTTCTACACTTTGGTGTGATTTCTTTCCACCGATTGATCTATCCCATGGAGAGTGGGAAATCGGTCTCGTTGATCTTGCTGTGTACAATTCCATTCCCAATATCGAAGACGGAAATAATAATAAATTGTATCTCGGTGAAGATCAAAACGGTAATTATGAAGTGACCGTTAACATACCGACAGGTTCGTACGAAATTGAGGATATTGAAAAATATATAAAATCACATCTGCCGCCGGAGATTTCATTTTCGCTCAAGCCAAACAATAACACACTTAAAGCGGAACTTAAGTGTTCAAAGACTATTCATTTTAAGGACGGATCTATCGGAAAATTACTCGGTTTCAATAATGGGGATTTATCAGCCAACCAAAGACACGAATCTGAGCTACCTGTCAATATTATAAGGGTGAATGTTACTAGAGTTGCGTGTAATATTGTAACTGGGTCATTTCAAAATGGAAAAGAATCACACAATATACACGAGTTTTACCCACAAGTGGCTCCGGGGTACAAGATTGTCGAAATACCGACAACTGTAATATATTTACCAGTCAACGTGAAAACCATTCATAACATCACCGTAAGCCTTAGAGATCAGAACGGAGTACCTATAAATTTCAGAGAAGAATCAGTTTCTGTCCGATTGCATTTACGTAGAAATGGATCTCGTATTTAATGGACAACGTTATAAGAATAGTATCAGTGTACGTTCAAACTCGACACAGTTAACAGCTAGAAATATTCGTTTTCTCTCAGCTTTGGGATTTAAAGTGAAAAATGGATCTACTGGCAATAGATAGTGCAGCAGAATACAATGACGTCATCAGTGGTCTTGAATATCATTCGCACAGACCTTATGCATCGTCAACGTACGGTAATAACGATGAAATTCGTATTCCCATAAATCAACAGGACGTGATCACAGCACCATTTGGTAGTATATTGCATATAAAAGGAACAGTGAGCGGCACAAAAGCGGACGGCACTGCTGCAACAGTGAAATTGGTCAACAATGCCGTAGCCTTTCTATTTGACGATATTAGATACGAATTTGCCGGTAGCGAAGTGGACCGTACGAGAAATGTCGGAATTTCCAGTACACTGAAAAATCTGTTGTCGTTGCGAGAGAGTGAGAAGAATAAATTCAGCAACGCAGGATGGTTAGGAGCCGGTGGGATGGCTACCGTTTCAAACTTTTCCCTCTCTGTACCATTGAAGCTGTTGTAGGGCTTTTTCGAAGACTACCAACGGATTGTAATGAACGTAAAACAGGAACTAGTGCTCTTACGTTCGGCCTCCGATTTTAACGCTGTATACAGTGATGATGCTAAAACCCTTAATCTAAAGATAACTAGTATATACTGGAGAGTGCCTTATGTGACGGTTTCAGATTCACTCCGATTGAATCTTTTGAAAATGATCGAAAGAGACGAACCTGTCCATGTTCCGTTTCGTAGTTGGGAGTTACACGAGTATCCAATAGTGCCGCAAACAAATCAGATTTCGTGGACAATTAAAACCGCTAATCAGCTGGAAAAACCACGCTATGTTATTCTAGCCTTCTAAACAGATAGAAAAAATCAGATCAAAAAGGATGTCTCTGTGTTTGTAATGTGCGGCCTTTCAAATTTAAAACTCTATCTGAATTCACAGTATTTTCCTTACGATAATATTAACGGCGATATTTCCACAATGTACGAAATGTACCATAGATTCTAAGAATCGTACTATACGCACGAGTCTTTGCCCAGTCTAGATTTACAATCTTTTACAAATTGACCTCTCTTTGTAATCGATTGTTCAAAACAGAACGATTCTATTAAATCAGGTCCCGTGGATGTCAGACTAGAAATAGAAACTTCTGCTAATATACCGGCCAATACAACAGCCTATTGTCTGATTTTACACGACTCGCATATCGTGTACAATCTCCTTACAAGCACAGTGAAAAAGGTTATGGAATAGATGCGCACGCTCACACTGTATAATAGTATCGATACACTGGGAGCCGATCATTCGCTGACGAGACATCATGTGTACCACATACCCAGGAGTCGTTCACGCCTTCCTCAGGATAGTGCCTAGGGATAGATTATCGGATTTAGAGGACTTGATTGACGAAGACACGCTATATTCATTCGAACCTAATGAAATTGAAAATGAGTTGACCGTGGCATTCACAGACTACCTCTACGAAAACGATAAATTTCATGTCGAATGGTCACAAGTATCGGAACACGTCCATACAGCTTTAAAGAGTCGGCTATCTTCGGGTAACATCGGCTGTTCTACAGATTCGGTTTACGTTTTAGTGGGTGGGGTAGCCATTATTGTGTCACTTGTAGGGAGGAAGGTATAAGCGATGAAAAATACTATCAATTCGATTTCGATGATCCTCGTCTACACGAGTTCCCATTGGTTCAAATCGAACCGGAACTTGAAGAAGGTTGTTTCTACAAGTAGTCAGTTGTAACTTCCGTTTCAGTCGAGACCATGGATCCGAGCAGGATGGACGTGGAGAGAGCTCCTACCAAGCGTCAGGTACCACCTAACCTTCCTTTGGGAATATTTCTTAAATCCGTTCATTTCATAAACACCGAGTGCACTAAATTCATAGCAACCGGTTTATATCAGCATACAGGTTTCGGTCTTGGACTTTTAGTGCAAGCTGGTAGAAAATTTGTTTTCTTCAATCACCTAATACTTGACGAATTATCACTTCATTTAAAATCTATAACGGCTGCTATCAGCGATAAGAGAACGTGTAAATTCAATCTGACTATCGGTGACGTAATAGTACGCAATCTTTTCGGCAAACGTTACGTTCAATTGTACGACGGGCAACATTGTATGACCTTGAATGCTGACGAGTGGAAGCTACTAGAGGAGAGTATGCCGCTCGTGTCCAGACGTGTCGCCGAATTGTTTTATATCGAGAAAGATTTACGCTCGTACATCATTGAGATCTTGGCCAGCGACGAGCTCGTATCTAGCACTCTCCCCGAAGAGGACAAACTGTACGACGAAGTGAGCTTGTTTAAAAAACATGCAAGTGGCAGTAGTTGAATTTCACGCGTTTCACGATAACGATAACAAGTATATCGTCAAAGAATTGGCAATTGTCGGTGATCATTTTCACAGTATCACAGTGTTCAAACCGCCTTACAATTTTTCCCTACTTAACGATAAATCGCAAAGATCGGCTCGTTGGTTACAATCTCGTTTCCACAATATCAGATGGGATGAAGGAGGTGTACCTTACAACGAGGACACGATACGCACTTTGTGCAAACCTTTTGCAATAATTTTTACCAAAGGATTGGAAAAAGCTCAATTTCTGAGACAATTTCATCCTCGTGTGATGGAATTACCTCAGGAGGAGAAATTCTCCCATAGTGGAGACATTAAATGCTTATTACCACAACATAATAGTAACTTAGATAGTAAATGTGCATTAAAAAGTGCTAAAAGTTATTACGATTTACTACTTGCCTAAATTGAAAAAGACGCGGGGGCGGTATGAAGATACCTGACCGGCATCTGTGTGTGTGTGTTACCCTCTGGCGTGGAACTTAAAAGCCCGCAAGGTTGTATGGAGGTCCCTGGAGCGGAGTTGATTCTCCCGTAAACCTGTTTGAAGGTCACTGGGGCAGTCGAAAGACTTGATATACTTTGAATGAGGTACAATTTGGGCACGGAGTCAAAGCGTAAAAAAATTATAAAATAAAAATTAAAAAGATAAAATGGGGACCACAATTTTGTAATGGAGTGGTGGTCACAGGGAATAGCGATGGATTGGAGCTATTCCCACAAGGGGGTAAGCCTTCTGCTTGCCCTCGGCTTGTAATGTGGGCTCTGTTATGGCTTCACTGTACCGGATGACGGTTCCAACCCCGTAAAACACAGAGGACAAGCTTATTTTAACGAATTATTTTCTGCTTTTTCAGATAATGGAATTGTGTAAGACGCTGGAATTATACGTGTGCTGTGGTAACGCATGTAAGAAAATCAAAATAAAAGATCTGGTGTTTTGTACAAAACCAGATTGTTACGGAAACCTGTGCACTTGTTTGCTTGCCGACTGCCGCTCAAGGAAGTTGTACAGTGTTCCAGTAATAGTACCTGAACGGCCTCAACATTTGACCGGGTACTGTTGTGCTAACAAATGTTTTAAAGCACCCGAATGTCAAGTTGACAGCCTGGCATGTACAAAGTGCCAGGCATTCAGCTTTTGCCATTGTAGGTGCAGGTATTGGAACGTACGAATGACGGTAATGGATCTGTACAGCTTATCTACGACAACCACTGTTGTGACGGGCACAGGAACTGTATCGACATCGGACCAGTGTTATAGTTGTTGTGTACTGAACTGTCAAAGGTTTTATATTAAAGACTTATTATTTTGTAAACAGTCAGACTGTCATGGTGACTTGTGCAGGTGTATGTTTCGGAGATGTAAATATAGGAAATATTTTGTAATGTTGTAAGTTTGTGTGTGTAAAAACCCGTAAGGTTAAAAAAATCTGGGGACCATGGATTGGCTGGGTAGTTGACTCAACTCTTCCTATTGTGTTTATTCTCACAATCGTTATTATTATAGTACTCTTTAATGTAACTTTTTTTAACTTATTGTAATATAGAGAGAATACATTATTAAAACATCTACACGTTTTCATATTATTTACCAACTGTGTGAGTCACCTTGTTTTAACTTTGGGTGACCGGTGCTACACTCTGGTAGCCAGTAACCCGGCTGTGGACACTACTTTTGTTGGGGAGAGCCAAGGGATTTGACCCCAGTTATTCTCGTGGTCATTTGACCGCTTCTCGTCCAATCAGAATGCTCCATTTATAACTGTACCGCCGCTTCTCGTCCAATGCTCCACCGTCGCTTCCAATGCTGTCACTTGAACGCACACGCGCTCTGGTGGTGGTAGGGGTTCTCCGAGGGGGAGCAAAGTCAATGGCCGCGGGCATCGGTAGCTAACAGGTATATCGGTTGGATGTTTGGGTTGGCAAATCGGTTGCTAAAAATATATTTTGGTTGGTTATTCGGTTGTTAGTGGTATCTATGGGTTGGTTAATCGGTTGCTAACATGATATTTTGGTTGGTTAATCGGTTGTTAAGAGTATATTTTGGTTCGATAATCGGTTGGTAATGTTATCTTTGGGTTGGTAAAAAGGTTCCTCTGGTTGGTAAATAGGTTGCAAAAACAAACATCGTCCACAATAAAACGCACACACACACCTAAAACACAGAGTCTCGTGTGAGTCAACTTGTCACTACAAACGTTGGGTCGATGCTACGCCCACAACGGAGGAACCTCTGGTGCTGTCCCTTGTTATTACCTTACACACACAACCTTAACCTTGAGGTATGACCTAGACCCGTACCGTAAGGCGTACGCGAGTTTTTCGCGCGCGCGAAAAAAACTTGGTACGCCTTACGGTACGGACCTACCTCCATCGTTTGTGTTTAACTATGTGTCCTCCCCAGTGGATATCAATGCACTCTCAAAATGTAATTTCGACAACAGGTGGCTATAATGGTGCTCTCTGGGGAACCGACGTTGAACAAACGACTTATATACTACATTAAATATACAATGTGTAATACTATGCACAATAGCTCAGTCGGTAGTGTGTCTGCCTTCAAATCTGAACTTCACAGGTTCGAATCCCACTAGGGAAAAAAAAATTACGTCACTGATGGATGGTGGGGAGGAGCAAAATGGAGCAAATTACGTGTGACGTAGCAATGCATTACGTCACAAGCGGGGGCAAGAAGAAGGGGGTATGGGGAGGGGCTAAACAACAAAATGGCGTCTCCCGGTGGATGGTGGGCAAGGGGAAGGGGAGGGGGTATGGGCAAAAAAACAAAATGGCGTCTCCAAATTACGTGTGACGACTAGTAGCAACGCATTACGTCACAGGCGTCAGGCGGATGGTGGGCAAGGGGTATGGGGAGGAGGTATGAGGAGGGGGTATGGGGAGGGGTAAAACAACAAAATGGCGTCTCTAAATCACGTCACAGGTGGATGGTGGGCAAGGACTGAGGGGTGGGAGGGGCTAGGTGGTAGGGGCCAAGGGGAGGGGTCAAGGGGTGGGTGGGAGGGGGCAGGTGTGGTGGGAGGGTCATGGGGGAGGGGTATGGGCAACAAAATGGTGTGCGGAGGCAGGGGAGGGGTAACAAAATGGCAGCAGGGGGCAGGGCGGGAGGGAGGGGTGGGAGGGGCCAAGGGGGAGGGGTGGGGTGGTGGGTCACAGCCGCCATGTTGGATCTAAACCGCCGCACACTCTACTAGTGCTGTTTGTACTGTACTTATACGATAATAATGTAGGCCTGAAGAGATAGTCATGTAACTGTATCTAAGATTTTTGTTCTACACTCGATATTAATGAGGTTTTTTTTTATTTTTAGGACCCAAGGACAAGAACAAACTCCAAAGAAACCTAGGAAAATTATGGCGAATCCATTGGCATGGAAGTGTAATATAAGGAAAGTTGCTCACCAGACAGGTAAATCTTACGTAAGCAAAAGGGGGAAAAACGTGGATGAAAGAAGAGTCAAAACGCTAAAAAATTGTAATCTACACTGTAAGTTTAAGTGTTTCGAAAAAATTTCTGAAGCAGAGCGTGAAAACCTACATGACTCATACTATTCCTTGGGAACAGCTTCAGAGAAAAGACATTTTCTTATTCAAACAACAAGTCGGTTTCTAACTGCAAGACCTAAGAGAATGAATATGGAAGAGCAAGTAGCTTTAGGTGAAGAGAAAGAAGATGACGAGTTGATAGAAAATGATGGAGAAACAGGTGAAAAGAATGGAAATAAAACTGCTGGTTCAAGAAGGAAATTTTCATTTAAGTACTTTTTTTTTGTGAAGGGAGAAAAAGTACCAGTGTGTAAATCTTTCTATTTAGGAACTTTATCCATTTTCCAAAAACCAGTATACACAGCACGTGCAACGAAAAATATAGAAACGAACACCCCAAACCCAGACAAAAAAGGTAAGAATAAAAACAGCAGGAGAGCACCCAAAGGAGACCCAGAAGTAGTTAAAGAACACATAAAATCCTTCCATATAGTTGAGTCCCACTATTGCAGAGCTCATGCCAAACGAGAATATTTAGGTTCCCATCTAAGTATTGGTAAAATGTACGAATTGTATCTTCAAAAATGTTGTGAGGAAAAACTAATTGCAATTAGAAAATCAATGTATTATAGAATTTTTGTCACACAGTTCAACCTTGGATTTCATGTCCCCAAAAGCGACAGATGTGACTTTTGCGAAAAATATAAAGTGGCAAAACATACACAGACAATGACAGATGAGATTCAGTATGAGTATGATGTACATCAAACATCCAAAACTAACATGCGAAAGGTTAGGAAAGAGGAAAAAGAAAAACAAGATTTTCCTGTGTTATAATTTGACCTCGAAAACGTAATCCTAACGCCACATGCTAATATTAGTAGTTTTTTTTACCTTAGAAAGTTAAACATCTACAACCTCACTGCTTACTACACGCCTACCAAACAAGTGTATTGTGCTTTGTGGAGTGAAAATTTATCTGGCCGTGCTGGTAATGACATTGCCAGTGCCTTTTACAAAATTTTGACTGTACTAGCTGATGAAAATGGTCTAACTGAACTGACAACATGGTCGGACTCCTGTGTACCCCAAAACCGCAATTCAATAATATCAAACGCAGTTATGCATTTTATCAAGCAAAATCCCCAAGTAACTTCAGTTACAATGAAGTACTCCCTACCAGGACATTCCTGCGTTCAAGATATTGATAGTATCCACAGTGTCATTGAAAGGGCCATGAACAAAAGTGACTTCTTATGGGGAAAAAAAAATAAAAAATCTATCGATTTTCTCCATATTTTGTATATCAAGGGTTTTCAAAATCAGGAATCCAATGGACTTGGTCAAAATTTCGAGAAAAATAATTTTCTATGAGTTTTCAAGATTCGAAAAATACATAGTAAAAATATATAAGAGAAATATTAGCTACGCCTACTTCTATTAAACGGGAAAGGAATTGTTTGTTTGTATGTATGTATGTATGTGTGTATGTATGTATGTATGTATGTATGTATGTATGTATGTATGTATGTATGTATGTACCTATTTCTAGTCATTATATCTCCAAAACGGCTCTAACGATTTTCTCCATATTTTCTATATAAAGAGTTTTCAACATCAGCAATCCAATGGACTTGGTCAAAATTTCGAGAATTAATAGAAGCAAGTCTGCTAAACAAATTAGGTGAAAATTAATACATGTAACAATAAAATTAGTGCTTAGGCCTAATTTAAGAAAACCCAAATTGATATGTCTACAAACACAAAAATAATAGTAACCAACCATAGTACCCTATGATCCATTGGAAATTATGTACATTGGGTGGTGTGAATAAAACCTAGCAAAAGCTTATACTAGAGATTTTTTAAGCAAATGGTCGATGTCCAGTGAATAAAAATTCAGCAAAAGCTTCTGCTAAAAGTAATTGCTAGAATGACTAGCATTTGCTAGTTATTTTAGCCAGTACATGTGAATAAAAGTTACCTTTTGCTTAAACACACTAGCATTTGCTAAAGTTGCTCAAATTGTTAATGCCACCACCAAGGGAACTAGTTCACCCGACTAGTTTCCCACAATCTACACGGCAAAACCTGCCAACACTCACTCAACACAACGAGCATCAATTCCCCGGTCTTAAACGGCTCTACATCGGCCAATCTCACAATACAAGACCCGCACTCGCTACTCGTCTCTGATTGGCCGACAGCTCACGTCGAGCAATTAAAAGTCCGCGGCCACAACAATGGCAATCCGCGACACAACTCCGAACCAACCTCACAGACATCGCACGTCGAGATTGGTCGCTTCTCGGAAAACTTAACAATGAACAGCTCATTGTCTAGGAGCAAACCAATCCTAGACAAGCTATGCTACAAGCTGGCAGAGCCAAAATTGTATAAGTACTCATTTCCCAGGGACAAAATCAACACTTGTCAACTAGGAGACCAACTGGCAACACACCTCCTCTGGGAGACCTGCAGTGGACAACTCACACAAACATCATCACAATCACTTCGCAAACTAGAAACCAACACAACACTTCTCCTGACGCGAGACTAGCAGGGACCATCTCTCCCACGACCTTCTTACGCAAGTTCAAGAGACCCCTCGCTAACACACTTCACCGGGACCATCTCTCCCAACGGTCTTCTTACGGAAGACCGATAGACCCCTCAACATCTAACACCACACACCACGAAGACAACTCGCAAGCTCCACTAGACACTGTTGCTGCCACCTGCCACATTCCAACATCATTAAACCCATACACGTTTTGGAATCATTTCTTTCAACACCTGACTCCTGCTCTCATTCCACTTAACAACGCCTCTTCAAGACTCGCCCCGTGGCCTCCCGTAAGGGAAATTAAACGGAGAAATCCGGGCAACGGCAGCACTTGCTTCACCCTAGTCGCCTCCTGAAAAGGAAATTGTAGGTGTTTTGGCGCCGGCGATGTCGGGTGAACATCCATCATAGAGGCCAGATAATATCCTATCTCCCCTCACCTAACCTAAGTCCAACTGGTCCTTTTTAGGGCCAGCACACTTCTATTTTCCGTTATTATTTTTTCAACATTCCTCGCACTAAGCACTCGAATCCTTCCCGAATCGCAAACCCTTACTCTTCCATACTTTAACATTCGCCTCCAGGCTCGAATACCTCTACTACTTCACGTTCCCTACACCTCTTTTCATCTCCTCACAACCTGACCTACGTCAAAGTGACCAGACATGTGTAAAATGGCTCACTTTTTAATTTTCGTAAAAAGAAACACTACCGTGACCGTGTTGTATGTGTGGATGACAGGTATAAGGAGTTATACCACTTTACAGAAAATAGTGTTGAGTGGATGGCAGATTACTTTTTGGGTGAGTGCTCAGCTTTGACACTCTACTAGAAAACTTAGAAAACTAGAAGCAAAGCTTTGACATCTAAACAAAGGATGATGATGATATTTTTGTGATTTTTGGCAGACCCGGGTTACCAAACAGGCATTGCTGAGGACATTGGCGTAAGTAGATCGACAGTTACGAAAACTATACCATTCGTTTTGGGAAAGGTTGTAGAAAAATCAAAGGAAAGGGTAATATTCCCTACTGGAAGGAAAATTGAAGAAGCAAAAGTGGAATGAGCAAGTTGCTTTACCCTTCAAACTGCATTTGCTGCTATTGACTGCACGCATATACCCATTGTCAAGCCAGCTGCATACGGTGATGATTATGTTAACAGAAAGGGTTTTGCAGCGTTAATGTACAAGCTACATGTAATTCAAGGGAGTTTTTTACAAGCATTGATGCACAGCGGCCTGGTTATGTCCATGACAGCAGAATTTTACGAAACTCAGCAATTTATGAAGAAATGAACAGAGGACCTGCTAATCCTTGGTGATGTTGGTTATGGGCTTTGGGGCGGGAGCCTACAACAAGCCAAACAAATATATACTAATATTATAAAGAGGTCAACTTTGTTTGTTTGTATGTAGGGGGTAATCTCTGAAACTACTGAACCAATTGATTTTAGTTTTTTTAAGCTACATTATTCCTGAGTAACCAAGGCACTAGAACTCATTTTAATAAAAACATTTTTTTATTTCATTTCTAAATTTAGTTGGGCATTAAACCTCTAGCGTCTAACAGTTGTAATACCAATAAATAAGCAACATTATGAAAAACTAAAAAATTACAATGGAAAGATGACTTATATCATTTGAAACGTACTGTGTCAAAGATGTGCACACAAATATAAATTATGTGTGTATGTTTCTTACAAATATATATATATATATATATATATATATATAAGGATATATTCAAACACTTTTGGGCAATTAGATGATTTTTCACAGCAGTTCGGACCCACTGCTGGGTTCATTAGCCGAGTCTAAAAGTCCGTAACTTCTGAGATACTCGCGCACTTTGAACTCATTAGACTTTCAGACTCACTGGGTTCAAAGTTCGCTTAGCAGTTTGAGCTCACCTTATGAACCCAGGGATAATTCAATTGTATAGATTTATTTGAAAATTATATTATTTAATATATTGAATTGCAAAGAAAATAAAATCGTAATATATATTTTTTTTATTTATAAAAGTGTGTTATATATAAACTAGATATTTTATATAACACCAATAATGTTAAAATTATATATCCTTCTGTAAATTTGTTTCAAGGAAGAAACATTGTGTAACAAAATTATTGTTGCAAATAGATATAATATACCAGAGAGCTCCACCCCTGCTCGCTTCGCTCACTAAACTCTGCGGTTACTCGCGTTTAAGCAAATATAAACAGGTTATTTTATATAAATAGCCTACTATTAAATTCTAATAGCCTATGTCTGACTTATTTTCAATTACTATGTAACATAAAGGTTTTTTATATTTACAAGAAACATACACACATAATTTATATTTGTGTGCACATCTTTGACACAGTACGTTTAAATGATATAAGTTATCTTTCCATGGTATTTTTTTTTAGTTTTTCATAATGTTGCTTATTTATTGGTATTACAGCTGTTCGCTAGGGGTTTAACGCCCGACTAAATTTAGAAATAATGAAATAAAAAATGTTTTTATTAAAATGAGTTCTAGCCTTTGTTACTCAGGAATAATGTGGCTTAAAAAAAACAAAAATCATTTGGTTCAGTAGTTTCAGAGATTATCCCCTACATACAAACAAACAAAGTTTACCTCTTTATAATATTAGTATATATATCTTTGGCTTGTTGTAGGTGTGGCCCAGCCAAGGAGCCCACCAAACCAAAATCATAATAATTATAAATTAGAATGTAATGAAAAGGGATTTTTAATTAATAAAATATGAATTGGCACTTGCGATTTTGATGAGCAGTGCAATATGACATAGAAGAAGGGGAGGGGAGAGACGAGGAGTGGAGGGCTTGAGCTAGCGAGCCGACCGACAGTCTGTTCCGAGAGCCGCGAGACGGAAGACTGCTACGGGACGAGGTCAGGTCAGTCCATTTTCGGCCACGTGCTAGTTAAATTCTACGGTATGCTTTTCGGCCGCTATTAAGGCTTTATCTTGCCGTTATATCTTTTTTTATAAATCATAATTAATTTCTGTTCTTTAACTCGGCACTAAAATAAAATATAACATTTAATTTCACTTGCGTTGCATGCGTTCAATTGCGTCCTAACCCGACTCCTTGGCCCATCCTGACAAGATTCGGATAAAGTGTACGCGGTCTCCAGCCAGCCGGAGCTTCCAGCTGGTCAAAAGAAGTGGAGACAGTCACAACTGGTGTCAGAAGTGGGATCCGACCGTCTCTGTTTTGGGAGAGGACATCGAACGCAACTCAGGTAAGATATTACAAATATTTATTTGAATTTTAACTAAATTTAACGCTCTAAATTATATTTAAAAAAAGAGATAAAATTTAAATTCCTTTATTTTTTAAGTAAATACATTTCACTGACCTCGTCCCAAAAAGACACACAAAAAGACAAAAAAAAACACCCAAAAAGACAAAAAAATTTTTTAACTCTAAGTTTACAAAATTTGTTTTTTCCACACGTATGAAGGATTAGAGGTCCTTCATAAGGGGAAAAAGGCGTATCAAGGAAATTTTTTTCTAAAAAAAAAGGAAAATTTTCCATGATTCAGGACAAATCCTCGAAGTTTGGAAAACTCAAAAACTCATTAGGCAATAATTTTAGTAATAATTTGGTAGATTAAATTTTATGTAGTTAAGGGAAAAAGTCATAATTTGTTTGAAATTTTTAAAGTTTGTCAATTAAACCTAAAAGATAGATATGTTTTAAAATGCAGTTGTAAGTTGTTGCTCTAAATGAAGCATGTTAATTGCTAGGTCCAATTATTAAGATTTTTATATGTGATAAATGTTTTTTTTTGTTAACAAAATTATAAGACGTTTTTGAGAAACGTAATGTAATGTAAAGATTTTGTGCTAAAAGAAGAGATTTAAGTTTTTTTTTGCAAGAAATACAATAAAGTTTAAAATCATAATTGATTTGTTAAATGAAAGAAGTGAGAAAAAATAAGTGGTAAAGATTAGTTTATATTGGTGAATTTATAAATAATGAATGAGGCTATAGTATCAAAGTTGAAGAATAAGGCTTTGTAGGGTTTTTTTATAGAAAAGAAGTAATTAGTTGTATTAAGAAGTTTTATTGATGATTTTTTTAATGTTTATTTATGAAGTACTACGATGAGATATTTATACTACGATGAGATATTTATACTACGATGAGATAATATGCTACGATGATAATCTACGAGATATATGATAAATAATGTTCTACGAGTATTTATAAAGAAAAATAAATAACGACGATTCTACGGCAGAAACAAAGAGTTCTGCAAATAATAATATATTTTTTTTTACGACGAAATATACGACGATTTTTAAAATAAATAAAGTTTTGGGGTTAATACAACGAAGTTATGAATTTTGTAAAGGGCCTAAAAAGGTAAAATTTTAAGATGAGATACTATAGTTTAATGATTTAAGTAAAGTTGATTTAAAGCCATAGATAGTTTTTTTTTTTTAAAGAAGTAATATAATTTTTGTTGTAGTTAATAAATGGATATAGTTAATTAAAAAAAGTTTTAGTGAAATTTGGAGAAGTAACATGAATTGACCTAGTAATAAACAGTAAGATTGAATTAAAGTAAAATGGAGAGCATATTTTTTAATAAAAAAGGTATGAATTAAAGTAATAATTTTTTAAACAATGTTGATTAAAACTAAGATAGTAGTAATAAGAGAGGAATGCGGAACCAATTAGGGTTTTAGCGCGTAAGACTTGACCAAATATTTTAATTTAAATATATTGAAATAAAGCACGTGGTCGATTTTCAACTCCTTAATGACAATTTTCCACTCCCTTAATGATAACTTTCAACTCCCTTAATGACAATACCAAGTTCCAAAATTTGAGATAAACCTAAATGGGTAACAACGCACGGAAGTTGTTGCATATTATGTATAACGGGACAACCTGTACATGACATCGGTAAGTGTGGCAAATCAATGGATATGCCTGTAATCGAACTTTTTTTTCTCTCTCACACATATAATTTAATAAAGGTAAAATAGGAGATATTGGCAGTAAAAACGGGAAAATTGTATTTTTTTTTTATACGTAATAAACGTATAATTGGAAAAAAACTGTCATCAAAGATGAACTCAGTTAACTTGGAAGTAAGGCAACATTGCACAGCTGTGAGATTGAGTTACAACGCGTCAGCAATACGTGACTAACTTTGCAGCAAATGTTACAAAGTACAAAGTACTTATCGACGGAAATAGTTGCAAACAAAATATATTTTGCAACGTAGGGAAACGATGTTGATGAACTCGTGGTGAACAAACTGCTTACGCCATATCCTAATACAAAGTCTAATCACGCGTAGCATTAAAAAAAATATATAGACTAATAATAATAATAGCTGACGGAGGCGTAATAATGGATAATTCAAACTTAACGCGGGGGGGAAAGAAAGGGTAACGTTCAAATTAAAAGAAAAGTGGAGTGACAAGGTTGGGTTGCTGATACATCAACGCTCCAAAAAGTGAGGTAGACTTTTGGCATATTGCAATAATAATAATAATAAAATAATTATAGTTTAAAACTAACAAAGATTTACATATATAAAATTTACATGTGCATTAGGTTCATTCAATTTAAACATTACTCTAGCGTATGCAATTGGGACTCGTCAAATAACACGTACTCGTACTTTGTCTTTAATAGCTGGGAACATGTTAGCTTCCATTTACATTACAATAAATTTAGTACAATGTACGACAGCTCTTAATCAGGGGATAATTTTCGAAAAAATGACTAGGGTATTATTAACTCGATCACAATGGACTATTGTGGTAGACTATGACTTAACGGAAATTGTAAGGGAAAGCATTAAAGTCGATGAAATAGTACAGCAACAAAAGGGCTATTTAGCTAAATTTGAGAAGGACGTTAAAAATGGTAGTTCAGTAGATACTGCGGGCCTACTAGAGAAATACAAAGCGGAATTTTTAATTATAGAAGATATGTTGAAAGCATATACTTCTGATGTTAACGAAGTGGTTTCACTTATCCCGTCTCAGATATCAAAAAGGGCAATTATGGAATCGGGCGGTATCTTTCTTAAAACTTTATTTGGGACAATGGACAATCAGGACATGGAAAATATAAACGACAAATTGACTAAGCTCGGGGATTTTTCTGAGGACCTATACCATAATTTTGACGAACAAATATCAATAATGAAAGAGGCGAATGTTCATATCGTGACGAACACGCAAAATATACAAAAATTGACAGAAGCACTGAGACATTATAGGGACTCGATCGAGGAAAATTTTAAAGTATTGAGTGAGCGAATAATAGTATTTAGCGATTTACAAATCCACCACATATACAAATACTTGCATTTAAACCTAGCCTTTAGACAACTAGAACAACTAGCCATAAGCTCAAAACAAAAAAAATAGCGAATTAAGGGAATCTTTGGCATACATTCACACGGGGAAACTTAGCTCAAAATTACTTCCGCCGAAACAATTTTTGGTTATTCTAAAAGAGGTGCAGGAAAACCTACCAAAAAATTACCACCTACCCTACGAGGCTGGTACAATTAACTTACACTATTTTTATGATATGGCAGACATACAGCCTTACGCAGTGGAAAAATCGATCAAAATTATAATAAAATTACCGTTAGGTTCGGAATCCAACGTTTTTCAACATTATAGAATAAAAACATATCCCATTTATAAGCCGACATTAGGTTTTTGGATCGAATAGGATATTAAAACGCGAGACTTTTTAATTTCGACTGACGGACAGACCTTTGTCGAATTGACACCGACTGAAATTTCAAAATGTAAACAAGGACCTCTAAATATTTGTTACACCAATACAAAATTAATAAGCGCCACTACACCGAATTGTATTTTGAATATATTTAAGGGAATTACGGAAAATACATGCACTAGGCTAGTTTACAAAAACTTGACCTCGCGGATCTTAATTAATAGCGGAAATAATTGGATATACAGTACAGAAAGGAAACATCCAATAGTCTTGGAGTGTTACAAGGGTAAATATATGAATACAACAACTACAGTAATAAGGGATGTAGGTATTCTGTTGAATGCTGCAAATTGCGACATAATAGGGACAGGATTTAGGGTTCTTGCAAAAATTCATGGAAATAGTTTTTATAAAGGAGATCTTTTCTCACTAACGATACCGGACATAGGGAATATACTAACAGCTGATGAACATATTTTGTTAAACAGTAGCCTAAATTTCAAAGACGACGCCCTTAAAGAGCTAACGTTAACCACAATAACAGACAGAAAAGGAATTAGACTCGACAGACTATTACTCCATATCCAAAACAAACAAAAATCGGAACTTTCAATAAATAGGTATATATCATGGGGCATGTATGGAACTACAGTAACAATACTCGTATTGATGGTATATTTGTTGTATAGGAAATGTAGGTGTTTAATAAACCCAATATATAAATGCTGTCGAACAAAACGTAAAAGGGCGAATCAAAATTTAGAAATGAGTAGGGTCACAGGGCAATCACTTAGTTCCTTAAACAACAGTCAAAAAATAAAAATAACACTTTAACATGCTTGGGTGCTTTGCTCATACATCAAATAATAATAAAATGAAATAAAATACTAGTGATTTTTAAATTTTCATATAATAACTTGTAAACGGAACTAAACTTACAGGAAGCCCTGTATATATGAACATTTAAGCGACATATCATAAATGAAGCCATGAAAAATGGAGATCATATTATGTAATAGAGTGACAATGTCAATAACAACCTGGTAGGACGAAATTAAATAAATTTTTATCATTATAAAACTTAATGTAGAATAATAAATATTAATTGAAACAAAGTACAATATAAACATTTAAAACCTAGTGATAGTCAATGCAGATATAGCGCTGCAAGCCTGAAACGGTTGGAATTTCAGCTGACAGAGCCTTAAGCTGGCAGCTTGTTTATTGTTATGACTAATACATTTAGCCTTCATAAAAGGTCAACATATTTACAGAGTTTATTTCATTCACAAAACTTTGCACTTTAATAATAAAATTGGGATTGGACTTTTCATAATTAATCTGTTAAAATACAGAATGGTCACAAATAGTGATGACAGCATTTATTAAAGGAGTTACAAATGTACAATAAATTTTAGCAGATCATAATAGAAATTGACAAATTAACAAATTCTTGGAAATGCCTGATGAAAGGAAAAAAAAGAAGGGAGGGGGGTCGATAGACATATTAATTCAATCATTTGAAATATTATACAACACTAGTGCACTGTGGACCAAGTAAGCTGGAACTCAAAATTTTATTAGGAACAAGGTAAAATAAATATTTATTGAATTCATTGCAAAGGTTTATTGTAATTTTATAGGCTAAATTCTATAGAGTAAATATGAACTCGTTGTCAGTTCTAGTTTTAGGAGACTCGCATGTGCGCCGATTAAAACAATATTGCGAGCATAATACACCTATTAATTTGAAATTGTCTTGCCACGGAATCTCGGGTGCTACTTCCATACGACTTAAATCATATATTAAGCGTCATTCATTTTCACTGTTCCCAGCAAACTACATTTTTTTAATTTTAGGTACAAACGATATTTTACGCGGACCTATTAATGATGTAAGGAAGATTTACATATCTGTGATTCGCCTACTAGCACGATTGAACCCAGGAGGGGTGATCGTTTTGTTCAAACTACCGTTTTTTCCTTTAATAACGGAGCCTTCAGATAAACTCGGTGCAATTACACAATTTAATAAAGACCCTTCTTCTTTACAACGTCGACATATCCATGTCTTATCATTAGAAAAGGAGAGTCGTTGGCCATTGACATACTTCTTAAAAGATAATTTGCATTTCTCACACATGTGTTATGGTAAAATATTACGCGACTTGGAAGCTATACTGATAATATAATAAAAGATAATATATTATAAACTTTGATAGGTGAATCTGTACTGAGGAGGGGTTAGGTCTGGGTTGAACATGTTCTGTGGGCCGCATTGCAATGAGACTCAGGTATTGTCCTTGCTGAGTTCATGCCTTCATTTAGCATGGCGTTTTAGACATGAACAGCTCAGATGTGATCCGTTTTTGGATATAGTTCACCTAGATAATTTTTTTTTTTGAAGAAAAAATAAAAACAATATTTTAAATAACGTAATAAATATTAAATTTTTTTTGTATACATATCCTCTAAAAATCAGAACAGTCAAAGATTCTGACAGAGATTTTTTTTAAAGTAATGCATCTCTGAGGATATGTATTAAATAAGTTAGAATAAGATAGTATGAATGTGAGATGTGAGTGTTTGTTAGTATGAGACAATTCCTATCACCTCGTAACCAATACGTACGGAAGTCTTAAATGGGGTAGACGTTTACTTCCGAAAAATTTCATATTTATACGGGATCTTTTAAACATACGTTTAAAATAAGTTTTATTTTTTTAAACAAACGTGACTCATGCAGAGTACAGTCACTATTATGGCCCAAATGCAATGCCATGCATGCATCTTTTGTTTTTATAGGCGTCTAAGCCGACTCTAAAATACTTTCTCTATTTTTTCATACTTCCAGGCAGCGATTTTTGGGTTATTTTCGTGATGGTTTAAGTATTATGTATGGTCACAGACAGTCCTGTGAAGCAGCCATTATCTGCACCCTCGGATCTTTCTGCTGGAAGGCGGTTTGGTCCGGGGATGCAGATGGTGGCAGCAAGAACGGACTCATGCGCCTCCCCGCGGTACAGGATGGGCAACGTTTTCGGTGTGGCCTGATGCTTTGCCGGATGGCGGCACCGAAGTCGGCTAAAGAGGAGACGTCTTACCCCCTCCCTTCCCCCTCCTGCCTCTTCTTTTCACCACCCCAACCAAAATGAGGTCGTCAACCATTCTTTGACCTCTCTATAATCTGTCCTATCTCTCTTCTGTCTTCTGTCCCAAGAAGCTTGAGGCTCTTGTGGACGTTCATTTATTCTTAATTCCCACTATCCCCACAATCTGTGGACCCAATCCAAGGTGGAACAGCATATGCCGAAGGATGCGTGTCTAAGGGGGAGCTTAGACTCTAGTATGCGGACTCCGGATACCAGGCGACCTCCAGTTTCAATTTAGCCTTACCACATATGCGGGCTCTGTGTGGTGGACCTTTTAGAACCCTGCATTACTCGTGGGATCTCTATGAAGAACTACAAAAATAATTTTAAACAAACAACGGCAGGGTACCAGCCACCAGCTGGAAGCTCAGTCGCAAACCCAGGATCAGTAGCGGCCCCAGAGCACGCGGGACTGATCCAAAATCAAGAAAAACCAACACCTCCTGACTCCGGACGGGGGCCCGCCAATGAGCAGGGCTCGAAGTCTGGGGATATGGAGGTGGAAAAGGGGGAGGAAAATCTTGGCCCAGAGCTAGGAGAAGTACTCCTCCCTGTTAACCTTGGCACCCAGAGCAACACTGATGGGCTGACGGACGCTACTCAGCAGTTAGTCAAGCTTAGAGTGACGCAAAGGAAGCGAAGAATGACTAAGAAGGAGAGGAAACTGGCCGCTAAGAAAAAGTTCGGCTTGGAGTACGATCCTAAATTTTCATTCAAAAAAAGGAACATTGGTGCTGCTCAGACAGCTGCCAATGCTCCAAACACAATGGAGGGAGGACAGAAGCGCAGCAGGACTGAAGCCTCTACTCCCCCCTCCACTGAAATACAGAGGAAGAGACCCAAGCAGTCTGGAGAGCCCGGTGCATCGACATCGGAGCAATCTGGTGTTCTGTTTAAGGAGGCTCTTACCTCAACAAAGATGGCAGTTGTGCCCAAGAACTTCCCGGAGACTAAGCTTTCCGAGGAGCAGGGCGCAGTTATAGAAAATGCCATTATGGACAAGTTCGAGCTCCTTGAGGACGGTACGTATCCAGTCTTCTCGGGCTCGTACATGGACAAAGGCGCACTTATCATCGCGTGCGCCAACTCCACCACCAAAACATGGTTGGTTAACATGGCTCCTACGCTCCGACCTCTGGGTGAAGAAGTAGAGCTTATCATCGGTGACCGAAAGGATATCCTGCGGGCTACCAAGGTGTTCTTAAGAGCACCTGCTAAGCTGGCGGGGGATCCGGAACGGATCCGTGATATGCTTGAAAAGCAGAATCCCACCCTAAGGGTTAAGGAGTGGAAGATGCTAGCCACCAAAGAAGAACCGAAAGGAAGGACATTTATCTTCCTTGTGGATGACCTCTCGCTGGCAGCAATCAAAGCAGCGGGAGGGAAGGCATACGTGGGACTTTGGCAGGTCTCCCTGGTCGTTTTGACAGGTAAGGACAATGCTGAAGTTCCTTCAGATAAACCTACAACACAGTAAGGCGGCTTCGGCCTCCTTCTGTCAAACTTTCAACAGAAACAACATCGACTTGGCACTGATCCAGGAGCCTTGGCTACACCGAGGCCGGATAGCTGGACTAAGCGATGCTAAAGGTAAGCTCATATATTGCAATACAATTAACAACAACCGAACCTGCATTCTTGTAAGGTCAGGTTTGCAGTGCTTACCCCATTTGGATTTCTGTTCTAGAGACATAACCACTGTCATTATCTACTGGCTGCAGGGACAGGCAAGACGGGACCTTGTTGTGAGCTCCGTCTACTTGCCCTATGACGCCAGAACTCCTCCTCCATCTAGAGATCTAGAACTTCTGGTGGAAGCAACTACGGCTGGGCGGCAGCAACTATTGGCGGGATGTGACTCCAACTCCCACCACCGTCTCGGCTGGGGAAGCTCGAATACAAATTCAAGAGGTGAGTCACTATTAGATTTTCTCTTGTCCAATAACTTACAAATTGTTAATGTAGGTGACACACCAACCTTCGCAAACAAGATCCGTAGCGAGGTTCTGGACATTACTTTTTGTACGGAAAAAACTGTAGACTCAGTAGGGGGCTGGCGCGTAAGCACCGAAGCGTCCCTATCGGATCACAAATACATAATGTTTCACCTGAATACATTCATCATCAAATCCCAGTTCAGGAATCCGAGAGTAACCGATTGGGGGTCCTATTCGGATCAACTATCGGCGGAGCTTGGATCCCTGACAGAGGATATTGCAATATTTCCAGATGTAGACCGGGTGGCGTCTGAGCTCCAAGATGCCATAATGGACTGCTATCAGGACAACTGTCCTCTGCGATCGAGAGCCGGAAGGCCTAACGCTAGATGGTGGTCTCGGGATCTTGGTCGCATGAGAAAACAGGTAAGAAGGCTTTTCAATGCCTCTAAACTAAGCGGTGATTGGGGTGAGTACCATAGAGCTCTCACATCATACACTAAAGCTATTAAACAAGCCAAACTTGAATCCTGGAAGGCATTCACCAACAAAGTGGATAGCCTGAAGGGAGCAGCTAGACTGCAACAGGTTATGGCATCTAAACCACTCAATCCCGTTGGCACCTTAAGGAGACCGACAGGAGAGTTTACCAAAACAGCGGAAGAGACGCTCAAGCTATTACTTGATACTCACTTCCCTGGCAGTATAGGTAGTGACTCTACTGATGGCGGTCGAAGTTTAGCTAGGGAAAGCCCCTGGCCGAGGGCATCCCGGGCAGACTGGCAGACAGCTAGAAGTATTGTCACTACTCATAAAATAAAATGGGCGATCAACAAATTCAGTCCATTTAAATCACCGGGCGGAGATGGGATCTATCCTGCACTTTTGCAGAGAGGACCAGACGCCCTAATTCAAACAATGTGCAAACTGTTCAGAGCCAGCCTAGCCTACGGTTACATTCCGCAGGCGTGGAGGGTCAGCAGAGTTGCATTTATTCCTAAACGCGGCAAAGCAAGCTATTGCAATGCCAAAGCTTTTCGACCCATCAGCCTATCCTCGTTTATGTTGAAAACACTAGAGAGGCTGGTAGATAGATACATAAGGGAAAAGGTGCTCTCTGAAACGCCTCTTCACCGGAACCAACACGCTTACCAATCCGGTAAATCCTGCGAAACTGCTCTACACAGTCTGGTGGGCAGGATCGAGGATGCACTGGAAAGGAAAGAGATAGCCCTATGCGCCTTCTTAGACATAGAGGGTGCATTTGACAACACTTCTTTTGAATCGATTGTACGCGAATTGCAGAAGCGGGAAGCGAGCCCGACTATAATAAGATGGGTTCGCTCCATGCTGGTAAGCAGACGCATACAAAGCTCGCTGCTTGGCAGATCACTGGAGGTCGAGACCACAAAGGGTTGCCCACAAGGTGGCGTTCTTTCGCCCCTTCTTTGGAGCATGGTGGTTGACGGTCTCCTAGTGAAGGTCAGTCAAACAGGAACATACATCCAAGGTTATGCTGATGATATAGCGATCTTGGTCATAGGAAAAAATGATGACACAGTCTCGGACATCATGAACAATAATCTGAGATGTGTCAAAATTTGGTGTGCAAAGGAAGGACTTAGTGTCAATCCTAGCAAAACTACAATAGTTCCATTCACTAAGAAAAGGAACCTGACAGCACTGGATAGGATATCCATGGATAACACACAGGTCAACATTTCTGCGTCGGTGAAATATCTCGGAGTAATCCTGGATAAAAAACTGACGTGGAGTGAACACCTGGACAATGTAATACATAAAGCAAAACGGGCGCTATTGACCTCCAGACGCTTTATTGGAACTACCTGGGGCCTCAAACCCCATATAGCTCTCTGGCTGTATGAGGCGGTGATAAGACCCCAAATCACATACGGAGCGGTGGTCTGGTGGCGCAGGGCGCAACAGACTGTTGCCAGCAATAAACTAACAAGTCTACAACGACTTGCATGCCTATGTATAACGGGGGCCTTCAGAAGCAGTCCCACCGCTGCCATGGAGGTTCTCCTGGGACTTTTGCCTCTGGACATATATATAATGACAGAGGCTAGGAAGTCAGCATACAGATTAACGTGCGTTGGCGAATGGCGGAGGGGCCTGCCTGGTGTGGGACACTCCAACATAGTCAGCGTCGTACTTAAAGATTCGGTGTTAGACATGGTGCCAGACGCCATGCGCACCGAGCATATCTTTTACAGACCATTCACAGTCACTCTTGGGACGCGAGAGGACTGGGGAGGAAACAACACTCCAGGTTCTGCCAGGGGAACTATAGTGTGGTACACAGATGGATCCCTGATAGGCAGAAACTCAGGGTATGGCATTTACAGTGCTTCACCAAGGACGAACATAAGTGTGAGCCTTGGGACTCACTGCACTGTATTCCAGGCAGAGATATTAGCAATCACCGCCTGCGCTCATTTAGGTCTGACGGAAGGTCTCACAAACCGACAGATCCTAATACTTTCGGACAGTCAGGCAGCATTAAAAGCGCTAGACTCAGTTAACATCACTTCAAAGTTGGTGAAAGACTGCCTCTCAACACTAGTTCAGCTATCTAGGAACAACACGGTTGAACTGAGATGGGTGCCTGGACACCGAGGCATCGAGGGAAATGAGATGGCAGATACTCTAGCCAAACAAGGAGCATCAACACCCTTCACAGGGCCGGAACCAATGTGCTGCATTAGCCGTAGTATGGCTAAAAGCGCAATCAATAGCTGGGCCAAGGAACTACAACGCAAAAGATGGAGTAGAATACCTGGGCACAAGCAAAGTAAACGGTTGATACAGGGACCTAGCATCAGGCTTACCAAGTCCCTAATCAGACTGGATCGACAACAGCTGAAAAGAGCTGTAGGACTCATCACTGGACACGGCTGGTTCAGGAAACACCTAACAACAATAGGAGCCCTAGAAGGTGACACAAACTGTCGGCTATGCGAACAAGCTGAAGAAACAGCACAACATGTCATCTTTGACTGCTGGACGCTGGAACGCAGAAGGAGGGAACTATTCGGCATCCTGCAACCCGGAGATGAAGAAGACACTTATTTAGTGGAGAAAATCCTGCACCTCACAAAAGGTACAGGATTTTAAACGTCAAGAACGGCAAATAGGGGGCACAATAAGCTTATGGTTGACGTGCAAGGAATCCTTCAGAAGGATTCCACCCCATACCAAATCTAATATAATGGTCACAGACAAACGTTTATGTGTTACGAGATGATATGAGAATATGAGTGATTGCAGATTTGCATAAATGATAATTTGTATGAATGGGTAATTTAATTTAGCTAAGTAAGTACCGGTATATTAGGCTACCGAAAAAATATGGGTTATATTAATAATATTATTTTTAAAAAAAGGGTAATTGTAGACATTTAAAATAGCATAAGAATGTAGTATATAGAAAAAAAAAAATAATAATAATATTTTTTTTTTAAGTTTGATATTTGAAATTAACACTCTTTTGTGTGTTTAGAGATGGAAGGGGACACGTCGGCACTGGAGAATCAGCCAGTGACCTTCGAAGTACTTCACCACGGACATCAAGTGTATAAATTTTTTTTTTTAAATCAGTTTAATTTTACAGTTTTATCTTAAATGATCTCCCCAAATTAATTTCTTTCTTTTATAACAAATATTATTGAAGAGTTAAAATAAAAAAATAATAATAATAATAATAATAAATTAATTAAAAATAAAAATAAATTAATTTTTGGAAATCATTTAAATAAGTTAATGGTCTATTTCATCATCTGAACGAATGGTAAGTATTAACTTACTTTAAAGAAAAAATTTAAATAGGTCTTACATTTTTTACAGGTAATGAGCTGGAACTTACAACACCAACGCTGGAACTTACAACACCAACGCTGGAACTTTCAACACCAACGCTGGAACTTTCAACACCAACGCTGGAACTTACATCACCAACGCTGAAAGGATAACATCCAACACTAGCACCTTAACACCTATACACCACATAGTACAAACTGGGAATAATTGTGTTTTTAACTGTTTTGTTGTAATCTTTTTTTTTTAATTCTGTGTAACTAATTCAAATATTTTTTTGACTAATTTATTTTGAAAATGACCATTTATAGTAAAATTCAAGTCAGCTTGAGGCGGAAACCCAGTCGACCGCACTAATCGCCTACCCTTGGTGTCTATTGTGCGACTCGGCCGCGTTAAGTAGCCACTGGCTGGGGTCAGTGAATCATAACTAATGACTCCAGTAACGATATGCAACTTTTCCTCCTTCCTTAAATTCCGAAAAACAAATGATAACACGTGTTACATTGCAATTTTCTGATTATTTTGATACCAAATTTCAAAGGAATCGGTCATCTGTGACAAACACAGAGTGATTAGTGAAGTTATAAATGGTTTACTGTATTAATAAAACTTCCGTATATCAGACGAAACATTTTTATTTCAGAAAATATGTACAATTTATAAACACTAAAATATAATTAAATAATTAACCAAATTAAATCATAACAATAATAACATTATTTACTAAATTATATTAATTGTTATTAAATTAATTAAAATTACTATTAATGCCCATAAAGGTAAAGGAAATCACACTTAATATAAACAAATAAAACACTCGTACTATGCCTATACTATAAATAAAGTACACGTACGTATAACTAACAATAATACAGTATTTCCTTAGAGAGGAATA
This sequence comes from Aphrophora alni, assembly GCA_963513935.1. NCBI lineage: Eukaryota > Metazoa > Arthropoda > Insecta > Hemiptera > Aphrophoridae > Aphrophora > Aphrophora alni. Next base: position 48,087,755 of record OY740773.1, on the reverse strand, counting down.
GCCAAATCATGTTGGGTTGCTTGATCACTGGTGCCATCTAGCGAGCCAAATCCGTACATGAGGAAGTGATAATCAGCATCATGGACCTCCTGCGTAGTTTGCCTCCTTTGTAAGTATTACGCTACCTTTTTCTCCTCCAACTGTACCATTCTCTGCAATATTGTTTTTTTAAACTCTTTTTGACGAGGTGACTTTGGTCATACCTTTATCAGGAGATGCTGGTCGCTTAGTTCCTTTTTGTATAGGAGCTGGGTTTGTGGAAGTAGAACAACCAGGTACCACAAGGTCCACAACTGGCAAGTTAGCTAGCTCCTCTTCTTCTAGTTCATCTAAATCATTTGGAGTATTTTCAGATGCGTCCGAATTACTAAGACCAGGGCCCATGCTTCCAGAAGTCATACGAGGAACAAACTGGTCCTGAAGGAAAGATAAATCATCATAATGTGCCCATTTAGACTTCCAATCTTCGCCTGCTGCTTGACCAGTACTAGTTCGTTTTTTTAATTGTTCTTTTCGGTAATTTTCTCTGAGGGTTCCATTTCTTCTTAGCAACACTACCTGCACAGAAAAAGACATAATATTTTATAATATTGTCTAAGTAACCAAACAGCTATTGAGAGCACATGTAACAAATTCATTTTTTCCCCCAGGTTTTTAACAACCTGGGGAACAACCTGGAATCGCATTTAGATCACTAGAATTTTCCTTCAAAATTTCTCACAATACCATTGGACAACTTGTTTATGAAGTCTGTGAAGCTATCTGGGAAAGTTTTCATCAAAAGCACATGCCAGCCCCAGCAGAGAATCGCTAGAAATAGCAGCAAATCAGTTTATGACAGTGTGGAAGTTTCCAAACTGCGTTGGTTGCATTGACGGGAAACATATTCGAATAAAAATATTCAGGATCAGAGTTTTACAACAACTGTAAACAATTTTTTTCAGTAATTTTGCAAGGTTTTGCTGATGCTAAGTGCAGGTTTCTCTGTGTTGATGTTGGTGGTTATGGTCGTCAAAGTGATGGTGGGGTATTTCAAGCCACCCCATTGTATCAACAACTAGAGGAAGGTACAATAATGCCAAATGATAAATGCCTCACATATTCTGACAACATACCAACAACCCCGATCCCCCACGTTATCCTTGGGGATCAGGGTTATCCTCTGAATACGTATCTGTTAAGGCCATACAACCGCCAATATGCTACTGAAAACCAAGAGATATTTAACTACAAATTATCATCACTATGTCGAGTAATTGAGTGCGCGTTTGGTCTTACAGTGGCAAAATGGCGAGTTCTAAAAACCGAAATACAGTGCACGCCTGATAGAGTGGACATAATTGTTAAATGTGTTTGTCTCCTACATAACATTATTATAGATAAAGAAGGCAGTGCAGAAGTTGGTAAATATCTATCTGGAAGTAAGACAGGTGATATTCAATGTAACTACCAACCACCAGAACCATTAGATCAACAGGGGTACTACAAGGGCAATGGAAATTCGAGACAACTTCAAGCACTACTTCTATTGTAAAAAATAACTTTTTTCAAATTCAGCCGTTTTTTGTGAATTGGTTTCTACGGACATTTTAAAAACCTAAATGTTTTTTGTGTTATTATTTGTATTATTGAACTTTTCCTGTTGTTTAAATAAAACTATGTATTTTACAATAAACTAGAGTAATTTTTTGTAATAAGATTTATTTATACAGAAGACTAGCGATAATTCGGACACTTGTTAATCCGACACGGTTTTCAGTCAGTTCCTGGGAAAACGGTCTTCTTTGTCGGCTATTTCTCTTCTCTTTATAGCCAACTGATAACGTGAAACCCTTGCAAAGAATTATTTTACACTGTTATTCAGTGTAGACTTTCACTTTCAGTCGGCTTTTATCCTTAACTGGTGTACGAGTGTTACTGTAAAAACATTTCAGAATTAGTTTTGAAAATACGAATTTTAAAAAGTTAAAAAATTGTCATTTTCAAAAATTAATATCTCGTAATCTATAAAAGATAGTTACAATTTGAAACCCCCCAAGACAATATGTCTTATTATCGCAAGTCTTTTGTAAAGGAATTTTATTTAAAAAAAAAAGATTTTAATCAGCTTGTATAATCCTAGAAGTCAAAGTAAAATTGTACTTACATTCAATAGACAGCTCATTTCCGATTTCCTCCCATAGTTTTAATGCAATCTCTGTTGAATCTCTGTTGCTGTGCTTTTTAGAGGTTGCATCCCATATAGGCCTCTGGTCTCGAACAGCAGCAATCAACAATTCAACTTCCATTGTAAAATAGAAATACTATTAACGAAATAGTAATATAAATATTAAAATATAATAAAAGAGAAAAACGCTCTGTACTCATTCACTGACAGAAACCAACTGCGTACTGGCAAGCTTGCCCAAAAAACAAATTTTTTTGGTTCTCGATGAGAGATAGACAAGCTTGCGCAAGCGTGCACTTGCAAGTGGCGAGCAATGTGACCAGCACCAACAAGTCGTCACTTGTTTCAAACGCTCTGTTACAAATTTTGTTTTTTATGCGCAGCTTGGCCAAGCTTGCGCTTCCATTCCACTTGCCCAAGCGTGCCTCCAATGTGACCGTAGCCTAAGGTACAGTAGATAAGACAAGCTCGTCCATTGATAAGATAACACTTCACGATAAAACCTCTCATAATTTCATACTGCAGCACATACTGCAAGGTTTATAGAAGTACCACAAATAGAGTTGTGGGCAAGAATTGCTACTCCACCCTTAGCTCTGTCTGCAGTGACATAGTCATTTCTAAAAACCGAAAACCCCTCAAAATAAGAGAGTGAGGTTGATGGAGATGAGTCTCTTGCAGGCAAATGACTAAAGGGGATGTATCTCGTACAACAACCTTAAGATCTTCGATGTGACTCCTCACACTGTTAATGTTCCATTGTAACACGCTATTTAATTTTAAATTTCTGGCCATACTATGTAAATAAATATTAACAATTAAAAATTAAAAAGGATTTGGACCTGTATTATTCATTCTACCTGCCTGGCTAGATATACCATCAGGTGGTTTAATTTTTGTTTTAATTTTGGATGTTTCAGGGTCAAGTTCCATAGCAACCTCAACAACTGGATCGTCAGGTGTTGAGGGCTTGGTAGACGCCTGAGGTGATTTTGGGAGGGGTTTTGAAGAACCCGCCCCTCCCTTATTTTTATTTTGATTTTGTTTTTGTTGAAGCTTTGTTGAAACACCCAGTGGAGTACTGGGTTTGGCTCGAGAATGTGTGTTCTGTACTTTAACAAATGACGGGGATTTATTAAGCACAGACACTGACATTGACTTTTGCTTAATTAGCTGTCCAGTTATTGGTGGTACTTTGGTGTTTTTTAGAGGCGAAGGCTCAGATTTGGCTTTGGATGCAATTGGTTTTGTTTTATCGAGAAGGTCGACTTTAGAAGAAAATGTGTTATTTGAAGATGTACAGCTTTGGACTGCTATCAAAGTTTTAATCTGATCGGCAAGCATATGAACCATCTCACCCAGTTCCTTACACGAAGAACATGTATTCGGGACTGAGGCTGATGTCGCATTTGCATACGATTTTCCTATGGTAGGTGGTAAAGCAGTTCTTTGTCTGTAAACTTTCCTAGCTTCTGGAAAAGAAAGTTTCTCTTTGGCAACGATTTCTAAGATCGCCTTCTCCACTTTGTATTTTGGGCATTTTGGTGATCGTGCAGGATGATCACCGTTGCAATTTGCACACTTTGCCTCAATATTGCACCCATCACTTTTGTGTCCTTTTACACCACATTGTCCACAAACTTCCTCTTTAGAACAAGTGCTGCTAACATGTCCAAACCCTTGGCATCGAAAACAACGCCTTGGATTTGGAATGTAAGGTCTAACAGTTAGACTGTAGAACCCAGCAAACACTCGCTCAGGGAGATTTGGTACAGCAAAAGTCAATATCAGAGACCCAGTAGGTTTTTTCTCGCCATTTTCAGTACGAAATATTCGTTCAACATTGATAACGTGCTGTTCGGCGAGCTCTTTCTTTATTTCCTCCGTGCCATCGTTCAATAGATCACGGCAAGAAATAACGTCTCTAGATGAATTCAAACCCTTATGAGGTTCAACACACACGTTAACAACATCGAAAAAGGACTTCACTTTTAACAGAGAGTGACTCTGTTTGTCAGAGTCAGTCTGTATCAATAAAGTCCCATTTCGAAGTTTTCTAATGGAACGAACATTCCCTGCAGCACCAGTTACAGCTTTGTTTATGACAAAGGGCGGGATCTTAGATAGATCTGCCCCCTCAACACTGTTACGGACAGTAAGGAATCTGGGAGCGGGTCCCTGGATCCGTATGTCCAAATTTCTCTTCTTTGTTTCAACACAGACAGACTCCTCAGACGATGCAGATAGTTGTCTCTTTTCACTTCCCGGGTTGACGTTTGTGGATGTAGAGGCCATAAACTTGTTAACCAGCGCTTCGTGTTTGGCGGTTGCAGATGAGACCCTGGGAACAGGTATACCCTTGGATCACTTTCGATCATTTCCATACCCCAGAACTCTGGGGCCCAGAGTATCCTCTTTAACCAGACTGGATGGGCATCAGTCCAGACCCGCAACTGGAGAGAGGATCCAACACCTCCCCCATCGCGAACACTTCCTGACCAAGGACCGAAGTGGCTGGCTACTTAACAAAAACCGCGCATACGTCTTCGGCAGAGCAAGCTCACATCAGCTTACCAGATGCAAAGGTTGTCACGCTTTGGTCTGGTAAACACTCCCAGACGCGCTACAGCTCCGCACGGTCAAAATCCCTATATATTTAATCCCTATATATGAGTGTAGAGTGTATATGTTTCCCCAGTGTTCGTGAAGTGTAACAGCCTCTAAAATGTGTATCAATATATAAGTGTTGTTTGTGTGTGAATATTCGAAGATGTTTTATTGTTCCACCCCTGTGTAGCTCGGGTTCCGCGAGGGACGCTAAAACCCTCTCAATAGGTGCAGATAGTCTGCACCCCCCTGCGATCAGGATCCTAAGTAAAGGTGAAAGTAAATGACTGTGTATAAAGTGTACTGGGTGTGTGTTTATATGGATGATAGTTTATGTGTTGCTCGTAAGTGGAGTGTTTCACTGGGGACCGCGAGGGAAAAATAATTGTTAATTTCGTTCAACAAATATGATTATATTTTATTTTACCTGAAACAATCTTAAGGCCGATTTTTAAATTGTAAGCATGGATATTTAAGAGAACCGGATAAGTAACTTAGGCCTACCTAAATGTTTAAAGAAGTATAGATTTTTCAATTAAAGAGTCGTATGTTGACTTACTGTTTTTGTCGGGAAAAAGCAATACCTAATTATTTTCACTACAGGTAGTTGAATTATTTTGCAATGTTTGTAGCTTTATCCAAATGTATTATTAATGATAGTTGTATATCGCACCTTCGAAAGAAAAGTGACACAAGTCATAAATTAAATTAGTTGTCTTTATTCACTCAATCGATCCTAAAAACCATGTTCTTTTATGTGGAAAAGAGTCACAACGTAAAATTCGCCAGTTTCTGCTAGGCAGCGCTAGTGTCAGTTTTCTTTATCTAGACTCTTGGCGCCATTTCTCTAGAAAACCGACAGTTCTCAGTAGTGTCCTGGACTCTGTGAGGTAGTGCTGTGGTGTTTATCTTCAAAACGACACTTTTTGAGTAGTGACGTTATTGTCGATAATATTTAGTTCAGTTCGTGAGCGAGTTTGATGGAAAAACGTCATTTTTAGGGTTGTGACACTTTTCTGCATTACAACCTGACCATTTTCTCTGTGAGTTCTATAAACATAGTACTATTTTGAGTTGTGACACTTTAGTTTTTAAATAATGTAAATTCTTTTATAGTAGTGTCCGTTCACTTAAATTATTTTTTGAGTTATGACGTTTTTCCATATAAATATTTTGTAGTTTTGATAACAAGATTTTGGTTTAGTAAAACACAGTGTTGATTTAATACTAATAAAAATGTCTAACAAACGTACAGAACTTATACTAAAATTAGCAAATCAAAATTCGATGTCACAGATAGACCAAAATGAAGGGATTTCGCCAAACGATGACATATGGGAAATTGTACCTAATGTCAAAAAACCTGGCATTGTTGCTGTACCTGCAATATCTCATACAACAAGCATTTCAGAAGCCATACAATCTTGTTCTAAACAAAATAACGTCAATAATATTCCAGATTCACATTGCTTAACATGTGTTGATTTACCATCAACATCAAAGGATAGCAATCCTCCAACCATCAATACAAGTTGTCAGGAAATGAACAACAGTAGCGAAGACGAGGATGATACCGTAGTATCTTTGATGATTCCGATGATGATCCAAATTATGAGCCTGATGAATGTACAAAAACAAAACATGCTTTTCTTTCTTTAAGGAAAAAAACACAAGTATTAAGCCAAGAAAGACGAGATGTACATAATGTAAATAGTTCAAGTAGTAGTAGTAGTGTGAGCAATATTGATCAAAATGAGAGTTTTAATATAGATTTTCTAGAAAAAGAAGCACAAAAACAAAAAAGAGGAAGAAAAAGAGTTGCTGATAAAAATAACTGGCTGAAAAATAAAACTAAGCTGTTGAAAAATTCTGGCCAGGCCTATACTTCCGTGTCAAAATCTAAGAAAGAGGTCCCAGAGAAAACATTAAAACCTTCTTGTGATGATCGATGTACGCTCAAATGTGCAACAAAAATACCCCATGAGTCACGGCAAGAAATATTCAAACATTTCTGGAAATTACAAGAAGTAACACGTCAACGCGACTTTATTGCATCTCATATGCAAGCTATCGAACCAATTTACAGATACCCTAAACCTGACAGTACTAGAAAACCAAATAACGCATTAGAGTTTGCAAAGTATTTTTTAAAAATACGCTTGACATTACAGACAGGCCCATACGCACCGTCATTGACAAGAAGTCAGGTGATGGTGGATTTGTAATGGAAGATCTTCGTGGTAAACACAAAAATCACATAACACTTGATGTCAATATTAAAGAAGGAATTAGAAAGCACATACAAACAATCCCAAAAATAGAGAGCCATTATTTGAGACAAAATACAACTCGAGACTACATAGAAGGTGGCAAAACAATAGCCGATTTGCACTGTGACTATCAAAATGATTGTAAACGTGAACAGCGCCCATACGGCAACTATGTAATGTATCATAAAATCTTTCATGAGGAGTTTAACATTTCAATGTTTACTCCGAAAAAAGACCAGTGTGAACTCTGCCATTCGTTCAACACAGCAGAAGCGGCTGACAAGGAGAAGATTGTTGAAGAATATGAAAAGCACATAATAGAAAAAGACCTTTCAAAACTCCAGAAACAAGCCGATAAGGAAAATGTAGGTGACAATTTTATAGTTGCCTGTTAAGATCTACAAGCAGTTTTACCTTGTCCAAAGGGGGAAATTTCCCAAATGTATTATAAATCTAAATTAAATGTTTTTAACTTAACTGTTTGTGAGTTAAAAAATGACAGTGCTTCATGTTTTGTCTGGCATGAAGGAGAAGGGAACAGAGGATCCAGTGAGATTGCATCTTGCGTTTTAAAATTCATCGAGAGTAAAACAAGCAATGTCAATGAAGATGTAGAGTTTGTGTTTTACTCTGACAACTGTGGTGGCCACCAAAAAAATAAGTTTGTATTTGCTATGTATTTATATGCTTTAGAGAAATACCCTATAAAGTCCATAACACACAAATTTTTAATTAAAGGTCATAGTCAGAATGAAGGTGATTGCGTTCATTCTATGATCGAAAAACAGGTGAAAAAGGCTTTGAAATCTGGACCCATTTATCACCCGGGCCATTATGTTTCTCTTATGAAAACAGCAAAAAAAAACTGGAAAGCCATACAAAGTAATTGAACTAAGTCACTCTGACTTTATGAATTTTAAAGACCTGTGGGACCAAATTGGAATAAACTCTACAGTTACGACTAAAGGAAACAAGGTTCCCATGAATAACATAAAGATTGTGAAAGTTGAACAAGACGGTCCTTTAGTTTTGAAGTTTAAAACCACTTTTGATGAAAATGAAGGTTACGAGGAGGTTCTTATTCAAGACAACGCCGCAGAAGATGAAATAAATGAAGAAGAGTCTGATGCTCAACCAAAAAAAAGAAGAAGAAGGTCAGCCAGGAAAAAAGAAGCAAGAGTTCTAAAACATAATATTTCTCAAGTTGTTTTAATACCAATGTATCAACACAGACTCTCTATTTCTGAACGAAAGAAAAAGGACTTGCGAGATTTGGTGGAGAAAAACGTAATTCCAAAGTGTTACTCATACTTTTATAATTCTCTTTAAACAGAACTGGAAACAGACAGCCATAGTATTTCTTTACTTTTTACATTTCAGTTGTAATTTTGACAGACTTTGTTTTTTTATTTTATCTCATAACATTTAGTCATAGGACTTGAATTTTTCTTCTTTTATACATTTTGTATGTAAAAAGTGTAATCAAACTGTTATTCTATTTTATTTAATAACAGTGTAATGACTTGTGTGCTATTTTACAACTTTGTATTATTCACAAATTTAAGACTAATATTCAAAGTAAGACAGCTTTAGTTCTAGTGAAAATAAATCTAATTGTTTGTAAACACCACCAAAGTGTCTTTATTTCTCAAATGCATTACACTAAAATAAGTTTTGTTAATTGAAGAAATACGACACAACTCGAAATAAAATTTTTATTTTACAAAAGCCTTAAAAAATCTTGTGTTTAGCATGATTTTTTATTCTACCTATAATTTGTAACTAATTTTGTTGTATAGTAACAACATTGTCAATCTTTTAAAATCTTTTTTGTCAAAGCTATATCAAGTTCAAATTTTTCATTTTTTCAATTCAGTGTACTGAAAACTTTGATATTTTGGACATGTGACGCTATTCTGTGGAAGGTGCGATATTAAAGTGTAGCAAATTACCTTGAAGTAACCATAAGTTTCTCTTCAGGTGATATACATTTTCGGAAATTTGAAGATTTCATGATTTTTGGAGTTATTCTCTCCAAGATGTAGTAGAATGTGTCAGGCATCATTCTGAAATATCCAAAAAACTTATCTGCTTGATTGAGCAGGTCAGCAAAAATCTAAGCGTACTCTCCCATTTTCTTCTCAGTCGGCAAAATTTTTATTAGTCCACTCTTCTCTAACTTTTTCACTATGTAAAAGTAAAAACTTTAAAACACTATTTTCTAGCACTACATCTTCATCGTCTGACAAATCCATTTTGACTGAGAGCGGTCACTTGCACTTACTTGCTTCTAGTATGACCACACCAATGTCCAGGCATGCTTGTCCAAGCTTGTGTTTCTATTTTACTTGCCCAAGCGTGCCTCCAATGTGACCGAAGTCTTGCACGCTACCTTGCCGGCCGGCTAACTCAGTTTGTTTTGGTTGCTGTTCCGTCATGTCGCTGTTACTATTAGCTCGTGAAATTAATGACAAAGAAAGTGCAGTGCGTTTTTTACAAAGTAAAAATATATTACATTCACAACGTTAGTGTCCTAAACGTCATGAGATGACATTGTCTTTAAGTGATACGAGGGATCGATGGCGTTGTAATGTCCGTCATTGTCGGATTGAAATTGGATTACATAAAAGTACGTGGTTGTAAAATTCAAAAATTCCATTAGATACATTTATGCTGTTTACGTACGGTTGGACTGAAGAGTATACTACTACTAAGTTTTGTGTTAAAGAACTAAACATGACGACAGCCACAATAACTTTTTGAGAGAGGTTTGTGCCAACAGTTTGTTACAAAATCCAATGAAAATTGGAGGTTACGGTTGCACTGTAGAAATAGATGAGTCGTGTTTCTCAAAAAGGAAATGCAATGTAGGGCATATCTATCCACAACAATGGGTGTTTAGTGGAGTGTGCCGTGAAAAGAAGGATTGTTGAGCCAAACGGTAAGAGCCGGCAGATTTTCATGTTTCACATAGTTGAAAGTCTAACTTCCGAACCTGAACTTGGCAATGATCCCTATATGACCTTGCGGCACGGACTACCATCTACATCACAGAGTAGCCTGGTAACTTTACCCGACCACGCACTAACAAGACTGCCAAATGATTGCAAAAGAGTTTGTGCAGTGTGTAAGGCGGGTAAAGTTGTGGGCTACAAAAAGGCACGTTACTGGTGTCCCGGATGTGACATTGGGGTACACGAGCAATGTTTCCCTAATCTGAACCATTATAGGAGGCCCATGCCAGACAGATCTAAATCGGCAAGCCTTCCTAAGCGGTAATGTAGGTCGTAGTCTTCCGGACAGCTGTAGTGCGCTACAAGACAACTGGATGCCATTGTAAACGTAAGTACACAAAATTTATTTTATTTCACCTTATTACATTATATTATTGACATATTTGGTATTATATTATCATTTACATGTTGTATGTATAAATTTATCATTTACATTGTTGTATGTGAAAAATGACCTAACCTAGTCGTATCACTTTTTATATAAACATAGCTATACCCTTATAAAAATTGTAGAAATTGATTTAGACTTTTACCAACATTTATTCACAACTATATTTCAAAACTTTTGTATATATTGAAAAAATTCTAAAAAAATTTTTATTTGGTTTATATACCTATTTCTGTGGAATATTGCCTCGGTTACTGGGTAAATTTGTTGATTCCGTGCGTAATAACTCTAAAATGTTTCCATATAAATTTTTTTGCATTACACACATAAAATCTATGTATATTTGTGAGAACATAAGTAATAAAAACATTTGTTTAGAATAAAAATTATATTTTTGGTTACTGTTTGAATATAGTTAGTCAATATTCACATTTTACGTAAAATTGTACCTCGTCTAATGAAAATTTTCAAAATTGATTTTTCTTTTTAGCAACTTTTATCCACAAATATATTACAAATCTGTATCAATATTTTTAAAAAATCATAAAAATTTTTTAACATGGTTTATGTACCGATTTCTGTGAAATTTCTGCTCCGTTACTCTTCGATTTTTTGGTATTTGACCAAAAACTCCAAATGTGATAAATCTAACATTTTTTTTCACTACACACCTACATTCTATGCACCTTTCTGAACATAATGAGATATAGAACTTTTGTATAAGATATATATTACTATTTTTAGTGATTTTTTGAAAAAAAAAATGATCATTTTACCTTTTTTCGTAAACTATTTTAAAATTTTTTTTAAATATAACAAATTTATATTTTTTTTCCCTAAATATATTCACAAATAATACACAAAAATGGTTTATATCTTAGAAATAGGTAGTAAGCTATTGATTTTGGGTGATACAGGTATTTCTGAAAAATGATAACATCATTTTTTGACATGTAACATACTTACTCCAAAACCGTCTCAAAAATTTTTTTTTTATTACATAGATGGATTCTATGCATCTTTCTGAGAAAAATGATATCTTATAAGTTAGGTTTTGTATACAAATAATATTTTTTATTAATTTTTTAAAAAACGAAGAAAATTAACACTAACAATACTAGGGTTAAGTGTACAACAGGCAGCCAGAGCAGGAACCGACTCCCTGGGAACACCCCCACCCTCTGTTTCTGGCGAATCAAGTGAGAATGATTGGAAGAACGATGGAGAGGAGATGGAAGAAATTCAGACTACAGAAAAAGTGAGTACCAATACTAGATAATACCTAATAATAATAACATTAATAGTAATAATAATATACCTTGTCTAGTCTTGCGGTTTTTTGTTTGTGATTGTAACTACTGCAATAACTGTTTCAAAAATTCGCTCTTCAAGCCATGCTGAATGACTGGGACTTTTATTTTATAACTTTAATGAACATTTTGAAAATTTTTCGGACTTTCGACTAATTAGGTAAAATAATAAACCCATGTCTAAAATTTGCAGTTTTATTATGTGTCATATACAATCACATACATGGTTTTGTACAATTTAGTTTTATTATTATAATTAATTTCAATAAACATTTTAAGTTAAAATTCTTAACTAACTATAACTTGTAATATATCATGTCTGGCAATTTTCACATTGACCCAAATCATTGTACATACACATTACATACCTGTAATGTGTATGGGATGTTTATTACAATAGCCATCATCCAATGTGTGCTTCAACCATGCGCTGCTGAAAGTCAACGCTTCCTTCATGTAGAAAGTAGTTTTTAAAAGTCTCTCGTACTTCGCGTCCACTGGTGCCCCATGGCTGATTACATCCTTCTAATGGCGTTAGTGCCTTACCTATCAATTGACCAGGCACGATGAACCCTTCTTCAATACTTTCACGAATCAAACTTTGTTGAGTGATATAGCCAACGCTGTTCCGTACCAGGAAGTTGTGAAGAACGCAACTTGCTAGCACAATAGCGTCAACACTATCCAGTGACATGTTCAAAGCGGTATGGTAGAATCTGTACCGCGAAGCCAAAATCCCAAACACATTCTCTACCACTCTTCTCGCTCGGGAAAGCCTGTAGTTGAATATTTTCTGTTCATAAGTAGCCAGATTATGAGGATATGGTTTCATTATCTGTTTTGAAATAGCAAATGCAGAGTCCCCTAAGAACACTGAGGGGGTTGTTTTTGTTGAACTGGGTAATGTTGTGGGAGGGGGGAGATTCAATTTTCCTTGAGTCATGAGCTTGTAGAACCTGCTTTGCCTGAAAACTGTGGAATCGGCTACTCGTCCGTTAGTGCCAGTGTGAACGTACATGATTTCGTAATTGGCATCGACTACGGCGAACATTATCACGCTGAAAATTTTTTTGTAGTTGTAATAGTCAGAACCAGTTTCCTGAGGCTTAACTATCCTCACGTGCTTTCCATCCATTGCGCCAAGTGCATTAGGAAAATTCCACTTGGATGCAAACTTCTCACTGACGTTTTTCCATTCCTCCTGAGTGGTCTGCAACTGAAACAAAGGAATAAACAGTAGTTGAAACTGGTATACGTAGCTAAAACAAGAGTCAGAAAATACTTAACATTCAATAATACTTAGTTGTACCTATTTCTAGATATTTACCAATAATTTCTGTAATGAAATAAAATATACTTCAAAGAATAATATGCCATTGTGGAATAATTTGTGTTTACATTTCAATTGTTACAGGTTGATGGTGATTTCCGACCCCCAACACCGAAAGTTAGCAGCAAAGGGATGTCCGCTCAGAAACAACTTATGGCAATTGCTCAAAAACTGGCAGAGGCACCAACTTTTGCTGTTGCACCTCCGGACAAGTGGGAGTCATTCGCATTGTCAGTGGCAGGGGATCTGCGGCTTCTGAAGGACGTCAAACAGCAAGCGATTGCACAAAAAATTATTTCCGATACCATTTTTTGGGCCAAGATGGGACGCCTTACTGAAGCATCCAGTGTTTCCTTAGCACCTTCAGCCTCAGTGACTCCCACACCGCCTGTGGCATTTCCTTATCAAATAACTTCCCTTCATTCACCTTCTCCAAATATTATTCATTCACCCTCTCCAAATTCTACTCATTCACCCTCTCCAAATTCCATTCATTCACCTTCTCCAATTAATTTTCCTTCCGACCAGTCACCTCATCACTCGAGCTACTACCCCCCCCGCTCACACTACCCATCCGACCAATTCAACATTGGAACAGCCAACGTAAGTTCACAAGAACTTGAAGAATTTATTGCTCTAAGGAGGAATTAAAATGTATGGTTCATGTGTAGAATTATTTTGTCCATTGTTTTTTAAAATTATTTTGATTTAATAAATGGTATGATTACACTGCAAAAATGATTTTGTATCATTAATTTGTATCTAACCACTATGCTAGTTAATGTACTATAAAGTGTTACCACTGCTTACTCATTGCTTGAAAAGGGGTTCGTGTTAAGCTCGAAACATGTTGCAAAAGAAATAAACTTGTTATTCCAACCAACACCATGGGATTTTATTCTACACGACTGGAGACTGCATGAATTAGGTAAAATAAAATTTGTACCTATCAACAATTAATTTAAATTAAATAATTTATTTTTATTTTCCTGCTTTGTAGATCATAAAAAGACTTACCTTCATATAGTAACATTGAAGAACTTGATAAATAGCCCTGCAGGTTTATTGTATCATTTTTCCGAGAAGTTGTGGAGATATTTTCCAGCTGAACTTCAGATCCTCGTATGACCTTCCAGTGGCCAAAAACCGTAAAGTTGCTACAAGGCGTTGTTCAGCAGTTACACTATCACGCATGACGGTATCTTTTTTGTAAATGAAGGGACCAACTTTTTCCAGCAAAAGCGTAAAAGTGGAGTTGTCCATTCTGAGGTAGTTTTTATAATCATCCTCATCAATAACATTTAGCAGCTTCGTGTCACAATAGTTCACGCGATCAAGAAATAATTTCTTCACCCAGCACTTTTTTTTTCCTTTTCGAAAGATAAGGCTAACACCCACAATGCTGCCATTTTTCTTTTCCTTATTGAAGTTATACTTCTTTGCGCCCGTTAGACACTTTGGGATGGGATGTTGGTCGAGAAACCGCGTCACGCTGAAAAGTAAGAACAAATTTTTAAGAACTATCGATTATTTATATGCTTTTCTAACTCACTATGGTTGATACGGGATACGGAAAGTCTATTGGGTTATGCGGGTTGCATTTTGAAACGTCGCTACTCTTTGAAGGGGCTCAGTACAGTAAGTTAGAATCTATCTTTCACTTTTAATTACATTTGTAGATTACATTTTACTAATCCCGGCTTCAATAAGATTTACCCCCTCCACTGCCCATGTCCAGACCTGTGTATATGATTGTGGTTGCCGGATAGCATCAGTAGGTTTCTTATATTCGTTGATGTGTCATGTGCCTCAGTGTTTTGATAGTTTGAGTTTTGATTTATGTCTGAGTTTTTGGTGTTTTTGAATAATATTTTGATATATTTTAAATTAGTTTGGTGAAGTATTGATGGCGTTTCAATGATTTGTTGTCCATATTGATTGAGGAAATCATATTTTTCTTATCAACAAATCTGTTCCAATCACGAGATTCTTGCTCCGCATGTGCACGTGATGTTCCGTAAACAAAGAAAACAAAGAAAAAACTATCCACAGTTTCTATAAAGCAAAACAGTGAGTACTTCTTCTTTTATAATCTATTATTTATAGTTAACCGGTGTCAAATGTAGGGTTGTTGGGAATCTTGGTTTTAGTCTCAGCGCTGACTCCAGGGTGGATTTTAATGTATTCGCTTGAAGTTTCTTGGGTTATATCTACTATTTATAGTTAACCGGTGTCAATTGTAGGGTTGTTGGGAATCTTGGTTTTAGTCTCAGCGCTGACTCCAGAGTGGATTTTAATGTGCTCGCTGGAAGTTTCTTGGGAATTATGTACTATTTATAGTTAACCGGTGTCAATTGTAGGGTTGTTGGGAATCTTGGTTTTAGTCTCAGCGCTGACTCCAGGGTGGATTTTAATGTGCTCGCTTGAAGTTTCTTGGGTTATATCAATTATTTATAGTTAACTGGCCTCAATTATAAGTCTATTTGGACTTTCATTAATTCTTCTAGGCAATTCGCCCTAAATATAATGCATATCTTATTTTTTTAAGTTATTTTGGTTTGTTGGTTTTTATATACCATAATTACAATCCAAAAATACCTTTCTTTTTTAATTTTTAATTTTTAATTCTTTGTTAGGACCCGCCAAGAATGGATGAAGGACACTCCAATTTGTTGACAACGGAATCTACATCGGAATCTGATACTGAAATAGGGGTACCACATCCAAATAATGGTACAGATTCCGAGTTCGAGCACAAGGACCGTGATGAAGAAAGCCCACAAATGGTCATTGATGATGAAATTCTGGAGAGGAAAAGGAAGAGAGCAGAGTACAATAGAAAGTATGCAGCGAAAAAGAAGTTGTTGAATGTCAAAAATTCGGAAGTTGAAGATAAGCAGAAACACGCTGAAGATCAGAAAATGAAGAGAGTAGAGTACAATAGAAATTATTATGCGAAGAAGAAGTTCTTGATTGCAGAAAATTCGGAAGTTGATCAGGAAAAGAACGAAAACGTTATCGAAGATATTGAAAATCATCGAAGACAATTAGCTGCCATTCGCGCGAAAAAGTACCGGGATAAGAAGGCCGTACGGAAAATCGTTCAAATTGCCGACAACGATTCGCAAGCACCTCAGTTTGTAAGTACAGATGTGCCACGGCCCAAGAAAAAAAATATTCACTGCTCGCAAATAGCAGGGCCTTCACATAGACAAGTGCCATTTGTCCGAAAAAATCCCATCCATGATTCACATATAGCGGGCCCATCTACAAAAGAAGTTCCCAGAATTCCTACCGGAGGGTGTCACGATAATTACGGAAATGAAGCATCGGCCGTACCAATTGATAATGCTGAAATTGAAAGGATGGGAGATGAAAGGGCAGATATGACTTCTGGAGAAAGCGATTATGAAGACCATGATCAGGGAATCCATTATGATAATCTTATCAATAATCTTGACAATAATAATAGTGAAGACGGAGAAAATGACATGAACAATGTTCAGATTGAAGAGGATCAGCCACCGATCCGGGGTAATGTTTATACATCGTACAATCAGCATATTTATGCACATAAAGAGATTTTAAGTAAATTTATCAATAACCCATTCGGTTATCCTTGTGACGTGTGTGATCGCCTTTGGTTCAAGAAGGATTTGAAAATTGTGCTGAATCAAAATGATACACAAAATATTACACTCATTAGGAAAATAATTACGGTCCACAAGGAAAATTTAGCAATATGTTCCACGTGCTTTAGGAGCATTCAAAAGAATCACATTCCACAATTATCCACTTATAATGGCTTCAAATATCCAGAATTTCCAGATGATTTACGTAAATATCCATTAGATTTGGTAACCGAACGGTTAATATCTCCTCGTATCCCGTTTATGCAAATAAGACGTCTTCGACATATCAATGGCCAATATGGAATTTATGGACAAGTTATCAACGTCCCAGTAGAGGTTGATACTATGATTAAGAAGTTACCCCGCGATGTGGATGATGATTATTGTATCAATGTACATATTAAAAGGAAGACAATTCATAAATCGAGTTTTGTACAGGGATTGGTTAATAAGAAAGTAATAAAAATATGGCTAAAATATTTAATACCAACGCCGATGTATACTATGTACAATATCACAATTGACGATAGTTTTTTGAACTGTAACGTTGGTAATGGCGGTGACAACGAACAAGCCTTTCATTTTGATGTCGATAATGAATTTGCGGAAAATATCCCAATAGAGGAGAGTTTAGTTGCACAACAACAATCATTGATTTGGAACGAGGATTTCTACCTTAGAATCGCGCCAGGAGAACATAACGTGCCAATTAGTCTATTGTTCGATGAGCATGCTGAAGAACTCTCTTTCCCTAGCATATATCTAGGGCACTTTAGAGAATTTAGAGAAGGAGTTAATGTCACACCTTTTATGATGGCAACGAGTGAATTAAGAAGATCAGATAGACGTGGCATAACTCCATATCACTTATTATATATGGCAATGAAAATAATGAGAATCAGAGTCAGAGACTCTCTCACCATAGCCTTCAAACATGTTGGGAAAAATATTAAAATTACTAAGGAACAGATAGAATCAGAAGATTACATTCAAGGATGCATCGAAAGTAACCTAGCTTTTTTGAGATCTATCCCAAATTCAGCTTGGTATTGGTCTGAAAGAAAAAAAGATTTATTTGCTATGATCCGTCAATTAGGGAAACCAACGCTATTCTTTACGATTAGCCCAAATGAAATTGGATGGCCAAATTTATTGCAATTAATTTACAAATTACGGAACAAGAAATCAATCTCAAAAAAAGAAGCTGAAGAATTAGAATACATGCAAAAGAGTACTCTAATTAATGAAGACGCTGTTGCATGTGCACTGTACTTCAACAAATTAGTTAATGTTATTATGAATATATTACAATCAAAAAGATTCAGCCCATTCAAAAAGTACAGAATTGTACATTACTTCAAAAGAATTGAGTTTCAACATCGAGGAAGCCCACATGCTCACATTATAGCTTGGTGTGATAATGCTCCCGATGATCCACTGGGCAAAGACTATCAACAAGCTATTGATCTGATTGATGAGCTCATTTCTGTCTCAGCATCGGAAGCTTCAGGTAATATTAAATTGAATACTCACAAGCACACTTTCACCTGCTACAAGAAAATCACATCCAATCGTGCGCAAGAATGCAGATTCGAAGCTCCTTTTCTGCCATGCAAGAAAACCGCTATATTAATTCCAATGAGAGATACCGAAGCTAACTTTCTAATTTTGAGAAAAAAGTATAAGGAAATAAGAAAAAATTTAGAAAACGACGACTACACTGATTTTGATGAATTTTATACACAAAATAATATTGCTTCCGATGATGAATATTTAAATATTTTACGAGCGGGAATAAAGCGTCCACGAGTGTTTGTAAAACGTCAACCTTCAGAAAAATGGCATAACCCTTTTAATCCGTTTATAATTAATGTGGTTAAGTCAAATACCGACATTCAATTTATTACGGAAGAGTACTCTTGTGCAGCATACGTTGTTGAGTATGTTAATAAAACTAATCGTGGTGTGAGTAATTTACAGAGGAAAATTATAGAAACTATGAATGAAAATCCCGAATTTGATATGGTAGAGATAACGAAGAGTTTGAGTGTTAATCTTTTAAACAATACGGAAATAACTAGCCAGGAAGCTGCCTGGTACCTGATGAGAGAGCCGATGTCTAAAGCTTCAACTCGAATAGTTTATATACCAACGGTATGGCCCGTTGAACGCCAAAGGATTAAGAAAACAATGAAAGAGCTGTCTGGATTAGAAGGCGAATCAACGGATATATGGAAAGAGAACTGGTTTGACAAGTATGAGCGCAGACCGAATGAATTGGATGACATTTCATTGGCTCAGTTCGTTTCCCAATATTACAAAAATAATAAAGGTGAATATGTTAAGAGAGATGAAAAGAAAATAATAAGATATCGAAATTATGACGTTGGCTCGGATTTCAATGAGTATAGAAGGGAAATGGTTAAATTACACGTACCATTTAGAAATGAAGAACAAGATATATTAGCAGATATGAAATTTATAACGATCTATGAAGAAAATGAACAAACAATATTACAACAGAGAAAAGAATTCGAACACAATATAGATATCGAGAAAACTATCCAAATATGCAGGGAACTTTGTCGAGAAGAAACACTTTGCGATGATGATGAGATTCAAGACGTGAGAGGCAGATTCCCGGAAGCTAATCCGTTCGAAAATTTATATAATGATACGAATGTTGACGGTAATGCCGATTTACGACTAGCTACCTTGAACAAATTAGGTGCCATAGCTAAAAGAAAAGAAAATGTTTTACCACATGCAGAGTTCTGTAAAAGCATGCGTATGGCGAATGAAAAACAGCTGAATCTCCTTTTGGAAGTTATTCATCATTTATTGTCGAGCAAAGAGAATCCTTTGCAGATATTTTTTACCGGTCCAGCTGGATGCGGTAAAACATTTGTGATAAAATTAATAATGGACATATATAATAGATTTACCGATAGCGATGGCTACTGTAATGCCTACATAACTTGTGCTTCTACTGGCAAAGCTGCTGTTGCTATTAATGGAACAACTGTTCACACGGCCTTAAAAATATCTCTGTCAAAATTGTTACCATTGAGTATAGAGATAGCTCATCAGTATCGAGCCTTGTTTAAATATGTTAGAGTGCTTATTATTGACGAAGTGAGTATGATATCAGCAGATTTATTAGAACAAATTGATCAACGATTGAAACAAATCACGGGAAAGTTCAAGGACAATTTTGGAGGGCTGGATATGATATTGATAGGAGATTTGCGCCAATTACCGCCAGTAAGAGCAACGTGCATATATAAATAAATTAAAAGAAAAATTACTGGCAATTCGTTGTGGCATTGTCTTCAATTTTATGAATTAACAGAGGTTATGAGGCAAGCTAATGTTCAGTTCGCATCAGCGTTAACAAAAATTGGCAATGGAGAAAAATTGACGGAAGAAGAACTCCAACTTATTGAATCACGTTTTTTTCCAAAGGACGAAGCAAATAGACTATGTCCACATGGAGTACGATTATTCCACTCAAATGATTCTGTTAATAAATATAATAATTACATTTTGAAAAATGCTGCTGATAAAGTTATTTCGGTTGCCGTGGATATTTATACTGGATGTGCTAATAAAGAACAGGAGGCTTTTGTCAAACAGAAATTGCATAAAATGTCGACAATAGATACTGGTGGGCTACCATATGAAATTACATTTGTTAAAGGTACATATTACATTATAACCACAAACATTGATGTTTCGGATGGGCTGGCAAATGGTACCGTTGGAAAATTATGTCACATAGAATACAACGATGGTGGGGAAGTGTCAAAAGTGTGGCTTATTTTCCCGAATAAAATTGGTCAAAAACTGCAGAAAAAATGTGCAGGATACGTGGCCCAACACAATATTGACCGAAATGCCGTACCTATTTTACGAAGGTCTTCCGCAATATCAATGAATAATAATAAAACAATTAACGTTCGAAGAAATCATTTCCCATTGGTATCATCATGTTCCATCACAATACATAAATCGCAGGGGGGGACTTTCGACGAGATTGTCTATGAATACGACAAAAGCCATTCCATAGAATTAGTATATGTTGCCTTATCGAGAGTGACGAGTATTAATGGGCTATATATTACAACAAAAGATGACACTAACATTTTCCACCATGGCAGAAGAAATTTTGTAGGTACAACAGATATACAGAGAGAATTTCAAAGATTATCACTCAATAGACTGCCAACCATTGTTGAATCTTTGGGAAGTTTTATTTCTAAAAGCACAGGAATAAGTTTCTATTCAATAAACAGTCAAAGTCTCATTGCACATGCCCTCGATTTGAATGACAGCGTATTTAAAAAATGTACAATAGTCATACTATCGGAAACACATGTAAGAGATGGCCAAAACATCGACATTCCGAATTTTCATTGCATAGCAAAGTATAAACGAGAAAATGTTGCTGCCGGGGGAGTAGCAATTTATCACAATGAAATTGACCATAATAATATAGTCACTTCTCACATGGATATTCATTCAAGGGCATCAGAATCTCTTGTAGCAGGACAGTCTGCTATTGGAGAAATTTGTATTAGTAAATGCGTTCCACAAAATGGTCGAGAATTCATAGTTGTGGCGCTATACATCTCTCCCGGTAAAACTATAAAACAGATCATTAAGTTCATACACCAAAATTTGTTAATTTATACCAGAGAAGGTTCCGCACTGCTCGATGAAAATTTTCATGAAATCCCAATGATAATGAGCGGGGATTTCAACATCAATTTTTCCGATGAACAAACAGAGCCATTGATACATTTTCTAAAAGACAAACTAGACTTGGTAATGTCGAATGACAAGAATCAAGGTACGACCAGATACGGAACGACCATTGATGCTGTATTTAGTAGATATCTTGAAAAGTTTGAGTCTAGAATATATGTTAGTTACTTTAGTTATCATAAGCCAATTGTGTCTTTCTTGGAATACAGTACGATTTCTAATGACCAACCAGGAAATGAGCAAGATAAAAGAATGATTATAGAAGAAATTACTGATAATGATAATATAGGTGTATAATATAATAATGAAGTCACGTATAATATATTGAAGATAAATATATTGAATAATATTGAAAAAGGTCTTAGATTTCATTTATATATCCTGTCTGTTTGTGTGCGTGAGTGGGTGTATGAGAATGGCCAAAGAAGTATAACTTCCACCGTGTGGTCCGACGCACACCCAATTTTTTCCTTATCATGTTTTGCGTGTACTGCACCCGATATATTTTTCGGCTTGTGAGCGTTGCATACCACACAGTCATGAAAACAGACTAGGACTAAAGTCGGATTCCTAGTCGGATCTCAAGTTGGATAGCAAGTCGGAGCGTGAGTGGAGTCGAGTATCCAACTAGTAGTACTACTAAGTCGTACTACAAATCGGAGTGTGAATGCCCTGCTTAAGGTTACACACCGTAGTAAAACCAGCAACAAGAGCCAGAGATAGAATAAATGACTAAAGTAGAAGACAGTTTTCGTATATATATTTTTTAGAAAAAGAACAAGAAAAAATAAGGATTTGTAAGAAAATGTTTTTAAATACATCGTCAATAAGTGAAAAATCTGTAAGGAATTGGAAAAATTCAGAAGACAATGTTGAGGATGGTTCTGAACGGGAGGAAGGAGTTCTAGAGAGCAGTGGTCATACCAATGGTGAAAGACAAAGAAGGAAAATATCAGAAGCTAGAATAAAACTCTAAAAAGAGGCTAAGAAGATTCTAGAAAACTTTTTTGATAATCTAGTTAAAATGGAATCTCATTACTGTCGCCAGTCTTCAAGTAAGCTCTATTTAGAACCGATTTGGAAGTCCAAAAAAGAGATTTATAGAGAATATTGCAATTTGTGTAGTAATAAAAATGTAAAGCCTTTGTCACTGACTATGTTTTTTCACAGTTTCTGTGATAAAAATCTTAGCTTGTTTTGTCCAAAAAAAGATGAATGTGAAATGTGTGCTGGTTATAAAACAGAAAATGTTACTGCAGAAAATTATAATTTACATCTTGAGAAAAAAAAGAAGCGAGGTCAGAAAAAGAGAAAGACAAAGAAAGTGAAGAATTTGTTTACACAATGGACTTGCAGAGCACACTTTTATGTCCTAAGTCAAATGTATCAAGTTTGTATTACAAGAGGAAACTAGTTGTGCATAATATGACATTTTATAATTTAAAGAACAAAAATGTTACATGTTATGTTTGGAATGAAACTGAAGGGGGTCTAGAAGCTAATGATTTTGCTTCAATTATATGTGATTTTCTAGATCATCAGTCTCAAATGGGCAGTGAATCTAAGTTGATTATTTACAGTGACGGATGTTGCTACCAAAACAGAAATGCTATTCTAGCAAATACACTGCTGAATTTGGCCAAACTCAAAAATATTAAAATAGAACAAAAATTTTTAGAAAAAGGCCACACACAGATGGAAGCAGATTCGGTTCATTCAACCATAGGAAAAAAATCAGAAACCGAATCATCAATGTACCTGCTGATTATGTTGTCGCAATTGAACAAGCTCGAATAAGTCCTGAACCATACACAGTAAAGTATATTGACCATACGTTTTTTTAAAAGTATGATGTAATTAAATTTGTAAAACCAATTCGACCTGGCAAAAAGGTAGGTGATCCATGTGTGGTAGATCTGCGTGGGATCCAGTACACTTCTTCAGGAATCAAGTACAAACTTCGTTTTCAAGACGATTGGTGTGACCTACCAGTGAGGGCAAATGTCCAATATTGCTGCCATAAAAAATGAAGAAATTCCATGTTTGTATTATGACAGAATAAAAATTGATAAATCGAAATTTAATGACCTACAAAGTCTGAAAACAACATTACATGTAGATTATCACAATTTTTATGACAATTTACCAGTGTAAATCTCAGTTAAGTTCAAAGTAAACATGTATGTCATATAAATAAAAGTATTTTATTGTATCCTACAAACTTGGATCATAAAAAGTTGTTTTTTAGCACAAACAGGTTTTCAAAAATGCTAAACTAAAAACCACCTTTTAAAATCCATAACTCCAATTAAAATCTACCAATTTGAAATTATATGCAAGAAAAAGCTGTAACTCCATTAACAAAAACAAATTTTCCAAGGAAAAAGTCGTAACTCCAATAAAAAAATAAAATACAAGGCCCACTGAAATAAATTAGAAAACAATTTTGTAACACAAATTCCACTTTTCATGATGGTTTTTTGAATTTACTCAAAAATTAAAGTGTTAAATTAAAAAAGTCTTAACTCCATTGAAAAAAATAGATTTTAGAGATGAAAAGTCGTAACTCCAATAAAAAATTTCTTAACTATCAATAAACTCAAATTCAACAGAAAACGTGTTTTACATAACACAATGTAAGCATTATGCAGTTTTAGATTCAATTGTGACCAAAGAATTTGAAATGAACAAGTTTTTTCTCATTCCTGAAAAGTTTACCATTTTGGAGTTACTAGCTTTGCTCATAAAGCCGACGATATTCTTTTTGAAATATTTGTAATGTTATGTTTTAATAAAAGTAAAAGTTAATACAACATTTTTTAATATAAATTTTCATTTGGTTCACTTACTCACTCTGTTATAATTATTAATATTGGTTACAGGACGAGCGAAAAGAAAATTGTTTGCCGCTTCACCCCCTCATAACAAAAAACAGATGAATCCTGAAAATAAGCAACCTTTGTATGAGCCAGTTCCTAGCACTTCTGCTATGAAGACATCAACTGACAGCGAAATGGAAGACTTAGTGCACGAAGATGACGAACCATTATCTGAAACCCCAACTTTTAGTGAAGTGGTAGAGTCTAAGGACAAAGTAACTAGAGGCAGGAAAATTTACTTTTGCATTTTTTGTAAAAAATTAGTTATTAATTTCGGGAGACACGTTGAAAACAACCACAGAGAAGAGGAAGAACTATTGCAACTGCTATCGGCAACCAAAAAGAGCAAATAAAGATACGAAATATTAAATGACATTCGTGGTAGGGGAACATTATTTTACAACACATCTTACAACGTAAATAAAGGAAATATTATTGTAAGTCGTCGAAATTTTAGAGGGAAAGAACTAAGTGGATTTACAGCTTGACCAAAATGTAACAATTATTACAGACGGGCAACATTATATAGTGTAACGCCAGTCTAAATTATCAACCGTCCGTAACGTATAAATTACCTACAGTATAGATTAATTTATCACTGCTCTAATAAGGTCGTCTGCAACGTGCTACGATCTGGTGGTCAACTCTGAAAACAGTGTCGAATGATCTTGTCACACGACCTTTACCTTCCCAACCTTGACTTACTTACTTCAGTACATAGTCTAAAAACGTGCTGATCGGAATCTCGACGCACAGTCACATTATGTGAAACAGTAAAATAGCTTTCTTTCAAGTTTTCTTTCGGCTCATAATCAAAATTAAATCTAGAAACATCATTTAAATAATGTACCAATAGCAAAAGTATGTAAAGTGCGTAAATGTGCAGTTTCACGGAATGGTCATCAATAACGTTGCTTCATGTTAGAACTTCATAAGCTTCCCTCTTCTTGAATTTCCAGGTAACGAGTCTTTAGGTTAACCATATTAAGTTATATGTATATTTTTTAAATTTTAATTACAGCAATGTACAGTTTAGAAATAATTCAATCAAAATAAAAATTTTGAGTTATCAGTAAGTTCTTTTGAAAAACATAAATTCACATAATCTTTATAAAACCAAAGTAATTGCTCTTTATTTAAAAATCAGTCTAAAATCAAAATTATAATCTTCAGATTATAATTAATTAATGAATCTTTTATTTTTAATTAAAATCTTTTTTCTTTTTTTTTTTACTTGCAATTTGTACCAGTTTAAATTTCAGACAAAAACAATGCTATCTTTGTATCTTTATTTATGGAAACTCATTTTCTAATTTCTTTGTGAAAACATTTTGTAATCTGTGAATACATTTTAATTGCTTTTGAAAGTATAACTTCATTTTATAGAAATATCTTGTTCATGAACCTGTCTAAGATTGCTTGGACTTTTGTTAACAAGTCACATGTATTTTTGTGCAGCAAAAAGCTGGTTCAAGGTTGAGAGAACAAGACTTTAACTTTAGCAGAAATTCAAGTTCAAACAAAACTCAGGACTTCTTAACTCACAAAAAGTTCAAGTTATGAACAACCTTTTTTGAAAGTGTGCCTTAGTAAGGTAAAATATAGACTCGAACTGTGTCTGTTAAATAACTTAAAAATGAAGTGAACCAGTTTTGGTGATTATTCTTTGTAAATTGAAAATATGTACAAAACATAAAAAAAAATTAATTAAAACTTGGATGGGTACGCATGCACATATTTCGGCTTTTACGATACCAAAAGGGTTAATTTTCAAAATTAAAAAAAATTGACGTCAATAAAAATTTATCTTTCTTTTTTTAAATATGATCTAAATAAATAAATTTATCTTTTTTACATACATGTTCAAAACTAATCTCTTTCTTTTCAGTTGGCTAACTTAGCTTTAACAAATTATTAAATAAAAATTGTAATAGATTATATGTAATTTAGTAAGTGAAATTCGTTAGTCTTAATATACCTTTTTGAAACTAAATTTTTTCTTTATCAATAATATTTTACATGAAATGTTTCTTGTCTTTTAAAATTTCAGTAGTAACTATTTGTATGGGGGTGGAATTCAAATTTAATGTAAACTCTTGGGGCATGTAACTATATAAAATTTATTATTTTCTTTAAAATTGCTAATTTCATAAACTTGTTTTTGAAAAATTAGATAAGTAACTTGTGAACTTGTATTTTACAGGCTTTGTTGTAAATGGTTAACTTATTTGTTACTTAAATAAATCACAGGTCTATTGAAATCTCTATTTGTTCTTTCAAACATGTTACCAACCTGGTTCCAAAACTTTTAAAATAAAATCTTGGTAACAATAGACATTTTCGAATTTGTGGTTCTTTAAAAGAATCTGCACCAAGAAATTTACAAACTCTATCTGAATCAATTTCAATGCCAGTGGAAATCAAACTTCAGGCATCAGAAAAAATGACAAAAGACATTTTGCCAGGAATGAAAAAAGATAAAGTTATTGACTTTATCCCAAACGATCCATGGATTATTAACTACGGTAACTACCTGTGTAAGGCATAAATCAGAAAAATACTTGAATAATATGATACGAACAAAGTTAAGGCAAATTGCTAATTTAGTAATTATAATGCAAAGTATAAAACCAGACATTAAATCATTAGATCTTGCTTTGGGGCCAAACAATTTTGTCTGCTTTATGGAAGCTGTAAACCAAGACGTTGGTTTTCAGAATGGGACATTCCGAGCTCCTTCTCTAGGATTAATTATTAGAAAAACTAATAATCAGCACTTGGATCCGCAATGAAACTTTGTGCTCAACGGTTACGCGTACAGTATATCAAAATAGAAAACGAAGACCTGAAACGCAAAACCGATAAATGGCTCCAAGTGTATGACCATGAATTTTACTTTGGTTTGGGGAAAACCGCGTTAACAGAAGTTGTGAAAACTAAGTGGAGGAAGCCTCGACAGCTATCATTGACAGGTGACATTCTTAAGTTAAATAATTACTTAAACGAGAAAGCTACCACAGCTTATACGAACCGTACAGTGATGCTGCAATTGTTAATTTTTAATAGAAAAAGAGTTGGAGAAATAGAAAAACTTTTAATTAGCGATTTTATTAAAAGACATTATAACGATCTCAAACGATCAACGATTGATAAATAATTAATTAATGCCTAGTATGAAATATTAAAATAACAATAATCGATAAAAAAGTTAATATTAATAAATAATTGTAAGAATAAGTAAGTTGAGACAAAACACATGTTACCAAGCAAACCATACCGACATAGCAGCTGCAAAGTTAAGTTGGGAGATAACGGTACTAATTGAAGAACGTGACAGAGCCAAGGAAAGCAAACATTCTGTTTTCTTTGAGGGAAGAAAGTTCGCCGACATACATAAAAAAAAAAAAAGGCACAAACATAACGGAGTTTTGCTACTCAAGGCAGCTGCATGTCATAAACAGGGAACATAGAAAAAATGAGAAAGTAAATACCTAACGGTATCTCCGAGGGGCGAAGTCAACGCACGTAAAAAAAAGTAACGTTTTTAGAAAGTTTGGATGTCCAATCAGAAGAGACCTGAGTTTCAAAAAAATGAGATATTGACCAATAGGCGAGGAAGACGCGGAACTTGGAAATCGGGAGAGGCAAATCCCAACGGGAAGAGAGGTCAGTCTAAAACTGGGGGTGAGAGTGTGTAGGTCTTGGCTTACAGCTGGGAATCAGAGTAAGGAGGTGTTAAGAGTTTTAAACTGAGAACCTAAGGGTTTAATTCAAAGTCGTCGAATAACTTAAAGGCAGAGTTGCCACAAAATTTAGTAGTTTTTGTAGTTTTGTTTGTAATCATAATTAAAGTCAAGGAGTATTAAAGTTGTAAAGGAAGAGGAGAGAATCATCGCGTCGAAATCAATAGTTAAATTTAGAACGAGTTAGGAGACCAAACAGCGTTTAGCGGACGTAATACCAGGGATTCACCATCCGTCAATGAACCAGGAATTGCAGCATCCGACCTCCCAGGATAAGGATACATGTGTTTAGTGCGTCGTTAGTGATTGTGTTTGTGTACAAGTGCAAAAAAAGAGGACGAGGCGTAACTGTTGATAAGTACCAAAATTTATAATTAATAATCATTAGAATCTAGTATTTCACTTTGATGAGTCATAAAAGTTCCCATGCCCGAGATTAAGAGTCAAGTTTTTATAATTTAAATTAAAAGAAAGTAATTGAGCTAGCCGGCAAAATAAAAGTAATTTGAAAATAATATAATTAAATTAAAGAAAAATAGTTTTGTAATAGATTTGCTATAAAATTAATAAGAACATTAAGAGAAAATCTGTAGAGACATTCGTAGAGTTTTTTATGTAAATTGAATAATAAATTAAGATTTTAAAATTGTCTACAATTAAATATTTTGTATTAGCATAAATTAGTTTTAAAGAATGAAAGTGTGAAAGAATGAGTAGTCTTAAGATTTGATATGAATATTTAATTGAATTGATTCTTGTTATATAAATAATTATATGATAATAAATCCAGAAGATGGTTAAAAAGTAGAAATTGTTTTGTCGAATTAATTTAATTCAACCATCCTAGTTTTGCTAAGATTTCGATAGAAATCTAATAAAATTAATTGCCAGAAATTTATTAGTGCAAATTAAGTGTGGCTAATAAAGATTAAGTTTTACAAGTAAATTCATAAATGTTTCATAATAATTAAAAAAAAATTAATTTAAAAGTAAATAAATAAATATATATATATATATAACAAACTTATGTATGTTATAACATACTATACAAAAGGACACTGACATTTATGAAAAAAAGTAATATCATCGAGATTTATGAGGATGGAGATTAGAGGAAAATTAAATAGGCCCGTTTAACTTTTGATAAGCAAAGTACAAGTGAAACAAATCAAGTTTATTTTGAAGATCAGACAAGGCCGGCGTACCGTCAAGTAAGACATATGTTTTTGGCAGGGGCAAAGGATTATTCTATAATGTAAGCAAATCTTTGAGAGATGCAGCTTTTGACTGCGGAGCTGACCAGCCACAACTACTTACTGGAACTAGACTACGAAAACACATTGTAACTGTTTCTCAGGCAATGAGTTTCTTTCACAGAAAATGATATGAACATTCTTGCGGATTTTATGGGCCATGATATTACGACTCATAGAAACTTCTACAGACTATGGGTCATGATATTACGACTCATAAAAACTTCTACAGACTGCCAAGTGAAGCTATACATTTAGCACGTATATTGCAATTATTACTGTCTTTGGAGGATGGGACTATTTCTAAATTTAAAGGGGAAATACTAGACGAAATTATTGTCGACATAACATTAAATGAAAAAAGAACACTAGATTTAGTGAAGGAAGGTACCGTAATCAAGATAGAGAATCGGATGACAGTGTGGTTTTATAGGAAGATTTATTAGAAAAAAGATTGGAAAAAGAAACACCACCAAAAAGGAAAGTAGGAACAAAAAACATGGAAAACACCCGATAGATATATTGCAAAAAAATATTTTGCCAAACATTTACATGAAAAATATTTACCGACTCCTCTGGAATGCGCAAAAGTAATTAGACAAAATAAGGAAATGCAAGCAAGAACTGCAGCTAAGGTAAAAGCTTGGGTATAAAATGAAATTAGACGCAAAATAAAAAAATAAGTGTACAAATATTTATTGTTTGAAGATCTAAAACATCGTAACAAAGTGTGGTAACCTAAAGTATCCTATACAGGGTGTATTTTTTTAATGTCCCACCATTGGTATCTGGTAAAACTATAGATCTGACAGCAAACTTTAAATTGGGAACCTTTCTTTGTTTTTTGAGAAATTAAAAAGTATGTAGTTAAAATATTTGTAAATAGACGCCATTTTCCAGTATTACGGTAAATTTTGGACTTTCTTATAGATTAGGGTCAGTTGGGGTAATTATGACAGGCGACATTTCTGAAAAAAAAAACCGACCGCAGTAATATTTCTTAAAATGTGTATTTATAATGTTTTATATGTATTTTTTGTTTCAGTAACCTGTAAATAGTTGGTAGAAGAATATATCAGGTCATAATTTAGACAATTCTAAAACATCACACAAATTTTTGATAATCCATTTCGACGAACGTTGGTTTAAAATGACTGCAACCCCCGACAAAATTTTTTTGGGTAGGTGTAAAATTTTGTATAATTTTGAAAATGATGTTTATTCAATGTTTGGTTGTTATTTTCTGCTTGTATCAAAATTTGGTGCCTAAAAGTATATGGTCACAATTACCCCTTCCTTTTAACCAAAATGGGGTAATTATGACCATGTACTATTATGTACTATAATAGCTCAAAATTAATTATTTGCGCTGTTCTGTTGTAGGAAAATGCCTAGAACATACAAGAAAAAGAAGAATACTCCTTAGAGAACCTACAGGAAGCTGTTCAATTGGTCAAAGAGAGGGAAATGAGTCAGCGAGAAGCTACGAGTAATTATTCCATACCAAAATCGGTGATCCAGCTGCGAGTTAGTGGTAAAGTTTCTTCTGAAAATCAAGGAGCTGGACGACCAACAACTTTAACCAATAAAGAAGAACAAGATCTTGTAGAGTGTCTGCTGGCTAGAGCCAAATTTGGCTACCCTTGTGACAGGCAAGAACTTTTGTATCTTGTTGGGACATATGTGAAAGAACATTCCATTGCAAATGTTTTTAAGGATGGTAAACCAGGAGAAGACTGGTATCTAGGATTCATGAAAAGGCATCCTCGTTTAAGCTTAAAAAATGCTGAGCATCTGCAGCCATTACGACAATTGAACACAATACCCGAAATTGTCTACGATTTCTATGAAAAAATAGAAGCGTTGTTTGAAGACAAAAACCTGAAATCACCTGACAAAGCTTGCTTTGTATTTAATACAGATGAGTCAGGATTCAGCCATGATCCCTCTCGCGTGCGAGGGATTGGTCAGAAGGGAAAAGCATTGGTCAGGGTTTCTGGAGGATCAGGCCATGAGTCAACTACAGTTTTAGGTTGTGCATCAGTCGACGGAGCGGTTCTGCCCCCTTTTATTGTATTTAAAGGTGTGCTGTTCAGCCTCGATGTGTGTCAGATAAAGCTTATCCTGGCACACACTATGCCGTCTCCAAGGGTGGTTGGATGGAAACACCTGTTTTCCTTAATTGGTTTGAAACCATTTTTGTTCCTCATGTTAAGGGTTTGCGAAAGTCAAAGGAGATGCCTGACCAAGAGGCTGTACTCATATTTGATGGTCATGCTAGCCACATAACGTTGCAATTATTATTAAACTGGTAGAACATGGAAAAACTCAAATGGGCCAAAGCCAACAACGCCTAACAAAGAGAGAATTTGTTGAGGTGTTAGGTGAGGTATGGCGGCTCTCCATGTTTAAAATAGAAATGGGTTTAGATGATATAAAAAACAGATTTGCCTTAGCATTTACCCCTTACCAAAAACTAGCCATCGATGAAAGTCTAATGCTTTATAAAGGACGCATGTCTTTCAAACAATATATAAAAACCAAACGTCACCCGTTTGGCATCAAATTATTTGTTTCATGTGTAATATTACACAAATTTATTACACAAAATTATTTGTTTCTAAAACAAATTATATAATAGACTTTCAAATATACACAGGTTCCAACACACAATTGAATAAATGTGACTCAAGTTTAGGAATTTCCGGTGCTATTGTTCATACACTCATGCAAAAATTTGTGGGGAAAGGGCCCTCATTATATACGGATAATTGGTACTCCAGTCCAACTTTAGCAAATTATTTACATAGCCAAAAAACCAATTTTTGTGGCACTGTACAAAAAAACAGAAAACATTTACCCATGTTAGGTGGTAAGTTAAAATCTGGTGAACTGATTTCTATGCACACAGACAAGCAACTGGCAATAAGGTGGAAAGAACACAGAGATTTAGATATGGTATCAACAATTCATGACAATAGAATGGAGAAAACTAAAATATTGTCTTATAAAACAGGTTTACCAGTACTAAAACCAGAACGTGTCATTGACTACAATAAGAATATGGGAGCCCAATTCATTACGATATGTTGCTGAGTTCAATTGAGTACCTAAGAAAAAGCACCAAGTAGTATAAAAAACTGTTCTTCCACACTGTTGACTTATGTCTTCTAAACTCACATGCAATTTACAAGGATGTTGCAGGGAAAAAAATACCACTGGCAAAGTTTCAATTAGACAGACATTTGAAAAATTTGGTAGGCCTACAACAGGTAGTCCAAGAGGAGGAAGACCAGCAATCGGAGAAACACCCTTACATCTCCTGCAACGTATCGTTAGTTCCCTCAGTTAGTTCCATCACCAGGACCAAGAAAACTTCAAAAAGTATGTCATGTTTGTGCACATTCTACGGCCAATCCAAGAAAAAGAAAAGACAGTAGATATTTGTGTGGACCTTGTAAATGTAGGACTATGTGTTGTACCTTGCTTTGAAATTTATCATACTCAAAGAAATTGTTAACCATTTTGTATTGAATAATAGCAAAGACATTAGTTTTTTTTTTTTTTTTTTTTTTCCACTTATGCTCACTATAATGTGTAATTTTTATATGTTATTATTGTGTTATTTTTTGAAAAACTTGGAACTTCATATCAAAAAAGCAGGTTAGTTTAGGTTAGGTTACAATATAACGCTTAGGTTATTATTTACTTTGTGTGTTTTGATATTATTGTGGTATTTTTTCTGAAAAACTTGGAACATCTAATCGAAAAAGCAGGTTAGTCCATGTTAGGTTACAATACAAAACTAAGGTTATTATTATTAATTTGTGACTTTTTTATCATTTACTATGTTTAGTTTATATACATAGCTACTAAATAAACAATTTGTTTTCATTTCGTCTCTATTTACCACACGTTATAATATTGTTCTTTTCAAGTTTGACTTAAATATATATAGGAGTTTTTAAGTATACTATTATAATATATTTGTGAAAAACTTGGAAAACAGTATCAAAAAAGCAAGTTCATTCAGGTTAGATTAGGATATTTTTAATATGAAATATTAAACTACATAAATAAATTGTATGACTAAAATTTGTATATTGTTATTTTAAAAACATATAAAAGTGACTAAATTTTTTAAAAAAACTTAGCATCAGGCGTCTGCACAAGTCCAAAAAACTTAGCAGTTAAAGGGTTAAAAGTCAAAAAGTAGAATTAAAACCCATAATATATACAAAATGTAAGAAAAAACCCTTTTAAACTTTTTTTAGCCAAAAAGGGGGTTGTTTTTCAAAACCTTTTTTCGTGCATCTATGTAGGCCTATTTGACATGTTTAATGCAAATTTGTATGGAATCGATCGAATAGTTTTCTCTCTAGCTAAAAAAACCCCAAACTTCAGCTGTTATTACTATTAGTATTAGCTAAACGAGAATTTTTAATAAGATGCGGTTTTTTGCATATAATAGGGTACATTAACGGCTACAAATAAGCCAAATTTTATCAAAATCGTTAGAGCCGTATTTTTATTAAAAATAATAACTGATTTTTTTGGGTTTTTTTTGGAAAAAAGGGGGTTGTTCTTCAAAAATTTTCAAAACCTTTTTTGGTGCATCTATACAGGCCTAATTGATATGTTTGGTGCAAATTTGATTGAAATCGATCGAATAGATTTCTCTCTAGCTTTGTATACATACAGATAGACATACAAACAGTCATACAGAAAGACATTTTGTAAAAACTACTTTTTTAGACTCAGGTGGTCCCAAACGGATATTTCCACAAAAATCTCAACATCGATTTTTTTTACGATCAAAAAATTTAATTCAATCATTAGTAAAATCGGGACTTAATAAAATCATAAAAGGAAGTATGCGTAAAGAAATAATTAATTAAAATAAAGTCATTACAAACATTGAACAAACTAAAAGCTATTTAAAAGAAACAGATTGGTCAAAGTTAAAATTAAAATTTAATAAATATTAAAAAATAATTTACATGGTTTAGAATCTCAAATTTAGTAGGATAAATAAATATAGAATTGAGTGTATACCAGATTGTTAATAGATATAAGATTTAGATTTAAAATATTAGAATAAGTCAACTAAATAAAGTTGTAATGATTTCTGAGAAATAAGGTCAAGTAGTATTCAACATTACAGTCTGAATTTTGTTTTAAAAATTAATAAATCTATTATATGTACAATTAGTAAAATTCGTACAAATTATGCCTAAAGTATCCTAACAATACTGTTTTACGGTGTAATTATACTCTTTTTAAAAACCAATTGATAAATTTTATTCGCGAAACAAAAAATAAGTAATATACAAATCTTTTTGAGCGCTATAAACTGAATCCGAAGCAGCAATGGAAGACAATAAAGTACTTAATTGGAGAGGGGAAAAAACAATAGTAAAAATATCTCACTAAAAGATACAAACGACCAGGATGTTTCTGATCCTACAGGGGTTGTTGATAATTTTAATTCATTTTTTTGTGCAGTGGCCTCTGATCTTCGAGTTAATATTGAGCTGGAAAAGAGACGAATGTCAACGGATAATAATCGGTTTGACCAAATATTTCGGCAAAGCACTAAGTCTGGGTATTTTTATCCAAAAACAAAATTTGAATTACAGGCAATTATAAATTCATTAGACAATAGAAAAGCTCCTGGGTTTGATACTATAACTCCAGTAATAATTAAAATGATTGCTAATAATATAATAGATGTACTTGTTTACCTAATCAATTACAGTTTGGCTGAAGGGGAATTTCCGGAAGTTTTAAAACAAGCTATTGTCAAACCACTTTTCAAAAAAGATGACAAGAGGGATCCCGGAAATTATAGGCCCATATCATTACTTTCAATATTTTCAAAAATATTGGAAAAGGTTGTAAAATGTAGATTAGTAAACTGTCTTAATAAAAATAACTATTTTAGTAATAATCAGTTTGGTTTTAGGGAAAAATTGAATGCTACTGACGCTCTGTTAAACTCTATGGGTAAGGTATACAAGGGAATAAATGAGAAAAAATACTGTGCTGGTATCTTTGTGGATGTCATGAGAGCCTTTGATACAGTCAATCACACGATCTTGTTGTCCAGGCTGGATGATGCAGGCGTTAGAGGGAACGTGCTTCAATGGTTTCGATCATTCCTAACCGGCAGGACTCAGCAAACTAAAGTTAACCATGTTACTAGTAGGCTCGGGAATATAAAATACGTAATCCCTCAGGGGTCAGTTCTTTCTGGACCGTTAATTTTAATATATGTGAACAGCCTTTGGAATGCGCATCTCAAAGGTGATCTTGTCGCTTTCGCGGATGACACAGCATTATTTTATAGGGCTGACACCTTGGAGGAACTTAGGTTGCCATCGCCCTTTACATTGGAACTAATTTACCCGGCTCACTCAATCGAACACTTCTCAGCGTTTGGTCACACCAAACGCTGAGATCACTTCCCCGCACTTCTCCCGGACCTCTGTGCCGGAAACCCTGGGCCAACCAAACATCTACATCTCCCTTACTGTCGAACAGTAAAGGGCAGCTCGTAATTGGTCCAGACTCAACTCGCGAGGTCTCTCGCCGAACACCAAAACTTCAGATTGTACGACCCAATCACAGCACGCTACGCCACCATCGCCTCTACCCAACCTGTGATTGGATCTCATAATAGTAAAAGTCGAACAATGGCTTCTCCATTGTTCGACATCCCGTAAAACCAGACGTTTTTCTAACCAGAATACACAGACTCTTCTGACTCTCTCCACAGAGACGTCACCTAGACTCACACTCTTCTCTTCACTGAGACCAGAGCACACACATCATTCTCTTCTCTCCTCAGAGAAAGACATCTACTCTTCTGACTCTCTTCATAGAGACGTCACATCACTCATCACTCTGCTCTCCCTGGACAGCGGAACTGTTCAGGCACCAGACCACCTACCGCAACATCAAACACTACCAGCAGCAAGGGTGCCTAAAGGAACCAAGCGACTCCTATTTTACTGTAAACTGTTGTACTGCGCCTCATTTTAACTCAATTCCGTCTCCAAACTCGCTTCCCGACGAGGAAACAGCTAAATAGGGGAAACCCGGCGAGCAACCACTACACCGCCTCCCGATAGGGAAAAATAGTAGGGTAGTTGTTACCCGGCGGACCCCTGGCTTGATGTCGGGGAGGCGACAAAACCATCAGAGGAGAGCCGTGAGACGGATCCAGCGCCTCATCAGCAGAGAGCGACGCCAGCATTTAACCAAGGCCACCACACTCGCGAAAGGCCTTTCTAAGGGCCAAGAGAGCACCGCACCTGTGTGGCGACAACCCGTTCCCCTCACTCCGTCACCTCGCTCCTACAACTACTCCGTCCCCGATCTCCCATACTACGACCTGAGAGCGGCGTATTACCTAACCTTTTAAATACCCCCTTCACCATTCCTCGCTCCAAACAATCGTCCCCGGCCAGACAGCCGATATCCCCAACCCACATAATCTTCTCGAGCTCCCACCGTACGCTACGTCAAGGTCTAATATGCAAACTGATGTATCTGCACTCCGATGGTGGTTTATAGTAAATTATATGGTCATGAGCCCTAAAACAAAATATATCATTTTTAATATTAAAAAGAAATGTGTTCTTCCAGATTCTTTAAAATATCATGAGTTAAATTGCAATGAATTAAATTGCCCATGTGTTTTCATTGAGCAGGTGGACCAAATTAAATATCTGGAGTTGTTTGTTGACTCTAGTCTCACTTGGAGACAGCATGTTTATTTCGTAAGAGATAAATTAATAAAATATATTCGAATTTTCTATATGCTTAGAAATGTATGCAATAGCAAGTTACTTAAGACTATTTATTATTCCCTTATAAACTCTAAATTGGAATATGGCCTTTCAATTTGGGGAGGCGCATACTACACAACTTTAAAACCAGTAATAGCACTGCAGAAATTTTTTTCCCAATAATCTCTAAGAAATTTAAAAGAGAGCATACATCACCCTTTTTTAGAGTTTGGATATTCTTCCACTCAGAAATTTGTACATGTTTAAAGTATTAAGATATTTTTTCGAAAGGAGTGGTGATTGTAGTTCTCGACCAAAAACTCACATTGTACGTAATGAATTAAATACTTTTGTGCCTAAACCTAATTTGACTGTATTTATGAAATTCTTCACATACCTAGCACCAAAGTTTTTCAATTGTTTACAACTTAACATTCAAAACTGTAAAAATAATAATAAATTTTCCCGGTTATTAAGAAAACATTTAACCCAGATAGAAATCATTGAACTGTATTTTAAAGTGTTAATTTGATTATATGTGTGTTCGTAAATGTTGAAAAAAGATTTGTGTGCGAGGGTACAGACCTTATTTGATAAGTTGTGTGAGTGTGTGTTTGGAGGTGAGGGGAGGTGAGAGGTGTTAGTGTGTGTATTTAGTGGTGTATAAATGAATATTTAGGAAATAAGTTTTTTAATAAATAAAATTTAGTAAGTTCTGTTGTTTTAAATATTCTGGAGTAGATCTAATAGGAAGCTACTTATTCTTTTGTTGTAATTTGTAACCTTATGTAAGTTTATTGTTTATTTTGCTGGGTTCGGTCAGCTGCGGTTTTGTCAATTTCTAGCCAATGAAAATTAATTTTATAATGTTATTTTTCTTTTTTTATGTGTATTTCATGTTTATTTTGATCTAGTATACATTCATTTATAAGTTTTACACATAATAAAGCCCCTAACAGGTTTATAACCTCGGGGCAGTTTTTTTATTTATTTACAGTTTGTAGTTTGTATATATATATTTCTTTTCAATAAAAAATTATAAATTTCAATTTGTCAAAAAAAATAAATAAATAAATAAAAATTTGGTGAGATAACAAAAGCTCCATAAGGCTCACCCTTGAGACAGAGTCTGAGGGAGCTAAAAATAAGGTAAGGTAGAAATAGAAAATTATAATAATTGTGTTATAAATTGTTAGAATAAGATAGATTAAGAATTCTAATAATACTTGTACCATTTTAAATAAAATTGTGTACGGAATTTTAAAAGAAAAGAGGGGAGTAAAGATTGTAGGCTGCGGAGTTAAGAAACCACTACCTTTCTCTCTCTCTCCGGTTAATTCTTACGTCCCGTACGGCGTAAGGTCTTTTCTCTGTTAAATAAATTCTTACGCCCCGATCGGAGTAAGTGGAGCCCGGAACGTGGGGCTTCGTAGATACTTACGCCCTGACCGACGTAAGCTCTGTTTTCCGATTCATTTTGTTCCTCAGTTTCTTTGTATGTGTTTTATTGAGCGACAATGGCTGACCTTCGGCAATGTTCTAGGGAGTTTCTCACAGAATTTATTGGATTATACGAAAGTTTCCTTGTATTTGGCGTGTCAAATCCAAGGAGTATAGTGACAGGGATAAAAAGGGGCGGGCTTATGAGAGTTTAGTGGAAAAATTCAAAGAAATTGATGGAACCGCAAACAGAGAATCAGTTGTAAAAAAATAATAAAATTCTTTGAAAAGTGTTTACCGTAAAGAATGGCAAAAGTTATTAGATCGAATCGATCTGAGGTTGGAGAAGACGAAATCTACAAGCCTCTTTGTGGTATTTTGATTTGTTACATTTTCTAAATGATCAAGAGACACCATGGCAGTCCATGGCTGAAAATGAAGAGTCTGCAGTTGATAAAGCACCAGAACAGGTAAAAAAAAAAAATAAAATGCTTTATGTAATCACTTTATTAATTTATTTAAATACACCATTGATTGTTTAAAGTTATAAATTTATCTTGCCAAGGAACAGACCCCTCATTGTTAAAGTACTCTTTGAATTGATCTCTGACCACGATAGCATTATTCAAAATCTGGCCTCTTGTTCCACGCTGTAGGTCGTGTAATAATTCTAGGTCACATCTTTCACCTAATTCAACGGTACATCAGAAATATTTTCCCGATTCATACTTTCAGGAAGGGTTTAGTTTTTGGGGGGATCTTCTACGGCGCAAAAAGTTGTGTAAAGCGCAACACGCGAGAACTACAGTATCGACGTTGTCCATCTTCAAATTAGTATTTGTGTGTGTAATTTCAAAAAAGTGTTAATTAAAATTGAATAGTAAAAGTAACTGGGAATCGTTTAAAATTATTTTGAGAGGGGGTAAATGAGTCGAAAACATGACTAGTAATAATAAATTAAAGTAAGGGGAATTAAATTATTAGATTTTCAAACTAAAGTAAATAACAATGTGTAAATAAAGTATTAGTTGTAATCAATAAATAAATTAAAAAGATTGTGTATGTTAGATAGAAGTTTTAGTATTTGATAGAGTCATAAGAACATTTTGTCCCAGCAAAAAAAAACAAAATTTAGTTTTAGTAAGGAAGGAAAGTAAATGAAGAGTAATATTTATTATCAAGAGTTTATTATAATTAATAATGTAAATTTGAAAATAAAAAATTGAATGTAATTTGAGGTGGGGTTAAATAACAATTAAGTAATAAAATGTAATTTTAAATAATGATTAAGAGATTTTAAATTCATAAATAAGAAGAGATGAGAAATATTAGTGTTAAATAAAGTAAAGTAATAAATAAAAATTTTATGATGTAACTTAATGGAAACTGTTTTGAAAAAGTAGGTAGAGATTAAATTTATCTTAGCAATGGATATTGCACGTGGGAATAGAAATCTAAGTCAGCACAAGATTTCCTGGCGGAACTAAGTCGAGAGATAAGGTTTGATTGACGTCCAAAGTCAATAAGAAGTGTTGATGGAAAGTCTTTTTCATTGATGGGTGTAGATAAGAAGTTTGATGAAGGTCTGATGATGACTAGAAATAAGTTTTAGCTCTAAGTGGATTTTTGTTTAGAGATAAGTAATTGATAGGATATACAAATGAGTATTTTTAAAAGGAAGTAGATTAGGCAATAGGGTAAATGTTAGAATAAGAGAGAATATTTCTTGTTTTTAATTGATTTCAATATAAATATTCTTAACTGCCGAAGTTATTAGTTTGGAAATCTATAGAATCGGTGTTGAAAAAAAATTTTTTGCTGTTTAAAATTTTTTTTTTAGTAAAGATTTGTAATATAATATGTTATATTATAATACAAATCTGCTGGGGTATTTGTAATACCAAAAAAGTGTTAATTAAAATTGAATAGTTAAAGTAACTGGGAATGGTTTAAAATTATTTTGAGAGGGGGTAAATGAGTCGAAAACATGACTAGTAATAATAAATTAAAGTAAGGGGAATTAAATTAATTAGATTTTCAAACTAAAGTAAATAACAATGTGTAAATAAAATATTTGTTGTAATCAATAAATAAATTAAATAGATTGTGTGTGATGAAAAAATTAATCAAAGGAACTCGTTGGTATGTCAGTAATATGAACAGTGTATGCAGTGAATTGCGAGAAACTTTATCACATCAGCGGGAATAGTGAGACAATCTTTGTTGCTAGGGCTGTAAACCCTGGACCAACCGGATATATGAAATTCACCATGCGTTTTCATCAGTCTTAGAATGGAATCTGACAGGGTGAGACCTATTGAAGTTTGTCTAAAAAAGTTTTTGTTAAAAATGTAAAGTATATAAAAATCAGTCTTAGTAAAAGGAGTTATAGTGGTCAGATGTGTTTAATAAGTATTTGGAACAATATCATCATATATTAAAAACAGTATTAGTTTGAAATAGCGGAAGAAATTAGAAGTTTCGGTATGAATCACGTGTTGTGAAACAAAGACAATAGACAATCGTATTCACATGCGAGAGACAATTACGCGAGTTGTATTTAGTACAATAAAATGATGAACAGTGGTGATAAAAATCGCAATACAAACTTTAATCGAGCACAGTCACAAATTCGGAAGTGCGATTAAAATAATGCTGACGGCTGAATTATCACGCGCACAAGATACGACACAACGCCTGGATCACATTTTGGACAATAACTCTCTAAAAGTCTGGTAAAACGTGTTATTTAACACGCTATATCTAAATTGTATGTTATATAAAATTTATTATGTTTTTTTTTGTATTAGTATTATATATTTAGTATTTTTTAAATAGTTAAACTTTCAAGTCAGAATACAAAGAAGGTTTACTGACATATTTAATTGTTTCTATAATGCATTTTCAATAAATAAAGAAACAGATGATTTTAATCTTTTTTAATTTCATAAATAAATTTGTTAGTTGCAACGTAAAGTTAAATTTGAAACTTTGAGAATAAAAATCCTTCTTCAAAGGAAATAAAAAAATAATAAATGGGATAGGATGTTAGTTTTAGTTAATTTGTTTGATATTTTTATGATAACCAATGCCATGTACTAATGTTACTTTAATAAATTCATGTTAAAATTTCAGTTCAAGCAATACTCATTCCATTAACCAGAAATCACTGTAAGTACACTGTAAAAAGGATTCACACCCTGAGGTAAAAATAAATTAAATTCATAAATTCAGTTAAAAAATAATTAAATTCATTTTCTAAATTGATGTTAACACATCTGGCGCTCATAATTGCTGTGCAAATTTTAAATTTAATAAAAATAAAGACATTCTTTTCTTTTTTAAGTAATAATTTATTATAAAATAACCGTCTGCTATTTTTCAATTATTACAATTGGTCGCACCAACGTGTGGCTTTTAATGCATAAAATAGTTTTCCCTTGTTGATATTTATCAATTATTACAATTGGCGACCAACTTTTGGAGCTTTTTTCTTGGTATTTAAACAATACGAAGAATAAGTCCAAAAATCAGTGATTTTTTGGTGGAATGAGAACTCTTATAAAAAAGGTAAGAATATTTATAACTTAGAAATAAGAAATATTCTCTCAAAACTTTTAATTAAACTAAGTAGGGGAGAGTAGGGTAATCGTGCGCGGCGGGTAATAGTGCGCATCGTAAAAGTCGATTAGAAAAAGTAGTTGAAGGGACCCCGTCAGGTGCTGATGCCAAGTGGTAGACTCGGCAACTACTACAAAACCACGTTAAGTTTACCAAACTGCCTTTGAGGTTATGTGAGGCAAAACATTGAAAGTGGTGGGTGTCATGTTATTTTGTGCTCTTCAAAAAACCCGAGGTAAGGATTGTTTTGTTGTTATTTGAAGTACTAATATATATATTTATAAATGGTAGTCCTTGCTTTATCGTTCAGTGTAATCGGTTTGGCATTCCCGTCTTTGATTTAATAGTTGTAGGGCAAAACAATGGTCTAAGCACAATCGGGTATTGGTGCGCAGCGGTGTGCACAATTACACCTCAAACAGTTATATGGTAAGGCACCCTATTTATGCTTCTTTTTACGTTCTTGTTCGCAGATGCCGAAGAAATACATTAAAAAAAACTGATAGAATGGCATACAGTGTAGAAACGTTGATAAATGCTTTAGCGGCCATCAAGAAAGATAAAAGAAAGATTAGGGAAGTCGGGAGGAGTTATGGTATTTTCGAATCCACTCTAAGGAAACAATAGTCATAAGATAAACTTAAGCACCCTCGGTGTGGCAGAAAAACTGTATTCTCAGAAGAAGTTGAACACGATTTAGTGGAATACATCCTTAAACTTTGTAAACTGTTTTATGGCGTAACCCAGAAGCAATTGCGTCGCTTGCGTATATTGCAAACCTTGTTTTTTATTTTTCCATGAGGAGGTAGGAAAAGGAAATCATCAAAACCCAGGAAAACTTGTATCGTACG
Source organism: Aphrophora alni (assembly GCA_963513935.1). Taxonomy (NCBI): domain Eukaryota; kingdom Metazoa; phylum Arthropoda; class Insecta; order Hemiptera; family Aphrophoridae; genus Aphrophora; species Aphrophora alni. The sequence continues at coordinate 48,044,690 of OY740773.1, read as the reverse complement.
GTTTTAGAGATTGGAAAAAGGCTAAGGAATTGTTTGCAAAACATTCCACCACAGATTATCACAAAGCTTGTGTTTCATCAGCAGAGCAATTCATGTTAGTCATGTCAGGAAAGCAGAAAGACATACAATGTCAGCTAGACTTTCAACATGCTAGGGAAAAGGAAGAGAATAGATCAGCTATCAGGCCGATAGAAGAAACAATACTTTTTTGTTGTGAACAGGAGCTACCACTTAGAGGAGACAAGGATAGTGGACTGCTATCTTTAAATAAACCTTCCAGGAAAGATGGAAAATTTTGTGGTATGTTGCGTTTCAGAGCTAATTTGAGAAAATTAAATAATGAGCTGGTGACGAAAATTTGAGAGGACATATTACCAATTGTGGAAAGAATGCAACTTATATAAGCCCTGAAATTCAAAATGAGATCATACAGACTTGTTCAGATTTAGTCACAGAAGGTATAGTTAAAAGAATAAACAAGGGAAATTGTTTCACATTACTTGCCGATGAAACAATGGATGTTTCAGGAGCAGAACAGCTCTCCTTATGCGTTAGATATGTGGATATAAAAGACTCTTTAACTCTAATTATTCGAGAAGATTTTTTGGGATTTATTCCAGTATATTATCAAACATCAGAAAATTTGACCAAAGTTATTTTGGAAAAGTGTGCAAGTTTGGGCATCGATATGAGTAAGTGCGTTGGACAAGGATACGATGGTGCAGCCAACATGGCTGGCCACCTTGCTAGGGTTCAGAGTAGGATTATTATTATCCTCCTTATTGCCCCATCAAACCTTTCATCAATCCTTGGCCCAATGGGTTTATCGCCCTCAGAGACAGGGCGAAAGTTTGGAAGATTTTGTCTGCAGTATCCGCGACATGTCCGAATTACTTCAACCGGAAATTTCGGAAGCCAGTATGCTGCAGACTATTTTTTCGGGCATGTCCTCGGAGGCGGCGGCACGATTTGCCACCGGAAACAGACCAAACACTTTTAACGAACTTTTGGCTTTGATACCCACTATCAACTAGGGTATTTTAAATAATAGAACCCAATCAGCGCAGGCCGTTAACCCTAATTCCAGAAGTCCATGGCCCAGTTCTTATGTTTCTCGCAGACACAACCCTGACCGCTACTCCCCAAATCAGTATTGTCCACCGAATAACAATAATTATCCCCCACCCTCGATGAGTACTCCAAATTTTTATTCTCAAAATAACCACCCCTCATCGCAACATCGACACCAACCACCTTTCCGCCGTAGAGAAAACCCCACCCGACCATCAATTCACATTTTTTAAACTGAATGGGAGCGCCCATGGAGTCGGTCGGCGTCATCCCGAGTTATCAGCGGCTCATGTGAATAGGCAGGTGGTGGGTGCCCAGGGACTGGGACCAAGGAAATTATCTGTTCCAATTACCAGGGCGGTTACAGTAGAGGTTGGCATTGGTCCTCTTAAAATATTTGGTTTACTGGACACCGGGTCTTGCTTCTCATTAGTTTCTCAGAAATTTTATGATAATCTGAAACAATTTCCCAAATTAATTAAGAGTGTTACCCCCATTGATGTCAGTGGTATTACCGTAAATAATCAGCCATTAAACTTTAGAAAGAAAGTCAAAATTCATATTAAGATCGATCATCTCTCCTGGGATTTCTCCTTTTTTGTGGCCCCTCACCTCCCTTATGATATGTTGTTCGGTTATAATTTCTTACTAAAAACACAGGCCACAATAGATTTCCAGAGTTTAGTGGTCCGTTTCCCATACGCTGCCCCACTTTTTTCTTCTATCACCCCATCACTGGCAACTGAACCAACCCCGAGTTCTCTTACCAGGTCCCCTAATCTCACGGCTTCGCAACGGGCCCAGATCTCCCGCCTTTTGCAAACATTTTCAGATACAGTCACTAAGAAACTAGGTAAAACAAACCTACTCACTTACCACATAAATATTAAAGACACCACAACCAAAGTACGATCACGAGCGTACCAATATGCTCCTCCTAAGCTACAGGCTTTACGGAAGCATGTTGACGATCTTCTCGCCAAAGGAGTCATATCTCCATCCAATTCACCCTATGCCTGCCCAGCTTTTCTGGTACCCAAAAAAGGGGGTAAAACCAGACTGGTGGTAAATTATAAACCGATAAACGAGCTCCTAGAACTCGAGGTTACCCCTATCCCCACACTAGAGTCTGCCTTCCAGTATTTGGGTAAAGCCAGATGGTTTTCGCTACTGGACTTAAATCAGGTGTATCTTCAAATACCTTTAGATGAGGATTCGAAGAAATTTACTTCCTTTGTATGTCCATTCGGCCAGTTCCAATATAATTTCTTGCCCTTTGGTCTGGCCAGTGGTGGATTCGTACTCACACGCCTGATCGAGAAAATTTTCGGGGATATTAAGTACGATTACCTGTTTTCTTTTTTTGACGATATTTGTATTTACTCCGATGGCTCATTCGACGATCACCTTCTTAAGGTAAAAACCGTTTTAGCCAGATTAAAAAAGGCCGGGTTAACTGTCAACCCCGAGAAGTTAACTCTCGCCTCAGACTCGATTCAATTTCTAGGGCATGTGTTCCGAAACCAGTCCGTGCCTCTCCATCCTGATCGCGTACAACCTATTTCCGATTACCCCACCCCCAAAAATTTAAAACAAACAGTTAGATTTCTCGGTCTAGCCGCCTTCTATTCCAAGTTCATTCCCAACTTCGCCTCCATTGCCCACCCTTTAAATAAACTTAAACGAAAGTGAGCCCAGTTCGTTTGGGGACCTGACCAAGACCAAGCATTTCATACCCTCAAGAGCAAGTTGACCAGCAATTTAATATTGAGACTACCCGATTTTTCGAAACAATTTGTTGTCCATTCCGACGCTTCCGGTTCGGCCTTGGGAATTTCCCTGTCCCAAGATTACAACGGCGACTTAATGCCAGTAGCCTTCGCTTCTAGACCACTAAACAAGCATGAACAGAACTATTCCACAATGGAATTAGAATGTTTGGCTGTGGTCTTTGCCCTCCAGAAATTCCAACAATATTTAGAACACCGCGAATTTCAATTGTTTACAGACAATTCGGCCTTGTCTTGGCTATTAAATCATCCACACCAAGTCGGGAAACTGGCACGATGGATTGAGTTCATAAATTCTTTCAAATTCTCGGTTCAGCATATAAAAGGATCCGAAAATATTGTAGCAGATTCCTTATCACGATTATTCGAACCCTCGGGACCCTCAGCTATCCCTCTTCAACCTGTACCCACACATAAGCCCATAATATCGTTCCTGTCTTCCTTGCCCGATATTTTTAAGGACCTTCAGGTCCATCAAAGAGAGGACGAGGAGATTTCCAAAATAGTAAGAAAAAACCCCTCCCACCAAATTTTCAAATAAAAGATCACATACTCCTACATCTGGCCCCAGGCCAGAGTAGGGGTAAAGTTGTACTGCCTCGTAAACGGACCGATTTAGTTTTTAAGTACTATCATGAGCTACCCATTTCGGCCCATATGGGTATTGCCAAAACCCTCGCCCGATATTCCAAATTCTTCTGGGCACAAGATCTTAAAAATCAGGTTGCCGACAGAGTCAAGTCATGCGTGGCCTGTCAATGGGCCAAACAGGCCCAAAACACTCGTCTTGGGTACCAAGCGTCTCAAGTTCCATCCTACCCTTTTGAGAAAGTCTTTATAGACCACATTGGCCCCTTGCCTCTAAGTTCCAACAGAAACAGGTATTTATTGACGGTCATCGACGGGTTTTCTAAATTTACCCTATTATTCCCGGCCAAGAATACTAAGTCCCAAACCACAATAAATATCCTCACCAAACAAGTTTTTTCATATTTTGGTTTTCCCAAATACCTGGTGACCGACAATGTACCGAGTTTCAAATCGGAACTAATGGCACAGATGTGCCTTAATTACGGGGTTACCCATATCAGTACATCCCCATACTACCCGAACCCATCCCACGCGGAACGCGTAAATAAAACCACAAAATAGCCACGCCAAGAACCAAACTAATTGGGACACCAATATTCATTGGTTCCAACTGGCCTTTAATACGGCAACCCACGAGAGCACAGGTGACTCGCCAGGGAACCTTTTCTTGCGCCACCCGATTTGCAAACCCCTCCAACTCCTTTGGGACCTCGACAGTTTAGTTCCGTTACCTCCTAAACTATCAAACCAGGAAGTCTGGTCTTCTGCTCTGGGAAGGTTAGCTAAAGCCCATGCATCCCGCCAGGCAAGCTATAATGCCACCAGGCAAGCCAAATCCTTTTAAAGTAGGCGACTGGGTCATGTTTCGAGAGCATCACCTGAGTCGGGACGGCGAAAGGATCAATGCTACTCTTACCCCTATGGTCCCGGCCTGTGGTCATTGCTAGTTTCACATCTCCTGTTACGGCGTCTTTGGTTGACCCTAGCTCCGGCCAACACGTCAGAAATGCCCATATCTCAAACCTTAAGCGATTTTTCCAACCTTTTAAATAATTCCCCCCCCCTCTTCAGCAATGCAATTAGATAATATATAATCTTTTGGCCGGGCGCACATTGAGACGCAGTCCAGAGCAGGGTAGGTTAGGTAAGGTAGAGCAGCGCAGCACAAGTTTTTGTAATTCACAGGTTTGAACTTGCGAGCGTTAGTTGAAAGGTAAGGCAGGGCAGAGCAGTGTAGTGCATGCATGAGCCTGCTTCACGCAGTGTTTGTGACACAGTTTACTGCGCGCGTGTCACACAGTTTTGTTTAAATTTGTTATAATATTTTCATGTTATCTTAAAAAAAGATCAATTTTTTTATATAACGATGGAAGAAAAATTAATTGAAGCTGTTCGACCACACAAAGTATTGTACGATACTAATGATGTTGATTATATGAAGGCAAAATTAAAAATTGATTTATGGAAAAAAATTTCTGACGATCTCGAATTAGAAAACGGTAAGTACAGTTGAAAAAATTGTATAGGTATATTATGTTGTATGAGGAGTACATTGTTTTAATGCTTCTAATATTAAAATTTTGTTGGTCACTTCTTTAGAAGGATGTCCAATGTAAATTAAGTTAATTAGCTAATAACAACAATAATTCGGTACATTGTTATTTATTATAATTTAAATTTATTTAATTTTTGTATACAGAATGTCAATATTTGATGATTTAAAAATAAAAATAACAACTGTGTGATAAATATAAATAACTGATTAGTGATTATCATATTATTTTTATATTAAAATATTAAGTGAAAAAATATTAGTTTCCTTGTCAGTAGTTTCCTCTAGCTACACTGTCTTCTTGCCAAGATACACTTCCTACAGAGTTAAAGTAATCGGTATAATATTGTCTCACAAAAAAGGCGTTAGATACAGTTCTACAATTGTTGTTGGCTAACGGTAGGAACTGATTATCCGGCATTTCGTCAATATCATCTTGTATATTACTTGAAAGAACAGTGTCATTACTGTCATTTCTTAAATAGTTGTGCAATACACAGGCCGCCTTGACAACTTTGTCAACATTTTCGATTTTAATTTCAAACGGTTTTCGAAAAACACGAAAACGCGACGCCAATATACCGAACGTACATTCAACTGTTTGTCGTGCACGCGAAACTCTGTAATTAAAAATTTTGTTTTTGATATTTCTCGCAACACTTCTTTTCGGATAAGGTCTCATTACATTTTCCGATAACGGAAATGCTTCATCTGCTACAAATACGTATGGCAACGAGTGTTCAAAATCGGGTAGCAGTTCTGGTTGTGGAAGTTGTAAAGTCTGTTTGTTTATTTTTTTAGCCAACACACTGCTCGCAAAAATATTGGCATCACTAAATCTTCCCATAGAACCAATGTCAACACTAATAAATTTATAGTTTGCGTCAACAAGAGCCATTAACACTAATGAGAAAGTCTGTTTATAATTAAAAAATGATGAACCACTTTTTGGTGGTTTCTTAATAACCACGTGTTTGCCGTCTAAGGCGCCGATGCAGTGTGGAAATTGCCATCGCTGTTCAAATCCTAGTGAAATTGATTTCCACATTTCTGTTGTAACTTGTGGTAGATACAGAGGTTGCATGGTGTCCCATACTGCGATTGCTACTTCATTTACGATTTTGGACACAGTTCGATCACCCATCCTGTAGCTATAAGCAATACTCTTATAACTGTCTCCTGAGGCCAAATACCTGCAAATTAAGACAAAAGTAAAGTACAGCGAGCCGCGGGGTGAGTGGTTCACTGGTTTGGACGTAGGTACTACCATTGATTATAAATGCTATGTATTTATAATCAATGGTAGTACATTAAATTTGAAAGCAACGATAAATCATTGCCTTCGAAAATAACGAGTTCATAATAATAAGAGACCATAATAATAAATATAATAGTGGGTTACTTGTTTCAAAATATACGAGTCATTTAAATTAGAATTGTAATCACACATTTTCTATTTTTTTTTACCTTTTAACTAAATAGTTAGAAAAAACTTAAATTTTGTTGCAGGTGAAGTTGCTAAAGATATGTGGTCAAAATTAAGAAGTTGCCATCGAGATGCACTTCGAAGGCAAAAAAAATGTTACAAAAGTAGAGCTGCTGCTCAAACAATTAAACAATGGAAATTTCAACCACAAATGTCATTTTTACTGCCATATATGACAAATAGAAAGAGGGCGGCCAATTTTATAGATAGCGATGATGAAGATTCAGCTTCTTCAATGCAAAATGAAATTGCAGACATAGATGCTAATCAAATGTCAGATAATAATGATACGGTATCATCAGTCGTGGTAAATGAAATCGTACCAAGTGGAAATGATGAAAACAAAGAAATAGTTGAAGCTGAAGATGCTGTTGAATGTGTGCAAAACACGTCTACTGTAAATACTATTTTCAAAGAACCACAACAAAAAAGGAAAAAAAAAGACATAAGCAACCTAATTCAACAGAGTATTTTGAATCGTGAGGAAAGGGCTAAAGCAAGGGCTATTGAACGTAAGAAGTTGGAGGACACCAAACCACCGTCTGATTCACTGTATCATTTTTTCATGTCAATGTACCATACAACTCAGAAACTACCACCAGCAACTCAACTCGCAGTAAAATATAAAATATTTGAAGCAGTTTCGCAAGCTGAGGCTTCTCTCTTGAACATTCCTATGACTGCATTTCAACATAATTTAGACAGACCTCAGTCTGCTTCCACGTGGCAATACGTAGGAGATTCTTCTGGTTCACAAGACAGTTTTTTGTCCAACGACTACATGGATACTCAAACACAATCTGGTCAGTCATAATGACCTAACAAACTACTATAATAATTTCCAAACCTAATTGTGCGAGAATCAAATTTATTTAAAAAAAATTAAATTATAATTTTGTTATTATGACAAAAATTATGCAAGAGTTGTTTTATAATTAAGGTTAGGGGGGTTAGGCCTAAATAATATACAATTGTTTGTTAACATTTATTAACAGTACAATAAGAGCAGTATTAAGAGTTAATATGTATCAATATACTATTCTAATAAATACTTCTATAAACAAGGTGTGATTAAAAAAAATAAAATAAAATTTTACCTTAAGAATACAGCGAGTTTTTCCTCAGGATCAATTGGTTTTTGAGCATTGCATCCTTCTGAATAAATATTCTCTTTGACAATACCAAGGACTTCTTTAAATTGGTTTCGATTTAAGCGGAAGTAATTGGCGAATTGTTTGTCGGATAATTCCGATGTCAGAACAAATTCACCGTGGGTTTTTCTTTTTTTCATGTACGCGCTTTTCCATGTTGACTTTTTTCGGTTTTGTAATGTAAACAAAAGTAAAAGTTCGTCCATAGCTTCATCTGAATCAGACTCGGAACTTAAGTTTAGTTTGTGTAGTTCGGTCATTTTACGTTCTACAACTGCTTGCATACAAAACTGACAAGAAACTGCGTTGCAATGTGCGCTCACGCAAGTCGCGCAGTTTTTTTCTGCTCTGAACTGCTCTACCTTACCTAACCTACCCTGCTCTGGACTGCGTCTCAATGTGCGCCCGGCCTTTAGGTTTCACCCTTACCCTTTTTTATTAACCTTCCTTTTTCTCACTACGTTCACAGCCTGGGTTGTCGACTGCGACAGGACGCATATTGACGTAGTGATAGTAGTGTTAAGTAACTTTCGTCTTATTTCTATTTTCTTCATATCATTCCTCATCATACTTCACTGACCACATTAGCCACCATTTTCCTTCCATTTTATGACCCACTTTACCTTTCCCTCATTTTCCCAGACTCGTCAGTGGCATGATTGGTGGGCCTGGGAGCGCCATTTGGTATGGCCTGATATTATACTCCTTTTTTTATTTCTGGGAAATAGATTTTTTTTTGAACAAAAAAATTTTTTTTTCTCTATTAACTCACTCTTTTTTTGAGTATGATTATCGGGTCGCCGGGTTGCTTCTGGGCTGGCTTCTCTTGCTTTGAATTTAAGCTCTCACGCGTGGAGTCAATTTGAATTTCCTCAAAAACCCTCATCCATTTTATAAACACCTTACTCTTAATTTATCATTTTCATTTCATCTCTATTGTATTTTACCAGCCTTGGTCTTTATAGTATTAGTAATTACCTTGAGATTAGTAGTATTACTGTTTAGTATTAGTAGTATTATATAATATTCTATGTTGCATGGGTCAATTTAGATTAAGTACTCTGCCCACCTTGATTCAAGCCCCTCCGCAAGCGTCCTCAGGTTAACAACCGTAACATCCGAGTCCTCGGTGGTAAGAAATAATCCTCAGCGCACGGTGATAAGTCTCTCTGGATGCAACGCCCTTCGCACGATGCCAGAGAGACCTGCACCGTAAGCCTTTATTCTAGGTTACGTCATATTGTAAGCATGGGACATCTTCCAACAATAAAAATAATAAATAATAAATATTAGGTTTAAAGAATATACAAATAATGTACAAGTAGTGTTAAGAGAGTAATAATATTCAGAATGAATATTATATATAAATAGAAAAGTGTAAAGTGTTTTTAAACAGAATCTAAATGTTTCCTATACAATGTATAATTGAAAGTTTGAATTTTGAAATGTGCACGCCGATAAATTATCTGACGTTGTACGAATCCGTGCTTGGAGGAAATTGAACCCCAGCGAAATTTCCCAAGATCCTCAGCAAGCAGCGTCTTCTAGAAATGTGGTTTTGCCAGTCTTTGTCAGGATTCAACGGTGGGCAGTCACGTCATAGTGCGACTGCAGAGACTCAAATTTAGCAGCCTCATGGCGACATAATTGTACTTTGGGAGTTAGAACCAAATACAAAACGTTTGGATAGACAGTTCGTGAGTAAAGTGAACAGTATATAAGAACATAACTTTATCAATGTGATTGGGGAACATTTAAGAACTTTGATTTTTGTTTGAATAATAATTTGAACACTTATAATTTTTGTAATTCACATAATTGAATGCCAATAATTTTTATTTTAATAAATATGTCTGTGTTTTTTAAGAATTCAATAAAGGGAAGATTTCTTGTTATCTATAAAATGTCTGGCTAGATAATTTGTGTTAACCTGTACCACGTTATAGAAATGGCTGTAAGTACGAGCGAGTCTGATTCCCTGCCCTTCAGGTCAAATATAATTGTAAATTCATTACAATATAAATTTGTAAGAACGCAGACTTACAAATACAAGTAACTTTATTTTATTAGAAAAACTCTTAAAGTACAAAGATTTAACTTCTCCTCGTAACAAAATGGCGCCCGATTCAATTTCTCCTCCGAAATATGCAGTTATGAATGTAGCGTGGTACAGGGTTATACACAGTTCTAAATTTAAAATAATAATGATTAATAGTTAAGGGATATTTGGTAAACATAATGAAAAAATAATTGAGATTTTATATTAACAGATTAATTAGATAATATTGGATAAAGATAAGTTAGCTAAATCAAGCATGGTCGGTAAGCTTGAGAATACAATGGAGGTTAAAGCATTAGAGGTTAAGTCACCTAGTAAAGAAGTAGAATCGATAACTCCTGATGAAATAAAGAAATTAATGGCAATATGTGATGTTATGTTTGAAAAGCAAGAAAATAATTTTAAAGAATTGATGAATAATTTTGATAATTACTTTGAAAAGCAAGAAAATAATTTTAAACAATTAAGAGAAGAACTTAAATATGATATGAAATTAAATAAATTGGATAGTGAAAATAAATTTGAAAAGAACTGTAAACAATTTATAAAGAAAATGGATAATAAATTTGATACTTTAATTAATAAGTCTGACATAGACGTTAAGAATGAAATTAGTAATGAACAAGATATAGCAATAGACAAAACCGATTGTAATTTATCCAAAGAAATTAAAATTTTGACACAAAACAGTAATTATGACATTAAGCCTACACTAGGGTTAAAGAAAGAAAGTGATGTTAATGTTTTAGTAAAAGATAGTGCAATGATAACAGATATTGATGTGAGTAAGTTAGGTTATGTGGAGATAAATAGCAAGAACAATGTAATTGAGGTTAGGAAATTGGTAAACAATAATTTTGATAACATGAAAGTACAGGTAGATTTTAAGATAAAGAAACGAAGTAGTTTTATGATAATGAGTTATGAGGAAGTTTTTATTAAAAAGATTAGGGATGAATTTAGAAGACAGGATCATGAAAATATGTGTATCGTTGAAAAGGAAAGTTTAAATAAAGGTATGATTAGATTACAAGGTTATTATGGGGAACTGTATGTAAAGTTGTTAGTTGATTCTACGGGAATATTTAAGGAAATTAGGAGTATAGAGGGGGTCAATTACGGAGAGTATTTTAGAAAGTGGAGTTATAGGTTACGGCAGGAATACAAGATGAAATTTAGTGTTAGCAAAGTTGCTAGACTAGGTCAGAACCATAAGAAAAAGTTAATGTCGGAAAAGGTGTTTAGATTGGGTGTAAACCATAAAAAGAAAAGAAATACTGATCAGGGAGACAGTAAAATTGAATATAATACAATAATGTAACAGAAAGGACAGTAACGTAATTAATCATAAATGGATGTGCAGATGTAATAAATTTTAATGTGAATTTGAATAAAGTTGTTTTTACATAAAGAATAGAATCTAAATAGATTCCTAAATAAATTTCTGAATAAGTTAAGGTATAACCTGAGATAAATAGACTTAATTATAATAATAAAATGTTATATTAACTAAAAACGGGACAGTTTAGGCTAAATTAGGAGGAGTAACCTAGAGTATATTTACCAACCCAATAGAAGAAGCAACCTAAAGTACATATTTACCGAATTCATAAATAAATAATTTTAAAATGTACGATGTTTTGAGGGGGTCATTAATATGAATGGGTTGAAATAAAATTAGAAATGAACCAAAAAAGAAACTTCGGAAAACAGTGTCACAGGGATTCGTTGACCGGAGATCACTGTGCGGTTCATATTGAATCTAGTAGGTATGAATATCCAAACTCATTTTGGCCAAAGGGAGGTGAATTCTGTGGTGACATAAGTGTTTATTAGTATGATCAGAATGACATAGAAATGGTAAAGAATGGTTCAAGTGGTTAAATATTAGATATTGATGGATAAAATTAAAACAAATTTTTAAAATTTCAAGTAAAATAAATTAAAATAATAATAAATAGTAGGGGAAGGCGGGGTAAGATGACGGATGGGGAAAGATGACGAATTCAGTATTTCTCACTATAAATCACAGATAGCAGCACGTCCTAGTCAGCATAAGATTTGTGTAGTAGTGGACTATGTAACGTGCTAGTATTAACAAGGTTGTGTGTATTTTGAGTTAAGCTGTGACCAAAAGTTCAGATACAGGATACTTTGAAGTAATTTTCTAGTCTCAATACGCAAAGAATCAGCTGTCTAAGGTACGTTTTTCAACTTTCTCACAAAAATATTCTGAATATACAACTCAATACCTACAAACTCATAGGAGACGCATATCTTTTACAATAGTTGTAGTTACTGATAAATGTTAGTTTTGTCAAAATTGCGTACTGGGGAAAGATGATTAATTTCTAATGGGGAAAGATGACGCATAATTTATTTTGATTCGTCATCTTACCCCATGTTCTTTTTTTAATGTATATGTCTTTTAATTCAATAATTTTTAATCTGTTCAATTTCATAATACGTTTTAATGTCTTAATATATTTATTAAATAAATAAATATATTTCTATAATTTATTCTCCATCCTAAATATTTGTTTTTATTTCTAGGCTTGAGACGACTCTTCGAGTATTAACATGCCACGAAAATATCAGCGAACTAGTGATAGGAAAAAGTGGCAAAATAAGGACATGGAGGCAGCTATATCAGATGTTTTAAGCAAGGTTTCAAGTATGAATGCTGCAGCAATAAAGTACAAAATACCTGAGCCTACACTAAGAAGATATTTAAAAAAAAGAGTTCGTCCTTCAGAAGGAGAAGAAATTGAAGTGGAATTCCCCCAAAATTTAGGGAGGTTCAGAAAAACTTTTTCTGCAGCACAATTGGAAGAGCTTTTTAAGCAATATGTGATAGAAATTGACAAACGGGCCTTTGGTCTATCACGCAAACAATTGTCTAATATTTGTTTTGACTATGCTGAAAAAAATGGGGTTAGCCATAGATTTAACGTAGAAAAAAAACTGCTGGTGAAGGTTTCATCAGGGAGTTTATGAAAGATTGCGGGCTGACATTGAGAAAACCTGAGTCCATATCAGTTGCTAGGCTCATGGCATTTAACCGATTCAACGTTGGGAATTGTTTCGAGTTGTTTAGGGATGTTAGATTGAAATACTCATTCACACCTGATAAAATCTATAACGTTGATGAGACAGGATTTTCCACCGTGGCAACAAAAACTCCAAATGTCATCAGCCCTGTTGGTGCCCGCCGAGTGATAAAAATTTCGTCAGCTGAACGCGGGGTCACGGTGACATGTGTATGCGCCATGAGTGCCACTGGAAATTTCATTCCTCCTTTTTTTATATATCCCAGGGTTAGGATGAATCCAAAATTTTTAGAAGGTGCACCTCCGGGCTCAGCAGCTGTTCCGCATATTTCAGGATGGATGACAGCTCCCAATTTTGTAAATTATTTAAAACATTTTTCCTCCCACGCTCGCCCGAGTATTCAACACCCAATTTTACTCCTCATGGACAATCATGCCTCCCATGTCACCCTTGAAGCAATTCAGTTTTGCAGAGAGAATGGAATAGTAATGCTTGGATTCCCGCCTCACACTAGTCACCGGTTGCAGCCCCTGGATGTGGGGTTTTATGGCCCGTTGAAGACAGCCTACAGTCAAGCGAGTGACGATTTTCTTGTGTCCAACCCAGGAGTTTGCATAACAATAGCCCATGTTCCAAAATTTTTTTGTAAGGCATACCTTAAGGTGACTACGCTCCAAAATGCTATCAATGCATTCAGAGCAACAGGGATTGAGCCTTTTGATAGTAACATTTTTAGGGATGAAGATTTTCAGCCATCATTGACTACTGACTTACAAACTGATGAATTGACTGCTCCTGCTTTAGAACGTCGGCCAGAATCATCACCTGATAATTTTGACTCTGCATTACAATCATCTGCGAATGACTCTTCTGCAGACCAACACAGTCAGCCTCAGCATATGGTAACCCAAACTCTCTCAAAATCTATGGATCTTAAGCCATCTACTTCTTCAGCCCTTCCTCCACTTCCAGTGGCAAGTAAAGAGTCTACCAGAAAACCAAGAAAGAAATTGCCGTCGTTTCTACTATCAGGAACTCCTGTAAAAGAAGCCTTAGAACAGAAAAGGAAACAGCAAGAGGAGAAAGAGCTGAAAAGACAGAAAAGATTGACGGAGAAGGCAAACAAAAAGAAAGCAGCTAAGAAAAAGAAACCACGACGTCAACTGGTCTTCTCTTCATCTTCTGACGACGAACCATCTCATCCTGTACCCTACATTGACACTGATGATGATATGGACGGTCTGGATTTCGAAGAGGATAAATTCTGTATCATATGCTTGGAGGAAGGCAAGGATGAGCTGTGGTATCAGTGCTCCAAGTGCTTCAAGTGGGCTCATTCTGAGTGTTCCGGGTGGGACCAGAGAGACGCCAGTCACAGAGCCTATAAATGCGACTTCTGCATTTAAACAAATTTTAATTTTTGTATGTTTTACCAGTTTGTAGTTCCTTTCACCATTTTGTACTTCTTTTTTACGTTATATGGTAATAAAGTTTGATAGAAATGCTTGTTTAAATTGTTTGTTATGATGTTTTAAAATCCCTGGTATTTTCGTCATCTTACCCCAACCCATTCGTCATCTTACCCCATAGTTGGGGTAAGATGACGAAAATGACAATTTTTGGGAAAAGGCATGTTTCATCCCTTTGAAAACGAAAGAATCAATTGAAAAAATTCATGGTATTAGGTAAGATATTGAAGAAGTCCTCATAAAAATTTCAGTTCTTAAAATCATTCACAGTGGCCAGGAGAAATTACAAAAGCTTAACCTCGTCATCTTACCCCACCTTCCCCTAATATGTTTAAATATAAAACACAATTAAGATTAAATTTGATTATAGGCTTAAAACCCATTTAGGCCAGCTTTAGAAATTAATATTTGTAAAGAAACAAATATGAAACTTGAATAAATAAAAAATTGAATTGAAGATAGGCTTAAAACCCATTTAGGCCAGTGTTGGAAATTGATATTTGTACACAAACAAATACGAAACTTAAATAAATAATATAATTAACGATAGAGTCTTAAAACCCGTTTAGGCCAAACTTAGAATTAGTATTTAAGGAAAGAACAAATACGCAAATTTAAATAAGTGAAACATGATTTATAAAGTACATACCATACTTTAGAAAATTAATAAATTTTAGAATTTTGATATCTATATTTTAATTTAACTCATAAAAATTCAATAACAAATAAACTTTTTAATGATAGAGATAGAAGAAACTTTAAATTAATAATTAGATGATATATAATTTCAGAATAAAATTTTTAAATTAAACCGAGTTGATAAGTGGATAGAAGCTAAGACTATTCTAATAAAGAATAAAAGTAAGATCCATATAATAATAAACATAATTTACATCTGACATAATATATATTAAGTTAATGAAAATAAACTTAATGATGATGAATGACGATGAATGATTGTGAGTGTGAGCACTAAAAATGCTAAAAAGTTAAGTTTAAGTAAAAACATCCATTGCAACAAACTATGAGGACTTGTCCGAATAATAATCAATCGCAATGGATGTAGAAAATGATGTTATGTTGCCTTGTGCACATTGGGGACGTTAATGAACAATTTGGATGGAAAACCTTCCATTCAAATTACTAATTACCAGGGCGTAGCCGTAGCGATCATAGTTCGACGAAGCTCCAAAAATTCTATGTACCAATACGGTGATTTTTGTTTGTTGGTGTCAAAGAACCTTCACTAATTAAGTAGGAGTTTTTTTGTTTGTTGGTGTCAAATAACCTTCATGTATCACTGCGGTGACATTTGTTTGTTGGTAACAAATAACCATCACGTATTTTAAGTGTAAAAAACAATAACGACAGAATAGGCTAGGTTCATGCATTTCAGACGGTTAGGTTAGGTTGATAACTTTTTATATACACTAGATAAATAAGATGTAAAAATAAATAAATGATTAGTGATTGGAATACTTGATTTGATTTTTAATAATAATAAATATAGATAAAGTTCAGCAGAAGAACTTAAGTGAACAATGGTAAAGTCATAGATATAACTTTAAATACTTTATAATAATAATACAGTATTTACAAATGGCTAAATAATTACAATAAATAACTTAGTGATGAATATATTTTAAATAAGATGAGATTTTTTTGATGAAACTTTGATGAATATTAATAAATAGATGATGTAGATGTTTAAGAAAGTGAATAATAAATAATTTTTTTTTGAGGAGATGTTGAGATAATGTTAATGAAACTTTTAGTAAGGAGGAGGATTTCAGGAAGTTAATAAATAGTTTGGATTGTGATTTAGTATTTGGTAATAGGAATTGTTCATAAATAATAATATGTAGTTGTTTTAATAAATCAGTAAGAGTAATGAGGTTTTTGAGGGGGTCAAGTGATGATGTTCTGCGATTATAATAGACTAGGGGTTCCAATGTGACGCTAGATCTTTAAATGATGTTCTACGAGTTTTTTTTCTACGATTTTGCTGCGATGATATATATGATTAGGGGTTCCAAAATGGACGCTAATCCTTGATGGTAATTTTTAGAGATTCCAAAGGGAATACTCTCATTCTACGAGTGTGATGATTTTTTTTATAAGACAAGAGTCTTATTGGTGAACTGATTTATTAAAATTTTTTTTTCTTTAAAATGAAAGTAGGCAATGTACCAAATGACTGTTAGAGATGAAATAGAGATAGATTCCTGAAATCCTAGGTAAATAAAACAATAATAAAATGATTTGATTAAGAGATAAACATGATAGGGAAATATGAATTCTCAATTATGAATTTGAGGGATGGGTTTTTTGACTGGAAAAGAAATCTTCTTTTTAGCCATAAAATAAATATGTTTGTATGTTTTAAAAATTTCTTATAATGTGATATGTTTCATAAATTTGTTAACATGTAATAATAATAATGAATGTAGATGATTTTGATTTTAAAAGATGTAATAATAATAAAGATAGATGATTTTGATTTTGAAGATGAAATGTTGTGATGAATAAAGATGACTTAGTAATTATGAAAGAGTTAATAATAAAAAATTGTATTGATGAAAAAGTGAATCAGAAAAGATGATGATTTGAAATAATAATAATTGATTGTGTTGATGAACAAGTTTATTGATGTATTTTGAAATGTTGTTGATATATGATGTTTGATTTTTATGATATGAAAATTTTCCAAAATTTGTTTGTCTATGATTTGATGATTATTTCTGTTGTTCACATGTATTATGTAATACAATTTTCTGCTGTTATAAAAATGATAAAAATTAACAATGATGCTACGTTATGCACTTTTGATTATGTTATGATTTGATGATTATTTTTTTGTTGTTCGAATTTTATATGTTATAATATTGTCTGTTAGGACTAGTTTACACATTAAAAATGATTTTATGCTATATACCTTGTAATATGATGTGTTGCTTGATTCATTTAAAGAATTCATGTTTGTTATGTTATGAATAATATACTTTATTATGTTTTTGTATCACATTCTGTAATATGATTTTTACTTGATTTTTGATTTGTGTATTTTGATGTGTCATGAACAATATTATGTTTGTTGAAAAAATGTTGAGAAATGATTTCTGTTTATGTTGAATGTACCATTTTTGAAATTATGATATGCTAAAAATTTATGATATTTTTGAGATTCATGTAATACTTAAAAATAATTGATGATGTTTTTGAAAAATCTATAATACTGCAAAGAATTTATTATGTTTTTGAAATTTAAATAATGATGTTATAACCTTTTGATATTTTGTGTTTTAAAATTGTTAAATGATAAATTAAAATTTTTTCGAAATTGTTATTAGAACTACTCTTGTTCTCCGTAAAAGGTGGCAAGGGGTTGGAATGTCCCAGCTTCCAAGTTTTTTTTCTTCGAGATTCTTATTTCTGCGTAATGAGAATCTCGAAGGAGGGGGTTTCTGTAAGCATGGGACATCTTCCAACCAATAAAAATAATAAATAATAAATATTAGGTTTAAAGAATATACAAATAATGTACAAGTAGTGTTAAGAGAATAATAATATTCAGAATGAATATTATATATAAATAGAAAAGTGTAAAGTGTTTTTAAACAGAATCTAAATGTTTCCTATACAATGTATAATTGAAAGTTTGAATTTTGAAATGTGCGCGCCGATAAATTATCTGACGTTGTACGAATCCGTGCTTGGAGGAAATTGAACCCCAGCGAAATTTCCCAAGATCCTCAGCAAGCAGCGTCTTCTAGAAATGTGGTTTTGCCAGTCTTTGTCAGGATTCAACGGTGGGCAGTCACGCCATAGTGCGACTGCAGAGACTCAAATTTAGCAGCCTCATGGCGACATAATTGTACTTTGGGAGTTAGAACCAAATACAAAACGTTTGGATAGACAGTTCGTGAGTAAAGTGAACAGTATATAAGAACATAACTTTATCAATGTGATTGGGGAACATTTAAGAACTTTGATTTTTGTTTGAATAATAATTTGAACACTTATAATTTTTGTAATTCACATAATTGAATGCCAATAATTTTTATTTTAATAAATATGTCTGTGTTTTTTAAGAATACAATAAAGGGAAGATTTCTTGTTATCTATAAAATGTCTGGCTAGATAATTTGTGTTAACATGTACCACGTTATAGAAATGGCTGTAAGTACGAGCGAGTCTGATTCCCTGCCCTTCAGGTCAAATATAATTGTAAATTCAATGATAAATTTGTAAGAACGCAGACTTACAAATACAAGTAACTTTATTTTATTAGAAAAACTCTTAAAGTACAAAGATTTAACCTCTCCCCGTAACAATATCTGCAATATCGTTTCAAAAGAAAAGAAAAAAAAGTTCTTACCTTATCCTTACCTACCTGGTTAAAAGATTGTTATTAAAAAATTCAAATACTCAGTTTAGTTTTAGGGTTTGCATAAATAGCTGGTTACTGGCTTTCTCTTCCTTGGCTTCTGTGCTAATATGAATGCTCAGTTATATGCCTGCAATTGGTTTGTGGTCGTTTTCGCTTTTACTTAGTTATAATTCTGCAAATAAAATACACAAATAATATTTTTAATAAAATAAAAAACAGATTGATTTTATTGTTTTGGCTAAAATATTTTCCGCACGTGTGCCCTCCCTTTTGAAAATTGCGATTTACTTCCAGCCTACATCCGTGGTTATTACTTAATTCTGACCCTTTTTCCTTTAATTAAACCCCATCCAAATTTTCCATTTCTTTTTTTGCCAATATATTCATAGTTTACAAAATCGATTCCCCCCCCCCCTAATTATTGAAGTTTAAATCTGTGGCAGTGATTGGCTACTGGTTGCAACCATATATACCTATTTTTTACAGTTAACCCAAAAAAAAAATAATAAAAAATTGTACATTATTGCCTCTCCTTATTGCCTACATTTATATGTGATCACCTCCCCATTTAATCCAGAACCACCACCTGCATTTTATACAGCTTTTGGGTGTGACTTTGTATTGAATAGTCAGTCAATGATGGAATATAGAAGTTATCAGCACTTTGGTTACTAATGGTTCATTATAAACTTGGCGCCTTAAATTCATTGAAATACCAAGAACCATTAAATTGTCCACCCTAGCGTCGTTTAAAGTTTGCTGTATCTAAGGTTACTTTATACTTTCCTTCATTTCTATTTCCTATCTCTTCCTTTATGATTACTCCTTTGGTTTTATCCTGTACATTAATTTTTTTTTTATATTAATCAATAGTCTGCCAATCATTTCCACTGAACTGCAGTTATTTTCTACCCTTATTTAATTTATAAATCTGTAGCACACTAAATTTTTTTTGTGTAGTCTTGTTTTTACAAATAATCCTTTCCATCCCTTATATTTTTCCTCACTTATACAACGGTTAATAAAAAAAAATAAATAAAAATTAAAAAAAAAATTATTAATGCCTTCGCCCCATCATCGTCAAGCGTATGGTGTGGAAGTAAAATAGGTGAGTCCAGAACGAAACTGGCACCTTACAAAATTGGTAAATTCATTTCAGCCCCTTTGTTCTTCGTCATGTCCGATTGTGGGTAGTGTTGTTGTCTTCAGCCCTGGTGGCCATCTGCTATCCTGTCAGCTCATTGTTATCTGCTTATTTTACCTTACTCCTTCCTTACCCCGCGCTAACGCCATCCCCCCCTTTTTCCGCCGAAGGGAGGGAGTGTCGGGACCATGAGTCGCGTCTTCGTCGCCTTGCCAGAGGGGGTGACTGTGGTGAGCTGCCCACCATGGTTCCCCCTGCGCTTGGGGTGGCGGTTGCTTGTCCGTACTCAGTGCATTAATAGTTGCCCGGTGCCACAAATGCAGGAGCAGCAGATGATGCCTCGCATGTTCCCCCACCCTGCGAGCCCTGAAGTCGGGTCACGCACAAGATATAATCAGTTGTGCACCGCTTTCGCAAGGAGCTGGACCACTATTTTGTTAGAGTCAATCCTTGTAAAAAAACCACATTTGTAAGTAAGTTAATCATATAATAAGTAATTTTAAAAATAATTATTTAAAGTACAGTAGAACCCCTCAAACTCGACCCCCTCAAACTCGACATTCCGTCAAACTCGACAGGGCCAGTGAGACAAGGAGCATGGGATTTCCAAGGTCATTCACTGCATTGTTTTACGCCATGTGCGCCTGCCAGATGCCCGGAGGTTGAGGCTTGTTACTTTTGTTTATACATGTGTGAGGGATGCTCCTTTGTCTAGCCACTTTCTAATCCTACTGTATAGTAGAGGCCAAAGTTAAAGATAAAGGGTGCAGGTAGACCGGGACAGCCCTAAATAATTGTTGTCAAAACATTCATATTGTTGTGAACCCAAGCGCCTAACCAACCGGATGCTACCGGTCATTAGCACCGATTCCATTAAAGTAAGCGGCAAGTCTTTTGTCATAACAATTCAACGAAGCGTCGTAGAACTATGATTCAAGTTTTGTAATAAAGGTCTTAACCATGTGAGAAAAATGACCCGACTCTTAATTATATGCGATCAGCAGTTCAATTTATAGCATTTGTATTGGACCGTGTTTGGTATGGACATTCTTTTTCTTCGGCGACTTCGAGATGAAGCTGCCAGACGTCCAGTTGAAAATGAAAAACAAATATCAATCAAAAGTTTTTTCAAACAATGCTAACTTTGCTCTAATGTTTTTTTTTTATCTAAAATTGTTTTAATCTTTAAAAATATTTAATGGACTGTCTGTTATTTACTGTAAATTTTATTACAGCATATTAGGATAGGTCTTTTTAGTTTACTAAACCTATTGTACAAGGCCAAAACTTTTTAAATCTCATTTGACCGATCGATAAATTTAATTTTAATGTGTGATTGAACACACTATTTTTTGTTGTCAGGCAGGGACTTTTTTGCAATAAACGTTTAATCATTGATAATCAATAAATGTACAGTTATTTAAAATTTTTGAGTATTTGTTGCAAACCTAACCGTTAAATACCAAAGTTCCCTAAAACTCGACAACCCCCAAACTCGACAACCTTAAAGTCCACATTATGTCGAGTTTGAGGGGTTCTACTGTATTATTATTAGTCCCTCATCACGTGCTGGCTGACTGAGTGCTATTTAGTTTTAGTCGATAGGTCTGGGCTGTGACCGTTGTGCCAACCAAGTTTTAAAAGATCCACGATCCTCTATTCCCAACCTTAAATTAATACCAATAATCATTAATAAATATCTCCTAATTGCCGCAAGTGCTTGATACAAACACATGTTTTGTAGCCTTTAATTTGGAAAACCTATTTGCTCTCCCTAAAGCGGAAGTTCCAAACTATTTTTACAAGAGATAATTAAATTTTTATAATTTAACTCTTACTCATACTGTACTGTATGCTTGGGCTAGAAATGATTTCAGAACGGGCGGGAAACAACCTAGCCAGTGCTGTGTATACATTTTTGAAACAGATATTAAATTATATTTTTTGAAGTTTATTTTGCTGTTTTTATGCGGATATTAAAATTTTGTTCTTTGGCCTGACTCTTGTGTGGTCCAGAACAAAAATTCCATAATGTCACTAGCACTATAGACGTTTTTAAAGGAAAATCCTTCTGTTAATGGAGTAATACAACAATTTTCAGAGCCAATCATACAGTGATATTGAAAGATCGTTGAAACCACTAGAGATATTTAGTCCCCTGTCATTATACCAGTTCCTGATAAATAAAGTCAACAAGAACAAAAGATCAAAATGAACATAATGCAAATACTCTTCGAAGTTCAATACAAAACAATATTCACTCAAAAATAATCAGTTTTATGCAACATTAAGTAAGGGGAGCCAGACCAGCGAAGTTTTTTTTTTTTGCTGATTATTATACTCCTATTAATTCCCTTTATAATGATATATCATTCATATATGTTATTTACATGTAAGCCCTTTGAAAAAAATAAAACAAAACATCGCGACAGGTAGTTTTTGCTCCGCGCAACGTCAAAGGAGGTGCTTGGAAGCAGAGGGGTGTAAGTGGTAAAATTGAATAATGGAGTTAATGCATGTAACCGGTGGTAGAGGAGAATTCATTTTATTTAGTGGCAGAGAAATATAAGTAGTTTCATTGACAGGTGCTGTTATCGAACAAGTTTTACTAGAACTACCTAACAACTTGATCCATCTGTTTGATGCAATAGGATACAAGCCACTTACACCCATATATCTCCAAATAGTTTGCCAAAAATCTCAAGTAAAGCCGTGTTTACACTATATAGCTCGAGAGCTATATAGCCGAGCTAAATGTAGCTCTGCTACAAGTACAAAAAGCGTCTTTGAAAATCTGCTATATAGCACGATTTCACAACTATATAGCCGAAAACGAGCTATCCAAAGTTTTCGGTAAACATCAAAGGAAATGCGACTAAATCTAGCCCAGCTACATATAGCTCGGCTAGATGTACATTTTTGTTTGTAGCAGAGCTATATGTAGCCGCATTTCCTTTGATGTTTACCAAAAACTTTAGATAGCTTGATTTCTGCTCTAGACGCTCGTACTCATTTGTGGTCAGGGGTGCGTACAGTGACAGTCTCTTGTTTACGTGTTTTTACGAAATGTTGTGCAATAGTATGGAGAATGTATTAAGTAAATTTGAGTGGAGTACGGATAGTGTTACGAGGTTAATTGATCTATTTAGAGACTCTCCCGTACTTTGGGATGCTAGAAATCCTGAATACAAAATAAGAAAAAAAAGCAAGACGCTTGGAATGAGATTTCATTAGCAATGAAATTAGATAGAAGTGAAGTGGAAAAGAAATTGAGGTGCTTGATTGGACAATACCAGATGAATTCAAAGAAAGCTAAGAGTGGTTCCGGAGCAGATGCAGGAGATCCAAAATGGTCATATTTTCACATGTTCCACTTTTTGTAGGATAAGTGTAAACCAAGAGGATACTGTGAAGCCAGAGCCTCAAGTGATAGCACACAAAATAGCCTGGTAAGGGGATTTTAATTATTTACAGTGTTTGCCGTAAAGTAAGTGTCCAATCTGCAAGAAACAATTTTTTAAAGTTGTGCTAAAAAACTGAATCAAGTTACCATAGCACCAATATAATAAACATACACTTATAACAGCTGATTAGACTCAACAGCTTATTACACTTATCAGTTATAGCAATTCAACAGAGAGATAGGTTAGGCCTAGCTTAGATCAGACTTAACCCTTTTAGTGCCAACGTCCGTATATACGGACGTTGTGAAAACTACCGAAGAATGCCAAGGTCCGTATATACGGACGTAGCGGGAACTGCCGAAGGATGACAACGTCCGTATATACGGACGTTTGGGAAAAAAATTCTACTGTGCTTATTTTTGCATGAATTACAAATTCGTTGTCATAGAAAGAATCAGAAAGAACTGAAGAATACGAATAAAATATTTATTATAGTACCGGTAGTTCTTTCTAATTAACAGTGTTTTATTCACGATACAAATGGCTGTGAATACTGCGTTGTTACAAATGTCACCGGCTGATCAGCTGATCGTTTGTTACTAGTGAATTGTTTTGATTATCAGTGTTCAGTGAATAATTATTTGTTAATCGTGTTGTGTGAGTTTATGAAGATTACTTTTTACATTTAAAAAGTAAATATGAAGCGTTCACGATCTCCAATCAGTGAAAATACAGTTCGGAAAGTGTTGGTAGATGATGAATTGAGTGATGGTTTTTTGAGTGAGTCGGAAGAAAGTTCTGTGTTTGATGAAAGTGATCAAGATCCTTTGTATGACCCTGATAATCCAATACCTTCAACTTCATTTGGTAGGCCTAATCAAAAAACAGGTAGGCCTATGCTTTTTAACTTTTCAAGTAGCAGTGATGACGATGAAAATGTTGATGAAATTAGGCCTAGGGTGGGCCTAGGTCAAAACACAGAATCCGCTATGTCTAGAACTACGCCTAGAAACCGTCCTGCTGGTAGGCCTAGGGTACTTCAAAATAGGCCTAATCTTGACGATCACAATATGAGTGATAATGATAATCAAAATCCTGATATAATTTTGTGGGATAAAATAACTGAGGGAACTGACTGTGTTATTCAACATAGTTTTGTCTTCAACGAACTGCCAGGTGTGAAACATTGTCCACCACGAAACTCCCAACCTATTTTCTACTTTAGGCTATTTTTCACATTTGGGTTTGGTTTGGGACTTTGTTAAATTTACCAACAAATATGCTAGGAAGTTTATTGAATCAAATTTAGATCGTTTGTCAAACGCTAGTAGGCTACGAACATGGAAAGATGTGACTGTGTAGAAACCTACACTGGCTCTTTATTGGTCCACTCTCCCTTCTCAGAATACTTCATGGTTTGGAAATATGATGCCCCGTAACCGTTTCCAGGCGATTTTGACCTTTTTTCATGTATGTGACACCACAAACCTTCACCGTCCAAATTCTCCCGATTATGACCCAACTTCCAGATTTCAACCATTAGTTGATCATTTCAACAGACTAGCCAAACTATATTTCACACCAAACCAGTACATAAGCATTGATGAAAGTATGATTGCAACTAAATCCCACAGTCAATTACTACAGTACATGCCAAAAAAACACCACCGCTGGAGTGTGAATGGTGACTCCATTACCCATTACTGTGTACAATTTTTTGTTTACAAAGGCGCTGCAAGTGGAACTGAAAAAGATGCAGTAAAACAACATGGTCTTGGCTTTGTAGTTGTAACCAAACTGTTACAAATGTGTGATTTGATGAAGAAAGGTTATCATTTGTTTGTTGATAACTTTTTTAATTCCATTCCTTTGGCCAAGCACCTGTATGAAAATGAAACTTTCCTTACTGGAAAAATGAACAAAAACAGAAAAGGAATCCCTAAAGAATTGCTTGGCAAATTTAGTGTAGGTGACACAAAGTATTTCAGGTCCCAAAAACTACTCATGCAAGGATTTAGGGAAAAGAAAAGCCAGAGACATCAAGTACTGTTGTTGTCCACAGATGCTAAGACCACCAGTGAAAGGCGGGCAAAAACATCAGGTACTCATGTTAAAATTACTAATAAGCCATCCATGATTAGACAGTATAATGACTACATGGGAGGTATAGATGTGTCAGATCAAATGTTGTGTCAATATTTAGAAGAAAGAAGGTCCATCAAGCAGTGGAAGAAGGTGGCATTTAATATATTATCAAGAATGATGTTGAACTCGTACATTCTTTGTAAAGAAAATACGGATAAGCCTATGACAAGATTAGACTTTGTTCTAAACATAATTGAAGATCTGTCAAAGGAATGGCTCAGAAACTAAAATGTTCAGAACTCTCCGACTATTACAGGTGAGCCTATTGGAGGAGGCGGAGATGCTGGTCCCAGTAGTGATTTTTTAGATAAACTACCTTTAAAAAGGGAAAAAAATTGTTCAGTTTGTAGTGCTGCTAGCACTAAAAGTGGTGGAAAAAGGAAAAAGTCAACATTCCAGTGCAAACGCTGCCAAAAAGGGGTGCATCCTCTATGTTTGCCGTACCACATCTGTGTTACCGCCTAACCTAACCTAAAAACATATAAATAGTTTATATTAAATAATTTATTAATACATAATATAATAAATAATATAATGTTTTAATAATATAATAAAACATTTATATTAAAATGTAACAAGTATATATATTAAATAATGATTCACATCAACGACAATAACAACTACTTATATACAAAGTATATATATATATTAAATAATGATTCACATCAACGACAATAACAACTACTTAATATTCAGAGTTAAATAATCTTAATATTCAAAGTATAGATAAAGATGACAGTTGTTCTCTACATTTCTCCTACAAAGATGGCACCTCCTACATTGTACGATGCAATCGGAACAGAAGACGTGACCGCAAAGTATCAACGCCCCAGTAGGAAGTTTGATGAGTCATACTGGACAAGGTGAGGGCATCCGACTATGTACGAATACACTCGAGGACTGCGGATCTTCCCGTAAGCAGAAAAAGGTAAGTCACATTATTGATCTTACCCGCGTGTGTGTGTGTGTGGGTGAAAAGGTTACTTTTTACAAAGCTTTAATACTTACAGGGTATCGTGCTCGGAATTCTGCCTGCTGCATAGTATTCATTCCTTTGCCTATTGTTACACGTAAATCTCTCATCATGAGCCGCCATACACTCTGTGCGAACGTTTGTCCAGTCCTGAAGTAAGGACGTCTAGCAGCGTTTTCCAAATCATGAATAAGATACTTCAATGCAGGTAATGACCCTGAAAGTATCTCAATAGCCGTCTGAGTTCTGGCCTCGTTGACGGAAGACTGCGAAAAGAAAAAGATTATTTACAATGTAATCAATCACTGGACAGTTGACAAGCTCTCTCTCTCTCTCCTATACTTACAGAGTAATTGTTGTCCACAGCCCGATACATTATTCCGGAACACAAGCAGAATCCACAATCCAATCGGCTATGCGGTTGCATCGCTAGATGAAGTGTCTCATGACTGACTGGGCCGTGATTTTGTGACGTATTTGGTTGTTGTGACGTATATGCTGGTTGTGACGTATACGCTGGTTGTGACGTAGTCGTGACCCGAGTAGTGGAGGAACGTACCCGCTGCTCTACCATTTGTTCTGCGTCAATAGGCACAACATTATTTTCGGCCATCCGTCTATCCGGAATGTCGGACAACGCGGCCTGAAAGGACGTTAAATTGTGAGACAGCTCTGCTCTCATTGCCTCCAGATCTCGTCTCAAGTCGTCGCAACCGCCAGCAAAACATTTTTCCAATTCTTCAAGCATCCTCTCGGCGTAGGCAGTCATCTATAAAATTTACACATTAATGAACGGATGTCTATAAAATTTAAACAATAATGAATAGATGTCTATAAAAGTTATACATTAATGGTCGGTTAGTGACAAAGTTTAAAAACATAACTTACACTACAAGCGCTCTGTGTTGGAGCTGCATCCGGCGTTATTACAACTGCCCCTTCTACAATGTCTGTAGAAGCGGCTACAGCTGCTGGTTGTGGTGATGTTTGTTGAGTCACTACTGGACCTTGATTCTGAAAGAAAAATAAAAGTTAGTAAGAGTGTGTGTGTGTGTGTGTGTGTTGTGACTAAAGTCGAAAGAATTACCTGTTGCTCCAAGAGCTGCCGAAGCCAATCTGGTTCCCTGTTATGCCGCCTAGCGACAGGTGGTACTTCCTGAAATAAATGCAATAGTTAGGGTGTATGTTTTTGAATGTAACATGCACTATGTGTCAAGAAAAAACAATATTTAGTAAATTCTGTAAAAAGTAGTGGTTATACCAAGTACCATTGGTCAATAGTGTAAATCGAGTTAACTGTTGTTCCTGTGGTTGCTCTTGCGGCTGCTCTTGCGGCTGCTCTTGTGGCTGTGGATGCTGTTCAAGTAATCGGCGAAGCCATTGTGATTGTCGTTGACGTGACATATTTACTATCCTGCAAATAAAATAGCGTTACATGTCGTTTGAAGAGCGAGATTGATCCGTATGACCTTTTACAATAAGTTTCGACCCAACAATTTCCGACTCGCTCAGAGTGTCAGCGTAACGCTTAGGTAGAAATGTCCCTAATCGGATTCAGAATTGTTAAGCAGATCAAAAAAAAAAAAAAAACACATCGTCGATATTAGACTTCTATTTTCAACGAATTAATTGCTACCGCCTCTACGGCTGCGACCGTATTGAACTTATCATTGGTTCAATCTCGCTCTGAAGTTTTACTAATTCTACTACCTAGAGGATGAACGTATCATCCTCTGCGAAGCCACCCCAACCACGCGACTCCCGGTGACGACCATACCATGAATCTAGTGTCGCCTCCCTGACTACCGGTAAAAATTAGTGCCGCAACTCTACAAGTACTGTCTTCCCGCTATGACCATTCACAACAAGTTTCGAGCCAACAATTTCCGCAATATCCGACTCGCTCAGAGTGTCAGCGTAACGCTTTGGTAAAAATGTTCTAATCGGATTTTCTTCAGAATCGTTAATCAGATCAACAAAAACACACACACCGAACTTTGACTCAACAATCTTCGCGTCGATAATAGGATATTCGAATCCTATTTTCAACGATTTAATTGCTACCGCCTCTACAGCTGCATAGCTGACCGTATTGAACTTATCAATAGCTGATGATGACGCCATGTCAAACTTACCCTGTACAACGGTAGACAAACCAAGTACAGAATGATTACTAAGCTCACAGAACAGCGCTTATATACTGTTTGGGAACCACTACTACCATTACCACCACCACAAACATAGCCGTCACCTCCACCTATCCGCCTGAGAGTGGGGATTGGGCGTACCGAAATTATATAAGGGACTCGCCCCCACCCATCATTCTCATTCTTCTTGGAACGCTTGGTGAGTAAACTTGATAGCTGTAGTACTCTTTAGAATTGAAATTTGAATAATGTCCGTGTACGTTGTTTCGACTTGTGATTCGTACGTAAAAAAGTTTCGTTTGTACGGGTCCAAAGTCGTTTTTAAATTCAATTCACCACCGTCGGACGTGGAGGAAATTGAATGGATCAAACGTGCTTTAGAGGAGTTGATCGATCAAATGACTGAAAATACGACTGACAAAGATCAATTAGGGTTTACACTGACTAGTTTGAATGTAAAAAATCGCAAGCCTGGGTACGTAGCTTTCAGACCCGCTACAGATATAACTTACGATGTGCTCTGGAAAATATTAGGTGGTATTATTCAGAGAAATGCAGAAGGTTTCAAGTCTAGCGATATGTTTAAAGTAGAATGTACTAAAGTAAAAGTACCTGTAGGTCGAGGACGTGTTAGACCGGGATTTTACAATAATTTTGACGAAGAATGTAAAGCTAGAAAGGGTATTGTCGTGATTAAGAATACAGACTCTCTTTGTTTGCCTTGCTCTATTGTAGTCGGTAAAGCCCACGCTGAGAAAGACAAAAACTATGCGCTCGTGCGTATGGACAGACGTAAGAGACAGACAATCAGAGCGAAGCAATTAATGACTGACGGTGTCGAGGGTGCAGGGGTGCAGGAATTGAAAAATTCCAAGACTTTTTACCAAATTACAAAATAACTGTGTACCGTTTTGGAAATAAAGGGCGTGTCGTGTATTTCGAAGGTGACGTAATCAATCCTCAATACACAATTAATCTACTCTTTCACCATGGTCATTTTAACGTAATCACAAATCTCACAGCCGCTTTTGCTTGCGGTTATTTTTGGGAAACGTGTCATGTCCCTTTTAATCAACGCGGTGAACATAGATGTTTGGCCACTTGTTACGGTTGTAAACGTTCACCACCGTGCATAATGGAAAACGGTCACATCCATTGCGGCGATTGCAACAGACAGTTTATGAACAAGGACTGTTTTGTTGCACACACACGAAATATCTGTGCCAACATGAAAAAGTGTCGCGAATGTGAGAAAATAATCATGACGAAAAAGTGTAGTACCGAACACGTGTGCGGTGAAACGTACTGTAAAGTGTGTCGGGATTACATGCCCTCTAATCACATGTGCTACATGAGAGTAGATTGCAGAAGACCGATCGAAAAAGATTTCCTCTTCATTTTCTTCGATCTGGAGACGCGTCAAGACGAAGCTCTCGACTCGGCTTAAGTGCACAGAGTGAAAATTGCGGGGACCGTACACACATTTTCAAAATTGATCCCTCGAAGGATTCATGTCCTACATAATGGACGTACGTAAATCGTACAAAAAAGTCTGTGTAATCACTCACAACGGTCAGGGTTTTGATTTCCAGTTCCTCTTAAAGTATCTGTTGGAGAAAACGCAGTTCACTCCAGAGTTCATAACACGCGGTACAAAAGTAATACTCATGGAAATAGACAATGGTTTATAGATTCTCTGAAATATATGCCTATGGCTTTGTCCAAATTGCCCAAAGCATTCGACTTGCCACCTGAAAAGAAAAAGGGATACTTCCCTCACCTTTTCAACACGGTGGAGAATCAAAATTACGTTGGCCCTATACCCGAACAAAAGTACTACTGTCCCGACTCGATGTTCGACAAAGGACACAGAGAATTTATAACATGGTACGATGAGCAGGTACGATGCGAGTACGTATTTGATTTCCAAAAGGAAATATTCGAATACTGTCTCTCCAACATGGACATTTTGGCACAAGCGTGCATAAAATTTAGAGCCTCATTCCTCCAAGTGTGCAACGTAGATCCCTTCTTCGAGGCCGTAACAATTGCCAGCGCGTGTAATCTAGCATTTAGACGCAACTTCTTACGATCCAACACCATAGGCCTTGTTCCTAAAAAAGGGTACCAATTGGTCGATACCCAATCTGCTATTGCACTGCAGTGGTTGACGTGGGAGGAAGATCAGCGTGGGGCCATGATTATGATTTGGAATGGGGTGGAATCCTAATTTAAGAAGGATTCCCTGCACGTCAACCATTGGCTTATTGTACCCCTGTGTGACGTTCCTGGAAGGTTAGAACCCTGTTCCTCGAACGAGGTTCAGGATTTTTTCCACCAGATACGTATCCTCTTCATCTCCCGGTTGCTGGATACCAAAGAGCTCCCTCCTTCTGCGCTCCAGCATCCCGCAATCGAATATGACGTGTCTTGCAGACTCCACGGCCTGCCCGCAGAGCCGACAGTTTTGGTCGCCTTCGAAGACTCCCACTGTTGCAAGATGTTTCCTGAACTGGCCATGTCCAGTGATGAGTCCTACAACTCTTTTAAGCTGTAGCCTGTCTAGCTTGATTAATGACTTCGTAAGGTTGATACTGGGTCCTTTAATCAGCTGTTTGCTTTGTGTGAGCCCGGGAGTTCTGCGCCATCTCTGGCGTTGCTTTTCCTTGGCCCAGTTATTAACTGCGCTTTTAGCCATGCTGCGGCTGATACAGCACATAGGTTCTGGCCCCATGAAGGGTGTAGATGCTCCTTTCTTTGCGAGAGTATCTGCCATCTCATTACCTTGGATGCCACGATGACCTGGCACCCATCTCAATTCCACCATGTTCCTTGTGGAGAGTTTCTTTAATGTTAAGAGGCAGTCCTTCACCAGTTTTGAAGTGATTAGTACTGAGTCTAGCGCTTTTAGTGCTGCTTGACTGTCTGAGAGAATGAGGATTTGTTTATCTCGAAAGCCTTTTGACAATCCCAGATGGGCGCAGGCAGAGATAGCTAGTAACTCTGCTTGAAATACTGTACAGTGCTTGCCAAGACTTACACTAATGTTTGTCCTTGGTGATGAGCTGTAAATACCATAACCTGAGTTTCCTTCCATAAGAGACCCATCGGTGTACCAGACAAGAGTCCCTCTGGAGGATCCTGGTTTACTGTTTCCTTCCCAGTCTTCTCGGTTACCAAGGGTTACCGTGAAGGGTCTGTTGAAGATGAACTCGGTGTGCATTGCGTCTGGCACCATGTCTAACACCGAGTTTTTGAGTACGGTGTCAACTATGTCAGTGTGTCCTGCTCCAGGCAAGCCCTTCCGCCACTCGTTAACACACGTCAGTCTGTAGGCGGATTTCCTTGCCTCCGACATTATGAAAATATCAAGAGGCAGGAGTCCGAGGAGAACCTCCATTGCAGCTGTTGGGCTACTTCTAAAGGCTCCGGTTATGCACAAGCATGCAAGTCTTTGCAGGCTTGTTAGTTTGCTTCCTGCAGTGGTTTGGCATGATTTCTTCCACCATACCACCGCTCCGTATGTAATCTGGGGTCTGATCACTGCCTCATATAGCCAAAGGGCTATGTGAGGCTTGAGTCCCCAAGTGGTACCAATAAAACGTCTGGCTGTCATTAGCGCCCATTTCGCTTTATGGATTAAGTTGTCCAGATGTACGTTCCATGTTAGCTTTTGATCAAGGGTTACTCCAAGATACTTAGCCGACATGGACATGTTTATCCGTATGTTATCCATGGATATCCTATCCAGGGCTGTCAAGTTCCTCTTCTTAGTGAAGGGAACTATAGTAGTTTTGTTGGGATTGACGTTGAGGCCTTCCCTTGCACACCACAACTTCACTCGCCTCAGATTACTATTCATGATATCTGAGACAGTGTAGTCGCTTTTCCCAATAACCAAGATTGCTATGTCATCCGCATAGCCTTGGATGTATGTTCCTGTCCGGCTGATTTCCGTAAGGAGATCATCCACCACCATGCTCCACAGTAGAGGTGAAAGAACACCTCCCTGTGGACACCCTCTTGTGGTTGCGACCTCCAGCGAATCACCAAGCAGGGAGCTTTGGATGCGTCTGCTTCTTAGCATTGAATGAACCCATCTTGTTACAGCCGGGTTCACCTCTCGCTCTTGCAGTCTACGCGCTATAGATTTAAAGGAAGTGTTATCAAATGCGCCTTCTATATCCAAGAAGGCGCACAGGGCTATTTCCTTCCTTTCCAGTGCGTCTTCGATCCTGCCCACAAGATTATGTAGAGCAGATTCACAGGATTTACCAGGTTGGTAGGCATGTTGATTTCGGTGAAGAGGTGTCCCGGAGAGCACCCCCTCCCTAATGTATCTCTCAACCAACTTCTCTAGTGTTTTCAATAGAAACGAGGATAGGCTGATTGGTCGGTAAGCTTTGGCATCACAATAACTTGCTTTGCCACGCTTGGGAATAAACGTAACTCTGCTGACCCTCCATGCCTGCGGAATGTAGCCGTATGCTACGCTGGCTCTGGAAAGCTTGCAGATCAGTTGGATCAAGGCGTCAGGTCC
The DNA here is from genome assembly GCA_963513935.1 of Aphrophora alni. NCBI lineage: Eukaryota > Metazoa > Arthropoda > Insecta > Hemiptera > Aphrophoridae > Aphrophora > Aphrophora alni. The sequence continues at coordinate 48,011,727 of OY740773.1, read as the reverse complement.
TTCCTGCAATAGTGCAGGATAGATTCCGTCTCCGCCAGGTCATTTAAACGGGCTAAATTTGTTTATTGCCCATTTTAATTTAGAGATAGTGACAATTTTCCTGGCTATCTTCCAGTCTGCCCGGGATGCCCTTGGCCAAGAACTGTCCCCAGCTAGACTTAGACCGCCGTCTGTATTGTCACTACTTATGTTACCAGGGAAGTGAGTTTCAAGTAGTAACTTGAGCGTCTCTTCCGCTGTTTTAGTATACTCTCCTGTTGGTTTCCGCAAGGTGCCTACAGGATTGTGAGATTTAGAAGCCATAACTTGTTGCAGTCTGGCTGCCTCCTTTAGACTGTTCACTTTGTGAGTGAATGCCTTCCAGGAATCAAGTTTGGCTTTTTTTATAGCTTTGCTGTATGTTGTGAGAGCTAAATGGTACTCCCTCCAATCACCGCTCCGCTTGGACACATTAAAAAGCCTTCTTAATTGTTTTCTCTTACGGCCGAGATCCTGTGACCACCATCTTGTGTTAGGTCTACCTGATCTCGTACGCAGAGGACAGTTATCCTGATAGCAGTCCATGATGGCGTCGCGAAGCGAGGTCGCCACCCTGTCTACATCTGGAAATGTTGCAATGTCACCTTGCATGGACCCAAGTACCGTCGATAGTTGGTCCGAGTAGGACCCCCAGTCCGTCGCTCTCGGGTTCCGAAAGTGGGAATTGACGGTTGATGTCTCTAGATGAAACATGATGTATTTGTGATCTGAGAGGGAGGCTTCTGTTGAAACATGCCAGTTCCCAATCAGATTTGCAATATTTTCAGTACAAAAAGTAATGTCTATGACCTTGTTCCTGATTTTATTGGAGAAGGTTGGTGTATTACCTACATTAAGAATTTGTAAGTTATTGGACAAGAGAAAATCAAATAATGACTCACCCCTTGTATTTGTGTCAGAGCTGCCCCAGCCTAGGCGATGATGAGAGTTAGCGTCACATCCCACCAGAAGCTGCTGCCGCCTGACAGTAGTTGACTCCACCAGAAGTTCTAGATCTCTTGATGGAGGAGGAGTTCTGGCGTCATAGGGTAGGTAGACGGAGCTAAAAATTGGACCATCCTTTTCCTTCCCGTTGCGCCAGTGTATTAGCACCGTTGTGATATCTCTAGAACAGAAGTTCATTAGGGGCAAGCATTGCAGACCTGACCTTACTAGTATGCAGGTTCGGTTGTTACTAATTGTATTGCAGTATATAAGCTTACCTTTTGCATCTCCTAGCCCGGCAATCCGGCCTCGGTGGAGCCAGGGCTCCTGGACCAGTGCTAGGTCGATGTTAGACCTAATGAAGGTCTGACAGAAGGAGGCCGAAGCCGCCTTACTGTGATGTAGGTTTACTTGCAGGACCCTCAGCATTGTCTCTTCCTGACAAGAAGACAAGAGAGACTTGCCAGAGTCCCACATGCGCCTTACACCCTGCTGCTTTGATAGCTGCAAGGGAGAGATCATCCACAAGGAGAACAAAAGTACGACCTTTTGGATCCTCCTTCGTTGCCAGAGTTCTCCACTCTCCGACCCCAAGGCTCAGGTTTTGTTTGCCAAGCATCTCAAGGATCCTTTCAGGAGACTCTTCCAGCTCAGCAGGTGCTCTGAAGAACACCTTAGTGGCCCGAAGAATATCCTTCTTATCACCAACGATAAGCTCGACATCCTCGCCAAGGGGTCGAATACTGGAGATGGTTTTCATCAGCCAGGATTTGCTGCTGAGATTAGAGCACGAGATAATTAGTGCTCCTTTCTCCATATAAGAGCCTGAAAAGACTGGATATGACCCGTCTTCCAGGCACTCAAATTTTGCCATGATGGCCTTTTGGACGGTCCTGCCCTGTTCCTCGGAGAGCTTGTCTTCGGGGAATCTTTTGGGCACAACTGCCATTTTAGTAGAGGCTAGAGCTTCCCCAAACGAGGTACTGGGTTGCGCCGATGTCGATGCACCGTGCTCACCAGACTGTTTGGGTCTCTTCCTCTGGGTTTCAGTGGAAGGGGGAGTAGAGGCTTCAGTCCTGCTGCGCTTCTGTCCTCCCTCCATTGTGTTTGGAGCATTGGCAGCTGTCTGAGCAGCACCAATGTTCCTTTTTTTGAATGAAAATTTAGGATCGTACTCCAGGCCGAACTTTTTCTTAGCGGCCAGTTTCCTCTCCTTCTTAGTCATTCTTCGCTTCCTTTGCGTCACTCTAAGCTTGACTAACTGCTGAGTAGCGTCCGTCAGCCCATCAGTGTTGCTCTGGGTACCAAGGTTAACAGGGAGGAGTACTTCTCCTAGCTCTGGGCCAAGATTTTCCTCCCCCTTTTTCACCTCCATATCCCCAGACTTCGAGCCCTGCTGATTGGCGGGCCCCCGTCCGGAGTCAGGAGGTGTTGGTTTTTCTTGATTTTGGATCAGTCCCGCGTGCTCTGGGGCCGCTACTGATCCTGAGTTTGCGGCTGAGCTTCCAGCTGGTGGCTGGTACCCTGCCGTTGTTTGTTTAAATTTATTTTTGTGGTTCTTCATAGAGATCCCACGAGTAATGCAGGGTTCTAAAAGGTCCACCACACAGAGCCCGCATATGTGGTAAGGCTAAATTGAAACCGGAGGTCGCCTGGTATCCGGAGTCCGCATACTAGAGTCTAAGCTCCCCCTTAGACACGCATCCTTCGGCATATGCTGTTCCACCTTGGATTGGGTCCACAGATTGTGGGGATAGTGGGAATTAAGAATAAATGAACGTCCACAAGAGCCTCAAGCTTCTTGGGACAGAAGACAGAAGAGAGATAGGACAGATTATAGAGAGGTCAAAGAATGGTTGACGACCTCATTTTGGTTGGGGTGGTGAAAAGAAGAGGCTGGAGGGGGTAAGACGTCCCATGCTTTAGCCGCCTTCGGTGCCGCCATCCGGCAAAGCATCAGGCCACACCGAAAACGTTGCCCATCCTGTACCACGGGGAGGCACATGAGTCCGCTCTTGCTGCCACCATCTGCATCCCCGGACCAAACGGCCTTCCAGCAGAAAGATCCGAGGGTGCAGATAATGCCTGCTTCACAGGACAGCGTGGGGCCATAATGGAACATGCAGGGCCATAATGGAACATGCAGGGCGTGGTCGTGAAGTAATAGTGGATGGAGTGTGTGAAGGAAATCTGTTCGAATTCTACGGTTGTTACTGACACGGCTGCCCCAAATGTTTCCCCAACGGTCGCGATGAACCCCTGGAAGACGATCCGTCCGACACGCACAACGCCCGACTAGCTCGCACGAAATCTAAGACCTTTTAAAGATGAAAAAAGGTAACAAAGAAATGACCTATCTTGAAACACACCCGAATCTAAACACTGCACCCCTTAACCCTAGACACGCGTTTTTTGGTAGTCGTACTGGTAATACAAGATCCTATTACGGATGCAAGGAGAAGGGTGAAACAATTCAGTACGTGCATGTATGTTCACTCTATCCTTGGGTCTGTACATACGGCAAGTTTCCAGTAGGCCATCCGAAAATTCACATCGGTAACGAGGCTTGTCGGAAGCGCGGGATGAATGCAGAGGGTCTTTTGAAATGTAAAGTTCTACCACCCCATGATCAGTATCACCCCGTACCTCCGACAAACATGAACAAGAAATTAATGTTTGTCCTGTGTCGAACATGTGGTCAAAAATTAATTTCCGGTGAGTGTACTCATACCATTGACGAACGAACGTTGACAATGGACGAGATACGAAAGGCAGTGTCTACAGGATACGTAATAGTGGAAATGTATGAACTCTGGGAATATGAAATCGTGTCGTTCAACGAGGGGCGTGATGGATTGTTCACAGAGTTCATAAACACATTTCTGAAAATTAAACAAGAAGCGTCAGGGTATCCTAGCTGATGTAAGACTGACCATGACAAGACACAGTAAGAATCAGAGTAAGACGTCTATAATCCGACAGCTCCGACAGCCTACGGAACTTTTCAAAATGCTAGTCAGTCCGTCCGTCGAGGTAAATAATATACAGGAGGTGAACGATGAGACGGTAATGGTTAACTGGCAATACGTTGAAGATGACTGTGAGGTATTGCCGACAGTCAATGTTGTAATTGCTGCGTACACTACGGCCCAGGCTCGACTCAAACTGTACGAGCATCTGGATTCACTCGGTTCACAGGCTCTTTATTATGACACAGACAGTGTACTCTATGTGCATAAAGAGGGCTTACACAGAGTGCAAACAGGTGACTACTTGGGACAAATGACTGACGAATTGCAAGACTACGGTCCTGGTTCATATATAACAGAGTTTGTGTCCGGAGGTCCAAAAACCTACGGTTACAAAATTCTGACACCTGATGGACCGGTGACTGTATGTAAAGTTAAAGGACTGACTCTGAATCTGCGAGTCGACGGTATTGTGAATTTTGAAAGTTTAAAGCGCATGGTCCAGGAAGAAGAAGAAGAAGAATCTCTAACGATAACCGAATCACGGATCCGTAGAACACAAGATCGTGATGTGGTTACCGTTAGCGAAACTAAATCATTTAGAATCACGGGTGCGAAACGAAAAAGAGACGGACAATATGATACACTATCCTATGGCTATTGTAAAAATATGCGTTCCGAGTAAGAAAGGAGGCCACTGTCTATTACTCTCACATTGTTGTATGTGTGTGTGTGTGCCCTCTGGAGCGGTGTAAAAACCCGTAAGGCTGTGGTGCCCTCTGTCATGACGTAACTGTCCACAAGGAATGTATGTACTTTGTTAAAGTAACAGATAGTGTCTAAAGGCCCCTCGTCATGGGCCCGTCTGACGGTAGGCCTCTTTAAGAGGGAATCTTAACGACACCATAGAACGGATACCCTGGCCTTCTCAATAGGCTATAGGCTCTAGCTGGTGATGGAAGGTTCCACCGAGAGGGTGGTTTATATAATTATATAGCCAGGGGGATCAGTCATACGGACTTATTCGTGAAATGGAAGGCGTAAGACAAACTATTGCAGCAGAGCTGCACAAACCGGCTCGAAGAAATTTCAAAACACGACGTGTAACGTTGAAAGGTGTGAATGATTTGTATCAAGCCGATTTGGTAGAAATGATACCGTACTCTGGTGAAAATCGTGGTTACAAGTATATATTGACAATGATCAATTGTCTGACAAAATTTGCTATTGCAGAACCGTTAAAGACGAAATCGGCTCCCGAGGTGTCCCGGGTACTGGAACCTATATTGAAAAAACATCGTATGAATAACTTTCAGACGGATCAGGGTAAAGAGTGGTTTAATTCGCACGTGCAAAAACTGATGAAAAAATACAATATAAATCACTATACGACATATACGGAGAAGAAAGCGTCCATAGTTGAATGTTTGAATCGTACTTTGAAAAATATAATGTGGCGTGAATTTACAGCACGCGGTAGTTATGCGTGGTTAAGTCTCTTGCAAAGTGTAGTAAAAACGTACAACAATACTGTACACAGTACTATCGGTATGAGACCTGGTCGTGTAACGAAAAAGCACGAACAATTACTTTTGGAAAAAATAGCACCGGTGACCAAAAACCCTAAATCCGTAGCGAAATTCAAATTAGACGACAAAGTTAGAATATCGAAATATAAAAAAACTTTTGCTAAAGGATATCTACCCAACTGGACAAACGAAGTGTTTACCGTGTACGCCGTTGTACCGAAGAAACCCGTAACGTACGTTTTACAAGACTCGAAAGGGGAAACAACAAGACCTTATAGCTCGTGAAACAACTCGATATGCTATCCAGTCAGGTGAACATAATTTTAGCACCTCTGCCAATGAAATAAAATTATTTTTAGGTGTTAATCTTATAATGACCTATATAAAGTATTCTCAATATCGCATGTATTGGTCTTCGTTACCGGCTCTTCGCATGGATCAAATTTCTGACTGTATATGCATGAAAAGGTTTGAAAAAATTAAAAAGTACTTTCATTTTGTCGATAACGAATCAATTAGTGTTGATAACAAGGATATTTTTTTAAAGTTCGACCTATTTTGGATATGTTGAATGCCACATTTTCTTCTGTAGCTTCACCCTCAGAAAACATGTCAATTGATGAAATGTTAATACCATTCAAAGGTCGTAGTAAAGCCAAACAATATATACAATCCAAACCAAAGAAATGGGGCTTTAAATCTTGGGTTCGAGCAAGTTCAGATGGTTACGTTACATCTTTTTTGATGTACCAAGGTAGCTCAAACCAACCAAAATCTGAATATGGTCCAATAGGTGATGTTGTTTTATCTTTATGTCAAGGTCTTGAAGGGAAAAATCATAAAATTTTTATCGATAACCTATTTACTTCATATAAGGTTTTAAATCTACTAAAAAGTAAAAACATTCATGTATTAGGCACTGTTCGAGCAAATAGGTTATTTGGAGCTGAAAAAAAGCTCACAGATGCCAAAAAGCTTTTGAAAGATGGCCGAGGATCAGTAAGCATTGTTACGAGTTCTGATAATATTACTGTTGTGCGATGGTCAGATGGAAATATTGTCCATACCATGTCAACATTTGCAGGATTAGAACCACAAGATGAAGCTAAGAGATGGGACAGAAAACAAAAACAATATGTAAACCGTCCATTCTCTGTATCATGTTACAATAAAAAAATGGGCGGAGTAGACCTGAGTGATCGCATGGTGGCTCATTATCCCCATGCTTTTAAAAGTAAAAAGTTTTATTTGAGAATATTTTTTCATTTCTTAAATGTGTCTGTAGTAAATGCATGGATTTTATACAAACAAAAAACTAAAAATAACATCTCATTTCTGGAATTTAAGGCATATATTGCCAATACATTAATAAATGTGAATAGAGAAAGAAAAAAGCCAGGTAGACCTTCAAATTCTCCAAGGGAACCAGTGAAAAAAAGAGCAAGATTAGGATGTATCCAAGAAATAAGATTGGATGGAATTGGTCACTATCCCAATAAAATGGATTTAAAAAACCCCCCACATTGCAGAGAAAAAAACTGTATTCGCCGTACACGTTACATTTGTAAAAAGTGTCAAGTGCCTGTGTGTCCTGAATGTATGGAAGACTTTCACAAATTGTAATAAACCTTGAAGAAGAAGCAAAACCTACTTTCAATTTGTAAATATAAAAGTAAATACATTATATTTGTTCTTTCAAAAAAATACTATTGTATTTTATTTTGTCTAGGCCTACATATTTGATAATATCAATTATTATTATTTGTTAAATCCTTAAAATATATACAAATGTATTGTAACAGATCATAAATATACTGGTAAGTAAAAATTTTTATTTATACCTACATTTTAAACATTTTTTAGTCTGCACTTTTCAAGTATGCTAAGATAATGTACATTACTACTTATTGATACACTAGCGGGCAAAAGACACATTTGTGGACAGTAAGTTTTTTCCAAAAAACTTTTTGGGTATTGGTGAAAAAATTTATTTGTTAATTTTTATGTCATATATTAACAGTCAATTAACATATAAAAAATTGCCAAAACGTTTTGAGGGTACGAAAAAAAACCCGTCCTTGAAGAGGTTAAGAACAAACTAATTAGTTTACAGCATTGAGTTAAAAATAATAAACTGTTGAAAAACATTGCACAAACTTTCTCACTCATCCATCCCTAAAACCAAGTAAAAACAAACCAAAACTATCTCTAACTAAAAATGTAATTTTAGATGTCTGTCAAAAAGTGAAAAAGAACCATAGACGCTGTTTTGAGTATATATATATATTCAATAGGGCCTAAACTTGCTTAAACATGAGCACATCCATTTTGTGTTTCATTTAAAAATGGAGCATGTTGAGACGACAGCCAAGGTACGTTTCTGTTTCTTGTCTGAACTGTAATTACAATCACATTTGTTATGGTAGACGTAAATTGGTATTTATACTGTGATACGTGCATACAATAGTGGACTTAACCCAGAGCAAAAACAATGAGACAAGATTCACAATTAATTAAACACTTCGTCAGTACAGCTTAATAAAATAACAGGGTACACACGCTGTTTACTCACTTTATCCCTGAAGCTCAAACGTACCAAGTCCCGTAGTCCTCAAGGGCTTCAGCTGCAGTGTCGACGTATTCGGCTCCTATTGATTTCCCTAGGTTGCCAGTCCTTCCGGTGATCTATCTTTTCGTCAGCAACTGGGCTTCAATCGCTCCCCACCGACAGGTCTTGGTTACGTTTTCTGTCTACGTCATTCATGGAGGGGTACAAAGGTGAAGTGGGACAAATGGCATATATCAAATTTGATCAAAATCTGTCCACGAGTTAGAGCGCTGCAAATATGTCAGACGACATCATTACAAAAATCGCTTTTTTGACTCAGCGGACTTCAAAACAAATATAGCCTATCCGAATAAAACGAGACATTTATTTTTATGTAATCCTTAAAATAACTTTTTCTACACTACTTACATGTATGAAAGTAAAAATTAGAGAAAAGAAAGACAAGAAGGGACTCAGAGAGAACTGATTCTCTATTTGGATGGAGTTTATTGTAACGATATCATAATCTCACCTAGATAAACAATCGAAATTATGACATCTAAAAATAAAATAATTAAAATAACTTATAAAATAATAAATATGAAAAAATGGAACAATATTAAATAAATGAAGGGAGACGACAGCTGTCGCATGCAGTTAAAAAATGTACGTGTTAAATTACAATAGAACTAGGATTTCAACAACCTTGAAGAAAACACATGGGTTACAGTAACGGAATCTTAGGGAAGCGCAGAGTTTTATTTTACTAAAAAGAGAAATCGAAGGGAAAGCCAGCGTCCTAACGGTACACAAGTAGAACACATAACACGTCTAACGGTGCTTCAAAAAACACATAAACGGAGAGGAGAAAGTAGGTCGACCAATTGAAGCCGATCTCACGCTTAAAAAACAACGGAAAGGTTTAAAAAACAACCACTAGGACGCGAAAAAGGACACATGTTGAGAAAGTTAGAAAAAATCAACGAATCAGCGAACAGGGCACGAAACTCGTGTTCGAGAGAAGGAGTCTTAAAATAAAGTCTTAGAAAAGGAGTCGTACAAGGGAAGTCGAGACGGAAGGTTATGGACACAGATAGTCTGCTCTGTGTTCCATAAAGTTGTTCAACAGTAAAGAAAGAGACAAGAAGTCTCTTTGTTAATTAAAAGTTTAATATAAAGTAGATTAAAAAAAAAAAAGGAAAGGAAGAAATAAGTAACAATAGGAATTGCAGGTTAGGAGTCTTGTGGAGTTTTCTTTAAAAAATCAGATCGAGAAAAGGAGTTCGATTAACCTCTCGTCAGTCCATGGTTTACAACTGATATGGATCAACTGTGTGTTGTTGTTGTAATAAAAGGATTTGGAACTGTAGATCTAAACATTACTGTCGAAAATTCAACACAAGATAGTGATTTACTGGGAAATATAAATGATTTCATCTCTCAGGAAAGCTGGAAAGTGTTGCACTTCACATCACTGATGCCAGATAAGTTCAGGGGAAGCAAAATTCGAAAGCTTTTAACATCAAATACGAATGATGATTTTACTATTCAAAGAATTTCAAGTTGTAATGCTGAAGGTGATGTTGCTCTTATATCCTTAAATGAGACTAGAGCGGCTGGTATCTTACAGGAAATTGCTTTCGAAGTTTATTCCAACTCAAGAAATACAGATGTTAATTGGTGTTCCAAATATCCTGTTGAATCAAATGTAACTGTTACTTTAAATGGAGGATGTGAGAAAGATTCAGATGTTGTATGTCCATCTGGGTTCTCTGGTTGGAATTGTGAAACAGCTTGTGGCCGAAACAGGTTTGGAATGGATTGTTCAGGTATCTGCTCAAAGTACACTCATGAATGTTAAGGTCTACGTCTGTGTACGCCTGCCATGGGCTGTCATTGCGCTCCAGGATATTCTGGAGAAACTTGTGATGAAAAATGTGAATCAGGGAAATATGGAAATGATTGCAATCAAGATTGTGGTCACTGTGAAGACAACATTTTATCTCGCACTATCTGTGATATCTACACAGGACACTGTACTGCCTGTGAGCCAGGATACTATTATCCGTACTGCAAAGCCACTTACCCTGTGGTTACGGACGCACCGGAAGTATCAACATCTGTACATGGTCAAGCTTCAGTGATACCAAAATTAAAATATAAAGGGCGTGGTGTGCCTATAATGTATCAGATACAATACAGGGAAGTGATATCTCGTATACGTTACGAGATATCCGCCGGCGAAGTGGACCGCACGAGAAATGTAGGCATCACGAGTACACTGAAAAATCTTTTGTCGTTGCGTGAGAGTGAAAAGAATAAACTCGGCAATGCCGGTTGGTTAGGGGCTGGAGAAGTGAAAGCTGTGACGTCAGACTTTACACTCTGTCCTGTTGAAAATGTTAATGGGTCTTTTTGAAGACTACAAGAGGATAGTTGTCAACGTGAAACAAGAACTCATACTTTTGCGTTCGTCGAGTGATTTGAACGCAGTTTACAGTGACAATGCTACGGAAATAAAACTCGAAATAACCACGATACATTGGAGGGTTCCTCACCTGACGGTAACCGATGCCTATAGATTGAAAATTTTGAAAATGATCGAACGAGACAGCCCCATTCACGTACCCTTCCGTTCGTGGGAAATTTACGAGTTTCCAACATTGCCTCAGACGAGTCAATTATCGTGGACGGTCAAAACGGCTAACCAGCTGGAGAAACCTCGATACGTTATTCTGGCTTTTCAGACGGGTAGGAAGAATCAGATCAAAAAGGACGCCAGTCTGTTTGATCGTTGCAGTATTACCAATGTAAAACTGTACTTGAATTTTCTCTACTTTCCCTACGACAATCTTCACGGTGACGTTTCCACAATGTACGAAATGTATACACGTTTTCAACAATCGTATTACATGCGTGAATCATCTCCGTCCCTCGATTTGGACACATTTAAATCTCGAGCCCCGATATTTGTAATAGACTGTTCCAAACAGAACGATTCCATTAAATCGGGTCCCGTGGATGTACGCCTAGAAATAGAGGCAAGTGAAAATATACCAGCCAATACTACAGCCTACTGTCTCATTCTACACGACTCGCATATCGTGTACAATCTCCTTTTGGGTACAGTCAAAAAGGTGATGGTATAAGTGCGCATGCACACAGTCTCTCTTATAACACGATACAATTATCGATCCAGTCATTCACGATCGAGACATCATGTGTACCACATACTCGGGAGTCGTTCATGCCTTCCTCAGGCTCGTGCCTAAGGATAGATTATCGGATTTAGAGGACTTTTTTGGTGAAAGCGAAATATATTTATTCAATCCTACTGAAATAGATGATGAGTTGACCAAGGCATTCACAGACTACCTCTACGAAAACGATAGATTTCATGTCGATAAGTCGCAAGTATCGGAACACGTCTATACAGCTTTAAAGAGTCAGCTATCTTCGGGTAACATCGGCTGGTCTTCAGATTCGGTTTACGTTTTAGTGGGTAGGGTGGGGATGGTTTATTGCAACCATTATTTTGTCAGTTGTAAGGAGGCAGATATAAGCGACGAAATATACTATCAATTCGATTTCAATGACGCTCGTCTACACGAGTTCCCATTGGTTCTAATCGAACCGGAACTTGAGAAAGGTTATTTGCACGATCTACCGTCGTTTTATCAAAGTAGTCAGTTGTAACCTCAGTCAGTCAGTCGAGACAATGGATCCGAGTAAGATGGACGTGGAGCGAGCTCCTACCAAGCGTCAGATGCCACCTAACCTCCCTTTGGGAATTTTTCTTAAATCCGTTTATTTCTTAAACAAAGAGTGCACTAATTCATAGCAACCGGTTTATTCCAGCATACAGGTTTCACTCTCGGACTTTTAGTACAGAGTGGTAAAAGATTTGTTTACTCCAATCATCATCTACTTGACGAATTGTCGATTCATTTAAAATTTATAACGGCAGCTCTCGGCAGCAAGAGTACGTTAAAATTCAACATGAGTATCGGTGACGTAATAGTACGGAATACTTTCGGTAAACGTTACGTTCAATTGTACGATGGCCAGCATTGTATGACCTTGACCGCTGACGAATGGAGGCTATTCGAGGAGAGTATGCCGCTCGTGTCCAGACGTGTCACCGAGTTGTTTTATATCGAGAAAGAGTTACGCTCCTACACCATTGAGATTTTGACCAGCGACGAGCTCGTATCTAGCACGCTCCCCGAAGCGGACAAACTGTACGACGAAGTCAAGTTGTTTAAGAAACATGCAGGCAGCGGTAGTTGAATTTCACGCCTTTCGAGACAACGACAACAAGTATATAGTCAAAGAATTGGCAATTGTCGGTGATCAATTTCAAAGTGTTACAGTCTTTAAACCGCCCTACAGATTTTCTCTCCTTAACGAAAAATCTCAAAAATCGGCTCGCTGGCAACAATCACGTTTTCACTATATCAGGTGGGACGAGGGCGGTACATCGTATAGTGAAGACACGATACATACCTTGTGCAAACCTTTTGCAATCATTTTCACAAAAGGATTGGAAAAGCACTATTTTTGAGACAATTCCATCCTCACGTCATGGAATTGCCTCAAGAAGAGAAATTCACCTATAACAATAACAACCCAGAGGACAAGTCTATTTCGTTTCAGTTACTAGGTAGAAGCGCGTGTGAGAAGATGTGGTGGACCGACTGCATAAATTTAGAAAATGTATACGATTCCCGATACTCGACTTACACGGCACAGCTACAGACCTATTCAAATTGGGACTATCCCTTGTCAGCGGAGAAATTGGCGGAAGCAGGATATTTTTACACCGGTGTTTCTGACCATACAAATTGTTTTACCTGTGGTTTGGGTTTTGGCGATTGGGAGACACATGAAGACCCTATTGTCGAGCATTACAAATGGACATCTAATAGATGTAGATATATAAGAGCACTGAGAGCACTGGAACGAGTTCATAGTAGCACGTTACATAACAGCAGTATTATAGTAAATAACAGCAACAGTCCAGCCTGCGAGTGTAGGCTATGTAAAATTTGCTACGAATCGGATATAGAAGTTTGTTTGTTGCCTTGTGGTCATTTATTGGCTTGTACGACTTGTTCACTCAAATTACAGCATTGTGGTCTATGTAGAGAAAAGATAGCTGCCACTGTACACGTATTTTTTACATAGATATACATAGCAGGGATTTGTCCCCAACATGGGCTCTTATGGAGTTATTCTCGACCAATCGTCCATCTGGTCACGTGATTTGTATAACTTGTACGGCTTGTACTCTCAAATTAAATCATTGTGGCCTATCTAGAGAAAAGATAACCACTGTAAGCATATTTTTTACATAATGGAAAACACCTGTCTACTTTCGTTTTTCTCGCAACTAAATATTGTTTATTGTTTTCAGATGATGGATTGTACACCTACTTATAATGCGGTATTTCCACAGTATGCGCCGTACAGAGTACGATTAATTTCGTACTCTCTATGGCCTCCCGGGTCCTACCAACACCCGGCCTCGTTAAGTATGGCCGGGTTTTTTTACAAAGGTCGGGACGATGAGACAATCTGTTTCGCATGCGGAGGAGGGCCATGTGGGTGGAGGGCTTCTGATAGCCCTCTGGAGCAGCACAAAAAATGGTTCCCTCTGTGTCCCTTCCTGAGGGACCTTGAACGACAGACGGCGTTGAGGAGGAGTACGACGTAAGAGAGAAGCTTCTTAAATCAAAACATATAACTTAATACTAACTATTAACTAAACAAATAATATAAATACTAACTATTAACTAAACAAATAATATAATAACTAATAGTTAATATCTAAATTATTATAATAAGATGTTTTAAAAGCTTCAGGTCTTATTGACTACAACTCTGCGCATAACCGTATGCAGAGTGATTATATTTGGTATAACTTAATACATTTAAAACTAAATAATATCTAAAAGATTGTAAAAATATGTTTTAAAAGCATTCGGTCTTATTGACCGCAACTCTGCGCACAACCGTATGCAGAGTGATTATATTCGGTATAACTTAATACATTTAAAACTAAATAATATCTAAAAGTTTGTAAAACTTACTAATACTAAAAGCCTGACTCTACATCGTTATGAGTGTAAAGTGAATTGTCATCCCATACGCAATAGTTTATATATTGTCTTGATAGAGGAGGGGATTAGCCCTGTCTGACACACACACGTGCGCACTTTGCACGAGCCTCAATCGATTAACATACCATTCTCTCTCTCTCTCTAACTCAAATGATTACAATACAATGCGGCTGTCCTAAATTAATGCGTTCAGATGTTTTGGTAAATACAACACAAAGCATTCTTTCTTTTAATTACTTTTTATAAACAGTAAATCAGTGTGTTACTTCTAATTATTTCACATATATATGTTAATTTGTATAGACTTAATTTGTCACACACACACACGATGTATATTTTTAAAAGTGTCTCAAACAACGCTCTACAAATTTTAATGACACTAATGAATAGACCGTTTTTATTTAAATATTGATTATTATTAATACATTTTACTTAATTTTTATAAACAGTAAATCAGTGTGTTACTTCTAATTATTTCAAATATATATGTTAATTTGTATAGACTTAATTTGTCACACACACACACACACACACACACACACACACACACACACGCGATGTATGTTTTTAAAAGTGTCTCAAACAACGCTCTACAAATTTTAATGACACTAATGAATAGACCGTTTTTATTTAAATATTGATTATTATTAATACATTTTACTTAATTTTTATAAACAGTAAATCAGTGTGTTACTTCTAATTATTTCACATATTTTATATATATGTTAATTTGTATAGACTTAATTTGTCACACACACACACACACGTTGTATGTTTTTAAACGTGTCTCAAACAACGCTCTACAATTTTTAATGACACTAATGAATAGACCGTTTTTATTTCAATATTGATTACATTAGATATACTTTGTGTACACTGGAAGTTTCAAATAAAACACTGTGTAAAATATTAATAGACATTTATTATGATAAATTTATTTTTTTTTTATTATTTTACTGTAGCAATCTCTCGATGGCGATCAAATCTTCCTCTGGAACGTGTATAAACTCCCCTGGTTTCATGTAAAGCAACTCTTCCAGAGTTGGTAACTGATCACCATCTTCCAGAGATTGCGCTGGTGGTAGTGTATCTATGCTTTCCGTGTGATGATCCCTTTCGTCGTTTTGTCGGTTCTCGGCGGGGCGCCAATCAACAGATCAGTTAAACCTCCAAATCACGCGTGACTCTCCGGAGGCTTGAAGCGCCCTCAGAGTTCTGATAATGTCTCTGAAACAAAGTAAAACACACACAATTGGTTTTTTTGTTTTAAGTTAGCCTATACAACAAAGTGAACACAAATTATTTCCTCTGAGGTAACTAATAATTTTTGTATATCATTACAAACAGTCTGAACAAAATAAAACTTTTTCTTTTTCAACTATCTCTACACAAAATTACCATAGACTTACCTTTTAACACCTGACTGTATTTTACGTATCTCTGCCTCCAAATTACGCCGCCAAGACCGCGAGTCCATTTTCCGGACATTAATAACGTTGTTCTTCCCCATGACGTTGCAAGTATGAGCTGTTGGAATCAAAGTCGTGTTTTTATACATTTGAGGGTGACCTAGCGACTCAGGTTGACCTCTATAATACCATTACAGGAAAATTTATTGATATGTTATAGCTTGAACAATTTTAGGCCATGGTTAGGTCATGGACTTTATTAGAATTCTCATTCTGATTCAGATCAGCTTGAACAATTGTAGGTCATGGTTTAGGTCATGAACTTCATTAGTATTCTCATTTTGTTCCAGATGTTGCACGGTTTAGGTTGTGTAATGGTTTTCATTAGTATTCTAATTATGTTTCAGATGTTGCAGGCAGACTGTGGACTAGACACTAATAGGTTAAATTGTAAAGTTTTTTGAAATAAATCTAACATTTATTAAACATGGAAGTTATTCTACCCTGCTTTTTTATAGCCAAATGCCGATATTTTGATGCATTCAACTCCTTTTATGGAGGTGAAAGGAATGATTTAACTTTTATTTATAACAATGAACTAGAAGCTAAAAGGTTGATTGATTACTTTATGGTTGGTTCGAAACGTCATAAACCTTCTAATAAATTGAGACGTATTTTAGACTATTTACAGTATGACACGGTTTCAACTTTATGTCTAAACGGAGATCTCGACATTGTTGTACAATTTTGTCGAAACTTACATTGTAAGAGTGATAAGGAAAAACTTTTATTTTTTTATTACTATTACATACATTCATGCTGCTTTATCAGTATGGGTGGGGTTGCAACGAATATAGTCATACATCGCAATGTCGATATTTGTAATTTCTCATACATAAGTTTTCATAGGACAAGTATTACTATCACCAATGAATTAATTACCAATATGACATTCGTCAGACCATGTCTAGCCTTACTAACTTTAGAGATTAGTGTAAAAATGCGACAAATATATCTTTCTACAGATTTGCGCCCGGCACATGCTTCACGTACTTTCAGTAAATATATATGTATTAAAATATTAGCACAATTAATTTAAATAATTTTTAAAATCAACAGCTTGGACTGGTTAGATCAGTCCCTTTTAAAACGTATAATTGTATCACCGACCTACTGGCCCGAACATTCGACATACATGTACCTTTACGAATTTACAAAAACGTACGTTGGATCCTTGGGGAGTAATTACATACTCCCATCACTGGATCAGTATACATTCGAACAGTCAGTTATAGGTACAAATCAACCATTTCGGTTTCCATCCACTTCTGGGGATAATATTACTTATGAATGTAAAGTTATCGAAGACATATGTGAAACGGCAAATGAACAGTTACAATACACAAAGACTTTATCGTCAATGTATGGTGTGAACCTTAATATAGGTGTTGTATCCTTTTGTGAATCGCCATTTGACGAACTACATAACATTAAATGTTATCACGCCTCTGATCGATATCTACTGCCAAATCGATGTACTAAGGTTATGTTAGGATATCTTGCATAATAATAATTACAGCAAAGTAAATATTTCTATTGGGTCGGTGTATGATTTTTAAACTGTGAATTTATTTAATGTACTTTTTCACTGTAAACCTATTTGTTTTTGGTAATTGAACTTCTGTGTTACATTGTTAAATTTTTAAACTGTGAATCTATTTAATGTGATATAAATTTAAACTTCCATGTTACCAATTCTTAGATTTTGAAATTGTAAACCTATGTGTTTAAACTTCCATATTAAGTTCTTATATTTTAAAATTGTAAACCAATGTGATTAACTATGTAATACAAATTTAACTTCCATGTTAAGTACTTGTTACAAATTCTTAGATTTAGAAATTGTATACCTATATGTTTAAACTTCCATATTCAATTGTAAACCAATGTAATTACCTATGTAATATAAATTTAACTTCCATGTTAGGTACTTATAACTTGTAAACCATTGTGTTTAACTATGTAATGTAGTATAAATTTAACTTTCACCATTATATTTGTTAGATATTGTAAACCTATGTGTTTAACTAGTATAAATTTAACATTGTTAACCAATGTAGTATAATTTTAAAGTCCACCGTTGCCAATATACTTATCTGATTCTTATTTCTTAGAACCCTATTCACTAACTCCTAAACCCCGAGGTTCGAGTCAGACCCGTACCGTAAGACGTACGCGAGTTTTTCGCGGTCGCGAAAAATTCGGTACGTCTTATGGTAAGGGGTTCGAGTCCGAACTTCTACGGAATGTTCTGGTGTTCAACTAATGTTACAACATGGCGGCTTATATATCGCGTTAAATATACAATTTGTAATACTATGCACGATAGCTCAGTCGGTAGCATGCCCGCCTTCAAATCCGAACTTCACAGGTTCGAATCCCACTAGTATTAAAAAAGTTAAGTGTATGACGTCATGTGTGTGTGTGTCGACAACAATAATTTACGTCACAGGTGGGTAGGGGAAGGGGTCAAGGGGGAAGGGGAAGGGGAGGGGCCTAGAGAGACAGGGCCTAGAGGGAGGGGCCAAAGGGGAGGGACCAAGGGGGAGGGGCCAAGGGGAGTGGCAAAGGGGGAGGGGCAAAGGGGAGGGGCCAAGAGGGTACCCCCACCATCCCCCACCCGATTCTTGTGTTTAAAGTATCCGGATCTCTACTGTTATACTCTTTCTGCTGTTGTAAAAACAAAAAATTGATAATGATCCTATGCTATGCACATTTTATTATGTTTTGACATATCATGTTTAAATTGTGTTATGCTTTTAAATATTGTTTGTATTATGATATAACTTGATGATTGTATCTATTGTTCACATGTAATATGTTCTAGTATCTTCTGTTATGATTTGGTATAATTTGAAAATGATTTTGTGTTGTATACTTTGAAATATGATTTATTACTTGATTCATTTGAAAAACTTTGTTTTGACATGTCATGAATGACACATGCTGTATGTTGTTTATGGATAATTTTCTGTAACTGAACAATGTTATGTTTTGTAGTAACTTGTTGAAAAGTGACTTCATGATGTGGACTTGGTAATATGATTTGTTACTTGACAATTTAATTATTTTGTGTTATATGTATTATGAACAATATAATGTTTGGTTGAAACCATGTTCAGAAATGATTCTTTTTATGTAATATGTATCATTCTTAAAATTGATGATATTATGTTTTTTTTGAAATTTTGTTAAAAGACAATTATGTGATGGACGCTTTGTAATATGTAATATTGCTAAAATTTATGATGTTTTTTTAAAATTTGTGATGTTTTTTAAAATTTATGATGTTTTATAAAAATTTATGATGATTTTTAAAATTTATGATGTTTTTTTGAAATTAATGATGTTGTATTTTATTGATATTTTGTATTGTTGAAATGGTTAAGTACCATAAAAAACTAATTTTTTTTTCTCTTTTCAAAATTTTTATTAGAACAAACCGTTCTTATTCTTGACACCGTAAAAGGTGGCAAGGAGGTTGGAGTGTCCCAGCTTCCATGCTGTCTCTTCGAGATTCTTATTTCTGCGTAATGCGAATCTCGAAGGAGGGGGTTTCTGTAAGCATGGGACAACTTCCAACTAGTGATTAATAAAAATAATAAAACAATTAATATTATCAATAAATAATAATGATAAATAATTGTTTAGTGTATCTGAACAATAACCTAATGATTACAAACAATGTAGAACATTACAAGTTTAAATATAATTTCAAACTATACACGCCAGATAAATCAACTGACGTTGAGGAAGTCCGTTCCAGCAGGAAGTTAAACCCTGGAGAAACTTCCCATGAGCCTGAGCGCTAGCTTTGCCAAGCGTCTTCTAAAAACATGGTTTTAACCAGTATTTGTCAGTAGTCAGCATCGAGCAGTCGCGTTATGGGACGACTGGGGAGACTCAAATTCTACACGATAATGGCGGAATTCTAGTGTTTAGGATGCTGAACTAAGCCTAAACATCTGGACTAACAATAGTTTGTGAGTAAAGTGGAACAAATAAAAAGTTTGTAATCATGATATAAACTGAATTAGACAGAATGGTGAAAAACTCTATTTTTTTTTAACTATGTACTTGTTTGATTTTTATATGTTTTTACAATTATGAATTTTAACTTTTAGCATTTCTCCTGTGGAGAAAGATGATTGAGTGTTTGTTTTTGAATATAATAAAAGGGAGATTTCTTGCTCTTTAAATATGTCTGGCTAAATTTATTGTGAGAACCATGTGCCATGTTGTAGGAGTAACCATTAAGTACGATGAAAAGTGTAACCCTGCCTTTAGGTAAAAAATGAAATGATTTTGTAAGAACGCAGACTTGCAAAATAAAGTAACTTTGTTTTTTTATTAAAGCTCTTAAAGCTCAAAGTGAATTAATAAATTGATAGTGATAATAGGAATTGAATAGATAAATTTAAATATTAACTTAACTCCCCTTACACAATATGGATTCAAGATAAAACCATAAAGTTTGTATGGTTTGCTCCTAGGGATTATTTACTTCAACTGTTAGACTCTGCCACTCAAAGATACAATGTTCTGATATCCTGCATTTATGCCTCGTTGTTGGATGACCCTTCTCTCCCTGCTCCTCAAAACCTTCTATCAATTATAGATTGGGGAGACCAGCTTTTATGGGAATTTGGGAATGACGGGTATAAAACTATAAGACTATGGGAGCCTCTTATGACAAGTTTAAGACTGGAAGTGCATAATGATGAACATGTTGACCAAGAAAAATTTTCTCGATCAATACGAGTGGAGTTTCAGAATTCTCAAGGGATTAGTTACAGGCCCATTTTAGACGGATACCTCACAAAATTAATGACATTACTGCATCCTTTACAAAAGACCGCTCCCGTTTTAAGCCAATTGTTTGGATTGTATAGGATTTGGAGTCACCCAACAGTGAACGGAATAGCAGGAATCAACAAATTGAATAGAGTTTGCAAAAACCAACCATTGCTCAGATCATAACGCTATATTACTGGTCACAAGAGAGTGGAGAGAATTCTTCTCAACAAGTTATTTCTCTCGAGAAGGGAAATGGCCCAATTTCCATCCTGACACATTTGTTAAAACCAATTTTCTTACAGAGTTTATAAACATCCTGATTATAATGACTCATTTTGGGATGACATCATCTTTGACCAAACATTCTCTGTTCCTGAAAAGTTTGAACTGTCGGAAATGATATCAGATAAAACAGTATCTCTAGATATTCCAGAACTGAAGACCAGGTGCGAGAGAAACGGAGACATAGGCCCCTCTAAGGATCGCTCAGTCATTATCAGATGGTTGCGCTCTAATTTCCAAAATCCTAGAGAGTTTCTCTGATGACAAGAATAGCAGGAGTATATCCTAAAGAACGAGAAGGAAAACTAGATCCAAGATTTTTGGACTTATGACATTGATTCGACGACTGTACATAGTGATTACTGAAGCCATGATCGCAGATGGGTTTTTTAAATACTTTCCTGAGATCACAATGACCTTCGACCAAACCTCTCTAATGACACGACTTCACTCTGTCACAAAAAACCTGAAAGGATCAAAATCCCGAGCGACACACATAGTGACATATGCAGATTTCGAGAAGTGGAACTCTAATATGCGTAGCGAGGAAACAATAGAGATATTCCGCGACTTTGACAGATTATATGGATTTGTTAATGTATTTACCAGATCACATGATCTGTTCACTGAGTGTCAGTTCTATTTAGCAGACGGAACAAACACCCCAAATTGGAATGGAAATCAAATGATTGAAGGTATAGCAATTTGGAGCGGCCATAAAGGAGGTATTGAAGGATTACGACAAAAGGGCTGGACAATATTCACTATCGTTATCCTTAAATACATATGTGAATGGAGGCAAATTTCCTGCCAGTTGATGGGGCAAGGGGACAATCAGGTGCTCATCACGCATTACTATGAGAAAGAAGGAACCACCATTGCACAACAACACCACGATTTCATTAACCATCTCAATGAATTCTTAATAACAATTAGTCCCCAGTTAAAATTGGAAGAAACATGGTCTTTTTCTCATTTTTTCACGTATGGAAAATACCCTGTCCTAAAAGGAATACCTCTCCCCATGTCCTTGAAAAAATTGAGCAGATGTAGCCATTTGAATAATGAGGGGATGGCTAACCTAGATTCTGCCTTGAATTCTATTACAGCAAACACTATCTCCGCTGTTAATTCGTCTTATAATCCAATCATCCCACTCCTTGTGTCCAGTTGGGAAACCTCTACTGCAATAAAAGTATATTTAGAGGAGCCCTTTTACGGACCTTCCTTGGTCCGATTTACCAAGAATTTACTTATTAAAATGCCATCTGGTATAGGATCACAGATTACAGTGAGAGAAGACATTCATACTTTTTGTGGAAACCTTATGAGAAACACCAGGAAACTCACACTTGCACTATGTTTTATTCCGATTGCTTTAGGAGGATATCCTGTTTATCAGGTTTCTGACTTAATGATGCAAGGATTCCCTGATCCTGTTTCTTCATCCATATGGAAATGCAATAGTCTCTACAAAATTGTTCCTGATAATCTTTCTTATATACAAGAGACTCTCATCCGAGCATTGAATCCCCGACTCAGTGCACGAATCAATCCTGAGCTATTGTGTCAAAGTCCCACAAGTTTAAATCTCCTTAGGGGTTCCAGACCAGCTGACCAAATCAAACGACTAGTCTTAAAGTACAAACCGAAAATTCCTGGAATCGTCAACGAGGCTTTCAAGTACTTTTTAGAACAAAGTCAAGAAGAACAAGATACCTTGGCAGCTGCTTTGATTTCTATGGAACCTGTCCATCCTCGAATCATGGCTTCCATATATGAGTCCACACCCACAAGAGTTGCACAGGCCATGACCAGAAAATTACAAAATACAAAGACTTTAGAGACAATGATGTCAGAAAACCAGGACTTTGAATTCAATAATTGGACAGTCTCAGAAAACGATTTTGAAGGAGGAATCATCACTAGGAAACCCAAGCACTTGACAGAATTAAACTACATCTTCGAGAAAAATCCGTTTCATTCCGTTTTATTAATCCTCAATCAATCACACCCAGATCACAGTGTACTTGACAAATGTGCCACCAGATATGCCCACGAATTAAGGACAGAGTCATAGGAAAAGGATTTAAAAGGAGTTACAGTAGCAGTACCCATGGAACTCATGACATTAACTCAGGGAATCACAGGTTATGCACAGAGGATCACCATCCAAATGAAGAACTTGGTTATGTTAGGGGCCAAAGAAACGATGAAATTAAAGATGACAGAACAAAGGCCTTTTCATCTTTAGGACCGCTCAGACCATTTTTTGGATCTAAAACAGAGGAAAAAGTCTAATATGAAGGAGAAAAACTCGTCAGTCACTCCGCCCATGCTCAAGACAGCCCTGAAAAACCTAAGACTAATCGTATGGGGAACACATCCCGATTCAAATTTGGCTCAACTGATTACATCTATCTTCTCCCATATGACTGATCTAGATTGGAGAGTTCTAATTCCACAACCTGGAAACGTCTCCGGAACATTAGAGCACAGATGGTGAGATACCCGAACAGAGCATTGTGTATCCCCTTCCATGATGTTTACACCCAGCACACACTTTACTGTTAACACAAATCAGTTTCAGCCAGAGAAAGCATCTCACATTGTATTACAAGACAATGTGAATATCAGCCATCAATCTATCTTCTCTTACATAGCTGCATCCAATTTCTTTAACTGCCTGTTGAACAAGGAGATTCTTAAGACCTCTCATTGGCATGTTAAATGTACACAATGCATAATGGAAGTGGATGAAAGCATGATAGATATCCCAGACAGCGATACATTTCAGTCATTACTTGATCTTTATTCACGTCCCAATCCTTCACCGTATGCGTGGATCTCCGCAGAGAGGTTAAAGCTTCCTCAAAATGTAGTTCCGACTTATGAATCAATATCTTTGGACATGACAGACAAGGATCTAGATCATCTTTTTCTGTTATCTGCGTGTGAATGGATTTTATCCAACCATTCCTACAAT
Source organism: Aphrophora alni (assembly GCA_963513935.1). NCBI lineage: Eukaryota > Metazoa > Arthropoda > Insecta > Hemiptera > Aphrophoridae > Aphrophora > Aphrophora alni. Next base: position 47,988,062 of record OY740773.1, on the reverse strand, counting down.
GTTAACAAAGAGCACGAATGGACTTAACCAGAATCACAAATGATGATTCCCATTGTGGTTGCTTTAAAAGTCAAAGCTGGCCTCTTGTTACAAATGCTTGCAGACCTGATGTTGTTAGATTCAATTTTTAAGCGGATTGCATACTGGAATGGAAGGACCCGAAAACTAAACATGACTTATGTAATACAATCAGAAATTACCAAGTTGAATAATGTTCCCGTAGTCTGGTTCCTTCCCCTTAATTCTTTATTTCTGTCAGCAAATCTATCAATTCCTCTTTCATGACTATCCCTATGTGTCTGCACCTAGAAATTGTCCTCCAACTCCAATGGAAAAGGCTGCATGTCTCAAAGAGCTGTTAACGAACATCTGGAGATCCCGCTCCACAACATCGGGCATCAAAAATAGAGGTCTGACCATTCTTAGAGGTGGCATCATCAAATCTTCCAATCCACTATTTCATCCTGAGGTCCTATCCTGTTTATACTCATTATGTAAAGAAGACGTAATCCCTTCAGATGTTAGTGATATTCTATCAACTCGAAGAATCTACACTCGTCAGCTCGGAAGTACGGAAAGAGGAAACACCCTCTCTTATATAAGAATGGAGGATTTTGATTCGGACGAAAAATACTTGTTAACCAAAGACAAAGTTCAACAAGAGGCAGGTATGGCTACTATCATAGATGCAGCTCCAGAAACCCTTAGCAAAAAACTGGGAGACAGGGCTCATCCTCAAGGAATTCTACCAGGACAAGAGGATCACCACTCAATACGAGCTAGTCATGTGTTGAACTTACAGGTCTCTTATGATCACATGTTTTACAATCCCATCACAGAGAATGGAACGATGAGACTTCTACGGATCGACAATGTGTTTAAGTCATCTTCACTCAACCATCTTTACAAAGAAGCAGTCATCATAACCACGACACCTTACAAATTACTCTTCTGTTTCAAGTTTATATCTTCCCACATGTGTATCCATTTTAAGAACGAAACAATCCTGTGCTGTGGAGACGGAACCGCAGGATTTTCCGCACTGTGTTGTCAGGTCTTCTCTTCATGCAGTCATCTATAATAGTTTCTATCATGTCGAAAATCAAAGTTGTATGGGTAATGATGCTTTCATTCCTGCAGCCTTTATCGGGAACAGAATAAAACCAAACCAGATACTAGGGTTAGAAGATGTGATTGAAGGACCTTCTGACATAACAACTGATGCCTTTCGGAGCTAAATTACACACCTTCACAAAGACATTGTCATGATCGTTTGTGATGCAGAGGGGGATACACTTCATCATCCTAACAAAGGATTAAAGATTGTTCAAAACCTAGTCTCAATTGCAAAAAGTTGCAAGACTAAAACTGTCATCATTAAAAGCTACGCATCCCGGATAGATCTAATAATTGCTCAATGCCATCTCCTTACCACTATTTACAAGCAGGTCAACTGCCTTCAATCACACTTTTCAAATCATGGTAATACAGAAGTATATCTTATAGCCTCCAATAGAAGAACAATCCCGTCTATGGGATCAGCTGATATCGATGAAGAAGGCACCATCTGGATTCGCGGGCAAGTCCCAACAAGTGAATCATTCATTGGACTGAAGACAAACTTAATGATGCTCCCCTACCAACATTTCTGTGAGTTGGTTGCAGACCCCTATACTGAACTTCTAAGAAACCCTGGAGTGGATACAATGATTTATGTTGCATGGCATAACTATCTGAAACAATTGGACCAATTAACCTCTCACGTTTTCCCTCAAGATCTGGTCCGAGTCCTATCAGAGGAATTCTCTTTAGTCAAATTCAATGCCAGGTCTAAGACACTTTTGAGAAAACATCTATTGAACACCCATGTTGCATCAAGGTTGTTGTTCCATTATCTTATATGGTGCCTGCTTGATGAGTGTGACTCTAGATTGCTATCATTTGAAACCAGTGAAAATGACCTTTTCTTCACCGTTTATGAGACAATCTCTTAGAAGCGGAGTATGACAATCTCCTCGTCTCCCCACAAAGGACGGAAATACAAGAGTTGGAAATTATCAACATTATTAACTCCAGCCATGTGGAATCAGATATATGCGACTCTGAGAGTGACGCGTCAATGCCCTAGAGAATGGGAATGGCCAATGTGTGGAGCAGATCTCTATCCATAAACAGTCAAACTGGTCACAGACTTCAAAGATTGGAAAGGCAAAATCGGAGTTGAACGCACATCTTTCTCTCAACTGCCACTGCCAGGAGAGGGATAACAGCTTTTTATCACTAGTGGAGCTGTGGATGTAGCCCAAGAAGAAATTGAGAATGACAGAGAGGATATACGCCTGATTAAGATTGGTGGAAGAGGGAGTTGCAAAAGGGGCAGTCAAAAAGCTGAGAGTCATGTTGGCATCCTCAAAGCGACTGAGCCCTGAGGGCGTCAAATTCAGGTCTTCACTCAACTATATGAAGCGAGAGTTCAGCGTTCTGGGAGAGTGTCCTGAGCAACCTTGAGTTAGACTTAGTGTACAATAAAAAAAATTAAATAAAAAGAAATGGAGGTGTGCTGGGCCCATAACCCAGAGGTCCGTGGATCGTAACCACCCTCTGCTACCATTCTGTGGCAAATGGATACTTATTTAAGATTATTATTATTAATTTAGGTGGGGAATAGAGGATCGTGGATCTTTTAAAACTTGGTCGGCACAACGGTCACAGCCCAGACCTATCGACTAAAACTAAATACCACTCAGTCAGCCAGCACGTGATTAGGGACTATTACTAATATTCTAAATAATAATTACTAAAATTAGATATAATATAATTAACTAATTTAACAATAATATTGTACACTAGGGATTAACTCTAACCAAAATAGTGGTCCCGATGTAGACACTAGCCTAAAATGGCCGCCATTCTACACTGCACCGGCGATCGCGGAAGCCGAATGTTTGCGCAAAATTTAACCCGGGGTCATCTGACCCTACCCAATTTGACTATTAAGCCATTATTTTTTAGGGGGTTTAAACTAGGAACAAAAGGTAAATACAATGATGAATCCGCGTTAAATGTGATACTTGCAGCCTTTTCCAACAGGTCCAGTTCCTTCCGAATGTGGTGCACAACCCGACTTCTGAGCTCGCAGGGTGGGGGAACCCGCAAGACATCATCCGCTGCCCCTGCATTTGTGGCACCGGGCAACTGGTACTGCACTGGATGCGGACACATGACTGCCACCCCGAGTGCAGGGGGAACTGTGGTGGGCAGATCACCACATTTTTCACATCCATAATGTTAGCAAAGTATTTATACTCAAATTTACATTTCTTACTGGAACATTGAGACAAAAAAGAAAGGGTATACCACCAATAATGTAACTGAAATTTAATGTTGGGGACAAGAAATATTTGAGGAAAGTTAATTTATTACTACTCTTAGGCTTCAGGGAAAAAAAAGTCACAAAAGCACCAAGTTTTATTACTTTCTACAAATGATAAGGCTGAAAATGAACAAAGGTCCAAGAGAAGAGGTTCGTCAATTCGAGTTACAAACAAACCTAAAATAATTCGAAATGATAATAGTTTTATGGGTGGTGTAAATGGCCTTGACCAAATGAAATATCGGTATCTTGATGACAGAATATTATTAAAATTTTGGAAGAAGGTGATTTTTAATATTTTTGGCCATATGTTATTGAACTCTTATTTACTTTATAAGCAGAATACTGATAAACCTCATAGTAGATAAGATTTTAACATATCTGTTGACGAAGAATTTTCAAAAGAGTGGCTTTCAACACAAGAAGAAAGAGCAAATGTATCCGGTTTAAAAAACATAACTCCGACGCGAATTTCTCGTGGTGGTGGAGATAGAGACAGAGTTAGTACTGGTATAATATTTGGCCTACTTGAAAAAATCTCATAACAGCAGACATCTAAACACATTGTAATAAGGCTTAAGATACTTACATTATCTGTGCTGATATTCTATACTGTTTGAATGATAACATCCGACTTAACAGGAGACATTATCACATACTGCATTATGGCTGCATATCCATACACCATCTCTGTTCATATATAATACTCGTTGAGTGATATCAATCTTAACAGCAGACATCAAAACACGTAATATGGCTTAAGATAATTACATTATCTGTGCTGATATTTTATACCGTTTGAATGATAACATCCGACTTAACAGGAGACATTAACTAATACTGCAATATAGCTGCATATCCATATACCATATCTGTTGATATATAATACTCGTTGATTGATGATATCAATCTTAACTTTTGTAATGGCACGCGGCTCAAATTGAGCCGATGTCGCCCATTGATGCAGACAGACAACTGTAAAAAACTCTGATATTGCAACTCGTCATTAGGGTTACTTAAAACCATCCTATCGAAATAAATGTTATACCATTGTAAAGCTGACGTTTCGTAGATGCATATACATGTAATCAAAAGTTCATAAAACGCTATAAAAATATTTAATTAATTGGTAAAGTTTGGCGTGTTTTAGACAGAAACATGACGGTTGGCAAAGAATACAAAAAGGAGTCGTCGTTTAGCAAGTTGTGAGAGTAGGCTTTACCGACCAATTTCCTTGAATATTATACTGTTCTTAGTACAAATCTTTACCTATCCAACAGACTTCGCCACATGTCAGTAAGACAAATAGTTTCATTCTAGGTTGTGTGCAAACAAAAAAACCGTTTTAGAGCAAAAAAAAAAAGGTTGCTTTCTTCAAGTCAACTTTACCCTAGTAAATGAATTCTTAGAAACATGAATTATACACCATTGAAAAGCTCGTATTTCAAGCTTTTAGAGTTATGTAATTTGATTATCGTGGTTTGGAAAATTGTCATTTTTATATTGAAAATGTAACAAATTATTTTTTTTCCCTAAATATATTTACAAATATATTAAAAATCTCAAGTAATGTTTGAAAAAAATCCAAAAAATCTATTAGTATGTTATTCATTAGCATTTCTGTGAAATTTCTTCTCCGTTACTCTTCGATTTTTTGGTATTTGACCAAAAAACTCCAAATGTGATAAATCTAACAATTTTTTTCACTACACACCTACATTCTATGCACCTTTTGAACATAATGAGATATAGAACTTATGTATAAAATATATATATTACTATGTTTGGTAAATTGTTGAAAATAAAATGACCAATGTCCCGAAATTCATAAAATATTTTTTTAAATTTTGTAAATGTAACAATTCCCCCCCCCCAAATATATTCACAAATAATACACAAAAATTGTGTATATCGGGGGGTTAAAGGTAAAACTACCCAAGGCCATTTTTTTGGAAATTGAGATATTTCACCCAGTTGCATAACATATTAAGATGTGTAATGTGGTAAAATCACCCAAGTCCTATTCTGTTTGGAATCTTGTTTATTATATAGTGTTCCTTTTACCAATTCTTTAAAATACAAGTTTTTTACTGGTAATATGACCCAAGTGCATATAGGTAGTTTTACCACAAGTGAATGTGCATTATACTATGGCAATAATACTAATGGTGAAACTACCCAAATCAACATAGGTAGTTTTACCTCTTTGGAAAACAGCTGTAAACAATAACAATGCTGACCATCTGATCTATTTAGCCACAGTTGTATTTTGTTGTCTCTGTGTTTATGTTTTGTTTGTAGTGCTTGCTATTAACAATACTTTTAGTTTGTTTTCTAAATATATAAATAATATGAAAAGGTCAGAGTTGATGTGTAGACTCTCAAAAAACAAAGAAACATTACACATAAGTGATGTTAATAATCGTATTTTATGTGCTAAAGAAAATGTTGTTGACGGCAAGACTGTGTTGGATTTTGAGGTTAGTCCTGGTACTTCTGTATCAGACTGTAGACTGTTAAAAAAAGATAAATCATTAAAAATTAGTGATGAAAATAGTTGTAAAATATATTATACTGGTAAGGAAAGTGTTGGTGAGAACAATGGTGAAGTGCATTTTGAGGTTAGTCTTCTTACTTCAGTAAAAAGTAATAGGCCTAAGCCTAATCCTGTTTCAAGGGACAATTGTAGGCCTACTGTTTCTCCTGACAAAAGTAAGGATATTCTTAGTTATCTTGATTTTGACTCTGATTGTAGTCTAGGATTTGGGTATGATTCCGACAAAGATAAAGAATATGCCCCTGACTATGCAGATGAAAGCAGCAGTGATAATGAAACACCACCAAATAAACGTTCCAAAACAGGGTATTTATTGTCGGACAATAACTTAGGTGATAACAATGAAATAAACACTACCAATAGTTTAACTGGTATTGAAAATTTGGTTGCTCATGCCGTAGCTGAAAGTAATAATAGCGACAGAGGTGAAAAGTCGGACCTACCTGCTTGTGTATTACCCATTGTGACAGCTATACCCGATGAGGAAACACAAAGCCCTTCTAAAAAGCGGTCTCGTTGGAGCATTTCACGACCAAGCAGTTGAAAAATCAATAAAAATAAAACTAAAAAAAAGTCAGGACTTCCATATTTATCCAAAACTGGCAAAACTATGGCTGCAAAAAACTCCAAAATGATTGATTGCAGTAAGTGTTTTTTTAAGTATACTGCACATTTTACGGAAGAAGATCGACAACGAATTTGTCAAGAGTTCACAGCTGCTTCCTTCGATAAACAAAAAGACTTTATACTAACTAGAGTGAAACGTCGTGATGTTGAAAGAAAAAGGAAAAGAAAATTATTAGATGAAGAAAGGCCTGAAAAAAAGTTTAGTTATGTGTATACTTTTTTACAGAGTAATGAAGAAAAACGTGTATGTAAAGCTTTTTTTTTAAACACACTTTGCATCAGTAATGGTCCATTAAAAACTGCATTTGCGAATAAGTCTCCACTAAGTGGCACATTCAGAAGGAAGGACAACAGAGGGCATAAAACCCCCCCAAACAAAACAACTGAATATTGGATAGGTAAGATAAAGGATCACATTGAATCCTTTGTTGTTATGGAAAGCCATTACTGCAGGAGAGACACAAAAAAACTGTATTTAGACCCAACATTATCCATCAGAAAAATGTACGAACTGTTTCAGAAATTGCATGAGAGTGAAGAAGTGCCAAAAGAATGGGTTTACAGAAATATATTTTGTACTCAATATAATATAAATTTTTTCACACCTTCAAAAGACAAGTGTTTGATTTGTAAAAGGTATCAGGAAGCAAAAGGAGAAGAGAAAAGTCTGTTGCAGAACGATTATGACACTCACATCACGAGAAAAAATAAGGCTAATGATAGCAAAGACGCAGATAAAAAAAGAGCGGAGAGTGACAGTACTTTTGTAAGTGCCACTTTTGATTTGCAAAAGGTTTTGCAAATACCTATATCTGATGCAGGTCCAGTTTATTACAGCAGAAAACTTTGTGTCTACAATTTAACCGTGTACGAGGCTGCATTGCCCAACAAAGCTTACTGTTTCACATGGAATGAATGCAATGGAAAAAGGGGAAGCTGTGAAATTGGCACATGCATACTAAACTGGTTTGAAACCTTGCCCGATAATGTAAAAGAAGTATCCCTCTTTTCTGATACGTGCGGTGGCCAAAATCGCAATCAGTTTATCGTTGCATTGTTTTTGTATATTGTTCAGACCAAGAATGTCGAAGTGGTAGAACACAAATTTATGGAGTCAGGACATTCAAAAATGGAAGTAGACTCCATGCATGCTGCTATTGAGTACGCTCAGCAAAATGTTCCCATCTTCAGTATGTCTCAATGGTCAACCGTATTTGCAATAGCACGTTCAAACCGTAATCGGAATAAGAAACAAAAGAAGAAACCTATTAAAGCTGGATATATGGTCAAAGAATTGAAGTTTAATGATTTTAAAGACTTAAAAGAACTTGGAGCTAGCGTAATTGAAAACAGAACCAAAGACTCAGAAGGTAATACAGTTCAGTGGCTGAAGATTAAACGACTTCGGTTCGAGAAATTAAAACCAAATATAATTTCTTTTTCTTATGAGTACCAGGGTGACTACCATTATCTCCATGTTTACACATTACAGCCTGGGAGGCCTAGGACCATAAACCTGAAGCAACTCTACTCAAGCCAGTTACCAATACTGCAGGTGAAAAAGAAGGATCTTCTTAAGCTCTGTCGAACTGGAGTAATTCCAAAAGAATACCACCAATGGTTCTCATCCATGAAGACAACCAAAGATGCCGGTCAAGATGAAACTCCTGAGCCAGCTATTGAGGAGCAATTGTTCGAAGAAATTGACCTATAACTTTTCAGCTGTTTCAAATGTGTTTTTCAACTGTTGTGTTGATTCGGCTGTCATTTATTTAATATTATTAACTCAATTAATTCAAAGTTATCTGGCTTTTGGTGACCATATTTCTACTTTTAGTATTTAGGTTAATAAACAAGTTTATTTCTGTTCCTACTTCTTTTTTTATAAATTTTTCCTAATAATTTAGCATCGCTTGGGTATTTTTACCTCTAATATGTAAAACCGGTAAAACTACCCAAGTCCTGTTTAAAAATTTTATAACATTTCTTTAAAATAAAATAACAAAATAATTAACCCTACAAGTAATGGTTATTAATAAAAAGAGTATAAGCTGTAATGAGGAAAAAATTTAACACAGTCTAAAACTTTTATGAATTTACAACATTCACGTTTGAAACTTTATTTTTGCTTTCCTGTAAAATGCATTAAATGTGACTTGGGTAGTTTTACCTTTAACCCCCCGATATCTTAGAAATAGGTAGTAAGCTATTGATTTTGGATTATACAGGTTTTTCCTGAAAAAAGGTAACTTCGTTTTTGACATGTACCATACTTACTCCAAAACCGTCTCAATAATTTTTTTTTATTACATAGATGAATTCTATGCATTTTTCTGAGAAAATAGATATCTTATAAGTTAGGTTTTGTGTAAAAATAATATATTTTATTAATTTTTAAACAAATGAAGAATTGTCAAGAAAATTAACATTGCCGGCTATAGGGTTAAGATCCATACATTATCTGTGCTGATATACTATACTGTTTGAATGTTAACATCCGACTTAACAGGAGACATTAAAGGCCCGTATCCACAGTGCGAGGCTGCTCGCTGGGAATGCCTCGTGGTGGATACTTGGCTTGGCCTCGGACTGTGGATACCGGGGTTGCTTGCTATGAGGCGTTCGCGTCGCACAATTCGAGGCAAGCCGTGTGCTTGTCGGTAAAAGAGCAGTGCTCAAAGGTGCCTCGCCCCGAGCTGTTCATCAAGTGGATACCTGTGCTGTCTGCCTCACACCGTACAAGACACAATTCTACAAACCAACAAACCTCCAATACGAAACTGTCAGTCAACATGGATTATAATCATGACTTGATCAGAAAATTAGTGAAATTTTATGAAACTAAACGTTTACTGTGGGACTCGAAACACCGTGACTATTAAAATAAAAACAAGAGAGAAGACATGTGGCGCGAAATATCGCTTTTATTGAATTTTTCGGTGAAAGAACTGAAAAAGAAGATGACGTCTCTGTTGGGCTCTTACTGACGTGAAAGGTCAAGGGAAAAGAAAAGCCAAGTTACAGGATCAGGTATGTTTTTAATCGTTATTTTACTACATAATACAATTAAAACATTAAAAATTTGTGTACAGTTCACTTAGTTAAATTTTTGACGTGATTTAACAGTTCTCATACCATTGACTCATATATTTCGTTGTGTTATTACTTACTATTTGGTTTTCTAAGCTTGATTTGGTTTTCTAAATTTTGTTGGGTTTAAAGGCGATTTCAAGCTATTTTTCTTAAATATAGACTCGATATAATATTTTAAAACCAAAATTTGAAATTCATTAGAATTCTACAGAGGTCAGACAATCACTGAACAAAAAAATACTAATCAAACAAATTTTGTTTTTGAATTTCCTATTTAAAAAAAAAAAATTTTAATTCATTAGCGTTTTCCAGAGTTCCAGAGGTCAGTCAAACAGAAGTTAAATTGGCAAGAACTTAATTGAGTTTTAATTTTACAGGTCAAGGAGATATTTTCAAGTCAAAATGGTTTGGATACACATTGTTTGACTTTCTTTCTGATAAGGACATGCCAAATGACACATCCGATAAAATGGATAATGTAAGTACATTTAAAAACATTTTAGAGAGCCTATAATGAGATGAGTTTTGAAATAAGATACTATGATGTAATATGATTGTTGAAGTCTATTGAAGGTAATAAGATGATTTTTTTATGTATTTTAAAGAAGAATAAGTAATATTGTAATTTGAAGTGTTTGTAATTTGATAATGAAGTTTTTAATGTTTTATTAGATTTGTGGAAGAAATTTTATGCCTTGTCCCAGCAAGAAAAATAAGTAATTTGAGAATTAATGAATAAAAGGAAAATTAATGAGTACCTAATAATAACTTAAGTAATAAATTTTTTGGGTGAATGACAAGATAGGTTTTAAAAAATGAAATGCAATTTGAATGGGGTAAATAACACAATTAGGCCCTAAGTGATAAAATGTAATTTTAAATATTAATTAAGAGATTTTTAAATTATAAAATAAGAAATGAAAATTGTTAATTCTAAAAAGTATAATTGATAACTAGAAGGTCTATGGTATAGTTTGATGCAGACTTGGTAGAAAAGATATGGAGATTTTTTTTTTTTCTTTTAGCAATCAGGAGTAGACACTCTGACGGAATTAGGTCATAAGATAAAAGTTGAGTGATGGACAGCTCAACGATAAGAAGTTGATGAAGGTTTTTTGATGATGAATAAGATTTGGTTATAAGTGGTTTGACTGATTATGATATGCAACTAGGTAGATTTATTGAATCAATAGATTATATAATAAGATGATTAATGTAAGATAAGAGAGAATATTTCTTATTTTAAAGTTTTGTTTTCTTTAAAGGAATATGAATATTTTTAGTTTGCTGAAATTTTTTATTTTTGGAAATCTATAGGGACCGAATTTGAAAGTTTTTTGTTTTTGTAGTTAAAATTTTTTTTGTTAAATAAAAGAGAAATCTGTGTTTCAATATTATATATTGAATCACAGCTTTGATGGGGTATCTGTAATACCAAAAATGGTAATTTTAACTAAGATAACCAAAAAATGGTTATATTAAGATTTATTTTGAAATTGAATTGGTGGGGGACTTCAGAAGTCAAAAGAATGACTCAAAGTACTTGTTAAAACTAGGGTAATAAAATTTAAATATAGGTTTCCAAAATAATAATATTATGTATAAAATATTAATTATAATTTGTAATATAAAAATGTTTAGGATAAATGTAGAGTTATAAATTAAATACAATTTTGTGTATATGTGATGTAAAGTGCTGGTTGTCAGGCGGAAGTAAAGTCGTATAGGGAAAACGTGGTTTTATGCAAGCTTGGTCAATGTGTTAAGCAGTTGAAAGGTAATGCTTGAGCAAGATGGATGTGTTGTTGTGGGGGTAAGAAGTTTCATATGGAACAGTGAATTTTGTGCAAATATGTATATTGACGTAAAATCAACATGATAGACGAAGAATATGAATGTAAACACAGTAACTATTAGTGTAGATATTGAGAAATAAGTTTCTAAGTGAGATTGACGGTTTTTAATGTTAGACCAACCAATTACGAATAGTAAAATGGCTACACGCTAGACAGTTTAAGTATTTTCAGATCATAGTTGTACCTGACCAAATATGAACTATTTGAGAGGTGTTTTGGTGAAAAAAGACAGTGAACATTTATTTAAATTGAACTTTTGTTTAAGTGAACAAAAATAAGCGTACACGTGGTGTTCAAATATCTTCAGTTGATAACAAGACAATTAACTATAGACATTGTATGAAAGATTTGAACTGTTTATTCGTAGGTTCAGTATTTAAAATGTATGCCTACTAACTATGTGATGACGGGAATAAATAGAAGGATGGTTAAAAGTCGATTAATCCAGTATCAGGACAATGTTCAGCACGTGCAAAAAGATGGCGGGAGTTCATCATCAGAGAGACGACTCATCATTTCCTAAGGCAGAAATCGAGATCTACAAAAGGACTGGTAACATGTATAAAAGACAATTTTAATCAAATGTTGTAAAAATATATAAAGTCAAAATTGTTTTTTGTTAAAAATATTAATTATAGGATTTTTAGATATTAGAAGCTTTTGTTGTTTTAAAATAATAAACTTTGATGCTTTAAGATAAAGGATGTCTATTTAAAAGACATAAATTTTACTAAAATATAGTAATTTCAATGATTTTTAAAGCAGATAAAATAAATCTGTTTTCTTTTATTTTATTATTAATTTTTAATGAGTTGCAACCATAATAAGTAGATTCATTTATTAAAAATTTTAACTTTCTTAAAAAGACAAATAAAACAATTTATAATAAGAAATTATAACGAATTTCCATGTATATTCATAACCCATGTTGTTCAATAAATTATGTACAATTTCAGCACAACAAAATAAGATTTTCTTTATTTCACCGAGAACCACTGTAAGTACACTTTCAAAGGGATTTGCGACCCTGAGAAATTTCAATAGTAACAATTAACTTCTTTTTTCAAAATTGGTAAGCTAACGCTACCTGGCGCCCATAAAGCTTGGCATATCTTTATAAATAATAATAATTAAAATTCATTTTCATTTTTTTTGTAACAAAAAATATATAAGAACTCTTCAAGTTCATCAAGCTCATATATTATAACTATTACAGTTTACTTTAAAACACGCCAGTTGCGTGGGGATAACTTTGGATTATTTATGTGCTCTTGGGTTTAAAAAACAAAAATGTCTTATGGTACCCTATCCAACTAAGTATTTACAATGTTTATTTTGTTAACAGGCTAATATGCAAAGGGGTCCGGAGGAAACTCGAGAAGAATCATACAATGATGAATCTATTGTCGATGAACCCGCAACGGCCAAAGATGAACCACCTGCGTCTACTAATACAACGATGGCGTCTACAACGACGGTGTCTGCTTCTAACTTGTCCCAAGCTAGGAAAAGAAAACATCGCAATGATGCTGATAATCCGCAAAATGAAATGCTACTTAAAGCATACTCCATTTTGAAAAAGACATCGGCTACTCCTACTGACCACCATGAAACTTTTGGAATGCATGTGGCAAGTGAACTAAGGAAATATGACTGCAACACTCTACCTCATGTGAAGAGGGCAATATTAGATGTGTTGTTCAGAGCAGATATTGGAGAATTTGCCCCCACTCACAACGTCCGTAACACTGCTGGATACTACAGTTCAAATTTCAGTACAACCACACCTACTTCGTCTCGAGCTAGTTACCCTCCAACTCCTACTCCTCCACCTTCCAATGTTTTACTTATTCAATCCGAAATAGATTCAAGGCCTCCACAACAAGAAGACACTTTACTACACTACCTGACTAACATAAATCCTGAACAAATGTAATAACATGACATGTAATATGCAAGCTACATTGTTTAACTTTACAATATATTGATCTTTTGAAGTAAATTGTTTTCATACCTTTATGTAGTCCCTTAGGGCTTCAATCAGTGCATCACATACTTCTGGAAGAATCACAGATATTCGTTGTTTGGATATACGAAAGAGGTATTGCAAACTTGAAAATGAATCTCCAGTTGCTAAGAATCTCAGAGTAAGAGCTAATCTTTCCTTGACGGTAATAGCACTTCGCATGTATGTGTCACATTTTTTCACGGCAGGCTCTATCAATGTAATTAAATGTTCAAAATATTGCTTGGACATTCGCAAAAAATTTGGCATGTCTTCTTCGAACCTCACGTCTTCTAGGAATCTGTTCCCATATTCTAATCGATTTTGATAAATTTTTTTGACCCACCAACGTCGTATTTTCCGTTGATTTTTTCTAATACTCGTCGCCATCACAATAAAAGCAGCGGCAGCAACTTGCACATTTCTCATCAAAGACATTGTATTGACTGCCTTCACTACGAATGCGGGTGGTTCGCGTGCTCGCAGTGAGCATTCGTGGTTACACAACTAGCTGAAGAGCGTATGCCTCACCCTGAGGCAGATGGCGCGAGGCATTCGCAGCGAGCAGCCTCGCACTGAGGATACGGGCCTTAACACATACTGCATTATAGCTAGATATCCAAACAACATCTCAATTGATATATAATACTCGTTGAATGATGATATCAATCTTAACAGCAGACATAAAAACACATTGTAATAAGGCTTTAAGATCCATACATTATCTGTGCTGATATTCTATACTGTTTGAATGATAACATCAGACTTAACAGGAGACATTAAAACATACTGCATTATGGCTGCATCTCCATACAATATCTCTGTTGATATATAATACTTGTTGAATTATATCACTCTTAACAGCAGACATCAAAACACGTAATATGACTTAAGATCGTGACATTATCTGTGGTGATATTCTATACTGTTTGAATAATAACATCAGACTTAACAGGACACATTAAAACATACTGCACAATGGCTGCATATCCATACACCATCTATGTTGATATATAATACTCGTTGAATGATGATATCAATCTCTTAATAGCAGACATCAAAACATGATGTAATAAGGCTTAAGATACTTACATTATCTGTGCTGATATTCTATATTGTTTGAATTATAACATCCGACTTAACAGGACACATTATCACGTACTGCATTATGGCTGCATATCCATACACCATCTCTGTTGATATATAATACTCGTTGAATGATATCAATCTTAAATGCAGACATCAACACACGTAATATGGCTTAAGATAATTACATTATATGTGCTGATATTTTATACTGTTTGAATGATAACATCAGACTTAACAAGAGACATTAACACATACTGCATTATAGCTACATATCTATACAACATCTCTGTTCATATATATTACTCATTGAATGATATCAATCTTAACAGCTGACAACAAAACACGTAATATGGCTTAAGATAATTACATTATCTGTGCTGATATTTTATACCGTTTGAATGATAACATCCGACTTAACAGGAGACATTAACTAATACTGCAATATAGCTGCATATCCACATCGCTACCTTAATTTGCAAACCTCGTAACTCCATTTTTTTTGAAATTGACAATTTTGATACCAGCCTTTGAAGCAAAAATATCCCTATCGTTATGTAAAGCCCTTATCTCCAAAACAAAATTATTGTTTAAAATATTTAAGTTTAAAGAAACCTCGTAACTCTGGTATTTCATTTTTCATGTTGGCAAACCTTCTAACTCCCAAGTTGTAGCATTGTTTTCAGAGTGGAAAGTTGTGAAGTGTCATTGTTTTTGTGTGTTTCAGTAGTTTTTAAACTATTAAAGACCTTCAGCTTTGCTGTAATCACGGAGAAGTAAGTACTGATCAACTTAAATGTTCGAAACTAGATATATTTTAACTAAAAATAGCTGTAAGTGTAGAATAAAAAGGAAAGAGGAGTTACGAGGTTTCTACATTTTGACTGAGTTTAGGTTATGTTTGTTTTTGATAGGGAGTTACGTGTTTTTACCAATAATAACAAGCTTTATGGTAACACGCTTTATTAAACTAAAA
The DNA here is from genome assembly GCA_963513935.1 of Aphrophora alni. NCBI lineage: Eukaryota > Metazoa > Arthropoda > Insecta > Hemiptera > Aphrophoridae > Aphrophora > Aphrophora alni. The sequence goes on along the minus strand of OY740773.1, from coordinate 47,972,489 downwards.
CAATTTAAAACTTTAGACCTAAAAAATTGTATCTTTTACTAATCAATTACCAAAATTATACTTAAGGATTTTTTTAAATTGACTGTAGGATTTTTAGTGTAAATAATTGCCATGCGTAAACAATTTACTGCACTCAAAGCCGTTTGTTGGAGGTACTGTTGAGTATTTTAATACTGAACAGTACTAAAATTATACATTTATTTTCAGAGTATCAAGAGGAAGTCAAGAGAATATTACCAGAATTTCAAGAGGGAAGAGAATGCTTAACATGGCACTGGAACAAAACATTCCATTAGAACATAGGCCTATTATCATTCCATCGACACAAACAAGTTGCAATCTAGAAAATGAGGAACCGGTACCTTTCACTGAAAAAAATAGCATGATTGAAATGTAGAGGTTACACTTATACAGTTTCAAAGTGGCCCTTGTTTACAAGTCTGAAACCAATATGGCTGACAACAGTTTACAAAATTTACAGAACCAAATAGCACCTTGTCCTACTGTCATCTAGTCAGCTTATAAGTGATTGAGACAATTGAGTTACAAAACGACTCTCGTCCTTTCTCAACATACTTATAAACAGACAGTTTTAATATTGCATTTGCCTTATTTGTCAGTTTTTCTTCAATATTATTTTAATTTTTAGGTTGGCCAACCTTTTTTCTATCCAGTAATGTAAAAGATAAAATTATCCAACGATCACATGTTGTGTAATGTTGTTACAAAGGTTTCCTAATTTCAGTCATTATTGTCGGGTATATTGTGTGCTGAAACTAAGTGTCTTAGTGTTTTGAAGTTTTTAAAGTGAAGTGTACTTTTGTAGTAGCTTTTAAAACTGTGCTTCACTTTTAATTTTATTAAATTACAAAATCATGGAGTATGATGCTGAAACAAGCAACTGTCTTGAATTTGAGGTTAGGAGGGTAGATGGATTAATAACTCCTGCTGAAAAAGGTAAGGCTCTAAAAAAAGTATCTAACCCTAATCAGTGGAAGAAAAATCTCAAGAAAAAAGTAATCCATTCATCAAAACGATTGCCAAAGAAACCTACTTCTATTCACCAAGGAAGGAACCATTTTCAATGTCATGACATAACTATGCAAGATGTGAGGATATTCCACGATATTTTTTACCCTATATCAATTGACTATGCTAAGGTTAAAATTTACCAAGACAATTTGATCTTGAAATACTCTGCTTCAGATACCCCAAAACGCCAGCGTTATAGAGGAGATCGGAAGCAACAGACAAAGGTATGGCACAAGTATTTTATGCCGATGAAAAAGAACGGTGCTATTATTGTGCAGGTACAAATATGCCAAAAAAGGTTTTGTGAAATAACAGGTTTTGCTAAAAAAACGTATACAAAGGGTTTGTTTGGAACATTTCAATTCCGGACTTTCTGCCAGAGAAAATCGAGGAGGAGACCATCGCTCTCACTCTTTTGAAAATAAACAAGAGTCAGTTAAAAGATTTATTGAAAACTTGAAACCTTTACAGTCACACTACTGTCGAAACACTTCCACTAATAAACAATATCTGGACAGTGACCTATCCATTAAAAACTTTATGATATGTATAACACAAATGTGACTGAAAGTTTAAAAGTTAACTATGAATATTTCCGTAATATATTTATTTCTGGTTATAACATAAGTTTTGATTCTCCAGCCACAGACAAATGTTCAAAATGTACAGAATATGAAGAAAGACTTAAGCTAAACAGAAATGATAGAAATATGGAAATTGAGTTTGAAAATCACAAACGCCGTGCAAATGCATTGTATGAACATTTGCGTACAGAAAAAGAAAACACAGTCACATTCTCCTTCGACTGTCAAAAAATCTTGGTTTTGCCAAAGATCCCTGATCAAGCTGCCTATTACTCTCGGCAGTTTTACTTATACAATTTTACAGTTTGTGAGGAACATCTAAGGCAACACAGAAAAAAGATCAGGTTTTTATTTATAATTGGACTGAAGCAGATAGTCACAAGGGTTCCAATGAAATTGCATCCGCTGTCTACCACAGATCGACAGCAACTGACATGAGCAAGTATGAGACCGTCCGCTTATTCGGAGATGGTTGTGGCGGCCAAAACAAAAATTCTATTATGGTTGCCATGTTAATAAAGTGGCTTTCTGAAGCTCCCGATAATGTTAAGGAGGTTCAACTCTTTTTTCCAATTCCAGGACATTCTTATATTCCTCCGGATAGAGTGTTTGGACGAATCGAGAAAGAACTACGCACAATTAGTACAATAGTAAAACTTGAAGACTACTATGCTGTCTTTCAGAAAAACGGAACTGTTCTTAAGATGGGAGGGATTTTCATGTGTCCGACTGGAAAACGGCGACAGGAGATGTCTTGCTTAAATCTGCCAATTGGCATTTTAAATTTGCAACCACAAAAAGATTTATAATCAGTAGAGGAAAAGTTCCAACTGCACCAATTGTTGTACAGGGTGAGAGTGCCTACAATTCAGACACTAGTGTAGCCAAAAAAGTGTGTCGACGAAACAAGACTGATCGTGACATTATCCCTTCTGTGCTAAATTGTGGTGTTGGGGTAAAACAAGCAAAAAAGGATGATGTGAAGAAATTACTTGATCTACACGATGGAAAAGATTGGAAAACCATTGATTTCTTGAACTTCTACAAAAACATAATTTACTCTGAATCTCCTATAGAAGAAAATTCCGAAGATGAAATTGAAGGAGGACCAATGGAGAACTTGGGTGAAATTTTGTAAATAAATTAACACGGACATTAAATTTTTAAATATTTTGTTGTTATTGTAAAATCAACTTCTTAAGTTTTTAATGTAACTATCTTCTAACTAACTTATGTTTTATGTTCATGGAAAATATTGTTTTATGGTGTTATATTAGAGATTTTTATTTAATAATATTTAGCTTACATTTAAATCAAAATATTTGGTATTTGTAAATAATAAAACTATTTAAATTACAACTTTACTGATTTATTTATTACAGTTCCAAACGTCATCTTGTCCACACCAAGATGGCCGCCTACAGGTCCAAAACGAATCTTGTCCACATTACAGTTCCAAATCAACCCCTTTCCAAATTAAAATGATTAATTTTGAAAAAACTATTAAGACTTGTTATAAAACTTTCACACTAAATTACTATTGTTGAAATAAACCATTGTGCCAAAAATCCTACTTCTTAATAGCCTTTTTGTTATTTAAATATAATTGGACAACTCAATTGTCACACAACGTTGGGCAATTTGTTATTTAAAGTAAGTTCGCCCCACTCCACGTTTTCTAAAATTGTTACAATTGTCACGTGTACGGTGTGTGACTCGGGGGATGATTCACAGTCGTTTCCTCGAAACAACTTTCTCTTCACACGAACCCCATCCGACCCTTATGGGCTCAGTGGTCTGCCAGCTGTCATACCGTAACATTTAAACGCTGTGTAGTAAATCGCTTAAAATTAAGTTTATTATTAAGTGTAGATTTTATTACATAGTTTAGTGATTTTAGTATTCATTTTTAGAAGTAGTGGACAACTTTAATTAGGCATAAGGATGGATGTCTTATCTCCAGTGATAAAAAATAAAAGTGGACAAGCAATACATAGTGCTAAAAAACAGTGTGTTATAAACATTTACAAGATAGTATTGGATGAAAATCCAGGAATTTTGAAAGACAGTGCTATCCAGAGAGTAGCAAGTAACACATGAGCCATAACCCGAATGTGCACATAGAGTTTTATCAGATGCCTGAGGAGGAATTAATTAAAAAACACAAATTGCAAAAATCCTGTTAGCATTAGAACAGGGAACTATAAAGCAGCATAAGGGTAAGGCTTTGAATGAATTCGAAATGACCATGTCAGCCAATAAACCAACACAGGAGATTGAAGTAGAAGACAGTGCAAATCGTACCCTCACTTCTAGCTCAGATGAAGATGAGGAAAAGTCTCCAAAAGAGATAATACATATTACACATAAGCAAGTAACAAAAAGAAGAAAGGCACCTACCATTAGGGGACAATGGTCTCAGGCAGAAGTTGCGAAGTTACAATCATTCTTTGCGGAAGAATTGATTCTCGCCGCAGGCCATAATACGAAAAAAAGGTATGATAGCTTTATGTCTCAGTTTCCTGAATTTAAACAACGTGGTAGCTACTTAACACTTTGGCTGCCAATCCATTTTTAAAGGTTTATACACAAAGGCCGTAAGTTATTTCCATAGTTACTCTGCCCGGCCAGAGTATCAATTTGATACACACAATGGTATTGTACTGCAAGCCGTGTGTATCATTCTGATACACAGACAAGTCCATGTTCTGCGGTCTGTGAATCAGAATGATACACAATTTCTATTGAAATAAAGGTAAGGCTAGTCAGGCCTGGCCTGGTAGAAGTGCAAGACACCAATGGTTCTTAATATTTCCACTAGATATTGTAACACCTAAAAAAGTGTTAATTTAAATTGAATAGTAAAAGTAACTGGGAATCGTTTAAAATTATTTGGGAGGGGGTAAAATGAGTCGAAAACATGACTTGTAATAATAATTTAAAAAAGTAAGGGAAATTAAATTAACTAGATTTCTAAACTAAAGTAAATTAAATAGGTTGTGTATTATAAAAAATATAGACAAAAGACTTGTTGTCAAGGGAATATATTTGAATAATGTGCGTGACGAGATGTGACTTGTAATTAACGCAAACACAGCGAGATTTAACCCTCCAACTGGTGATCGACCACTTTTTGCCTTAAAAGTGGTCGCTTCGTTAGTCACGGCTCTATTCACCAACTAAAAAACACGTATTTTGCCATTCAACGTTACGCCCACTTAAAATTGTCCCATCGCAATAAATAAAATACCATTGGAAAGCTAATGTTCCGTAGATGCATATCATGCAAAAAAAATACCACAAAACGTTATAAATAATATTCCAAAAATTAGTGAAATTCGCATATTTTTGATGCGAAACGTCAAAGTTTTACGTTAACAAGTTTTAAACAAAACATTCGTCTCGTTTCCCTATTTTTCTTATTTCTAAATTACTGTCAGTCAAATATAACCTAACACAGCTTGATAGATCGCGTCTTTCTCTTCAAAACCGTCTTTTTCAAATGTTTCCAACTAGTATAGCTTTTATTATATAAAAATTAAACCAAATCAAGAATTTTAACGCTATTTTACACGCTAAAAATTACATTTTTTGCAATTCAACTTTTATCCTAGTAGATATTAGATTATAGAAATGTATTCTATACCATTGAAAAGGTAATCTTTCAATCTTTCATAACCAAGTTTAGAAAATTTTATGTAGCGTGTAGTTGAGAAATACGACTAGACTGAACTTTACCTTGTTAGCGCTAAATTGCAACAGTTTCTCGCGGCGAGTTTTATATAGAAAATATCACCTATATGTTCATATATTTTTTCGAAATGGTAAAACTTGTCCAAATGTTACAAGTTGACAATATTATATAGTATTTTTCTTCCTTTTTCGAACTATGAAGACGAAATCATCCTAAGTTATATAGTTTACGAGTTATATCCATTCTAGGAAAATATGATCCTCTGAACTTTCAGACCGGTTTGTGATATTCAGTGTCTAGAGAGTCTTGAAGAATCCGATCTTTATTTTTATACAATCTTGTCGTTTTTGATATAACTGTAAAGAGGAGGTTTCAATGTTTAACCTTGTATTTGAAACACATCTGTACAAGGAAAAATACAAAGGCTGTGGTGCTTTATAAAACCAAGAATAACCTCAAATTTGTTACTTCGATCTCGCAAGATTTTTGCCGATGTGGAAATTTCAAAGTGTAATAGGTTTGTGTTTTTATAGTGAAGTACCAGGAAAGCCGATCTCCGATCGGGTTATTGTCTCATCTACAAAAATTTGGGTATGTTATTAGTTATTTGGTTTTGTTATAAGTACAAAAATTATCTCTCATTATGAAATTTTTTTAAATATATTTAAAAAAAATTTTTGTAGAGTTATTTTTTTAATAATGTATTGATCAATTCTATTGAAAAGGATGTTGGAATAGGTATGCTCGCTAAATAAATTTACAAAAATTTTTACAGAATAGGTATTATTCATTAATAAGAAACATATAAAATAAATATGAATATGTATAAAATTATTCAACATAATTATTTTTAAAATAACTGATTAATTATTAAAATTTTTCTTTTATAAAATCAAAATCTTAAAAGTTCCAATAATAAAACATATGAAACATAAGTTTTTTTTTTAATACTAAAAACTATTGTGAAAATTTTCTAATGCTGAATCAAAGGCTTCCAAATTTTCAAGGGAAAAATCTTCGTCTTGGTACAAAACAGGTTCGATATTATTATATCCGTTATTTAATACTTCCGTCCAAACAATGTTTCGTGTATAACCGTGTATTTGGCCATTATTTTCTGCTGGTACCAAAATTCTTAGGCTGTTTCTTCTCTTAACTCTTGAAAATGCTACGTAAAGCATGCCATGTATGAAAACTGGACTTCCTAAATCAACACCAACATATTCAAATGTTTAGCCTTGCGATTTTTGAATCGTCATAGCAAATGCGGGTTTGACTGGAAATTGATGTCTTTGCATTGAACATCCCAGCTGATTTTTGTATGATTCAAGAGTTATTCTGAGAATATGTACTTCTTGTCCAGCATGTTCACCAGTTATAATTCTCCCTTTAATTATATTGTTGCATAACTGGGTAACAGTGAGTCTTACTCCATTACAGAGGCCTTCCGCAAGATCTAAATTTCTCAAAAGCATAATTATTGAGTTTTTTTTTTAAATTTTAGCTGATGTGGAGGTAAATCTGCAATTTCAATTGAATTTAGAAATTCAGGAGTAAATTGCAATGTATCTTCTGCTGGATCTTTTACTGAATCATAACTTTTATATTGCTGACTTTTACCACCTAACTTTTCAATGATTTCAGCATTAATTTTGGCCACGTCCTTATTTAATGGTGCTAAGATGGCTCGGTCTTTCATATTTCCATATTGTCTGTTAAGCAGGCAGTTACCAAAAACTTCATCGATTAAATCATCATTTGAAATGATATCACTTGGAATTTTAATTTCATCCAAATCGTTTTTTGGAAGTTCACCATTCCCAACTTGTAGAAGATAATTAGCAAATTCTAGTTGCTCCGGATCAACACGCACATTTTCTGTTAATGAAAAAAATTTAAAATTATGCCACAAAGGGCTCTTTTTTATTGACAAATCCACAAGTTCACTTCGATTAGCTCTTGGTTGAACTGGCAAGCACTTCCGAAAGTCTCCTCCTAGAACCATAACTTTTCCTCCAAATGGTAAATTTGGATTAGCTATACTTCGTAATAACTCGTCTATGTTTTTAAGTCCGTATTTAGGAAGCATAGGAGCTTCATCCATTAGGAAAATATCAATTTTTGCAAGCTCTCTAGCTTTAGCTGATCCAGGTTTAATATTCAAACAGATTCAGCAGTTAAGGGTACTGAAGGCCATAAGTTTTATGAGATGTATGGCCGTTTGGCACAAGCATTGCTGCGATTCCTGTAAAAGCCATACACTTTACTTTATAATTTTTAGCCGGAAGAACATGATATAATGTTTTATAAATAAATGTTTTTCCAGTTCCTCCTGGTCCATCAATGAAAAAGCATCTCTGTTGCAAATTATTATCAAGTGTATTTATTATGGAATCAACAACTTATTAAATTGTCTTTGGTTGGTTACTACAAAGGTAGAATACGTCAATATATCGGTGAAGGGGATCTCGTGCTGGCTAAGAAATCCCGTTTTTTACGAAAAATTATATTCAAAAGAAAAGTTATTTAGATTTTGTTGTATGATGGAAAGAATTTAGTTCAAATTGTTCGCTATGTTTAGTTTCGTTACCTGTGTAGTTCTAGATTCAACTTCGGTCTATATGACTACGAAATTCACTTTTTCCTCACACAAAAAAAGACATCTAGCTCCTTCAGCGTTTCTCTCAGAAGTCCCACAATAAAACGTTACGGTATTTTAAGCTTGCCGGTTACAACTGCATTGTTTTGGGCGGTGAATGCATGTCCATTCTTATTGGGCGGTGAATCCGTTGTCAAGGCTACGAGTTTGTTTTTGAGTGTTGGTTTACTTTATAATAGGCCAAATTATATTTTGGTATTTGAACAGAATAATCAGCCAGTGAATTATTTATTCAATAATGATATAATTTTGGATATGATAAAGAGATATTATTAAAAACGTTATTATTTACAATACAAGTTACATATTAAGTTATTTGAGATTATTTAATTCCTACTGCCAGCTGATTGCAAATACTGTTATCATGAAATGCTATAATATATGTATTTTTACTGTGTATTTTTCAAATCGTAAAAACCCATAGAAAATGATTTTTCTCGAAATTTTGACAAAGTTCATTGGATTCCTGATCTTGAAAACCCTTTATATACAAAATATGGAGAAAATCGTTAGAGTCGTTTTTGAGATAAAATTACTGGAAATAGGTACATACATACAATTCCTTGCTCGTTTAATAGAATAAGATATAAGTTTCATGAAGTGATTTTTTTATTATAATTTGTTTATACAACTTAAAATAAATGTGTCAATGTTTGTAGAGTGTAGTTATGAGTGATAATTCATATTTTCGGCCTAGTCTCTAGCCAAATCTAGTACTATTCAGGCCTAGTTCTAGATTTGCTTTTGAAACTTTTAGTTTCAAGAAATTATTTATTTATTATAATATGTATATACAGTACATAATATATAAATGTATATACAACTTATAATAAATGTGTCAATGTTTGTAGAGTGTATTTATTAGTGATATTTCATATTTTTGGTTTTTTTTTCACAGCCCTAACCTCAACGTCTAGGCTATTGTGAAGGTAGATTTTTATCATAAATGACCCATGTCTAATGAAAATTTTCAAAATTGATTTTTCTTTTTCGCAACTTTTATCCACAAATATATTACAAATCTGTATCAATATTTTTAAAAAATCATAAAAAAAAATTAATATGGTTTATATACCTATTTCTGTGGAATTTTGCCTCGGTTACAGGGTAAATTTGTTGATTCCGTGCGTAATAACTCTAAAATGTTTCCATATAAATTCTTTTTGCATTACACACATAGAATCTATGTATATTTGTGAGAACATAGGTAATAAAAACTTTTGTTTAGAATAAAAATTATATTTTTGGTTACTGTTTGAATATAGTTAGTCAATATTCACATTTTACGTAAAAATGTACCTCGTCTAATGATAATTTTCAAAATTTCTTTTTCTTTTTAGCAACTTTTATCCACAAATATATTACAAATCTGTATCAATATTTAAAAAAAAATCATAAAAAATTTTTAATATGGTTTATGTACCGATTTCTGTGAAATTTTACTCTCCGTTACTCTAGATTTTTTGGTATTTGACCAAAAAACTCCAAATGTGATGCATGTAACATTTTTTTGCACTACACAACTAAATTCTATGCACCTTTCTGGACATAATGATATATAGAAGTTCTGTATAAAATATATTTTACTATTTTTAATGTTTTTTGGAAAAAATAAAGAGAAAATTCAGTTTTTTCGTAAAATTTTTTTTTAAAATTTTTTAAATATTAAATTTTTTTTCTAAATATATTCAAAAATATTACACAAAACTTTTGTATATCTTAGAAAAAGGTAGTAAGCTATTGATTTTGGGTGATACAGATATTTCTGAAAAAAAGTTAATATCATTTTTGACATCTAACATACTTACTCCAAAACCGTTTCAAAAAAAAAAAAAATTTATTACATAGATGAATTCTATGCATCTTTCTGAGAAAAATTATATCTTATAAGTTAGGTTTTGTATACAAATAATATATTTTATTAATTTTTAAAGGAACGAAGAATTTTTAAGACACATTAACATGCGCCAGCTGGAGGGTTAAGTAAGAGTCCGTGTGGAAATCTGTAACCCCTGTACCAACAGGATATAGAAATTCACCATGCGGTCTTCAGTCTTAGTTTGGGACCTGATGAGGTCAGACCTATATAAGTTGGCATAGAGGTGTTTTAATAAAAAATGTAATGTGTTTAATTTTCAGTCTGGATTGAGGAGTTAAATTGGATAGACGTGTTTAGAAAAATCTTAAGTCAGCGGTTGGAGCTGTAAGATGTTTTTAAGAGAGTCTTAGTGTAGTCTAAAGTTTGATTCGCTTGTGAAGTAATAAGACAATAACTTGTACCGAACTAATCAAAACGCAGTGTAATTTGAACAGTACATTCGAGTGTGTTAAAATGATTAGACTGATTTGAACAGACAAAGAGTTTCTTAAAAATAGCGTGTTGCAAATTAGGACAATAGACGGTCGCGCGAGCAATATTAAAATGGTCGAATGATGAACATTCATAAAGTGTAAAAAATGAACTAATTACGCTGATAGACATTCTTAACACGAACATTTATAAGTGTGATTGAAGTGATATCTATTGACCTCGTTCATTGAAGGACAGGATAAAGATCTTTCATCAACTGCCATGTTGTATGTACCACAACTGTGTAATGTGACAACGGACTGGTAAAATGTAATATGTTTCATGTTTTCAATCTTATAATTTGATATTTGAACAAATATATTTTCCATATGAATAAACAATAGATGTCGATTGACATATTTATTTTAAAGATAAAGTAAATTAAATATAAAAAAACGGATGTTTTAATCTGTTTTGTTTTCTTAATTATTTTTTATAGTTGCAACATAAAGTTAAATTCAAGTTTTCTAAGAATAGTCCTTCTTCTAAGGCAATAAAAATTTAATCTGGATAGGATGTTAGTTATAATAAATTTATTTGATATTTTTATGATGATAGATGTCATGTATTAATATTATTTTAATAAACTCATGTTAAAATTTCAGTCTCAAGAGTTTCTCATTCACAACCATCTAATCACTGAAAAAGAATCCACGCCGAGATATTTATAATTCGTAAATTCATGTTTGTTTTCAAAATTGGTGAGTTAATTCCACCTGGCGCCCTAACAACCGAGCAATATTTAAAATTAAATATAGATAGCTTCTTTAAACTCATCTTTTATTATTAGTAAAGTAATAATTTCTTAAAATAACTTTCAGTTATTTTTCAATTATTACAATAGTAGCAGTGTTTGCTAAAATAAATCATGTGTTTTTCCAACCCAGTAACCACTTGTTAGTTAGTGCTGCAAGTAGTGTGATTGTATTTTAGTCAGTTATTATGGCAAATTCTGATTCAATGAGAGTTCTGGGTCAAGTGAACTTAGTTTTTTTCGTGACATAAGTGATCCTGATGATCCAGTTTATGTGTTAAGTGAAAATGAAAACTGTACCAGTAGTAGTAATGAAGGTTATGATAGGCCTATTCATCTTAACGCTTATTCTAACAAGCGAAGGAGAATTGATGACAACGCTGAAATAAATATTGTTTGTGAAACTGTCAGTGGCTCAAGACAAATAAATAAAAACAGGCAACTGGTTAGAACTAACCAATGTGTGCCACACAAAAAAACTGAAAACTTGCAGGTACTGTGGAATGATGTGTCAGGCAATCTAAATGCATTTGATTGCAATATTGTTAGTGGTGTAACAGATTATGTTCATCAGCAGTTTCAAGGTAGGCTTACTCTAGAAGAACTTGATTTTTTCTATTTGTTTATTGATGATTCTGTGATTAACCTAATTGTCTCTTAAACAAATCGCTATGCAGAACAATCTATTGTGCATTGCATTTTAAATGAATCAGCAACCAGATATTCGAGACTGCCTTATTGGTACGATACCGATAAAAGTGAAAATGTAAATATGTCTAGGTTTGCTTTTGTGGCTAGGCATAGATAAAAAGCCTACATTACAAAGTCATTGGTCTAAAAATTTACTTTACAGGAATCAAATAAGCAAACAAATGTCACAAAATCGATTTGAGTTACTTTTAAGTGTTATGCACTTTAATGACAATGAAGTAGCCTACAATCAACAGATAAGTTACATAAAATTAGAGTGTTGATTGATTTATTGAATAAAAAATTTCAACCAGCTTATATCCCAGAAGAAAAAGCGTGCATCGATGAAACAATGATACCCTATAGAGGTCGATTAGGTTTCCGCCAGTACATTCCAGGGAAACGTCACAAATATGGGCTGAAATTGTTCAAGCTTTGTTTGTCAAGAGGCTATACATGGAACCTCAAATTATATGCTGGTAAGGAGTCTCATGTGAAGTCACAGTTATCTATTAAAGTTGTAATGGAGTTGATGGAAGCTCTAATTAACTCCGGGCGGACACTGATAACCGACAACTTCTATACCAGCATCGAACTAGCCCATCAATTAAATGAAAAGAAAACTCACCTAATAGGTACTTTGAAAAAAAAAAAATAGGAAACAACCCTACACCAGTTGTGTCTAAAAAATTTAAAAGGGGGGAAATGACTATGTTACAGAGCAATACAAAAGTTATAGTAGGGAAATGGAAGGACAAACGGGATGTCCTTTTTCTTACAACAAAAGATGTTCCACAAATGACTGATATTATGACTGCACGTGGAGTTAAACAAAAGCCATCTACTGTGTTAGAGTATAACAAAGTTAAATCATATATAGATGTTTCTGATCAAATGGCATCTTATGCAACTACTGTACGTAAGGGAGTGAAGTGGTACCGTAAAGTAGCCATTGAGTTACATACAAACACTGCTGTTGTGAATGCTCATGTGTTGTATAAAGTTGTTACAGGTAAAAATGTGCAAATCACAGATTTCCGTGAAAAATTAGCTATGTGTTTAATAGGACGACAAGAAGTTAATAATGAGACACAAAATACACTAAGAAGTTCTATTGGCCGTAAACATGAACTAAAGGAAGCTGGAAAAAAAAGAGGACGTTATGTTGTCTGTTAGACTAATCTAGCTGAACAGTATGGAAGACAACATGCTCTGAAGAAATCCAAGCAAGTAAACAGTAATTGTTCTGGTTGCCCAGAAATTAACTTTATGTGCCTTCCTTGTTTTTTCTCCAAACACACATGTACAGTTAAAGGAAAAATATAGACAATATGTATGAATAGACCTATTTCATTTGTGTAATATAGGTTTAATAATTAAAAACAATATTGATTCATTTCTAACAAACTAACTTATGATTTATGTAATTTTCAACATTATGGATTTCATGTTTTGTTTATATTTATAATAATCAATAAAAATGATATGTTTAGATATTTTTATATAACTATAGCCTGTTGTGTACTTTCAAAAAATATAATATTTGTCCTCTAGGGCCGTGTATATCAATATGATACACATATAATAAATTAATAAAATAATTGGTTACATAGTTTATTTCATCATATCTACATACCTTGGCCCATTTTTAAGTAATATAAGCTCGAAAACATTATTGGCCTGGCAAACATATTTTCTGAAATTGGCTCTAGCCTGGCATGAAATCTACATGAGCATCATTTTGATACACATGACCTTTGGGAAACACACGTTGTGTATCATTTTGATACTCATAGCAGCTAAAGTGTTTAAAATAAAGTGGCGTGCTGAGACGGTTTTGGGTAGAGCCAAAAGTCTCAAGCAGTTTAAATTCCCGCGATAAAACCATGTAGAGAGGAGGCGAGGAGGGGCGATGACGTCACGCTAGCCCAGGTGCAAATCTACAGGCTCAAGCGTGAAATATTACTTTGCCTCGTTCCTTATTCTATTAAGATACTAAATTATTAATATAAATAAATATTCAGTAGAATCAACCGATCAATAATACCAACAAATAAATTTAGAATCATATAAAACAAAAAAGTTATTCAAGTTTTTATAGGGGCTCAAAAACCTAAAATTTGGAAAAAAGTTAAATTCAAAATTCAAAAATGTAGAGTCATAACTAAGAGGGGAACTAACAATAATCATAAATAAAAAATATGAAATAATAATAATAAACAGGTGAGAATGGACTTAGAAAGTCATTCTTGGGGAGTTTTTTGGAATTTTTGAGTTGAAGGGGGGATTAATTAAAAAATAATAATAAGTACAATTGAAGAGACCACAATAGGGCACAATAATATGTACTTAGATTCAAATTTGAAATTAAAATAAGGGAGATATAATAATTACAAAAAGTAAAACTTTAAAGCGCAAAAGCGGTTAAAAAAGTTAAAGGGGAGACATAACAATATAATTATATATGTCTAGTGTGTAAAAGTGTAAAACATCAAAGCAGAAATGATAATACATAATGGGGGGGTTTTATGAACTAAAAACACGACGATAAAAACTTTGGAACTTCAAGGACGTATAACTCGAGAACCAAGCGAGCTACGTGAAAAGTACAAACAGATTTTTTCGTCATAGTAGTAGAGGAACAAAATTTCGTCAAAAGAATTTTGAGAAAGGACTTATCTCAAAATTTCAAAAGAAGAAAATCCGAATTTCGGGAAAAGGGCGATAACTCGCGAACGAGGCCCACAAGACCCACAAGATGGAGAGGAAGAAGAATCCGAAAGGAACTTGATAATCGGACCGGGCGTTCGAAAGTTATAGCGAGTTGAACGAAAAAATGTCAGAAGTTGTAAGTTTCAGGAAAAATCATGTAGAGCGACGCGCGCAACCCTCAGTGAGAGTCCGGCGACTGGACTTTGCAATGCCAACATGGATCACAAATAATAATAAATACAATAAATTATTATTTAAAAGGTGTTTTAATAAGGAATAAAGGAAGAAAACTTTTCAGTAGTCAAAAACTATGATTAGTAAAATATATAGTGTGAAAATTTCGGACCAAAAGGGCCTGAAAACACGTAAAAGGAAGAAGAAACTTTTCTTTTTAAAAGGGAGAAAAATTGGCTCCAGGTAGTGGGAATCTTCCCACAGAAAGGGAGACCATCATTTATCCGTCGAAAGACGGGTACTTTTGTTTTGGAATCGACGCGAGGAAGACGTATCTTTGGCAACAGACTCCGAGCTGAGAGGACACTACAACTGTCACTCTACTAAATTGGACTTAGAATAATTTCTACTCATTTCGAACTTCAAGGCAACTTAGCAGAATTCGAGACCAGCATTCAACTACCTTGCAGTTTACAGAATCTGGACTGAAGACATCATATCAGCATCAGCTAAATTAAACAACAAATTCCAAAACCAACAAGAACTTCTAATAAAGTGTGAAGGTATCATATACTTAAGGAATAATTCGCAAATATTAACTTCATTTCAATTATAACGTCATTAGGGGAATTATTAAAAATTAAATTCATTTTTATAAATTTCTGCTTTGGTGTTATAGATAATTAATAATTAAATACGACTTTTTCAGTACAGGAAAAACTGTTTGTGGTTCTGTCTGAAAAGTCTAGCGTTTTTTATTTTTGTTTATAATATAGGAAATATCCTATTTGTATTTTTGTCAAATATTTAAATTGTTTTGTTGTTGTTTAATCAACTTTGTTATCATATAAAAATTTTGAATTTGCTTTTTTTAACTGTGCTGAAAAGAAAAGATTATATACATAATTCATTTCTAAATTTTGTTGTGTTTTCTATATATATCCATTCTGTACATGCTAATAACCTTGTCTAATATAAATATTATATGTGTGCTCTGGAAATATAATTTGAAATTTTTTAAAAGTTATTATCAGAACTTAAGAGCCGATTTCTCCCAAAAGGCACTAACCCAGAGAGAGAGTGTTACTTAAGATAAAGAGTCAAATAATCGAGCATTGAGATAAAATTCAGGGAATTTTGCGTAGATTAAAGATTGGTAAGTTTATGATGACAAGCTCATACTTACTAGAGCCAAGTATTGCAATACCTTTGATTGCATAAAAAGTAAAAGTGAGCATCTTGGCCTTGCCCGCGTTAGTTCTGACCTGAAAGGTGATTCGCCAAACGGTGGTGAGTGTACAGCGAGTTTAAGAGTCCGCGGTAAGTGAAGTTCCAAAAAGGGAACGAAAAGTCTTAAATTCGCGCGTGTGGAGCCTACGTGACAAGTAGCGTTCCAACGTGGGGCACGAATTCCGAACGAATCGACCTAGAACGAACGTGGCAGTGCGAATGCCCTCATCCAAAAATTAACCCTAGAGAGCCCGCGCGGGGTAATTTTTTTCCAGGCAAGTTTTCAAAGTGTTGAATTAGCAGCAACCAATTGTTCGACCCTATCCACCCCCTCAGTACCTTCAAATGGACTCTTCCACTACTTGACCTTGAG
Organism: Aphrophora alni; assembly: GCA_963513935.1. Lineage (NCBI taxonomy): Eukaryota > Metazoa > Arthropoda > Insecta > Hemiptera > Aphrophoridae > Aphrophora > Aphrophora alni. The sequence continues at coordinate 47,956,237 of OY740773.1, read as the reverse complement.
GCCACCAGCAATCTAGGGCCAGTTGTCTGCCTGCTGTATTGAAGTAAAGTGAGTGCCGCATTATTTGGAAAGTTTTTACCCCGCGCGGGCTCTTACGTCAGTGTATTTGTGATATGTGTTATTGTTATTGTGTTGGGCTACCGACAGTGATCTAGCTAAAATTCGTGTGTAAATATTTGTAAGCATGGGACATCTCCAACCAAATTAAAAAATAAATAATTAATAATTTAAGATCTTAGCAACTAGATAATTAATAGTAATAATTGGGAATCTCACATAAAAAATCAAAACAATTAATTACAAACATAAAAAAACTTTAATTTAAAAAACAATTAAAACAAATGATTAAAATCGATTAGTTTAAATTAAGCGCAACACATCAATACAATGCAACACCCTCTAGGGTAAAATTGAAATACCAGCGGGTTGCAATGCAACTAAAACTATGAAGCTAGTTCAAACGGAAAACGAATCAATTCCAAGAATTTGTCCAATACTTGCCATGCTTTTCAGTGGGCGTGCCGTTTCGGCGACACAACCCAACTTACTTCGAGCTTAGCGTCTCTTAAGTCAGGACGTATCTTAGGATCGCTCCACAATTCTTTCACAGAATGGAGCGTTTCAAACTAACCATTTTATAAATCGCAGTATAGTGCAATGGTCATCAAAAACATGTGTTACATATAAAAACTTATTCGTAAGTAGAGATAACTAAACAATTTTTTTTTTATATAAAATGTGTCTGAACTTTGAAAGAGAGAACTGAATTTTTATAATACAATTTTCATGTGTAAGATCAATAGTTTCACAAATGTGGTATGTTATTTTCATTTTGTTTTTTGTTAGTTATTGTGTCTAAAGGACAATGGAGATATGTTGTTAAATTCAAATTATATAAAAATTTTCTGGTTATTAAAAGAAAGATTTCAAAAACTCTAAACATGTGTCAGTAGAAAAATAATTGAGTATATCCCAGCATTCACGCGTCACGGAAGTTTGCCTGGTAAGTACAGATTGGAGCCTGAACCTTGAATCCTTTTATTTAAAATTTGGTATTGATCTAACAATTAATGAAAACATAAAATAAATAATTAACAATTAATATCTCTAAAGAAATTAACTTAAATACTCTTACAAAGATGACGCCCGAACAAAGGGTTAGCTCTTAAAGCTTAGACTAAATTAAATTAAATTCTTAAATAACAAATACTCTTACAAAGATGGCGCCCGAAACACGTGCTCCAATCTCGAAATAACAGGCTTATTGAAGTGTAGCGTGGTGTTTGGATATACTCAAACACTCAAAATTATAACTAAGGGATATTTAAGATCAAAACAAATTTATATTTGAGACTTTTCATAACAAAATAATTAAGATGGAAATGGATTTAGAAAAGTTAGACGAATCAGGATTAGGTACTAGTTTCACCGAGTTTGAAAACATGGCAGAGGTAAAAGTGTTAGAAGAGGTTAAGTTGCCTAAAGATAAGATATCATTATCAATAAATGACCTGGTAGGATTACTAACTAGTTTTAGGGATGATATTAAATTAGATTTTAAAGGAATGAAGGTAGATAGTGATAGTAAATTTGAAAAGTTCGAAAATAATTTTAAAGAAATGAAGGTAGATAGTGATAATAAGTTTAGACAATTAAGGGAAGATATGAATGAACAATTTCAAAAATGTGAAACCAATTTTAAACAACTTAAAGAAGAAATTAATTTGAATAAGGTAGAAATTAATGATAGACTAGAAAATTTTGATAGCAAACTTGAACAAATGAAGGAAGAGAACAAATTAGTTTTAGAAACAATTAACAATAAGTTTGACATACAAAATTCTAAACTAGAAAAAGAGAAAATGGAATTTAGAAAAGAAATTAATGTTAAATTTGATAATCTGTTAAAGGACAGCATAGACTTTAAAAATAATGTAGAAGAACAAAATTTAAATTTGAAATTAGAAACTAAGACAGAAATAAATAATTTTAAAACTGAAACACTAAATACTATAGCCAAGTCTGATGAAGAAATTAGGGCTGTAATTGATAATTTTAAATTAGGACAGGTAGATAAACAATCAACCTTTGAATCTAAAATAGGAAATGATATTAAAACTAATTTTGAAACCTTAGAAAACAGACTAGCGGTTAAATGTAGTGAACAGGATATTGCAATAGACAATATAGGCTGTAAATTATCCAAAGAAGTTCAAATATTAAGGCAAAACGGTAATTATGGCATTAAGCCATCACTATGGTTAAAAGAAGAAATAATAGTTAGGGAAGATTTTAGGAGGCAGGATCAAGTAAATAAAAGTATTTTAGTAAAGGAAAATTTAGAAAGGGAGAGAATGATGTCACAAAACTATATTGGGGAATCATATGCAAAGGCATTTTTAGAAATCGCTGAAACATTTAAAGAAATTAGGGGTATGGAAATAATAAATTATGAAAAGAATTTTATGAAGACAAAAATTTATAGGTTAAGAGAAAAATATATGAAAAAATTTATGGTTAGTAAGGTTAATAGACTAGGCCAAAACCATAGGAAAAAATTAATGTTGGAAAAGGTGTTTAGGTTGGGTGTAAATCACAAAAAGAAAGAAATAATTAATAGGGAGACAGTCAAATTCAAAACAAAATTATAGTGTAGCCTACCGAAGAAATACAATAACGAAGCTAATCATACTATGATGTGTAGGTGTAACAAAATTTAATGTAGACTTGAGTCATGATGTTTTTAAATAAAATATATAGTCTGAGTAGATTTCTAAATAAGTTAAAATATAATTTAAAATAAATAACTCAAATATAATGATAAAACTTCATACCAATTTCAACGTGAACAGGTTAGGTTAAACTAGGCTATGTCACCTAGAATACATATTTACCAATTTTATAAAATTGAACTATAATGAGATTTCTGAGGGGGTTATTATTACTTATAGGTTGAAGTAAAATTATATGTGAACCAAAGGGAAACTTCGGAAAAAACAGTGTCACAAGGGGTCATTAACCAGAGGTCATTTTGGGGTCCCTATTGAATTGAGTAGATAGGAATATTTAAACTCATTTTGGCCAAAGGAAGGTGATCTCTGTGTTGACATAAGTGTTTTATAGATATGATCAGAAGGACATAGGAAGAGGTGAAAATGGTTCAAGGGGTAAAATTTTAGACATTGATGGATAAAATAAAAATAATTTACAATTTTTTAAATTTTTTTTTAATGCAAGTTAATAATAATAATAGGTAGTGATAGATTTAAATTAAATAAATGAATAAATAAATTTAAAATTAAAAATAGGCCATTCCCTTTTAGGCCAGCATTGGAAATTAATATTTGTACAGAAACAAATATGAAGCTTAAATAAATAAAATTTAAATTTTAAAATAAGATATATCCCATTTAGGCCAAACACTAGAAATTAGTATTTGAGAAAAGAACAAATACGAAAATTTAAATAGGTGAAACATAATTTATAAATCAAATACTTTAGAAATTCATGAATTAACGAATTTTTTTTTGATGTACAAAATTTAATTTTACTCATAAAAAAAAAAAAAATAAAATAAAATTTTTTAAATGAACATATTTTTAATGATTAAAATAAAAGAAACTATTAATGTATTAATTAGAAATATTATTTACATCTGACATTGAACAATAATGATATGGTTAATGTTAATAACAACATGATGATGATGAATGATGATGAATGAATGAGAGAGTGAGTATTATTTTAAAATATTGCTAAAACTAAATAAAGAAAACGTACAGACATTCATTGCACCAAAATATAAGGACTTGTCCTAATAATAAATAATCGCAATGAATGAGGAAAATGATGCTATGTTGCCGTGTGCAAATTTGAGAAGTGACTGTATAATTTGGATGGAAAACCTTCCATTCAAACTACTAATTACCAGGGCGTAGCCGTAACGATCATAGTTCAACGAGGCCCCTAAAATTCTATGTACCGCTACGGTGACTTTTGTTTGTTGGTGTCAAATAACCTTCACTTATCACTACGGTGACCTTTGTTTGTTGGTAACAAATAACCATCACATATCACTACGGTGACTTATGTTTGTTGGTGTCAAATAACCTTCACGTAATGTTAAATGTACATACGATAACGATTAAATAGGTTAGGTTCACGATAATAATAATAGACGAATAAATTAAGCTAAGTTTTTTTTTGTAGTAAAGTTTTTCTTTCTCGTTTTCATAACGTTAGGTAGGATAGGAAAATAAATAAATAAAATATAAATTATTAGAATATTTTGTTACTGATTGTAAGATGGTAAAATTTTTGAAAAAATATAGTGAACAACGGAAGTCATAAATAAAATTTTAAATACATTAAAATAATAACACAGAACCTACAATATGGCTAAAAGTAAATAATTAAAAGTAAATAAATGATAGTAAATTTTTTAAGAAAATGATTATGAAACTTTAATGAAGATTTTAAGTAAAGAACAAATGGATTATGTGAAACATAATTAAGAAGAATAAATAATGAATAATTTTTTGAAGAAATGATGAGACAGTATTGATAAAACTTTTAAAATAAAGAGTGATTTCAGGAAAATAAAAAATGGGTTGAATCAGAACTTAGGATTTGGTAATAGGGATTGTAAATGAATAATTAATAGATAGTTTTTTTTAATAGATCAGTGAGATGAATGAGATTTTTGAGGGGGTCAATTAATGATGTCTACGATTTTGCTGCGTTAATATAATAGACTAGGGGTTCCAATGTGACGCTAGATCTTAATGATTTTCGACATTGTTATTAGAAATACTCTTGTTCTCCGTAAAAGGTGGCAAGGGTTTGGAATGTCCCAGCTTCCATATTTTTTTTCTTCGAGATTCTTATTACTGCGTAATGCGAATCTCGAAGGAGGGGGTTTCTGTAAGCATGGGACATCTCCAACCAAATTAAAAAATAAATAATTAATAATTTAAGATCTTAGCAACTAGATAAATAATAGTAATAATTGGGAATCTCACATAAAAAATCAAAACAATTAATTACAAACATAAAAAAACTTTAATTTAAAAAACAATTAAAACAAATGATTAAAATCGATTAGTTTAAATTAAGCGCAACACATCAATACAATGCAACACCCTCTAGGGTAAAATTGAAATACCAGCGGGTTGCAATGCAACTAAAACTATGAAGCTAGTTCAAACGGAAAACGAATCAATTCCAAGAATTTGTCCAATACTTGCCATGCTTTTCAGTGGGCGTGCCGTTTCGGCGACACAACCCAACTTACTTCGAGCTTAGCGTCTCTTAAGTCAGGACGTATCTTAGGATCGCTCCACAATTCTTTCACAGAATGGAGCGTTTCAAACTAACCATTTTATAAATCGCAGTATAGTGCAATGGTCATCAAAAACATGTGTTACATATAAAAACTTATTCGTAAGTAGAGATAACTAAACAATTTTTTTTTTATATAAAATGTGTCTGAACTTTGAAAGAGAGAACTGAATTTTTATAATACAATTTTCATGTGTAAGATCAATAGTTTCACAAATGTGGTATGTTATTTTCATTTTGTTTTTTGTTAGTTATTGTGTCTAAAGGACAATGGAGATATGTTGTTAAATTCAAATTATATAAAAATTTTCTGGTTATTAAAAGAAAGATTTCAAAAACTCTAAACATGTGTCAGTAGAAAAATAATTGAGTATATCCCAGCATTCACGCGTCACGGAAGTTTGCCTGGTAAGTACAGATTGGAGCCTGAACCTTGAATCCTTTTATTTAAAATTTGGTATTGATCTAACAATTAATGAAAACATAAAATAAATAATTAACAATTAATATCTCTAAAGAAATTAACTTAAATACTCTTACAAAGATGACGCCCGAACAAAGGGTTAGCTCTTAAAGCTTAGACTAAATTAAATTAAATTCTTAAATAACAAATACTCTTACAAAGATGGCGCCCGAAACACGTGCTCCAATCTCGAAATAACAGGCTTATTGAAGTGTAGCGTGGTGTTTGGATATACTCAAACACTCAAAATTATAACTAAGGGATATTTAAGATCAAAACAAATTTATATTTGAGACTTTTCATAACAAAATAATTAAGATGGAAATGGATTTAGAAAAGTTAGACGAATCAGGATTAGGTACTAGTTTCACCGAGTTTGAAAACATGGCAGAGGTAAAAGTGTTAGAAGAGGTTAAGTTGCCTAAAGATAAGATATCATTATCAATAAATGACCTGGTAGGATTACTAACTAGTTTTAGGGATGATATTAAATTAGATTTTAAAGGAATGAAGGTAGATAGTGATAGTAAATTTGAAAAGTTCGAAAATAATTTTAAAGAAATGAAGGTAGATAGTGATAATAAGTTTAGACAATTAAGGGAAGATATGAATGAACAATTTCAAAAATGTGAAACCAATTTTAAACAACTTAAAGAAGAAATTAATTTGAATAAGGTAGAAATTAATGATAGACTAGAAAATTTTGATAGCAAACTTGAACAAATGAAGGAAGAGAACAAATTAGTTTTAGAAACAATTAACAATAAGTTTGACATACAAAATTCTAAACTAGAAAAAGAGAAAATGGAATTTAGAAAAGAAATTAATGTTAAATTTGATAATCTGTTAAAGGACAGCATAGACTTTAAAAATAATGTAGAAGAACAAAATTTAAATTTGAAATTAGAAACTAAGACAGAAATAAATAATTTTAAAACTGAAACACTAAATACTATAGCCAAGTCTGATGAAGAAATTAGGGCTGTAATTGATAATTTTAAATTAGGACAGGTAGATAAACAATCAACCTTTGAATCTAAAATAGGAAATGATATTAAAACTAATTTTGAAACCTTAGAAAACAGACTAGCGGTTAAATGTAGTGAACAGGATATTGCAATAGACAATATAGGCTGTAAATTATCCAAAGAAGTTCAAATATTAAGGCAAAACGGTAATTATGGCATTAAGCCATCACTATGGTTAAAAGAAGAAATAATAGTTAGGGAAGATTTTAGGAGGCAGGATCAAGTAAATAAAAGTATTTTAGTAAAGGAAAATTTAGAAAGGGAGAGAATGATGTCACAAAACTATATTGGGGAATCATATGCAAAGGCATTTTTAGAAATCGCTGAAACATTTAAAGAAATTAGGGGTATGGAAATAATAAATTATGAAAAGAATTTTATGAAGACAAAAATTTATAGGTTAAGAGAAAAATATATGAAAAAATTTATGGTTAGTAAGGTTAATAGACTAGGCCAAAACCATAGGAAAAAATTAATGTTGGAAAAGGTGTTTAGGTTGGGTGTAAATCACAAAAAGAAAGAAATAATTAATAGGGAGACAGTCAAATTCAAAACAAAATTATAGTGTAGCCTACCGAAGAAATACAATAACGAAGCTAATCATACTATGATGTGTAGGTGTAACAAAATTTAATGTAGACTTGAGTCATGATGTTTTTAAATAAAATATATAGTCTGAGTAGATTTCTAAATAAGTTAAAATATAATTTAAAATAAATAACTCAAATATAATGATAAAACTTCATACCAATTTCAACGTGAACAGGTTAGGTTAAACTAGGCTATGTCACCTAGAATACATATTTACCAATTTTATAAAATTGAACTATAATGAGATTTCTGAGGGGGTTATTATTACTTATAGGTTGAAGTAAAATTATATGTGAACCAAAGGGAAACTTCGGAAAAAACAGTGTCACAAGGGGTCATTAACCAGAGGTCATTTTGGGGTCCCTATTGAATTGAGTAGATAGGAATATTTAAACTCATTTTGGCCAAAGGAAGGTGATCTCTGTGTTGACATAAGTGTTTTATAGATATGATCAGAAGGACATAGGAAGAGGTGAAAATGGTTCAAGGGGTAAAATTTTAGACATTGATGGATAAAATAAAAATAATTTACAATTTTTTAAATTTTTTTTTAATGCAAGTTAATAATAATAATAGGTAGTGATAGATTTAAATTAAATAAATGAATAAATAAATTTAAAATTAAAAATAGGCCATTCCCTTTTAGGCCAGCATTGGAAATTAATATTTGTACAGAAACAAATATGAAGCTTAAATAAATAAAATTTAAATTTTAAAATAAGATATATCCCATTTAGGCCAAACACTAGAAATTAGTATTTGAGAAAAGAACAAATACGAAAATTTAAATAGGTGAAACATAATTTATAAATCAAATACTTTAGAAATTCATGAATTAACGAATTTTTTTTTGATGTACAAAATTTAATTTTACTCATAAAAAAAAAAAAAATAAAATAAAATTTTTTAAATGAACATATTTTTAATGATTAAAATAAAAGAAACTATTAATGTATTAATTAGAAATATTATTTACATCTGACATTGAACAATAATGATATGGTTAATGTTAATAACAACATGATGATGATGAATGATGATGAATGAATGAGAGAGTGAGTATTATTTTAAAATATTGCTAAAACTAAATAAAGAAAACGTACAGACATTCATTGCACCAAAATATAAGGACTTGTCCTAATAATAAATAATCGCAATGAATGAGGAAAATGATGCTATGTTGCCGTGTGCAAATTTGAGAAGTGACTGTATAATTTGGATGGAAAACCTTCCATTCAAACTACTAATTACCAGGGCGTAGCCGTAACGATCATAGTTCAACGAGGCCCCTAAAATTCTATGTACCGCTACGGTGACTTTTGTTTGTTGGTGTCAAATAACCTTCACTTATCACTACGGTGACCTTTGTTTGTTGGTAACAAATAACCATCACATATCACTACGGTGACTTATGTTTGTTGGTGTCAAATAACCTTCACGTAATGTTAAATGTACATACGATAACGATTAAATAGGTTAGGTTCACGATAATAATAATAGACGAATAAATTAAGCTAAGTTTTTTTTTGTAGTAAAGTTTTTCTTTCTCGTTTTCATAACGTTAGGTAGGATAGGAAAATAAATAAATAAAATATAAATTATTAGAATATTTTGTTACTGATTGTAAGATGGTAAAATTTTTGAAAAAATATAGTGAACAACGGAAGTCATAAATAAAATTTTAAATACATTAAAATAATAACACAGAACCTACAATATGGCTAAAAGTAAATAATTAAAAGTAAATAAATGATAGTAAATTTTTTAAGAAAATGATTATGAAACTTTAATGAAGATTTTAAGTAAAGAACAAATGGATTATGTGAAACATAATTAAGAAGAATAAATAATGAATAATTTTTTGAAGAAATGATGAGACAGTATTGATAAAACTTTTAAAATAAAGAGTGATTTCAGGAAAATAAAAAATGGGTTGAATCAGAACTTAGGATTTGGTAATAGGGATTGTAAATGAATAATTAATAGATAGTTTTTTTTAATAGATCAGTGAGATGAATGAGATTTTTGAGGGGGTCAATTAATGATGTCTACGATTTTGCTGCGTTAATATAATAGACTAGGGGTTCCAATGTGACGCTAGATCTTAATGATTTTCGACATTGTTATTAGAAATACTCTTGTTCTCCGTAAAAGGTGGCAAGGGTTTGGAATGTCCCAGCTTCCATATTTTTTTTCTTCGAGATTCTTATTACTGCGTAATGCGAATCTCGAAGGAGGGGGTTTCTGTAAGCATGGGACATCTCCAACCAAATTAAAAAATAAATAATTAATAATTTAAGATCTTAGCAACTAGATAAATAATAGTAATAATTGGGAATCTCACATAAAAAATCAAAACAATTAATTACAAACATAAAAAAACTTTAATTTAAAAAACAATTAAAACAAATGATTAAAATCGATTAGTTTAAATTAAGCGCAACACATCAATACAATGCAACACCCTCTAGGGTAAAATTGAAATACCAGCGGGTTGCAATGCAACTAAAACTATGAAGCTAGTTCAAACGGAAAACGAATCAATTCCAAGAATTTGTCCAATACTTGCCATGCTTTTCAGTGGGCGTGCCGTTTCGGCGACACAACCCAACTTACTTCGAGCTTAGCGTCTCTTAAGTCAGGACGTATCTTAGGATCGCTCCACAATTCTTTCACAGAATGGAGCGTTTCAAACTAACCATTTTATAAATCGCAGTATAGTGCAATGGTCATCAAAAACATGTGTTACATATAAAAACTTATTCGTAAGTAGAGATAACTAAACAATTTTTTTTTTATATAAAATGTGTCTGAACTTTGAAAGAGAGAACTGAATTTTTATAATACAATTTTCATGTGTAAGATCAATAGTTTCACAAATGTGGTATGTTATTTTCATTTTGTTTTTTGTTAGTTATTGTGTCTAAAGGACAATGGAGATATGTTGTTAAATTCAAATTATATAAAAATTTTCTGGTTATTAAAAGAAAGATTTCAAAAACTCTAAACATGTGTCAGTAGAAAAATAATTGAGTATATCCCAGCATTCACGCGTCACGGAAGTTTGCCTGGTAAGTACAGATTGGAGCCTGAACCTTGAATCCTTTTATTTAAAATTTGGTATTGATCTAACAATTAATGAAAACATAAAATAAATAATTAACAATTAATATCTCTAAAGAAATTAACTTAAATACTCTTACAAAGATGACGCCCGAACAAAGGGTTAGCTCTTAAAGCTTAGACTAAATTAAATTAAATTCTTAAATAACAAATACTCTTACAAAGATGGCGCCCGAAACACGTGCTCCAATCTCGAAATAACAGGCTTATTGAAGTGTAGCGTGGTGTTTGGATATACTCAAACACTCAAAATTATAACTAAGGGATATTTAAGATCAAAACAAATTTATATTTGAGACTTTTCATAACAAAATAATTAAGATGGAAATGGATTTAGAAAAGTTAGACGAATCAGGATTAGGTACTAGTTTCACCGAGTTTGAAAACATGGCAGAGGTAAAAGTGTTAGAAGAGGTTAAGTTGCCTAAAGATAAGATATCATTATCAATAAATGACCTGGTAGGATTACTAACTAGTTTTAGGGATGATATTAAATTAGATTTTAAAGGAATGAAGGTAGATAGTGATAGTAAATTTGAAAAGTTCGAAAATAATTTTAAAGAAATGAAGGTAGATAGTGATAATAAGTTTAGACAATTAAGGGAAGATATGAATGAACAATTTCAAAAATGTGAAACCAATTTTAAACAACTTAAAGAAGAAATTAATTTGAATAAGGTAGAAATTAATGATAGACTAGAAAATTTTGATAGCAAACTTGAACAAATGAAGGAAGAGAACAAATTAGTTTTAGAAACAATTAACAATAAGTTTGACATACAAAATTCTAAACTAGAAAAAGAGAAAATGGAATTTAGAAAAGAAATTAATGTTAAATTTGATAATCTGTTAAAGGACAGCATAGACTTTAAAAATAATGTAGAAGAACAAAATTTAAATTTGAAATTAGAAACTAAGACAGAAATAAATAATTTTAAAACTGAAACACTAAATACTATAGCCAAGTCTGATGAAGAAATTAGGGCTGTAATTGATAATTTTAAATTAGGACAGGTAGATAAACAATCAACCTTTGAATCTAAAATAGGAAATGATATTAAAACTAATTTTGAAACCTTAGAAAACAGACTAGCGGTTAAATGTAGTGAACAGGATATTGCAATAGACAATATAGGCTGTAAATTATCCAAAGAAGTTCAAATATTAAGGCAAAACGGTAATTATGGCATTAAGCCATCACTATGGTTAAAAGAAGAAATAATAGTTAGGGAAGATTTTAGGAGGCAGGATCAAGTAAATAAAAGTATTTTAGTAAAGGAAAATTTAGAAAGGGAGAGAATGATGTCACAAAACTATATTGGGGAATCATATGCAAAGGCATTTTTAGAAATCGCTGAAACATTTAAAGAAATTAGGGGTATGGAAATAATAAATTATGAAAAGAATTTTATGAAGACAAAAATTTATAGGTTAAGAGAAAAATATATGAAAAAATTTATGGTTAGTAAGGTTAATAGACTAGGCCAAAACCATAGGAAAAAATTAATGTTGGAAAAGGTGTTTAGGTTGGGTGTAAATCACAAAAAGAAAGAAATAATTAATAGGGAGACAGTCAAATTCAAAACAAAATTATAGTGTAGCCTACCGAAGAAATACAATAACGAAGCTAATCATACTATGATGTGTAGGTGTAACAAAATTTAATGTAGACTTGAGTCATGATGTTTTTAAATAAAATATATAGTCTGAGTAGATTTCTAAATAAGTTAAAATATAATTTAAAATAAATAACTCAAATATAATGATAAAACTTCATACCAATTTCAACGTGAACAGGTTAGGTTAAACTAGGCTATGTCACCTAGAATACATATTTACCAATTTTATAAAATTGAACTATAATGAGATTTCTGAGGGGGTTATTATTACTTATAGGTTGAAGTAAAATTATATGTGAACCAAAGGGAAACTTCGGAAAAAACAGTGTCACAAGGGGTCATTAACCAGAGGTCATTTTGGGGTCCCTATTGAATTGAGTAGATAGGAATATTTAAACTCATTTTGGCCAAAGGAAGGTGATCTCTGTGTTGACATAAGTGTTTTATAGATATGATCAGAAGGACATAGGAAGAGGTGAAAATGGTTCAAGGGGTAAAATTTTAGACATTGATGGATAAAATAAAAATAATTTACAATTTTTTAAATTTTTTTTTAATGCAAGTTAATAATAATAATAGGTAGTGATAGATTTAAATTAAATAAATGAATAAATAAATTTAAAATTAAAAATAGGCCATTCCCTTTTAGGCCAGCATTGGAAATTAATATTTGTACAGAAACAAATATGAAGCTTAAATAAATAAAATTTAAATTTTAAAATAAGATATATCCCATTTAGGCCAAACACTAGAAATTAGTATTTGAGAAAAGAACAAATACGAAAATTTAAATAGGTGAAACATAATTTATAAATCAAATACTTTAGAAATTCATGAATTAACGAATTTTTTTTGATGTACAAAATTTAATTTTACTCATAAAAAAAAAAAAAATAAAATAAAATTTTTTAAATGAACATATTTTTAATGATTAAAATAAAAGAAACTATTAATGTATTAATTAGAAATATTATTTACATCTGACATTGAACAATAATGATATGGTTAATGTTAATAACAACATGATGATGATGAATGATGATGAATGAATGAGAGAGTGAGTATTATTTTAAAATAATGCTAAAACTAAATAAAGAAAACGTACAGACATTCATTGCACCAAAATATAAGGACTTGTCCTAATAATAAATAATCGCAATGAATGAGGAAAATGATGCTATGTTGCCGTGTGCAAATTTGAGAAGTGACTGTATAATTTGGATGGAAAACCTTCCATTCAAACTACTAATTACCAGGGCGTAGCCGTAACGATCATAGTTCAACGAGGCCCCTAAAATTCTATGTACCGCTACGGTGACTTTTGTTTGTTGGTGTCAAATAACCTTCACTTATCACTACGGTGACCTTTGTTTGTTGGTAACAAATAACCATCACATATCACTACGGTGACTTATGTTTGTTGGTGTCAAATAACCTTCACGTAATGTTAAATGTACATACGATAACGATTAAATAGGTTAGGTTCACGATAATAATAATAGACGAATAAATTAAGCTAAGTTTTTTTTTGTAGTAAAGTTTTTCTTTCTCGTTTTCATAACGTTAGGTAGGATAGGAAAATAAATAAATAAAATATAAATTATTAGAATATTTTGTTACTGATTGTAAGAAGATGGTAAAATTTTTGAAAAAATATAGTGAACAACGGAAGTCATAAATAAAATTTTAAATACATTAAAATAATAACACAGAACCTACAATATGGCTAAAAGTAAATAATTAAAAGTAAATAAATGATAGTAAATTTTTTAAGAAAATGATTATGAAACTTTAATGAAGATTTTAAGTAAAGAACAAATGGATTATGTGAAACATAATTAAGAAGAATAAATAATGAATAATTTTTTGAAGAAATGATGAGACAGTATTGATAAAACTTTTAAAATAAAGAGTGATTTCAGGAAAATAAAAAATGGGTTGAATCAGAACTTAGGATTTGGTAATAGGGATTGTAAATGAATAATTAATAGATAGTTTTTTTTAATAGATCAGTGAGATGAATGAGATTTTTGAGGGGGTCAATTAATGATGTCTACGATTTTGCTGCGTTAATATAATAGACTAGGGGTTCCAATGTGACGCTAGATCTTAATGATTTTCGACATTGTTATTAGAAATACTCTTGTTCTCCGTAAAAGGTGGCAAGGGTTTGGAATGTCCCAGCTTCCATATTTTTTTTCTTCGAGATTCTTATTACTGCGTAATGCGAATCTCGAAGGAGGGGGTTTCTGTAAGCATGGGACATCTCCAACCAAATTAAAAAATAAATAATTAATAATTTAAGATCTTAGCAACTAGATAAATAATAGTAATAATTGGGAATCTCACATAAAAAATCAAAACAATTAATTACAAACATAAAAAAACTTTAATTTAAAAAACAATTAAAACAAATGATTAAAATCGATTAGTTTAAATTAAGCGCAACACATCAATACAATGCAACACCCTCTAGGGTAAAATTGAAATACCAGCGGGTTGCAATGCAACTAAAACTATGAAGCTAGTTCAAACGGAAAACGAATCAATTCCAAGAATTTGTCCAATACTTGCCATGCTTTTCAGTGGGCGTGCCGTTTCGGCGACACAACCCAACTTACTTCGAGCTTAGCGTCTCTTAACACGTTCACTGCGGATGACGCACATGTGCGTCACTTGTTTCCAAAGCTATATGCGTACGACGCACTTGTGCGTTGTTATCAGTAAACTGGTTCCAGCTAAATCCTGACCTTATCAGTTAACCAATGGTGTTCGCTCACTTCATGCGTATCTAAAAACAGTGTGTGCTACCTTCCTGTTGGTTTCGTTTTTAATTTCCAATAATATTTGTTCTTGTACGAGTAGTAAACATGGCTGATCCAACACCTGGACCTTCTCGTGATAGTACATTTTTAACAATAAGTGAAATAGATAGATTTAACCAATCTGACTCAGAATCTGAAGCTTATAGTAGTGGGGACAGTTATAGACAAAGTCAAAGTGATTTATTTACTGATGCCGAAATTGAGTTCGAGAGTGAAGAGGATTCATCTCTTCCAACTGAATCTAACCCGTCTCTTGCGGTATGGATTGATAACCCTGATAAGATGAAAACATATGTATTCTCACAACCTCGTGGAATGCATGTTCCATTACCTGGTAGTAATAAACCATTATATTATTTTCAATTATTAGTTGACAATGTTTTTCTCGAATCTGTTGTTAGAGAAACAAATCGGTATGCCAAAGAATTGTTTTTATCAACGGAAACTAAAGAGAATTCACGGATATGTCAGTGGAAAAATCTAACTATTACCGAATTGAACACTTTTATCGGACTTCTTCTACACACAGGAAATGTAAAAATGCCTAGGTTACAAGGTTATTACCGTAAAGATAAGGTGTTCAAAATCTGTTGTGGAGAATACATGGCTCGCGACAGATTTTTACTAATCTTCCGTTGCTTACATTTTACCAAAAATGATCCTCATAATACTGACAGATTACTTAAAATAAGGCCAATTATTGATTATTTTATTAATAAAATGTCATGTGTGTACAGCCCAGGAAAAGAATTATCTCTCAATGAAGTTATTTCAAAGTTATTTCCTCTCTAAATCACACGAACACGTATGTGCGTCATCCGCATATAACAGAAAACTGGATGCTATATGCTAATGACGCACAAGTGCGTCAATTCCCCCCCCCCATGAAAAATGTTAAAAAATTATATATTCTAGCTTTGTTTAATTATATTATAGTAGTTATATACTAAAAGTAATAAGTTTTTCATTTTTACAAATCAGCACCTGTGGAAAGATTGTTTTTCGCATCAGCAGTGAACGTGTTAAGTCAGGACGTATCTTAGGATCGCTCCACAATTCTTTCACAGAATGGAGCGTTTCAAACTAACCATTTTATAAATCGCAGTATAGTGCAATGGTCATCAAAAACATGTGTTACATATAAAAACTTATTCGTAAGTAGAGATAACTAAACAATTTTTTTTTTATATAAAATGTGTCTGAACTTTGAAAGAGAGAACTGAATTTTTATAATACAATTTTCATGTGTAAGATCAATAGTTTCACAAATGTGGTATGTTATTTTCATTTTGTTTTTTGTTAGTTATTAAGTGTCTAAAGGACAATGGAGATATGTTGTTAAATTCAAATTATATAAAAATTTTCTGGTTATTAAAAGAAAGATTTCAAAAACTCTAAACATGTGTCAGTAGAAAAATAATTGAGTATATCCCAGCATTCACGCGTCACGGAAGTTTGCCTGGTAAGTACAGATTGGAGCCTGAACCTTGAATCCTTTTATTTAAAATTTGGTATTGATCTAACAATTAATGAAAACATAAAATAAATAATTAACAATTAATATCTCTAAAGAAATTAACTTAAATACTCTTACAAAGATGACGCCCGAACAAAGGGTTAGCTCTTAAAGCTTAGACTAAATTAAATTAAATTCTTAAATAACAAATACTCTTACAAAGATGGCGCCCGAAACACGTGCTCCAATCTCGAAATAACAGGCTTATTGAAGTGTAGCGTGGTGTTTGGATATACTCAAACACTCAAAATTATAACTAAGGGATATTTAAGATCAAAACAAATTTATATTTGAGACTTTTCATAACAAAATAATTAAGATGGAAATGGATTTAGAAAAGTTAGACGAATCAGGTTTAGGTACTAGTTTCACCGAGTTTGAAAACATGGCAGAGGTAAAAGTGTTAGAAGAGGTTAAGTTGCCTAAAGATGAGAAATCATTATCAATAAATGACCTGGTAGGATTACTAACTAGTTTTAGGGATGATATTAAATTAGATTTTAAAGGAATGAAGGTAGATAGTGATAGTAAATTTGAAAAGTTCGAAAATAATTTTAAAGAAATGAAGGTAGATAGTGATAATAAGTTTAGACAATTAGGGGAAGATATGAATGAACAATTTCAAAAATGTGAAACCAATTTTAAACAACTTAAAGAAGAAATTAATTTGAATAAGGTAGAAATTAATGATAGACTAGAAAATTTTGATAGCAAACTTGAACAAATGAAGGAAGAGAACAAATTAGTTTTAGAAACAATTAACAATAAGTTTGACATACAAAATTCTAAACTAGAAAAAGAGAAAATGGAATTTAGAAAAGAAATTAATGTTAAATTTGATAATCTGTTAAAGGACAGCATAGACTTTAAAAATAATGTAGAAGAACAAAATTTAAATTTGAAATTAGAAACTAAGACAGAAATAAATAATTTTAAAACTGAAACACTAAATACTATAGCCAAGTCTGATGAAGAAATTAGGGCTGTAATTGATAATTTTAAATTAGGACAGGTAGATAAACAATCAACCTTTGAATCTAAAATAGGAAATGATATTAAAACTAATTTTGAAACCTTAGAAAACAGACTAGCGGTTAAATGTAGTGAACAGGATATTGCAATAGACAATATAGGCTGTAAATTATCCAAAGAAGTTCAAATATTAAGGCAAAACGGTAATTATGGCATTAAGCCATCACTATGGTTAAAAGAAGAAATAATAGTTAGGGAAGATTTTAGGAGGCAGGATCAAGTAAATAAAAGTATTTTAGTAAAGGAAAATTTAGAAAGGGAGAGAATGATGTCACAAAACTATATTGGGGAATCATATGCAAAGGCATTTTTAGAAATCGCTGAAACATTTAAAGAAATTAGGGGTATGGAAATGATAAATTATGAAAAGAATTTTATGAAGACAAAAATTTATTGGTTAAGAGAAAAATATATGAAAACATTTATGGTTAGTAAGGTTAATAGACTAGGCCAAAACCATAGGAAAAGGTTAATGTCGGAAAAGGTGTTTAGATTAGGCAATAAACATAGGAAAAAATTAATGTTGGAAAAGGTGTTTAGGTTGGGTGTAAATCACAAAAAGAAAGAAATAATTAATAGGGAGACAGTCAAATTCAAAACAAAATTATAGTGTAGCCTACCGAAGAAAGACAATAACGAAGCTAATCATACTATGATGTGTAGGTGTAACAAAATTTAATGTAGACTTGAGTCATGATGTTTTTAAATAAAATATATAGTCTGAGTAGATTTCTAAATAAGTTAAAATATAATTTAAAATAAATAACTCAAATATAATGATAAAACTTCATACCAATTTCAACGTGAACAGGTTAGGTTAAACTAGGCTATGTCACCTAGAATACATATTTACCAATTTTATAAAATTGAACTATAATGAGATTTCTGAGGGGGTTATTATTACTTATAGGTTGAAGTAAAATTATATGTGAACCAAAGGGAAACTTCGGAAAAAACAGTGTCACAAGGGGTCATTAACCAGAGGTCATTTTGGGGTCCCTATTGAATTGAGTAGCCTAGATAGGAATATTTAAACTCATTTTGGCCAAAGGAAGGTGATCTCTGTGTTGACATAAGTGTTTTATAGATATGATCAGAAGGACATAGGAAGAGGTGAAAATGGTTCAAGGGGTAAAATTTTAGACATTGATGGATAAAATAAAAATAATTTACAAATTTTTTAATTTTTTTTTAATGCAAGTTAATAATAATAATAGGTAGTGATAGATTTAAATTAAATAAATGAATAAATAAATTTAAAATTAAAAATAGGCCATTCCCTTTTAGGCCAGCATTGGAAATTAATATTTGTACAGAAACAAATATGAAGCTTAAATAAATAAAATTTAAATTTTAAAATAATATATCCCATTTAGGCCAAACACTAGAAATTAGTATTTGAGAAGAGAACAAATACGAAAATTTAAATAGGTGAAACATAATTTATAAATCAAATACTTTAGAAATTCATGAATTAACGATTTTTTTTTTGATGTACAAAATTTAATTTTACTCATAAAAAAAAAAATAAATAAATAAAATTTTTTAAATGAACATATTTTTAATGATTAAAATAAAAGAAACTATTAATGTATTAATTAGAAATATTATTTACATCTGACATTGAACAATAATGATATGGTTAATGTTAATAACAACATGATGATGATGAATGATGATGAATGAATGAGAGAGTGAGTATTATTTTAAAATAATGCTAAAACTAAATAAAGAAAACGTACAGACATTCATTGCACCAAAATATAAGGACTTGTCCTAATAATAAATAATCGCAATGAATGTGGAAAATGATGCTATGTTGCCGTGTGCAAATTTGAGAATTGACTGTATAATTTGGATGGAAAACCTTCCATTCAAACTACTAATTACCAGGGCGTAGCCGTAACGATCATAGTTCAACGAGGCCCCTAAAATTCTATGTACCGCTACGGTGACTTTTGTTTGTTGGTGTCAAATAACCTTCACTTATCACTACGGTGACTTTTGTTTGTTGGTAACAAATAACCATCACATATCACTACGGTGACTTATGTTTGTTGGTGTCAAATAACCTTCACGTAATGTTAAATGTACATACGATAACGATTAAATAGGTTAGGTTCACGATAATAATAATAGACGAATAAATTAAGCTAAGTTTTTTTTTGTAGTAAAGTTTTTCTTTCTCGTTTTCATAACGTTAGGTAGGATAGGAAAATAAATAAATAAAATATAAATTATTAGAATATTTTGTTACTGATTGTAAGATGGTAAAATTTTTGAAAAAATATAGTGAACAACGGAAGTCATAAATAAAATTTTAAATACATTAAAATAATAACACAGAACCTACAATATGGCTAAAAGTAAATAATTAAAAGTAAATAAATGATAGTAAATTTTTTAAGAAAATGATTATGAAACTTTAATGAAGATTTTAAGTAAAGAACAAATGGATTATGTGAAACATAATTAAGAAGAATAAATAATGAATAATTTTTTGAAGAAATGATGAGACAGTATTGATAAAACTTTTAAAATAAAGAGTGATTTCAGGAAAATAAAAAATGGGTTGAATCAGAACTTAGGATTTGGTAATAGGGATTGTAAATGAATAATTAATAGATAGTTTTTTTTAATAGATCAGTGAGATGAATGAGATTTTTGAGGGGGTCAATTAATGATGTCTACGATTTTGCTGCGTTAATATAATAGACTAGGGGTTCCAATGTGACGCTAGATCTTAATGATTTTCGACATTGTTATTAGAAATACTCTTGTTCTCCGTAAAAGGTGGCAAGGGTTTGGAATGTCCCAGCTTCCATATTTTTTTTCTTCGAGATTCTTATTACTGCGTAATGCGAATCTCGAAGGAGGGGGTTTCTGTAAGCATGGGACATCTCCAACCAAATTAAAAAATAAATAATTAATAATTTAAGATCTTAGCAACTAGATAAATAATAGTAATAATTGGGAATCTCACATAAAAAATCAAAACAATTAATTACAAACATAAAAAAACTTTAATTTAAAAAACAATTAAAACAAATGATTAAAATCGATTAGTTTAAATTAAGCGCAACACATCAATACAATGCAACACCCTCTAGGGTAAAATTGAAATACCAGCGGGTTGCAATGCAACTAAAACTATGAAGCTAGTTCAAACGGAAAACGAATCAATTCCAAGAATTTGTCCAATACTTGCCATGCTTTTCAGTGGGCGTGCCGTTTCGGCGACACAACCCAACTTACTTCGAGCTTAGCGTCTCTTAAGTCAGGACGTATCTTAGGATCGCTCCACAATTCTTTCACAGAATGGAGCGTTTCAAACTAACCATTTTATAAATCGCAGTATAGTGCAATGGTCATCAAAAACATGTGTTACATATAAAAACTTATTCGTAAGTAGAGATAACTAAACAATTTTTTTTTTATATAAAATGTGTCTGAACTTTGAAAGAGAGAACTGAATTTTTATAATACAATTTTCATGTGTAAGATCAATAGTTTCACAAATGTGGTATGTTATTTTCATTTTGTTTTTTGTTAGTTATTAAGTGTCTAAAGGACAATGGAGATATGTTGTTAAATTCAAATTATATAAAAATTTTCTGGTTATTAAAAGAAAGATTTCAAAAACTCTAAACATGTGTCAGTAGAAAAATAATTGAGTATATCCCAGCATTCACGCGTCACGGAAGTTTGCCTGGTAAGTACAGATTGGAGCCTGAACCTTGAATCCTTTTATTTAAAATTTGGTATTGATCTAACAATTAATGAAAACATAAAATAAATAATTAACAATTAATATCTCTAAAGAAATTAACTTAAATACTCTTACAAAGATGACGCCCGAACAAAGGGTTAGCTCTTAAAGCTTAGACTAAATTAAATTAAATTCTTAAATAACAAATACTCTTACAAAGATGGCGCCCGAAACACGTGCTCCAATCTCGAAATAACAGGCTTATTGAAGTGTAGCGTGGTGTTTGGATATACTCAAACACTCAAAATTATAACTAAGGGATATTTAAGATCAAAACAAATTTATATTTGAGACTTTTCATAACAAAATAATTAAGATGGAAATGGATTTAGAAAAGTTAGACGAATCAGGTTTAGGTACTAGTTTCACCGAGTTTGAAAACATGGCAGAGGTAAAAGTGTTAGAAGAGGTTAAGTTGCCTAAAGATGAGAAATCATTATCAATAAATGACCTGGTAGGATTACTAACTAGTTTTAGGGATGATATTAAATTAGATTTTAAAGGAATGAAGGTAGATAGTGATAGTAAATTTGAAAAGTTCGAAAATAATTTTAAAGAAATGAAGGTAGATAGTGATAATAAGTTTAGACAATTAAGGGAAGATATGAATGAACAATTTCAAAAATGTGAAACCAATTTTAAACAACTTAAAGAAGAAATTAATTTGAATAAGGTAGAAATTAATGATAGACTAGAAAATTTTGATAGCAAACTTGAACAAATGAAGGAAGAGAACAAATTAGTTTTAGAAACAATTAACAATAAGTTTGACATACAAAATTCTAAACTAGAAAAAGAGAAAATGGAATTTAGAAAAGAAATTAATGTTAAATTTGATAATCTGTTAAAGGACAGCATAGACTTTAAAAATAATGTAGAAGAACAAAATTTAAATTTGAAATTAGAAACTAAGACAGAAATAAATAATTTTAAAACTGAAACACTAAATACTATAGCCAAGTCTGATGAAGAAATTAGGGCTGTAATTGATAATTTTAAATTAGGACAGGTAGATAAACAATCAACCTTTGAATCTAAAATAGGAAATGATATTAAAACTAATTTTGAAACCTTAGAAAACAGACTAGCGGTTAAATGTAGTGAACAGGATATTCCAATAGACAATATAGGCTGTAAATTATCCAAAGAAGTTCAAATATTAAGGCAAAACGGTAATTATGGCATTAAGCCATCACTATGGTTAAAAGAAGAAATAATAGTTAGGGAAGATTTTAGGAGGCAGGATCAAGTAAATAAAAGTATTTTAGTAAAGGAAAATTTAGAAAGGGAGAGAATGATGTCACAAAACTATATTGGGGAATCATATGCAAAGGCATTTTTAGAAATCGCTGAAACATTTAAAGAAATTAGGGGTATGGAAATGATAAATTATGAAAAGAATTTTATGAAGACAAAAATTTATTGGTTAAGAGAAAAATATATGAAAAAATTTATGGTTAGTAAGGTTAATAGACTAGGCCAAAACCATAGGAAAAGGTTAATGTTGGAAAAGGTGTTTAGATTAGGCAATAAACATAGGAAAAAATTAATGTTGGAAAAGGTGTTTAGGTTGGGTGTAAATCACAAAAAGAAAGAAATAATTAATAGGGAGACAGTCAAATTCAAAACAAAATTATAGTGTAGCCTACCGAAGAAAGACAATAACGAAGCTAATCATACTATGATGTGTAGGTGTAACAAAATTTAATGTAGACTTGAGTCATGATGTTTTTAAATAAAATATATAGTCTGAGTAGATTTCTAAATAAGTTAAAATATAATTTAAAATAAATAACTCAAATATAATGATAAAACTTCATACCAACTTACAATTAGGTACACTTTTGTATATATTTTTTATATTCTGATTCTGACTATGGCAGGGTCAAGCAATATTGAAATGCAAATAAACAAATTTTTTTTAGAAACCGAAAATGATTTAGAACTTTTGGGTGGGTTTTCCTCCGATGACGATGATTGTGATAACTTTGAAAATAGTGACCACCTTTCAGACACTGAACAAAGTGTGCAAAGTGATGATGAAAACTGTCTGAGAAACAATAGTTTGAGGGTACCTGTTGTTGCTCCAAGCAATGAATTGGATATTCAAAATGAAGGTAGGTCAGAAATAAATACTTCTGATGCAAATTATAATTATAGTAAAAGATGCCGTTTAGAATTGAACATTGATAACTATATCTCAGACGAAGATGACTTGCCTTATGTACAACGAGTTATTTATTTCTCTGGCAAACAAAATAAAAATAAAAAAAGACATGTTTTAGAGCAAGGCTGTAAGTGGTACAGAAAGCCTCCCCTCCAAAATGTACGTACCCCTGCAAGAAATTTAGTTATTCATTTGCCAGGGGTCAAAGGACAGGCCAAAAATGCAACATCTCCCTTGGAGGCCTGGAATATTTTATTTTCTAATGAAATAATTTATCAACTTGTAGATTGTACAAACAAATATATTGAAAAGAAAAAATACGAACTTTCTAGAGAAAGAGATGCTAGCAATACAACATATGAAGAAATTAAAGCTCTAATTGGAATTTTGTATATTTTGGGGCTCATGAAATCATCCCACAAAAATACTTAAGATATATGGGCAAAAGATGGAACGGGAATCGATTTAGCTATTTCCACTATGTCAAGAAATAGATTTCATTTTCTTTTACGTTGCTTACGTTTTGATGACCTCACGACAAGAGCCAATAGAAAAAAAATTTATAAAATCACACATGTGAGAGAAATTTTTGAAAAGTTTGTTTCAAACTGCCAATCAGCGTATACCATAAGTGAATATGCTACAATTGACGAGAAGCTTGAGGCGTTTAGAGGTCGCTGCAGCTTTCGGCAGTATATAAAAAATAAGCCAGCTAAGTACGGGATAAAGATATTTATGTTGTGTGATTCCCGTACTTTTTATACAAACAACATGGAGATCTATGCAGGAGCCCAGTATTAGGATTGGGTTCTTTGCAATCAGTGGTTCAGCTTGTGAGTTAATGAATACTTTACTTTATATTCTTTTACAATTATAACTTTCCAAAATTAGTTTAAACTAAATAACATATTTCCCTAACTTATTCAACTATTTAGATAACAAATAAAAATCTCTATTATATATGTTCAAAATGATGAACCCAGAATAGTTCCAGCTATTTAAAGAAATGAATTTAATATGTATATATATTTTGATGACTATAAGTGTTGATACGTTGTCTATTTGCTCACCCTTTCTGTATTCTGCAAAGCCGCTACTACAGCTTGGATTATTGGGAGCTCCAACTCGCCAATAATACCCTCGTGCCCTTGTCCTCGAACGTTCCTCCTGATGTGCTCGCTCCCGCCGTTGATCGATTGATCCCCTCTTCTCTTGAGTCGTCGCTTATATGTCTTTGACCTGCCTTGCAAAGTAGGTTGCCCATGCTAGGCAAGCATTTCATCATTTTCTTAATTGTTTCGCAATACCTGTCACTATTCTGGGTTTCATGTATAGCTTCTACTTAAAATATTAATTATTACTACTAATTCTATTAATTATTATATATTTTTACTCTAGTATGTGTCTAATCCTAACAACTCCGCCGCCCTCGAGACATCGTCCCGATGTCAAAAAAAACTCAAAAAGAAGGGTAGTCCCTTTCGGGTACCCGTATATTTTTTTGTTTTGACATTATATAGATTTTTATACATAAACAAAATATTACAAGTGTTAAAATTGATGTCCATATCAGTATTGTGATGTGGATTAGATCCGTAGTGTCTATCACATCTGACCAGTGTTTTGGTAGGGACACAGTACTTATTTCATCCCCTAGTATGTTGTTGTGGATGAACATTACTGGGGTTGATAGAGACCAATATTTGTTTAGGATTGTTGATAGGTTGAGGAATCTAGGAGGGTCATGATGTGCGAAAAGTTTTAGTATTAATGAATGGAGGGTCGTCCATGAGACAGATACTACATGGCGCAGGGTAGGATCTAAGGATGTCCTGCTGTCGCATGGAAATTGTCTGTCTACTAGGATGTGTGTGCCCTCGTGTAACGAGCAGTGACACGGCAAGGTTACTTCGACTGTGCCTGGGATATTGTATGGGATAGGTGTTTGTTTTTGTGTATCACTGCATTGTAGGTTAGTGTTTGGAGTTGGATTGGTTAGAGTAAAGGTGTCCCCTGTGATCTCTGTGATCAGTATTCCATTTTCGCTCGGACTACAATGGAAGGTACATTTTTCTGCTATACTCTCGATGTCACCACCTGCAATCAGCTGGGCCGCACAACCTCTTGATAGTGTCCCTGTTGAATGTTGTCGTGGTAGGAAACATAACCCTGTCTTCTTAGGTTGACACTCGTCCAATTGTTTGCGCGTCAGCGTCCTGATGGATGTCCCGTTTGTAGCCACAATTGTAGGTTCCATGGATATGGTGCAGGTGTGATTTTCCCATCGAAGCGGTACAGGCATGTATTCATATAGTCTCCATTTTGTTGAGCGTCGCTGAATTGGAATACTAATAGTGGAGATTACAGAGGAGGATGTTATTTTACAGGATGTAATGGGATAGTGGTAGTATAGGTGCGTGTCTTCTTTTGGAATGACTAAGGACCAATGTTTTGTATTTAGACGTGACTCAAGTTGTTTCAAGTCTTTGTACAGTTGTTGAGGGGGTATAGTCGTGTGTGTAGACACTCGGTCTCTACAGCTATTGCGAATCTGATCTAAAACTAATAACAATGAATTAAAATAAGATTGTCTTTGTTCCCTTAATAAATAAAACATGATTGTCTCATAAACATCTGCTGCTATAATGTCTTCCTTTTTTGACATGGCGTCTTGGAATTCCATCATCGCCCTGTGTACTTGTTGTAGAACACTGGACACGTTTGCTGCGTAGCCTTCTAATGTTGATGCTGTGTTGACCAGGTCAGCATGATCTCCTCTGATGAGGTTCTGAACACTGTTGAGGTGATTATTGACTGTCTCCTCGTTTGCTGTCAACACGTGCAGTTCATCGTCTGTGGCTGTTCCGCAACACCAATGAAAGACGTCCCCAATGCTGCTAATCGCTCTTTTTGTTCTAGCATGTTCATGGCGCTCTTTTTTGTGTTCCGTGATTGATGCTCGTAGGATGTCTTCAGTACTGGCCATTAGTTTCTCCAGTGCGTTCGCTGTCTGGCATCCTGTTGAGTTTTCAGCTCCTAGACATAAGTGAGATTGGGCAATGGTGACTGGGAAATGTTGTATGGGAGATAAGGGAAATATGTAGGTTAATGGGATAGTTGCTTCGTATACATGTTCAGCTTGGAGTGGTTGGAAATGTGCTCCATTTGAAATTATTATTGGAATCTTTTGATGGGAAGTAAGGGTAATGGTTAGGGGAAGGATGATGATCCACATGTATTTTTGTAATATTTTTGGTTCTCTTCTTTTTATCTAGGTTGCCTGTAACTGAGCAAACATTCTCATATCAATAAACCTGTAAACATCTTAAGATTTTCCTTTTCCCACTTAACTCCCCTTTAGTTGGAATTATTCTGGATTTGTTCCCTAAGTTTTAAGTATATTTATAAAATTTCCTAATTATATTTAACACATTTTTTTACGCTTACCTCATAGTCAAATTAATATGCAACATTTTATTTCTTAATTTATCTATGTATGAGTTCTATAGCTTTAATTAGATTCGCTGTACGGCCTTAATCTCGACACGTGGACTATGTCCCCTATCCATCTGCCATGTCGGTAGATCTCAATTTCGTAGTTTAATGGCGATAATTTTCTTAAAATTTTGTAAGGACCTGTGTATTGTCGTTCGAGCTTATTGTCCTTCTTTTCATTTCGTAGTAAAATTAACTCTCCTACCTTAAATTGTACCTCTCACCGGTGGGCGTTGTATCTTTCACATTGACCCTGCTGTGACCCAGCCATTATTCTTGGTAAGTCTTGTCTGATTTTATGTATGATTTTTAGGGCTTCTAATACATCATGTTCAGGCACTTTTGGAATTAGTGCCAAGTCGATCGGTTGGTTCGGTTCGAACCCGTGCAGCAAATAAAATGGTGAAAATCCTGTTGTAGCGTGTTTGCCCGAATTATATGAAAATGTCAATAACTTGACATATTTATGCCAGTCCTTCTGGTCTTCGTTAACGTAGCATCGCAACATGTTGACTAGCGTCGAATTGTATCGCTCAGTCACACCCTGACTTTGAGGTCTATACGCCGCTGAAGTTTTGTGTACTATTCCTAACGCGTTGTATAATTGTTTTAATATGTCTGCCACAAAATGCGTACCCCTATCTGTCTGTATTTCTGCCGGTATGCCATAACTCGGAATGATATCCTCTAGCAGAAATCTCGCCGTCGTGTGTGCATCCGCTTTTTCTGTTATTTTAGCTATCGCAAATCTCGTTGTATTGTCTGTTGCTATTAGAATGTATAATTTTTTGTTCGACTTTGGTAAAGGTCCTAGGTAATCCATCGTTAATTTTGTAAAGGGTTTTGTCGTTATTCTTATAGGTTGTAATAATCCCGCCGATTTTTGTCTGTCTGTCTTCATGATTTGGCATTTGTGGCACTTCTTTATGTATTGTATTATATCCGCCGTCATTCCTGGCCAGTGATATTTGTTCTTAATTTTTGACATTGTCTTTGCAACTCCTGCATGACCTCCCCCAATGATTGAATCATGAAATGCTTGAAGAATTTCGGTTGTCAATTTCTTAGGAATTACAATTAATAATCTGTTTTCTCCATTTGTGTATTGCTTATACTGCAAAATACCGTCTTGTAGTACGTATAACCTTGACGCTCGCCTGTGTGCCTTGTCAGCGCTCTCTGGATCTAGTAATGCTTGTCTAATGTTAAATAGGAAATTGTCCGAAAGTTGTTCGTGTTCTAAGTTTACCGATTGAATCTTATTAATTGTCAGTTCTCCTTGTATTTCTTTGTCCGATATCTGCACTTCACCTGGATAGCGACTCAAGCTGTCTGGCACCCTCATTGTTGAACCTGGTTTGTGTTTTATTTCGAAATCATATTCAATTAACTTTAATGCCAATCTGTTTAACCTTGAACTTAATGTTTTTACATTCTTGTAGTACTGCAAGCTGGCATGATCATTAAAAATAGTGAATCACCGCCCATACAGAAATGGTCTAAAATAGTTTATTGTGTAAACTACACTCAGTAGTTCGATTTCCGATACACTCCAGCGCCCCTCAGTATCCCGTAATCTTCTGCTAACATAAGCTATCGGTCGAAGTGTACCATCTTCCTGGTACTGAGACATGACACCCCCTATCCCTGTCCGACTGGCGTCGCATGACACTACTATGTCTTTTTTTTCATCGAAGTTGGCCAGTACAGGTGGCGTAGTTAGTGTTTTTTTTAAATTGTTAAATGCTTCCTCATGTTCCTTAGTCCATTTAAAAGTTTTTTTGTCTGCGTTTTCCTTTTTTGTTAGATCCGTTAGGGGTTTAGCCATGTCACTAAATCCTTGGATAAATTTTTTTTAATATGATGCGGCCCCTAAGAAGCTCCTCACATCCTTCGTTTTCGTAGGGGTGGGAAATTCTGTGATGGCTTTTAAGTTTTTTTCTAAAGGCCGAATACCGTTCTTAGAAATATTGTGTCCTAAGACGTCTATATTTTGGTAAAAAAAATGACATATTGATGTTTTTAGTTTTAATTTTGCCGTCTCCAATCGTTTAAAAACTTTTTCTAGGTTTGCTAATTGTTCTGTGAACGTGTTTCCATATGCCACCAAATCATCGATATAAATGACCATTCCCTGATATAGCAAGCCTGAAAATAGGTGATTCATGCTTCTTTGAAATGAGTTTGATGAGTTTCGCATTCCCATTGGTAACCTCGTGTACTGATATAGTCCCTTGTGGGTCACAAATGCCGTATATGGTCTATGCTCTGGGACTATTGGTTGTTGGAAAAATGCCTGATTAATGTCCATAGACGAAAAATACTGTGCTGTTCCTAATGTGTCGAAAATGGTTTCTGCTCTGGGTAAAGGAAATTTGTCAGCCTCCATGTCTTCGTTCAATTTCCTGTAGTCCACTACCATTCTGTATTGGTCGCCGGGTTTTTTTACTAAGAATGCGGGTGCCGCGAAAGCGCTCTGTGAATCTTCTATGACCCCTGCTTCTTTTAACTGCTCCACCTGCCTATCTAATTCTTGTCTTTCTACATTACTTAGCCTGTAAGGAGGGACTGCCACCGGTTTACCCGTTTTCATGTATATAGCATATGCCGGCATATCTGCTTCTTGTAAATCGTGTGGACCGCGTGTGAATAAATGTATATATTTTTTTATTAATGATCGGGCCGCCTCGTACTCTGACTGTCCTAACTCTTTGTTGATGTTTATTTTGTCTCCTTTTAAGTCCGTTATGTCTTTTGAGAGTATCCTTTCTTTATTTGTGTTGATCTGATTTACTCTATACTCTTTGCTAGCGTCATTTTCGAAAGTGTCTGCTTTCGAAAATTTTATTAATTTTCTTTTTACTTTCTCCGTGGCCAAGGATATGTCACCTAGTCGTGTCTCATTTATCATTTGTTTGGTCATTGATGTAGGGTTCGTAACTTTTATTTTTATTGGTGTATGTGTAGTATCCGCGCACGCATATATGCCTTTTTGTGAGAGTAGGTTTCCTTTAGATTCGTAATTATATTTTACACCCTCAGGAATTGAATCCTTTATCTTTATTTCAATATTTCTAGTATTATGGGGTGGTATTTCAATATCCTCTTTCGTATATATTGGTATTGGTTCCATTATCGTGTCATCGTCCTGTGGTAGTTCCATCAAATTGTTCCTAAAAATTTGTACTGTGTTTTGTCCTAGTGTAATTTTGTTATTTTTAAAATTAATTATCGCCTTATGGGCTATTAAAAAGTCATTACCCAACAAAAAGTCACTTGTCAAATCCTCCACCAAATATACTTTATGCTCATATTCTTGTTTTTGTATATAGAATTTTAGGATTGCTCTGCCCGTGACCTTTACTGTCGTGGCATTGGCAGAAATCAACCATATGTTATCTGCTTCAATTTTTGTTGCTAAATGTCCATATCTATCGTTCAAACAGGAAACACTACAGCCGGTATCAAACAGAATTGATATATTTTTATCCCTAATTTTTCCTGGAATTGCTATACTTAATTTAGAAGTAATATTTCCAATTACTGTTTGTAATGTAATATTTTTCGTGGAGTTTGCATCGACCTCATTATGTGTTGTCAGCATTGGGCTTGAAAGACTATTAGCTACTCCTGACGTTGTATTTTTTTTGTTGCCTAATTCCACTGCGTGTGCACGTTTACTTATAGATGTAGGCCTACATTTGTCAATATTGTCTCCACAAGTGTTGAAATATCGTTTAATAAACTCTATGTGTTTTTGTTTTTCCACCTTGTGTCCTACTTTGTTTTTCTGCCATTCACTATATTTATTTTCTTTTTCGTTTTTCCGAATTTTTATAGGCCGTTCTGAATACTTGTCGTGTATTTCCGGTCTTACTAGTTTTTTTTTTTACCTGTGTACAATGTTTTGCAAAATGACCTCTACGACCACACCTAAAACACTCTGGTTCTACCCGTGTCCCTTCTCTTCTGAAATTTCCGTTGTATCGGTCTATCTGCCTAGTCTGACTATTTGTCTGTCCATAAATACGTTTTTCTCTATAATCGTCATTATTCTGTCTAGATGCAGGTATTTGTCTTTGTTCACGGTATTCCTGCGTGTTGTTTTTTTGTTTTTGATAATTATAAGTTTCAATATGTGTATCAGGTCTCCTATCACGCCTGTCCCAATTTTCGTGTTTTAATCTCTTGTTTTCCATTTTTAATTCATTATTTTTTCCATTATTGTTTGTAAGTCGTATCGCGTAACCTCTTCTTTTGATTTTGCTGCCTCTCCTTCATTAATGCCTAATCTTTTTCTTAGCATGTAGGAAGCTTTTTCGGCAACAAACATATTCTCATTTAGTTTCTGTAAACTTGTGTTATCGAGCATTGCAATTTGTTGTAATAGTGCTGGATTGAGCCCCTTTAGTATGTGACTACATATTTTATCTTCGCTCATGTTTGGCTCATAATGTGTACATAGTAATTCCTCCTCAGTCTTGTATTGCATCAAGGACTCTCCCTGCAATTGGACTCTATTATTTAATTTCATGAGCAACATTTCTTTTTCGTGTTTTGGAGCAAACGCCTTCATGAACTCGTTTTTTATTTCAACCCATGTTAGTTGTTTTTGTTTTATTTCAAAAATTTCATAGTAATCGCTTGCCACGCCCTCTAAATACCAGGGAAAATAGATTCTTTTTTTTTATCACTCCATCCGTTCGCTGCGGCTGCCCTTTCGAATTTTGCTATGTGCTTGGAAACATCCTCTCCCGTGTCCCCACTAAATTTGCTTGGTTCGAACAACGGTAGTCTTTCATTCATTGTGATATCCTGTCTAGAGGTGCTATCGTCTGGAATTGGGTCTTTGTTGTTTCCCGAATAACCCTCGACCGCGTCGTAAATATTGGTTTGTTTATTTGTTTGTTTAGGCCAATTTGTGTATTGATTGTCTAACTCGACTCGGCTCATTTCCGAAGTGGTATCAATTTTCCATAACCGAATATATGACCTTAGGAAAACCATATATGACCTTATATGTTCCACTCAAGGTCTTTCCAAATATTAATGGCTTGAGTTTTATTTAGTGCCTTTATATCTGCCAAGGTTAGATTCATTGATTTGTTATAATTTTTTTTTTATGTAACTGTAAAAGTACCGTAAATTAATCCCTATTCAAAGAAAGAATAACTCATTACCCAATTCTCATTATTATTCGTTTTAGTTACTTAACTCACCAAAATCAAAATAAAAATTTGAATCAAGTATGTATGAGTTATGTTCCGGGGAAGACTTGTCACGTAAGCAAGAAGTAGCAATGTAGGACAACAAAATCTAAACAAACTGTCGTCAGCATTCCGTGGTGTAATTACTTTCGACCTTGCGCAACAAAACCCCTGATGCGTGTGATTCGTGAATATTCTATTTTAATGTCGACCTCATTCCCAAACTCATACAAATATGCTAACAATACAAGAATAATCTTAAACTATAGTTAGAATCAAAATCGTCTGTTACCTGTTGATTATCTGTTAATCACACATGCCTCAAATTTAAATCGTTCGCATATAATACTAATAACACAATTTTAATACATATATCAAAATCTCTTAAATATGTATATCTCTATAGATAAAGCACCTTATTAACATACAAATTTATTGCCTTTTTTTTCTCAAAAATAATTATCAGATCATTCCATTTCCTTATTTTTTTCTTTTAAAAAAAATTTTTGAAAAATAACACTTCAAATACAGTTTTATAAATATATTGCTGATTAAAGAACCAAAAAAAAATAATCACTGTAATAAAAAATAATCTTAATTTTTAGTAATAAACTAAAAGAAAGGCTGTTTTGACTATTTATTACATAAAAATTACAAAAACAAAATTATTTTCATATAGTAACAAATTTTAGTAAAAACTAAAAACACGGCCGGTGCACCATTTATTAGGATTGGGTTCTTTGCAATCAGTGGTTCAGCTTGTGAGTTATAGAATACTTTACTTTATATTCTTTTACAATTTATAACTTTCCAAAATTAGTTTAAACTAAATAACATATTTCCCTAACTTATTCAACTATTTAGATAACAAATAAAAATCTCTATTATATATGTTCAAAATGATGAACCCAGAATAGTTCCAGCTATTTAAAGAAATGAATTTAATATGTATATATATTTTGATGACTATAAGTGTTGATACGTTGTCTATTTGCTCACCCTTTCTGTATTCTGCAAAGCCGCTACTACAGCTTGGATTATTGGGAGCTCCAACTCGCCAATAATACCCTCGTGCCCTTGTCCTCGAACGTTCCTCCTGATGTGCTCGCTCCCGCCGTTGATCGATTGATCCCCTCTTCTCTTGAGTCGTCGCTTATATGTCTTTGACCTGCCTTGCAAAGTAGGTTGCCCATGCTAGGCAAGCATTTCATCATTTTCTTAATTGTTTCGCAATACCTGTCACTATTCTGGGTTTCATGTATAGCTTCTACTTAAAATATTAATTATTACTACTAATTCTATTAATTATTATATATTTTTACTCTAGTATGTGTCTAATCCTAACACCAGCCCGATGGCCCTTTTAGCGTAAGCAATGCAGCAAAAGATGTTACAGAACGAATGATTCAGCCAATCGCGGGTACAAATAGAAATGTAACTATGGACAATTGGTTCACTAGTATCCCGCTTGCATTGAATCTATTGAAAAATCATAAGTTGACAATTGTTGGAACAGTTCGCAAAGACAAACGTGAAGTCCCTGCAGAGTTTTTGACAACAAAAAATAAGAAAATATATAGTTCAATGTTTGGATTTCATGAAGAAAATATGACCTTAGTTTCTTATTTTCCAAACAAGAAGATAGTGGTCCTTGTGTTGTCATCAATGCACAATAACAATAGTATCGATGAATCTTCGGGAGATCAGAAGAAACCCGATATTGTCACATTTTATAATTTGACTAAAGGAGGTGTTGATGTCGTTGATAGATTGTGCTCAAATTACTCAGTTGGAAGAGTAAGCAATAGATGGCCACTAACAGTTTTCTACTGCATGCTTGATATTGCTGGAATAAATAATTCTCAAATAATACATGATAGTAACACAAATAAGCATCTAATTCAAAGAAACTACCTGATAATGCTAGTTAAGTTTTAATTTATAAAGTAAAACTAATGTTACCAAAAATATTCATTTTATAAATATTTAACAAGTATTTATGTTTTTCAATTTTTGAAAAAGATATCATGTAAATAGTTTGAAAATGTAACAATTTAAAGTTATGTCGTAAATTTAAATGCCATAATCTATATATTTATATTAGAATAACTTAATTATTGTTTCAGGTAAAGAACTTCTGATGCCCTACCTTCAAGCACGAAGTGAAATATCATCTCTTTCAAGGGAGCTGAAAACTAGAATAAAACTTACATTGGGATTGCCAAGTCGTGAACCAGGTCAACAAGTGGGTCGCAAAAATGCAAGATGTGATTTTTGTCCAAGAAACCTTGACAGAAAAACAACAAAATCCTGTGCAAATTGTGGAAGGAGTATTTGTAAGGACCATGTAGTAGAAACATGCAGTGATTGTTTTAACGTGTAAAAATTATCTTTATAAATTAAATAAGGCGATGATACATGTATGCAGTTGAGGTAACAAATACATTTTGTAAGCATTTTTTTATAAAAGCGTGTTGTTTTATTTAAATATAGCCATTAATCAGAATGGGGTAAAATATTACCCCGCTCAGGCTCTCGTGTTACAGCAAACCACGCGGGCTCTCTAGGGTTAAGGGAATATATGTAAGTAATTAAGTTGTTTTCAAAAAATATATTATTTATATATTTGTTGAATGTAAAATGTTTTATTACACGTGATGACTGTTTTATTTATTTTAAAAACCAATAAGTATACTGTGTAATTGATTAGTTTTATTTTATTTTTTTAAACTATTGTTTAAATATTTTACGTTTGTAAAATGTTTAGTACTCTTGATGACTATCTTATTTTGTTGGCATTCGATGAGATTTTATCATAATAAAGTTCTAATTATTTTAAAAACAAATATGTATAAATACTGTGTAATTAATTCAGATATGTATTTAAAAAAATATTTTGTTTATATATTTTTTGTTTGTTAAATGTTTTGTACTCTTGATGATTGTTTTATTTTGTTTGCATTCGATGAGTATTTTATCATAATTAAGTTATAATTATTTTTAAACAAATAAGTATATTATGTAATTAATTTAGATTTGTATTTTAAACCATCTATTTTTCTATACTTTTTGTTTGAAAAAGGTTTTGTACAGATGACTGTTTTATTTTGTTGGCATTCGATGAGTAGTTTATCATAACGAATTTCTAATTATTTTTTAAACAAATAAGTATACTATGTAATTAATTTAGATTTGTATTTTAAACAATCTAGTTTCTATACTTTTTGTTTGAAAAAGGTTTTGTACAGATGACTGTTTTATTTTGTTGGCATTCGATGAGTAGTTTATCACAACGAATTTCTAATTATTTTTTAAACAAATAAGTATACTATGTAATTAATTTAGATTTGTATTTTAAACAATCTATTTTTCTATACTTTTTGTTTGAAAAAGGTTTTGTACAGATGACTGTTTTATTTTGTTGGCATTCGATGAGTAGTTTATCATAACGAATTTCTAATTATTTTTTAAACAAATAAGTATACTATGTAATTAATTTAGATTTGTATTTTAAACAATCTATTTTTCTATACTTTTTGTTTGAAAAAGGTTTTGTACAGATGACTGTTTTATTTTGTTGGCATTCGATGAGTATTTTATCCTAATGAAGTTCTAAGTATTGTTAAAACAAAACAAATAAGTATACTGTGTATTTAATTCAGTTTTTTATTTTTAAATATAAATTGTTTATATATTTGTTGGTTTAAAATATTTTGTGCACTTGATGACTGTTTTAGTTATTTTAAATGCCATGAGTTTTTTGTTATTGCGAAGTATTGTTAAAACAAGTTTAATAATAAATACCTTACATTTTTCTAATTGTTTTCTTTTCCTATAATTTATTTAAGCATTTATGAATTGAACGTATTTTTTAAACTTAATATACTTAATTGAAATTCTGTATAATCAATTACTAGTACTGATAGTGTTCAGAACGGGAGAAATATCAAATAATTACAACTTTTATTCAAGATTTAAAATTTAAAATTGAAATCAATGATCACTGCCCTTTTTGATCATTATTATGAAAGTATGAGTAATTATTTCTAAGCGGTCTTAACTAGGGTATGTACAGATACAGATACCTACTTTGTTATAAACAGTTAACCCTTCGTACGCAATAAGCGGAATATTCCGCCACTCGTATATAACCCTACGTGTTTTTAAGCAGAATATATCGCTCTTGGCCGTTAGGAAGGTTTTTATTTATTTTAGTTCACCAAAACACCGATAGAATGGGTGACAATGTTCCTTGAGTAGTCAGATGACGTGTTGTTGGCTGTATGACGCATCACAGCTGTTGACAAACAAGAGAAGCCTTTGTTTTGTCACTTGCGCGCGCATTCAGTTGCTCTTTGTGCGCTGGAAGCGGATATTTTCGCTGGATATTTTTAGTTATTACTGTGTTTTAGATATCTTATTTTAGTGTATAGTTTGTTTTTTAGTATTGACTATTATTTCTAACAATTGTGAATCCAGATGAACTTGATTTTGACGAGTTTGTACTTGGTGTGATGGATGCAACTTTTTCGAGTGTGATCGACGACACCGTTCTTTCTTCGGACTTTGAAGACAATTTATTACATAATGTAATTAATGAAGAACAGAGTAGTGAGGAAGAAAATACTGGAGAGGAAGAAGAAAATATTCAAGGTAGGCCTAGCCTATGGAAAAATGTAACAAAAATCGACCCTGGCCCACCTAAAACTATTCCAATTTACAATGTGAATCAGGGGCCCAATTTACCGTCTTGTATTACTGTTGAATCTGAACCAATTGAATATTTTCAGTTATTTTTTAATGAAAATCTGATTGAATATATTTGTTCTGAAACAAATTATTTTGCAAATTTTATAAAATCACAAAGGCATTCCTCTCATGCTAGACTGAATAAGTGGACAGACCTCTCCCCAACAGATCTCAAGGCTTTTATAGGAACCATTATAAACGTGGGTACTATGACTCTTCTTAGGCTTGAAGCATATTTTACATCCAAGTGGGAAAGTCGAATTGAGTTTTATAGAGACGTCTTTCCTAAAGATGAATTTCTAAATATTTTTTGGAGTCTACATTTCAATCACAAAGGGGGCAAGGGGATGCAAGGGGCAACGATTTTTTAATCAAACCTATTGTTGAACATGTTTGCAATGCGACAAAACTGTTTTATACCCCTAGCAGTAAAGTAGCTGTAGATGAAAGTACAATTTCTTTTAAGGGGAAAGTTAGTTTCATAGTGTTCAACCCCCAAAAGCCGACGAAATTTGGCATGAAACTGTTTGTACTTTCAGACTGTGTAAATGGGTACATCTATGATTTTATTCCATATTTTGGTAAAAATGATATAATACCAGGTTCTCCATTGTTAAAAACCACCCAGATTGTAAAGTCTCTTTGCCAATCTGTCATTTTGAAGGACCCTACCGACCCAACAACTGGCCTCAACGTTTACACAGACAGATACTATACCAGCCCCGAGCTGGCAAGTGAATTACTAGATATGAATACTTACATAACTGGCACAGTAATGCCTACTAGGAAGAACATGCCTCCCGGACTGAAGAAAACTACCAAAAAAATGAAAAAAGGAGATATTATTTTTCAAAGGAAAGGAAATGTGTTAGTGGTGGCATGGAGGGACAAAAGAGTTGTTCATATGCTAAGTACTGAAGGAAATGGAAGCAAATCTGATATGAGTGAGGTACCAAACAAATGGCCGAATAAGCCCCCAGTATGCAAACCTAACATAGTATTGCAGTATACAAAACATATGGGGGCTGTGGACCGAAGTGACAATTTTATCTCATCGTATGAATTTATGAGAAGAACCAAAAAATGGTACCGAAAAATGTTTTTTTGGCTTCTGGAAGTATCTATTATAAATTCTTACCTCTTATACCATCAAACACAAAAGGATAACCAGAAAAACCTCTAACCCACCTAGCTTTTCGAAAAAGCCTCGTAAGGTCCCTGGTTTCTGATAAGCTGACATCACAATTTTCTTCATCTCGGAGATGCGGACGACCATCCCCAGGACCTAGGGAGCAACATCTGGATGGTAAACAACACTTCATGGGCAAGAGAGAAAAAGGCTCCGCTAGATGTGTCGTTTGTTTGAAGAAAAAACAAAGAAAGGAAACAGTTAATTTCTGCAAAAATTGTGATCTCAAGCCTCCTTCATCCTGAGGATTACTTCGAAATATATCACACAAAAACTCAGTTTCAGATTTTTTTTTTTTATTTTGTGTTCTGTAGCCTTTATTGATTCTTTGTTTATAACCAATAATAGATTTTCTTTTAATCATATTTGTTTTTTATTCATACCAGACTTATAGAATTTAAAAAATACAATAAATAAAAAATCACCAATTTTGCACTATCAATTTATACTATTTTTATAGTACAGTACATTTTGAATTTAATCATATTTGTTTTTCAGTGGTAACAAACCTATAGAACTAAAAAAAATATTAAAACTTTAACAAATAATTTTTTTTCTAAATTTTTCGCCTAACTATGCGCTAGAGTGATTTTTTACTCTTTTCACGGTAGCGTACGAAGGGTTAATATACTAAGGTTATAATTTTATACCTTTCTCAAAATCTTTGTTTATATTATCTTTAATTAAGCTCATTGTGAAAGTCTGGTTTATAAATTTACATTCCTGATATAACCTGAATCTAAATCATGTTTTGTTTATTTAAATGTAATAAAAGGAACGGAAAATTTAAAAAAAAAATTTTTAATTATAAAACCTACAAGAAACAAAATATGGTTGTATTGATTACTATTATTTTGTGAAAACTAGAGTTAAATTTAAGTTGCACGTACGCTCTACTATCTAAATGGAATAACTACGAAATTCCAAAAGGTCAACATGGTCATGATGAGTTACATAAAATTAGGCCAGTTTTTAAGACACTCAGAAAAAGGTTTGCTACAGTATCTGTAGAGGAACGAGTTTCAATTGATGAACAGATTTGTTCTAGTAAAGCAAGACATTATTTAAAGCAAGCCTATCATTTAAAGACATCATTTAGGCATACATGCCTAACAATCCTATCAAATGGGGCTTTAAATTGTTTTTTCTTTGTAGCGTTTATTTAAATCCTACGTATGTTTATTCATAAAAATAACAAATCAAACAAAAACTGAATCATACGCAAACCAGTCCTACATATGAACATTGGAACACGCCCGAAGGCAAGATTCAAATCTATAATTATAACATGATTTCATTTAATAATCTGAGTTTGCTTTCATAATGCTTGTATTTTTGAATTAAGCTGTTAGTTTTTGTTTAAGTTTTCTTTTAATTGATTAATAATTACTTTGCTTCTATTTAAATTAAATTTGCCTCATTTATTGTAATTTAAATATTTTAAATTATAATTTACATAGTGTAGCTTATAACAGAAATATCTTGGTATATAACAATCTAAAAAATCTTTCGTAACGAAACTGTTGCGTAAATATTACGTCATTTTATTAACCCTTTTGTTTTGAATAAAAACAAGAAAAAATGATGTATTCAAGTCCAACTAACAAAATTGTATAAATGATATTTTTTAAAAAAAACTTCAATTCGCATAGCAACAATTGGTCTTCCTTTTCTTCGTTCAATGTAATATTATTAACAATAGCGCACATCATTGCCAGACTTCAATTGTGACAAAGATTTCTCCTTTTGTCAAGTATGAAATAATGGGTGTCAAAAGTTTAGCAACAGCGCTCTAATTTGCCTTGCACTGTTATACCATCTGAATCATACAGTCTACCTGTGAGATGTCACGTACACAGGGATGCGTCACCAGATCACACCATATCGTCCGATATCGTGGCCTTCGGATATTGGATTCTCATTGGTTATTGATGGCGTCTCTTTTCCACCCTAGCCGAGGCCTTGGCTTCGTTACAGTTAGTTAGGCATCAGTTTCCGACTCCGTAAGACATCGACGTCATGATGAATTTTACTTCAGGCAACTGAAAAGTGATATTTCGTACTGTCCTAGTACCAACTCATTCTCTATCATTTTATCAATGCAGTTCTCTTTTTTTCTGTGTGTGGATTTGTGCAGTATGTGGAAAGTTGTGGTTTGTGCGTCTAGTGAATGTTAAACTGTGGTACAAAAACTAATATAAATTTTGAGTGTTTTCAGTGTGAACACCTAACAATGCGTCCTAGAGCTGACATTTCAATTATTCACGTAAGTACAAACCTACAATTAAATTAATCATATATTGTCATTCTCTATATGCAGAACTTATGTTTGAACTGTCATTGATTGGTCCTCCGAAAAATCCATTGTTTTCACTTAGAGATATTCTATTATAAAATCCCACACATTACCGTACAGTAACTTTTTTACTTAATTGGAATGCACAAAGTCTAACATGAATCTTGATTTTCATTTTTTTTTAAATGAAAACCTTCTGCCTTACTAATGATTGACTTTGTTTTGTGAATGCAGTTATAAATAGGTCCAAGAATGAGCGAACAGTATCAACTGTAACCATATTTAGTGAAATCTCGTCTTGGACAAAAAGAAAGAAAAACTAACTGTTCTGTGTGTGAAATTTTTTTAAAGAAAATATGTAATAAGGCAAATCAGACTTTTTTTGTTATTAGGATGGGACAAGCTAGCAATTTTTGTCTTCAAGACCCCAAATGGGTTAGTTTTCTAAATTTCTAATTTGACGTCAAAATACTTTCTTTGTATAATTATTTTTTAAATATATAAATTAGTATTTACTATTTTTTTCTTTTAATGTTGGCCAACAAAATAACTTAACATATCGTAACTCCAAAAAATTTGTTTTTGTGATTTATATGTTATTGTGTAGGTTTAAGGTGCCTGCACAGTTGATTAAATCCTTGTAACTCCAAAAAATTTGTAAATACCGAAAAAAGGGAAAAAACAAACCACGTATATTTTAAGAGGGAAATTTGTTTTTGCAAACCAAATAACTCCAAGTAGTGGCAGCCTTTCTCAATGCAAATGCTATT
The DNA here is from genome assembly GCA_963513935.1 of Aphrophora alni. Classification (NCBI taxonomy): domain Eukaryota; kingdom Metazoa; phylum Arthropoda; class Insecta; order Hemiptera; family Aphrophoridae; genus Aphrophora; species Aphrophora alni. The sequence continues at coordinate 47,915,058 of OY740773.1, read as the reverse complement.
GCCATGTGCAGAGTTCAGTGTTTTGTTGTTTGCAAATTAATATTTCTTATTTTGGCGTAGAAGTTCTATACTAAATAACATGTAAGTAGTACAATAATTGATATTTTATAGTAAAAATTACCATACTATTGTTTTATATAATATAAAAATAACCTTTAAAAGAAAAAGATAGTTCGTGTTTTGTTGCAGTAGCAAACTTTTAGGTTGTTACCACAAAATTGGAGTTACTGTTTTTTATTGTGCGTTCACCTGGATCAATGGTTTTGACTTTAATTTGAAAAACTACTGAGTATCGTTATTTACCAGGATTTTTACGGTATGTAATGTTACAATATAATAGAAATGTTTTACTATTTGAATACCTGTATTCTACTATTTAGGAGTTACATGGTTTGTTTAAATAAAAACTGTGGAATGTGAAAAACTTTAGGAGTCAAGTGGTCAGTATTGTTTTTCTTTACTGACCAATAATTCCATTCTGTTTTTTTCAGCTTCAAAATGTCATCAAGAACAAAAAAAATATTACAACTAGCTAAATCTACAAATATTCAGTATAATGAAGAAATAAATACTGACACTAAACTATCAAAATCGACTGAGTTCAAGCTACCGTCAAAAACCATTGAATCTACTCTACCGTCAAAGCCTGACACTTTTCATGGTATTGGCAACCTTATCGAAACAGGAACATTCATTATCGATGAAAATGACGCTTTAATACTTATATCTGATGAGTCAAACTTGATCGATTCTAGTACTTCTTCTGATGGATTAACAAATCTTCATGTAAATTTAGATATTTCTGAAACTGAAGTTCTTAACGCCGTTAAACACTTACAGAAACTTTGCGATACAAAAATAATAGAGGCAGAACCTAATTGTAGTTTAAATAATGATAAAAATGTCTCCAAAGAAGAAACAGCTGAAGACTGCAAGTTTCCAAAACCTGTGAAAAATTGGGCACGATGACACACTTGATTCAAGTTGTAAGGCACTTAATGACAATGTCATTATTATTGAAGCTGAAGTTCACTATGAAAAAACTCAGATGCCTACTCCTACATCTCCATTGGATAGTAACTTTGTGGCTGAGCTAGATGATCAAATGGATACCGATGAAATGGAAACAGTTACTGATCTGAATGTAAATTATGTAGACTTTGAGGGAGATACTATTCTTTATGATACAGCAATAGTTGAAGATAGATTTCAAGATAATATTAATGACAATATTTTGAAACGTAAAAGAAAGAAAAGACATCAAGTGACAGAAGATGAATGGGAATGCAACAAAGCGAAAAAGTAAGAGAATATAAAGGGAGAAAAGTGGTTTGTGGAAAAGTTACAGGCTTTGTCAACAGACCAAAAAGAACAATGGGAGCAGTTACCTGCAAATGTAATGGTAAAACTTTTCATTGCAAATCATTACAAGACCCAAGAAAGACAGAAAATCTTCAATGAGTTTTGGGAACTTAAGTTGGAAAGAAAGGAAAATATTTGTAAAGAGTATGACTGATGTTGATCTAACTAAAAGAGCTCGAGACAGAAAAAATGAGACTTCTTCTCGTCGAAAATTCTCCTTCAAACTTTTTTTTAAATGTAAATAGATTGAAGGTCAGGGTATGTAAAAAAACATTAATGGCAACGTTAGGAATAGGTGAGTGGATGGTAAATCACTGCGGGGCAGAACATCACGAATTAACAGATGAAGAGGAAGACTTAGACATAGATGTAGTAACTGAAAACAAACGACAGCCAAAGAAGATATCAAGGCAGGAGGATTTTAAATAAACGATTATGTTTATTAAAAGAGTTTTTACTTTCACTACCGAATGTAGAATCTCATTACTGTCGGGCATCTTCTCAAAAACTTTATTTGGAGTCCAATTGGACATCAAAGGCCCAGTTATTCCATTTTTATTGTGACAACCGGTGCAAAGAGAAAGAGTGCATGCCGTTATCTACTTTTACATTCTACAAGACATTTGAAGATTTAAAATTGTCTCTATACAGACCCAAGAAGGACCAATGCGATGTTTGTAGAGGATATAAAATGAAACATATAAATAAAGAAGTGTACCAAAATCATATAGCAAACAAAGATGATGGTAGAAAAGAAAAAGAAAATGATAAGAACAACGAAGAGCATGTATATACAGTAGATTTACAATCTTTGTTATTATGCACAAAGTCCAATACATCTGCCCTCTACTACAAGGGGAAACTTTCGGTTCACAACCTGTGTATATTTGATCTTAAAACACACGATGGATATTGGTACTTATGGAACGAAACAGAGGGCGAACTAACTGCTAACAAGTTTGCAAGTATTTTAAGCAATTTCATTGAATCTCAATTACCTCTCTATGAAAAATTCTAACAAAATTGTGATTTTCAGTGATGGTTGCAACTATCAAAATAGAAGTGCTATTATGAGCAATGCACTGTTATATTTAGCTGTTAAGCATAACATTTCTATTGAGAGTAAATATCTGGAAAAGGGTCACACTCAAATGGAGTGTGACTCAATGCACGCAACCATAGAGCGATATATGAAACACAGAGATATTCATGTGCCGGCAGACTACGTGGATATTTGCAAAAATGCAAGAAAGAACCCTAGACCGTACATAGTGACATATTTAGAGCACTCATGTTTTTATAATTATTCAAAAACAATAATGTATAAATCTATACGCCCTGGAACAGAGAAAGGGGACCCCACAGTTGTTGACATCCGCTCTCTGAGATATTCAGTTGATGGGAATATCTCCTATAAGTTAGATTTCAAAGAAAATTTCAGACTTATAACGGCGTGTGAGGATAAATCCAAAAACACGACGAAAAAAAAATGCTCCAGATTCATCATTGGTCGACTGTATTGATAAAATCAAAGTTATTCGTGAATCAGAATTCCCAAGTTTGTAAAACATGAGGTTAAAAATTGATGAAGGAAAGTACAAGCACCTTCAAGATTTGAAATGTACGATTCCCAAAGACTATCATGATTTCTACGACAACTTGTTATTTTCTTCCAATTAATGAAAATCATTCCCTGCTATGTTTTGGCGGTTGATCCACTATTTACAGTAATATTTTTATGTATTTTATTCATGTTAAAATTAAAGTTACAATGTTTCTTTGTTAGTTGATAAATATGTGACTGCAAAGCTTTGGTGATTAACTCATTATTATCATGAACATCGTTTTATCAGTTTTTATAGAATAGTCGCCGTTAAATTTTGTGTAGTTGATCCACTATAATATAATTAAGGCTTTATACATGTTTTAAAAATAAAAAAGGTTTCATAAAAATTGTTGTGTTTTTGGTCATTTTGGTTGCCCTCTTATTAATATATTTTTAAGTTCAATAAGAATAATAAATATAAATAATATTTTATAATTTAATTGTGTGTTAGACCACTTAACTCCAAGTGTGGTTTTTGCAAACCACGTATCTTTCATTAATCTAACACGTAACTCCTATAGTGAACTAGTTCAATCCTTGTAACTCCACTGTATATAAGAAAATGTTAAGATAAGAAAAAAAGTGTTTTTTAATTGTATTACAATTAATAAATCTTAATTAAACCAAAAGAAAGTTGAAAAAAATTCCTTCTTCAACAAAAATAAATCAGTTTTTTTGTTCCTCCTGTAAAAACTGGAAAATGTGAGTTACGTGGTTTGTTAATTAAGCCGACGATATGTAATTATAATATATATATATATATATATATATATATATATATATATTCTATTTGCATTTCTTGTATTTGTCGTATTAATAATTCTTGTATGTATTTTGTTTTAAATCAAATTTTGTTAATTTATTACTTAATTTAAAAACTGTGTAATCTTAAATAAAAGGGAGGTGTGGTAATTCCACGGATATTCAAGGATCACGGCATAAGATATGCGATGCGCTGAAACAGCGTGATGTTTGGTTTCAAACGTTTATTACTTCTTTTTGACGTTATTCACAACAGAAGGTTGTAAATGGGAAATTGAACTTATTGCTATGCAATTCCAATAAACCCTTAATTTTATTCAAGTTCCACTTTTGGGGAACTGCTAGATAAATTATTTACTAACGTCCTTATTCTGCCAAACACCACAATGCCTCAAGAATTAAATACTGTCTTTAGTATTTATTCTTATATGTTAGGAATTACTTCATTCCTTTATTATTTTTATTATTTAATCAAAACTAGCTCTTTTTCTCTTATTGCTATAACTTTAACACTCACTCTCGGGGAGTGTCATTTGAAAGAGTTATTTTGCAGAATCTATTTAAAATTGTGAAATTTATGAGAGCACAAATTATTTTAAAAGGCACACTTAATTTTAAGCTGAAAACAACATAGGGTTAGTTTAAAATCCACACAACACAATGTTATACAGAAATAAAATTTATATTTTAATTTATAAAATTTCTTAACTTGATTTAATCATAACTTTTCTAAGCTTTAAAACATCTTACAATAATTCAACATAAATATCAATGACTATTATTTCTCTAATTATTATTAAAATGAATATATCATTTTAAATTCTACATACTTTTGTGATTATTTTGACACTATGATTATAATTTTCTGACAACTAAAAAAGTTATTAACATTGTTATGGTACTATTCCATGATCAATTTTGCGCTAAACGCGAGGCTCAGAGTAGTGGCACTGCATACATTTGTTATAGTAACTGATACATAATTATCAGCTATGTGTATTTCGTTTTGTTGTGTTGGTATGGTACAGCTGACATTTGGTAGTGTAATGTTTGTTTACACTTTTAGTGTTGTTGCTGTTGAGGTTATAGTTTACAGTATTTGTAGTGGTTGTGAGCTGTGAAGTTTTGAGATAGTATTTAATTATAATTATAGTGTTGAAATGCCTAGATATTCGACAAAAAGGCGAAAACCAGTGTTTACAGGTATAAGAAAACAAGAAAATGGAAAAAGATTTAGGCTTAGTCCCCATTGCAGTGATGACAATACCAGTCCTAACCTTAGTAGGCCTTCTAAGTGTAAGAAAGAGAGTTCTTCTAAAAAGAAGTTTGGTCAATACTTGGACCATTATAAAGCATTTGGTGATGATAATGATGACTCAAATATCACAGATCTGATCAATCTTCGTCGTATGGAAAGTTTGCTCTTCCAGATAGCGGTTTGTTCGAAATGTCACGAAACACTGTCCATTACCACTGGCAACAGGCTCGGAGTAAGTGTCCAAATAAATATTGTGTGCACTGGTTGTAAATTTAGTGTAAGTGGAAATAATAGCAGTAAAATAGGTAAACCTAATGCTATGAAAGCAGAAATGAATGTACGGCTAGCCTACGCTTTTCGTAGCATTGGTAAAGGCCTAACCGCAGCAAAAAATTTTGCGGAATAATGAATATGCCTGGGCCTCCTGCTTTCAAGCTGTATACGTCTCTACTAAGCTCTGCAGCCAAAGATGTTTGCTTAGAAACTATGATAAATGCTGTAACTGAATGTGTGAAGGAAAATGAAAATAATACAGACGTAACAACAATTTTTGATGGGACATGGCAACGTCACAGGCACTCTAGCCTGAATGGTGTTGCCACTGCAATCGCTGCCAATACTGGAAAAGTTGTAGATGATAGGGTGTTCTCAAAGTTTTGCAGATGCAAAAACAGATTACAAAAGGAACACGAGGCTGGATGTGTTGCCAACTATTCAGGTACAAGTGGGGGCATGGAAGTTCAGGGCATCGTAGATATGTTCCAAACGTCCGAAGCTTCCTATGGAGTTAGATACAAACATTTTCTAGGGGACGGAGACAGCTAATCCTATCCAACAGTTGTAGCAGCACAACCATATGGCCCTAACTTTGTAATAGAAAAGTTAGAGTGTGTGGGGCATGTGCAAAAACGAATGGGAGCACGTCTTACGACTCTAAAAAACAAATTGGCAAAAACCAAACTTGCTGATGGTAAAACAATCGGTGGCCGAGGGCGACTTACTAATGCTGGCATTATGGAGATACAAAAATACTATGGCCTAGCTATACGACGGAATACGCATAGCCTACAAGAGATGAAGAAAGCTGTTTGGGCGGAATATTTTCACCTCTCATCCTCCAATGAAAACCTGATGCATGAACTCTGCCCAAAAGGTCCCGAAACCTGGTGCAAGTTCAATAAGGCTAAAGAAACAAATGAACCATATGACCATAAAGTCCATAATCATTTCCCCAGCATTGTAATGCAAGAAATAAAGCTTATCTTCAAAGATCTGTCTAACCCTGAGCTTCTCAAAAAATGCCTTCATGGTGGCACTCAAAACGCGTGCGAATCTGTAAATAGTGTAATTTGGAACAGAATCCCTAAATCCCACTTTGTAATGAGAAATACCCTTGAATTAGGGGTATATGAAGCCATAGCCACTTTTAATGATGGGAACATAGTGAAATGTAGGTTACTGGCAAAGTTAGGGATCAAACCTGGTTCAAACTGCATAAGAACTATGAGAAGTATTGATGAAAGAAGAATTGCCGAAGCCGAGAAAGCCTTTGAAGAAATAAAAAAAAAGTGTCGCCAAAAGCAACAGTTAGCCAAAAGAAGACTGGAGGATGACTATGAGGCCCAAGAAAATCCAGATCAGCCATCCTATGGTGCAGGCATGTTCTAAGGTAATCGTTTTTAACAACATATGTGTTTTAAAATGAATAAATAATAATAAAGTGCGATTCCTGAAAAACGATGTTTTTTTTTCACTTAGGAACACACAACTCAAAAACTATAACAGATATTCACATGATTTTTTTTTTTTTATTTTGTTCCTAAGATCATTCTTTACATTATGAACAGCTGGTTTTATTATATTTTTATTCTTGAATAAATTATAAAATCATTTAACAAAAAATAATTTGAAAATTTTTGATATAAACAAAAAAAAAATGAAACTCTCTGTACATTTTGTTAACATTTATGTGCCCTTTAAATTAAAAAAATAATTAAGTCTCTACCTTATATAGTTTAGGAGCACTGTGTTCCTAAACATGCTAAATTTAACATGCGGAGCATACGGCCTGCCCAGTCCCCTTAAAAAGTACATATATAAAATAAAAAAGAATTTTAATTTAATAATTTTCCCCAGAAAGTTTTTTTATTTATTTTTTATTTCAAAGCGAATATTTATTCAAAATCGTAACTGTGGTACTTTGTGAACATATTTAGAGCTGTTTTCGGCTCCTGTAAGGCAGTGCTGATTACAGTTGTTCTGGTGAAGGTTGAAGTCTAGTTGATGTCAGTCCTCAGTTACGTTGAAATCAGTTGTGCTGTTGTTAAAAGTTGAATGTATGCAGATTGAAGATCTTGTAGTTGAAAAGTTTAAAGATGAAGTCCAAGTTTGAATCAGTGTGGCTGTCTGTTGTATCTTGCTATATCATTTGAAATGCCAGGTCGCTTCCAATAAAACAATCGGTATATCCTAGTGCTGATCACATAAAGTAGATTGTAGATGACTCTCCTCCTGGTGCTAGTTAGAGTTGTTCTCCTACTAGGAGCTTGATAAAGAGTTGTTCTCCTTCTAGGAGCTGAATCAAGACTGTTGTTCCCCTTCTAGGAGCTAGATCAAGACTGAAGAAAAGTTCTGTTGAAATGGACCTCCAAAACTTTTTCCCTGTTCCATGGTACCAATTTCTATGAACATTTCCCTTTCATTTATGACGTTTAAAGTTGATTAATTTGGTTTATTTCTTCAAGATTTCACTTAAGTTAGTTTTTATTATAACCCTTTTGGTTATTTTAATGTTGGTTTACTTTAATTAGTTGTTGATTAACTAATTATTATTTAGTTTATTTGTATATAGGTTGCCAGCATTGCTTTTGCAAAATCCAAACACTTGACTCCTCCCCTATTGTGTGGTAGGGGTTTCTACAGGTTGATTCCTGTACTGTCTGACTTTATGGAATTTAATTTGTACACTTTCTTGAAAATTCCCATATCTCAGGTTCTAACAGGAATTCTGGAAATCTGTAAATGTCATTTTGTTCCTCTTGACTTCTGGATTCCATACAACTTTGATTTAAAGTTGTAGGATGATAACTTTCTAAGATGTACTTTTTTTTTCTTTTCGTTTTTCTTGATTTTTCCTTTCACCAACTTTTCGGAATTTCTTAATTCTTCTTTTTGGTTTCTGTAGCCTATGCCTTAGAAATGAAGGAATTCTTTACGTTTTTCATTTATTTTCATTTTCTGATGAGTTATTCATTGTTGAACTTTGTCGATTTTTTTATGGTCAAAAACTCCCCCAAAACTAATTATATATGTACTTATTTTGATATCATTATATTATGTCACATATCCTTAACCCTAGAATGGTAAGGTGGGGTGTGTTACACCCCACCGCTTTTGTTTTTGTGTAGCAATCTGGAAGGGGAATAGTGGGGGGAGGTTTGGACCCGTGTAAATTCAGTTTGGTTCTTGTTCTTCACTTGGACAGCCGTGCAGCGCTCAATCAGCTCTCTGAAGGTAATTATACTTTGCTTGCTTAATCTCTGTATTTTGTGGGGTGTAGCACACCCCACCTTACCATAAAATCTTGATATCTGAAAATCAACTTCTTATATTTTATATAAATGTATTATTAGTTTTTAATGAAAATGATATAGCTTTGACTTAACCTAACCTAATTTTCATAATCTTATCTTATATTAATAAAATTAACTTCATAAAAAGTGTTTGAAAACTTCTTCTACATGTTTTTTTTCTATATCAGATAGAATGGATGAACATCTTACAGACAATCAGATTGTTGAGCTAATCTGGAATGGTAGTGATGAAGAAGAAGGTAATCAAAACGGTATCGTACCAGATGTTATGGAGGAAGATATTGAAGAAAACAACGAGCAATCAGGTGACGAGGATGGTGATGAGCAAGCCATGGAACAACAGGACATCATACCGCCTGAGGATGACATTCAGCTAGGACCATGTGTGCGTGGAAAGAATGGGTACATATGGAGCTGCACAGTTCCTACAAAAAGAGGTAGGCCCTTAGCTAGAAATATTTTGATAATAAAGCCAGGTCCTAAGAATGGGGCGGAACATGTAAAATCTCCCCTTGAAATCTGGAATTTACTGTTCAATCAAGAAATGTTCGATTTAATTGTATTGCATACTAACCAGGAAATCGAAAGAATATCTGCCCACTATTCTGTAAATAACTATAACCAGAACAAATGTAAACAGAACAAATGTACCAGAAATTAAAGCTTTGATTGGCCTGTATTATCTTGGAGGCGTGTTACGTGTTTCAGATCTGAATGTAGAAGATTTGTGGTCACCAACATATGGTAATTGAGGAGTTGGGTGGAAGAACGGCTTAACCCGGGTTAGGCCTTTTTTTCCATTTCTTAGCTATTTTAATACAATAGTCCTTTAAGTAAATGGATCCATTCATTTTAGTTCAAAATAATAACCACAGAGCGCATACTAATACAGAATGCAAGTGCTTACTCTAAGCCGTTCTTCCATAGATCAAGATAGTCTTGTAATGCTACCTAACATTGCTAACAGCTGATGTTAACTAGTGTTTGTTTATAGTTCAGACTAACACAAAACGTGTGTATTTGATGTTGTTTGATAGTTAGTATTTACATAAAAGATTTTAATAGTTTAAAGTGCAGGGATTTTTTAATTTGAAATGAGTGATAAAGAATATTCTACAACAGAAGATAGTGAGAGTGATTCAGCAAATGTTGGTTTAAAGAGGAGAATAAATAGAAGTCATTGGAAAAAAGTTAAAGCCAAGAAGCAACGTGACAGTGGTAAATGTTATACATCACCATCGACCAATAAGGCTGTTGAAGGTAAAAAATTTAAGTATATTGGAAAATGCTGCCCCAAAAAATGTTTTTCTAAATTTGACCATACTCAACAGCAAGATTGTTTTCATAGTTTTTGGAGTTTGGGCAATAAGAACACTCAAGATACATTCATATTAGGCCTAATAGATAAAATAAATATTTGTAATCAAATTAACAACCCAAAAAGTGGTAAAAGTTGGTCAGCAAGTTACACATATCATGTGCAAATTCATTGTGAAAGGTTCCCAGTTTGCAAAAACTTTCTTATGTCCCTATTACAAATCACCGAACGTCGAGTTAAAACCATTTTATGTGCTCTTAAAGATGGTGCGCTTTGTGTTGTAGATAAAAGGGGTCAGCATAAAAATCGCCCTCACAAAATTAGTGATAGTGTGTGGAGTATAGTTAAGCAACATTGGGACCTATTTCCATCCAAAGATTCACACTATTGTAGGAATAAATCTAAGCGGAAATATTACGATAATCCAAATTTAAATGTTGCAGTCTTATATAAACTTTTTAAAGAATATTTTTTCAAAGAAACTGGCCAACTGTTGAGTATGAAATATAATACTTACCACTGGTACTTCAGAGAATATTCCCCTTATGCTTTTAGATGTCCTCGTGTTGATGTTTGTGACTTCTGCATGGAATCAAAACTCATTCTGAAGTCTAACCCTAATGATTCAAGAAAAGTACTCTATAATGTACATAAAAGGAAATATGAGGCTTATAAATCTCTGAAAAACAAAATTTTCAGCGTCTTGCAAAATAGTGATTGTAATTCCCTTATTGTAGAGTTTGATTACGCTCAGAATCTTTGCTTACCCCGTCTGAACAACACTGCTCAGTTCTACAAGAGACTTCTATGGCTGTATGTATTTAATATTCATTGCCATAATGACAGCAGCAGCAAATTCTATTGCTTTACTGAAAACGAAGCTAAAAAGAATCCTGATACAGTGTGCTCCTTTCTTTTTGACTTTTTAAGTACAAAATTAATAGAAAATCCAAATATAAAAAATATTTGTCTGTTTTCCGATTCATGTGGCGGACAAAATAAAAACATGACAGTTCTGAAATTTTGTGCATGGTTTAGCTCAGTCAACAAAATAAAAATTGAACATGTGTTCCCTGTACGAGGACATTCATACAACCAAAATGATATAAACTTTGGTATATATGGCAATCAGATGAAACATATTGAAACAATAGAGAGTCCTGATATTTACATTCAAATAATCAATAAAAGCAGACAAAATCCCAGGCCTTTTGAAGCGTTTATGGCTGGTCACCTAATTGAAAACTGGACTTCTGCCTTACAGCCGTTGTTTTGTAAGAAGCCCAAGGCAAAAGGAAGGACCTTTGGTATTCAAAAATGTGTAATATTGTCCTACAATCCCAGCTCTTTTGCAGCTTCAATGTTTTATTCCAAACTCTTTCAACCATTCTCACTTGAACCTGTGAAATACTTAGGATCGCAAACATACGACAAACTAAATTTTACAGCTTTACATAAACCTGGTGTGAAAATTGCGAAGAAAAAAGATATCGAGTCTCTCCTTAAATATGTTGATGAGAAATATGTTCAGTGGTATCATCAAGTGTTGTCTATGGAAAATGAAAAAAGTGGTGGTAATGATAGTGAAACTGAATTTTTGAGTGATGAAGATTGTCAAGAAGAAAACATTAACTCAAATTAAATTGTATACATTATATCAAACGAATGCCATTGTATTATTTTGCAGTTATCTATAACTATGTTTTATTTTTTGTGATAGATAATATTTATTTATAATTTTTTTCAATATTTTCCACAACATAACTATTCATACTAAAAAGTGTTTTTCAAAATAACTCTCTTCTGATTTTATTTTCAAAAACAACCTACAAAAATAAATTTAATTATGTTGTTATATTAATATTGATATTATTATTTACAAATCCTACTATTTTCTTTGTGACCAAACTAAACTGAATGTCATTGTATTATTTTTCAGTTATCTATAACTGTTTTATTTTTTGTGAGATAATATTTATTTATAATTTTTTTAAATATTTTCCACAACTCAACTATTCATACTAAAAAGTGTTTTCCAAAATAACTGTGTTCTGATTTTATTTTCAAAAACAACTTATAAAATAAATTTAATTATGTTGTTAGCCTATATTAATATTGATATTATTATTTACAAATACTTACTATTTTCTTTCTGACTAAACTAAACTGAAAGACCTTTAAGGGTAAACTAGTTCTCTGGAAGAACGGCTTAACTAAAAAAATGGCGGAAAAACGGCTTAAGACATGTTATTATTGTTTTTATAATATCTTAATACGAAATATATGTACATTCATTTAGATAAATTAAGTGTCTGCAAAAAGAAATTATCAAAATATTTGTTTATCATGTTAAAATGTCTACAGGAACGGGAAATGCCTTAAAAATGCCAATAAAAACTTCAAACCAGTTTTTCTCAAAACTGTATTTTCAGGGTTAAGCCCTTCTTCCACCCAACTCCTCAATTGTCTTTTTAGAGCAACCATGTCAATGAAACGTTTTTATTTCCTAACTGACTGCTTGCGTTTCGATGACAAGAGAACAAGGCAGAATAGAGATAATGACAAGTTTACACATATAAGATCTCTTTGGAACTCTTTCATTGCCAACTGTAAAAAGTTGTACTCTCCAACAGCTCATGTGACGATTGATGAGCAACTTGTATCGTGTCAAGTAAGATGTCCATTTCTTATGTACATGCCAAAGAAGCCAGGGAAATATGGCATTAAAATTGTCATGATGAACGATTCAAAGACGTACTATATGTGTGATGCGATTCCTTACGTTGGGCAAGTTACTGATCGACTTCCTAATGAGCTAGTTCAAGAATACTATGTACGGAAACTAAGTGAAAGCATTTCAGGGTCGAAGCGCAATATAACATGCGACAACTGGTTTACCACTATTCCAATAGTTGATCGAATGCTCGAAACAAACAAGTTAACAATGGTTGGGACGCTAGGGAAAAACAAACCACAGATCCCACAATGTTTCTTTCAAGAAAAGCCCATCAACAGTACAGTTTTTGGTTTTGACAAAACGAAGACACTAGTGTCATTTAGTCCTAAAAAAAATAAAAATGTTGTTTTGGTATCGTCTATGCACCATGATGATACCATCGATGAAGAGACAGGGAAACCTGAAGTAATTATCGTGTATAACAAAAACAAAGGTGGGACGGACACTTTTGATAAGCTTTGTGCAACGTTTTCAACTTCCAGAAAAAATCTTCGTTTCCCAATGCAAGTGTTTTATGCTATGCTTGATCAAGGTGGTGTAAATGCCTACGTTTTATTTGTTTTGGCTAATCAGCAATGGAAAGTAAATGCAAAACACAACAGGCGATTCTTTTTGAAAGACCTAAGTGCTGCACTGACTCGAGATCACATAATTACCAGAAGCCAGCAGAGTAATCTTCCAAGGAGTTTAAAGTTACAGATGAATGAAATTTTACGTTACAAACAAGACAACGCAGAAGAAGTTGATGACGAAACCGTAGTAGAAGGACCACTAGATGACAAACAAAAACAATGCTATCTGTGTGATCGCAAAAAAGACAGGAAGACAAAAGTGAGGTGCAACACTTGCAAAAAACCAGTATGCAAAGGAACATTCTGTGGACACCTGTATTGACTGTACTTTAATTAATTAATTATTTTTTATGTATATTAGCGATTTTCTGAGTGAAATTAAAAAAAAATCCATTTTATATTACTTATTTTAATTATTAATTAAATAATTAATTTTTAATTATTAATTTATATTACTTTTGTATTTAGGATATATTAGGAATAAGTAGATATGTATTTAATAGGCATTAAGAATTTAGTTTTAACATTAAAATGGGTTTTTGTTATTGGGGTGTATCACACCCCACCTTACCATATTTGAAACAAAAATTCGCCTTACCATTCTAGGGGTTAACCTATTTCCATTATAAAAATTTTAACTTATTATCTAGACAAAATTTAAGTTTTTTGTCGATGCATGTTTTTTGCAATAACTATTAAACTATTCGAGTTAATAAACATTTTCTTGTATTTCCTATGCTAACCAGTTATTCTTTATCATAATATGCTTTTATATTCAAAATTTAACATAGGAGATTGCATGTGAATTATTTTTGTAACAAAGTTGAATCAAATTATTTTATCCAGTCTGGACCTGTAATGTCACGTGATCAACCGAGCTATTGTTCTCAGTCGTACCTGTTGGCTCATGTTAGGTAGCCCCATCCCACTTCCCTTGCTTTGAACGTTTCATTTTTTAATGAAACTGACAAAACTTTTATAATTCTACTTTCCTTCATATTAAACTAATTTTTTCTGTACACATTATTAATTATTTATGGATATTATCATTTATTTATGTATTCTTGCCATTTATTATGTTTTAACTAAAATTTTATGTTTTATAAAAATTTTAGTTTTTGGAACAATTTTGGTGAAAAACCCAAACCGTTTCAGCGTGCGCATCGTAGTCAAGAAAAAACGGAGTCGTTCACAGTGTGCCGAAGTCAGCTGAGGGTAAGTTGCGCGTTGTTACAATTTATCTCTTAGTAATAAACCTAAACCCTTAATTGCGGGGTCTGATCGACCCCCAGGTGTTACGTAGTCATTAGTAGGTCATCCGACTAAAATTGAGAAGGAATTTATTATGACCTAAAGGGTTAACATAATTCTCCCATCACGCCTGTCCCTAACCGTAAGTTCTAAACGATAAGTTAAGTAATTATAATAATTAATTAGTTAGTTTAGTAATTAAATTATATCTCCATAAGCTGGCTGTGAACATAGTGATTAGTTGGGTTTGAGACTAAGGGTTAATTAACGATTCAATATATTTGCTGGGTAAGTCCTAACACGTTATTCCAAACCCTCCTTCAGGAACCTTAAGCGGTTCGAACGTCTAGACCAGGGGTCTCCAAACTTTCCAGCCTTAGGGCCATACTGATTACTCCAGTAAGTTCCGAGGGCCAAAACCATATTATCATTGTTGCCGGTGGTAAAAAGTGAAATAGTCCACTGATGAAAAAAGAAAGTCCAAAAAAGTACGCAACGTTTAAAAAAGGATGCAAATTGGACTAAAGTCCGCAAAACGGCAACACTGCATATTATTAATTTTCCTGTCATTATCTGTAATTTCTAGGTTAGTCGTAGAGTACAAGCCATGAGGAGTAACGTGACACGACATCTGGTGGACACAAGTGCAAATAGGTAGTACCTTCTATCGCTAACAGATGGTGCTAATAGCACCTACAGAATAATCTCGTTGGTTCGAGAAAGTTCTGGTGTCTTCCACTCACTTCTAGATGGCAGTAATTGGAATATATGAGAAGGCTAGTGGCCCAACCTCAAGTCAGTTACTATGACACTGTTGTGAAATAAAATAGTGCGTACCTCCTTAAAACGTGTTTGTGCGTGTTTAAGTTTAAGACATCTTTGTAACAGTATTTTGATTTGAATTGTTGCTTTTGTGTGTGATTTAGTAGTATGGAAAAGAAGCGAAAAATTGATAGTGAATGCAGAAAATTCAAAGATCAGTGGAACATTCAGTATTTCGTAATTGAGTCCAGTAACAAGGCGCTATGTTTGATTTGCAATGAAAGCATAGCCGTTCTCAAGGAATATAACATTAAACGTCATTATGAAACAAAACATTTTCAAAATTACTGTAGAAAATGACGGTGGTTCAAAACCATTAGTCTTACATTGTATCATTCATCAACAGTCTTTGTGCGGAAAATGTTTGGATATGTCTGAAGTTCTGAAACCAGTCATATCAACTGTTAATTTTATCAGATCTTTTGGGCTGAATCACCGACAATTCCGACAATTTATTGAAGAGATTGGAGAAAATGACTTACCTTATCATACTGCCGTACGTTGGCTTAGTTGTGGGAAAGTCCTTCAGCGCTTTTTGAACTTCGAGCAGTGATCAAAATTTTTTTGAATGAAAAGCATCGCCCTCTAACTGAATTACAAAACAACGAATGGCTGTGGAAGTTAGCATTCTATGTTGATTTGACAAAACATACATATTTGGAAAGACCTTGAGTGGAACATATAAGGTCATATATGGTTTTCCTAAGGTCATATATTCGGTTATGGAAAATTGATACCACTTCGGAAATGAGCCGAGTCGAGTTAGACAATCAATACACAAATTGGCCTAAACAAACAAATAAACAAACTAATATTTACGA
Organism: Aphrophora alni; assembly: GCA_963513935.1. NCBI lineage: Eukaryota > Metazoa > Arthropoda > Insecta > Hemiptera > Aphrophoridae > Aphrophora > Aphrophora alni. Next base: position 47,898,956 of record OY740773.1, on the reverse strand, counting down.
CGCGGTCGAGGGTTATTCGGGAAACAACAAAGACCCAATTCCAGACGATAGCACCTCTAGACAGGATATCACAATGAATGAAAGACTACCGTTGTTCGAACCAAGCAAATTTAGTGGGGACACGGGAGAGGATGTTTCCAAGCACATAAACATGTGAACGAACTGAATTTGAGATTGCAAGGAGAAAACCAGCATCTTCCTGATTTATACACTAATATCAAATCATTCCGGAAGAAATTGATACTGTTTCAATCACAACTACGAAGTAAATGTTTTTCACATTTATTTATTACTTGTTTATTTTTGATAAAAAAAACTTAAAATTTATTTTACATGTTTTATTGCAAAAACTATAAAATATACAACATATTACAGTAAAAATAGGTACAAGAGACTGAGGATACATAGTGTATAATACAGTAAAAATTTGGTAACAATAATCCAAGTACTTTAGGAGATATCGGTACCTAAATTTAAAAATACATAGTTTTCGGGAAAACGCAAAAAACTAAAACACTTGGTCTACTCAAGAAATGATTTTAGGTACAATACCTCAAAAACCCTCCAGGCCAGTAATGGTCACCTCCATTCTCGTTTTCATTCAGTCTTAATCTTCTTTTCCTAGTTCTGGCTTCCTTGGTGACTTCCATGGCTGCTAACTCGGCTCTTCGCAGTCGTTCCTCATGAGCGCGCTTTAGGGCTGCGACTGTGTTCATTCCATAGTCAGTGATTCCCAGGTCCCTAGATGCTTGTAATCTTTGAATGTTACCACCATTGAATGTTACAATGGCATCAAAGACTCCCAGTTCCAAAGTTTTTCGGCCTACAAATGTATTTTTAGGGATCCGAGATCATACCACATTGTTAAAAGATTCGTTTACGTTTTGGGTTTTTCCATGTAAACATTTTTTTTTTCCAAGAGCTCAGGTTTTGACAGTGCTTGAAATGTGGGCTTTATGGCCTCCAGAACAGCCATGGGCAGACTCTTTTTATGTGTGTAAGGCTTATTTTCAGCCTTAGCCTTTCTGTATGGACACCAGGTGTCTGGTGGTTGCGGGCATAGTTCGTGCCGGGTATTTTCGTTTGTGTCTCCCATATGGTGAAAAGTTGCCCAAACTGCTGATTTCATTTTTTCTAGGCTAGTGGTGTTTGCTCTTATTGCATTTCCATAGTAACACTGGATCTTGTCAATTACATTGTTAGGCATCCTGCTCCCTTGATAGGCTTACCATCTGAAAGTGGTGTCCCCTTCAACGTGTTTTTCAGTTTGCGCAAACGGCTACCCATCCTCTTCTGGATATGGCCAATAAATTCCAATTTTTCAAAAGGCGTATCAACATACTCATCAGAGGTACCAACATTAAAATTAAATTTTAAAAAAATCCAAACTATTATAGCCTAACATAATACACTCAGTATTTGTTATTGCGCTAGCCTAGCACGGTTACAGGTGCATAAAAATTGCTTGCAGGATAATTTTTAAAAATTCATAAAAAATACATTTTTGAAGAAAAGGGTCATGTTATTCGTATCAAACTGTTCAGAAAAGTCAGATCTTTAATTTAAATAATAAATAAAAAAAATGTGGAAAATTCGTTCCCTTAAGCTTAATTTTAATAAAATTTTCTTCCAAATTGGGCGTGATCTTTTTCCGCATAATTTAACTCACCCCCCCCTTTTTTCATATATAAATTTTTCTCTTCTTTTTCATCGTTTTCTTTTTGTAAATCAAAAGAGGCTAGGTATCATATTTTTTAATAATTGTTGTTTCCTATGGTTCAGCGAGTCTGGTAAGTTGACTGATTTAATTACAGTACTTAGTTATTTAATTCATATTGAGCGTAATTGTAGTATTGCTAGTGTTACCTATTAACATATTTCCCCCCTCACATATTGATTTTTTAAAATTAAATTATTTAAAAATAATAAAATAAATCGCCCTTTTAAAATATAAGATTTTTTTATTATTCATTAAATCGTCTAACGTATAATTATTAGAGTTAAATTTAGTCTTTCAAAATATATTCGATAAGAATCAACCTTCGCTAGAAACGGTTTTAGCTTGTCACAGACAAATTGCTTATCAGCAATGCAAGATGTTAAATAAACATATATATCTCTTGGCTGGTAGCCAAGTTACCATCTGATAAACTCTGATAGCTTTAAAGAAATTATGTTCTAACTTCTCAACTAAATTCGCCTAAATTTATTATTATCTATTTGTAGCACTGTATGTATAATGTATTTAATTTATTTATGTCTATATATGTATTCACATGTATTTCAGCGAAACCATACGTGAAAAACTTGGAATATCAAACCAAACAACTTTTTAACAAAACCGTGCTCACTATTTTGATGAAATTTATTTTTTATTTTTCATTATTAAAAATTTCACCGCGATTAATTACAGCTGACACATTTTATATTAGTATACTTTTTTTTTCTTCGTCGACTTACTCGAACTCACGTTGAATCAATTATTCTTTTATCACAAATTGATCAAAAAATTAATTTTTCCCCAACTAAGATAAAAATTATTTTCCAATTAAATGACTGTGTTTGGGTTTGGCGATTTTAATTATTGGCCGGCGTCTAATTTTTTGAGGGACGGACTCCATTTCTCCTCATTAGAGAATTTGAAGTTTTGGTTCGCCCTACTGAAATTATTTGCCCCCTAACTAATTCTAGATCAATTATTCTTTCATTAAACACTGATTTTAAATTTTTTTTAATTTTCCCCAAATTATATATAGTACAGTCATTTAGTATTTTTACCTGGAAAGTTTTCCGGGAGTTTTGAAATTTGGCAATTTTATAGATTTTAGGGATGCTCTTGCCAAATTTCAACTTTGCCACCTCGTATGGCTGCCGCTCGCGCCGCCATATTGAAAAAATGGCGCCGAAAAGCAGTTTTTGATAATAACTCCTTTCTGGCGCATTTTACAGGAAAAACATATTTATACAAAATAAAAGTAGAGAAAATTTCCTACAATTTATGTCTTAACCTTTCCTTTCCTAAAATCAATAGTTTCGGCGTAGGAGCGCCGTAAACCATTATACATCCACGCCAACGTGTAATATTTACTTTAAACTGTTCATATTTATTATATTATATTATTATATTATATATATATTTATATAATTGTGATTTGTAAATTATAAAAATTATACGAAGGTTAAATATTGTTCCATAGAATGAAAACCTACCTAACTACTAGTCTACCATGTATAGCTAGTCTGTTATGTCTCCGCAGGTATAAAGGAATGCGTCCCTTTTGTGTCAGGCCCCCTTCTTTCCCTTCTAAGAAACATCTGGCCCCAGCTGAGCTCAATAGAAATATTTAGTCTGAGTCATCAGTATACGTTTATCATTTAACAGTGTCGTTTGCATTTACAGAGCCATGGCTTCTAATGAAGTAAACTGCTTTATTTGTGGTGATATACTGCAAGAAAGTGAAGTTATTGAAGTGAAGGAAAAAGGATTGGAAACTTTTCGTAAGTCAAGTATAAAAAGAAAAGACAATAAATACAAACTTTTGGTGAGATTAAAATCCATAGTAGTTCACGATGCGTGTCGAAAACGATATAATAATGAGAAGTTAATCGCTGCAGCTTTGCGTAGAGGAAGTGATGGTACAACTTCTCAAGTACAACTAAGATCTACACGTCCAACGTTCTCATTCAAAAATCATTGTTTTTTATGTGCTGCTGAGATAACAGCGGAGTTCATATCTAAACAAAAACAGACGCGTTTATGTGACCGCAATATCGTTTATAGTGTGCGTAAATTATCGATGAAAAATAGTATTTCAGAACTTGCTCGGGCTCGTAACGATGATTGGGGACAAGCAATAGTTGAACGCCTTGAGCAGGTTACTGACTTAGTCGCAGCCGATGCACAATATCACAATTCGTGTATGAAGAAATTGTATCAAACGCCCTCGACCGAAGAAAGAAAAAAAAGAGGTCCGTATGCAAGCGAGATTGATACCGCGATGCAATACATTTATTCATATCTCGAAGAAAATTCCGAAGAATGTCAGTTTTCTCTGGACGAACTTATGACAAAAATTGAAGGTGATTACCGTCCACACATAAAAACAGTGAAAGCACAACTGCTTAAAAAATATGGTGATGATATTTTAATTGCTGTCACTGCCAATAAGTCGCCTGTGGTTTGTTTTCGCAGTACAGGGTTTAAGTTATTAACGGATGCCTGGTACAATGAAAGAAGTGACAACAAATTAGAAGAACGTAAGCGTATTATAAAGGCAGCAGCAATAATTGTTACAGAAGATATTCGGTCTAAGGTGTACGAGACAAATCATTATCCTCCATCAGACAATTTTTTTCAAGATGTCGAGTCAGACATCCCTGAAACTTTACGAATTTTTCTGGATGGAATAATTTTAAAAAATAAACAAGCATCACTTGACAAATGGAAGAAGAAAAGCATTGCTCTCGCACATTCTATTATAGCCGCAGCAAGGCCGAAATCTTTTATATCATCGGTTCAAGTTGGAGTAGCAGGATTTTTATTCCAAAAATATGGATCTCGACGATTGATAGATACTTTATCATCTCTCGGATTTTGCTCTTCTTACACTGAAGCAATGCTGTTCGAAGTTTCAGCTATAATGCGCTCGCCATTGAATATCGATGATCAATCGTTTTCACAGTTTGTTTTCGATAACGCCGATTTCAACACGCAGACATTAGATGGGCACAACACTTTTCATGCAATGGGTGTTATCCATTGTATAACACCTAAAAGTGCGATTGCTCCTGACCAAAATATTGAACGATTAAAGCTAATGCCGTCTGCAAAAGTTGTAGGTACTTTTGGTGCCATTGAATTAAAAACATTTACGAAGAAACACGATACGGGCTTGAAAACAGTAAAGATTCAAGATCTTGGTAGCATATATTATAGCAATATTTTCGGATGGTTACACTTGTAAAACAATTCATTGCAGCGGAGAGAATGGGCAACTGGAATTTACATCTTGACACTGTGCAGAAAATGATACCTTATTTTTATGCCAGTGGTCATTTCTTATATGCTGGGGGTGAGCATATCATTTCTTTTAGGGGGTGAGCTGGTCGGTCCTCGTTCCTACCCCTGGATAGCTGTGTTCTTTGAACACAGTGAACTGAACGCCAGCAGTAGCTGCTCTCTTGAGTTCAGCCCTCTTAAAGTCAACATGGCCAATAATACATCCAACAGTTCTTCTGAGAACTCTGGACAAGATTACAAAAAAAGTAATCGCAAACATTCTAATAGATTTAAAGTACTTTTATGGAATAATCATGACAACCTCAAACAACTGAGAGCTGAACTAGAAATTGATAAAATTCTTATAATGAGAGAGAGAGGCAAAGGCAGCTACAAAAGAAGGGAGATTTGGTGCCCAAATAGAGAAACAGCCGTTAAGATTTTTGAAAGAGTTAAGATCAAAGTAAAGGAAAAATTCAAGTTCCATGTATCACTAGGAAAAAACGTAGCCAAACAAACAAGGAGAGGCGTGAACACAAAGAAAGACACGAATAAATCCTACCATGTCGACATCATGCATTGGAACGCCAGATCTCTCAAGAACAAAATTGAAGACTTAAGAAAGGAAATAATGGAAGTGAAACCAAAAATAGTATGTATTCAGGAGGCTTTTCTTCCACTGGATGAGAGGTTTCACCCGAAGTTCCAAGATTATACCTTATTCAACCACTCCCGACAAAACAGAAGAGGAGGAGGAGTGTTGCTTCTTCTTCACAACTCACTTCCAGCGGGCAAGATAACAAAACTTACAACAACCCATTTAGAAGCTCTAACGGTAGATGTGCAAATGCATGACTCACTTAAGTTGTCTATCGTAAATGTATATATACCAAAGCAAGGAGTAACCCTGCAAGAACTCGATACTGTTAGACCAAGGAGTAAAAACTACATTATCACAGGAGATTTCAATGCCAGACATTCTAGTTGGGATAAAAACTGCACCAACCAAAATGGACAAATAGTTTATCAATGGATTCAAAATGAAAAAATGATCCTTTGCAATGGAGACAACCAGCCAACCTATCAGTCACCAAGTTCAGGCTCACTTAGCACCTTAGATCTCTCTATAGTATCTGCAGGTTTAACCCTACAAATAGAAAATTGGAGAATAGGGCACGATTTAGGCAGTGACCATCTCCCCGTTCATCTTAGACTAAAGTTCTCTGGAAAGACTAGCAACAACAAGAACAACCACCCAACACCACAAACCAAGTATAAAATTAGTAATGCCGACTGGGACACCTTCAGACAAACAGTGGACAAGCATCTCTGCACCTTTGAGAACAAGTTGACAGACATAGAGAATGCAATCATCTTAGCAGCCGAAACAAGCATACCAAAAATTAGAAATAGAAAGTCACGCCCAATGAATATTTGGTGGACTCCTGAACTAACACAACTCAGGAAAAATAAACAAAAAGCTAGAAGGCAGTGGATGAAACAAAGAGATGTGAACAGTAGAGCTAGATACAGTTGGACTAATGCAGTTTTTAGGAAAGAAGTACTTCTCACAAAGCGATCTAGTTGGAGAAACTTTGTATCGTCAATTAACTCAAACACTCCTTCATCAGCCGCATGGAAAAGATTTCGAAATATTGAAGGAAAGAATAACAACACTATCAATCACATAAAAACTAAAAACAATGGGATTTTAACAGAAGAAAAGGATATAGCTAACACACTTAACTATGAATATGTAAAAAGATCCTCAAAAGCAATTTCCTTTCCAAAAGAACTAACTCCAGAAGAACAATACCTGTCATGCAATCTTGATCTTCTTGCATTACATAATGACGTAGCTGATGCCCCTTTCACAATGAGTGAACTTTTGGAAGGTGTAGCAGAGATGCGAAATAGTGCACCGGGAGAGGACAATATACACAATAGTATGTTAATGAATTTATCACAACATGCTTTTGAAGAAGTACTTACCCTGTTCAACGACATCTGGATAACAGGCAACATCCCACAGCAGTGGAAACAAGCCACTATCATACCTATTCTGAAACCCACCAAAGAACCAAATCTACCCGAGTCATATAGGCCGATCTCCTTGACATCCTGTTTTGGAAAGCTTATGGAAAAGCTAGTCAACAATAGGCTAGTATGGAGGCTGGAGAGTGAGAACAGACTACACCCACAACAGTTTGGATATAGACCAAGACGAGGAACAATAGATGCCCTCCTTTACTTCACTGAGTCAATATATGAGTCATTCTCAAAAAACACCGCAACGGTAGCTGTTATGGTGGACCTGGAAGCTGCCTTTGACAGAATCCCTCACTCCACAGTTTTGTTGCATTGCCTGCGAGCTGGTATCAGAGGTAGAATGCTGGGGTACCTCCAAAATTTCCTGAAACTCCGAACAATCAAAACTAAAGTCAACAACACTTTCTCAGATGAAGTCTCAGTCTACTGTGGAGTTCCACAGGGATCAGTTTTAAGCTCAACCCTTTTCAACACAGCACTCCACGACATGCTAACATCTTTGCCCCATGATGTGAATGGTTGTATTTATGCCGACGACATAACAGTGTGGAGCTCTGATAAGAACCCAATACAGGCCACACAGCGAGTGCAAATTGCCTTGGACATTATTAATAAATGGACAGAAAAATGGAGCATGTCAATCTCTTCAACCAAAACAGAATGCACCCTCTTTACAAGAAGATATTCACTGAAGAACTTTATGCCAGAACTCTACTGCAAACAAAAGCAAATCTCTTACAACCCAAACCCCACACTGCTGGGACTCACTCTAGATCCTAAACTTTTGTGGAAAAACCACATTCAAAGATTATCAGAATACTGCACAAAAAGATTAAATCTGCTAAAGGCTGTAGCTAGTAGAACATGGGGAGCAGACACCCTAATGCTGAGGCAACTTTATGTATCTTTTGTCCGATCAAAAATGATGTATGGAGCAGAAATATGGAGCTCTGCAGCAAAGGTACATATAAATAAATTAAATACAATTCAGAACTCGGCCCTAAGGATTTGCCTAGGATGTCCAAAAACAACCCCTGTGAGAGCAATGGAAATAGAACTTAACATTGAACCCTTGGAAATCAACATTCAAAAGATAATCTGGCACAAGTTTTTACAGAGGTCTGCAGACACATCAAATGCCTTCCATAAACGGGATCTCCAATGTACCAATCATAAGTCATCTTTTGACTGTCGAACAAAACTATTAACAGCGGCCATGCCAGACATGACCCCAATGTCTTATCCTTCTGTCAACTGCATTCCTCCATGGAGTTACCAATCACCAAGAGTCAGCTTAAACCTTCCTGGACTAACATCAAAGCAGGATCACGTATTAGCGCAGAGAGCGGCGGCTCTTGAAGTTATACAGTCGAGTTATGAAGAATGCTATAAAATCTATACAGATGGATCACTAGATCCTAATGAATCAAAATCTGGAGCTAGCTACTTCCTAGATTGTAAACAGGAATCCTTCCTCATTCCAGCAAATTCATGTTCCAGCACTGACACAGAGCTCTTAGCCATTAATGCAGCAGTGGTTCATTGCACAGAGGTAAAAAACAAAAAGATTTGTATTCTTAGTGACTCTAAAAGCGCACTACAGCTCATAAAAAGATATAAACCCACAAACTATTATTATAGAACAAAAGAAATTTACCATCTACTGAACTTGTGCTCAGATAAGGAGATCTACTTCCAGTGGGTACCTGGACATTGTGGGCTGCAAGGGAATGAGAAAGCTGACAGAGCTGCAAGGTTGGCCTCCAACTTACATCCAATACCACCTAGAGAACAATCTCTAAGTAGCTGCATAGCTAAAACTCACAAAGCTCTGAGAAATAAATGGATAGAAAAGTGGAATGCTGAACAAACCGGAGGTCACCTTCGTTCTCTTCTTAAAACTCCAAACGACATTAACATCTATAAAAATATGCATAGATCTGTATCAACCTTTGCCTCGAGAGCCAGAATGGGACATATTGTCACACAGTCGTATCTCTTCCGTTTCAAGCTTGCTGAGTCACCCCTGTGTCTGGAATGCAAGAAAGAAGAAGAAACTTTAGAACACATCCTCCTTCAGTGCTCCATCAAATCCGAGGCTAGAGACGAATTAAAAAGAAGACTACAACCAGATAGCACCCTCAGACGAATTTTGACTGACTCCACCTTCTGGAAATTGGCCTGTTTGGTATACGAGAGACACCGTGCGGTTGGCATTACTTGATGCTAGATGCATGTACCAAGAAGTAAGTAAGTAGAAGTAAGTATTTCTTATATGCTAAATCTTGTCATTTATAATTGCAAGACATGCTTCATTTGAAACAAAGAATGACAGCTGAAGAGTATGAACTATTTACAAGAAAAGGGTATTTCACAATTAAACGTTCTGACAAATTTTGGTGTGGTACGTGGTCAGATATGACAATTGAGCAATCGTTAATGAGGACGATGAAATGTCTTGGTGGGCTTACTCATGGTCGAGGAGTCAAGGAAAGCGTGCTATCCAAGTGGACGTTAGGAATGGCATTTCTGTACAATATTTGTGATGAAGTTGAGAAATTTTGTGATGTAGCTTTTTCCAGCTCCGAGCAGCATGTCGAAATAAGATCTTCACCGGTAAACGTGACAATGATGACGTCAAAAAATTGGTGGATTGGTTGTCCAATCATCCACCTTTTCCAGAATTGAAGGAAATCATGTCAATAAGCACTGGAATTATCGGAGACGAAAAAGTTAACTGTCATATGTCTCAAGAAGTTGGTAGTGCTGGCATTTCCAAAATCATTGGCAGTGATTCCTATACTGTAAAATTTAAACGTAATGACAGAGTTAAATCACTTGGTGTTATGAATACAGGCATTCGGATAGAAAACGAGTTTGTCCCGATTAATCCTTTGTTAATTTTCCAAAGAATGTGCATCGTTAAAAATTCTGAAGATGAACTTGAAAATTTTCTTAAGTACGAACTTGCTCCAATTCCGTTATCCCTTTTCACTGAAGAGGGCATGCGCAAATGTATCAAATCCACGATGTATCAGGCATTTGAACAACATTCTGGCGATATCAATTTTGAAAATACGATATACATCATCGATGGAGGATATTTATTACACCGAGTCGTTTGGCAACAGGGCGAATCGTTTTCATCTATTTGCAATAAATACATAACTTACGTCCGATCGCACTACACCTCCAATGCCATTATAGTATTTGACGGATATCCAGAAGATGTAGCAGCCCGTAGTACCAAATATGTAGAACGATCCCGACGATCACGAAAAACTGCTTCAGTCGACATAATTTTCGACGAAACAATGACGCCAACTGTATCACAAAGTAAATTCCTGGGTACCGATGCAAACAAAAACCGCCTCATTGAAATGTTGAAGATAAAATTTGAAGCTGAACACTTCGTGGTTAAACAAGCCACCGAAGATGCGGATACGTTAATAATTAATACCGCAATAAACTTCTTATTGGCATTTGATTTCGTTGTAGTTGTCGGTGAAGATATAGATCTTCTCGTTCTTTTGACAGCGCTATCAACGCATCCAAATATATACATCCTCAAACCAGGAAAAGGAAAAATTTCACGACAAATATACTCCATAAACAGTATAAAAGATAAAACAGCCGCAAATCATATTGCATTTTTACATGCCTTTAGTGGTTGTGATACCACATCAGCATTATTTTATCAAGGAAAAATGAAATTTATTAAAGTACTTCAAAAAAACCCAGACTTAAACGCGGTTATCGAAGTATTTAAAAATCCAAATGCAGATCCAGAAGTCATTGCTAAAGCTGGAGAACGTTTCCTTGTCGCATTATACGGCTACAGCGATGTGAAAAGTCGGAAAAGTACATCTCTAAATAATTATAGATATGCATGCTTCACAGCATCAGCATATAAGAGAAAATTTAATATTGCGTCGCTACCACCAACAGAAGCAGCAGCACGACAACATTCGTTTCGAACTTATCACCAAATTCAGCAATGGTATGGAAACGAAAAAAATGCAGAACAATGGGGATGGAAAAAAGACAAGAACGGGCTCATTCCTGTTACTACATTCGATCCTCCTGCTCCGGAAAGCTTACTGAAACTTATTTCTTGCAAATGCAAGAAAGGTTGTGAAAAAGCTTGCGGATGCAGAAAAGCAGGACTAAAGTGCTCCGTTGTGTGTACGAACTGTGGTGGTTCTTGCAATAATTCGCCATTTCCGTCACAAGACGACATTGAAGAAGAAGAAACGGACACTATTCTCGAGCAAATAAACGATGACATCGAGAACGAAGAGGACCATGATGAAACTGATGATCCCATCGTCGATGATGCCGAAGAAACTTCCGTCTTCGATATTTCAATCGGTATTAAAGACGATGAAGACCCAACACCTGGTCCGTCAAGAAGAATGAAGCGACGGAAATTGACCTAAATACTTAAATAGTGAGTCATATGTGGATTAGACCTACTGGGGATACCACGATAAAAAAAATGCGCTGATTACTCTACCTCATGGTGGTGTGGAAACGAGTATTTCTGCCGAAACGTGTATTGAATTACACTTTACGGCGCTCCTACGCCGAAACTATTGATTTTAGGAAAGGAAAGGTTAAGACATAAATTGTAGGAAATTTTCTCTACTTTTATTTTGTATAAATATGTTTTTCCTGTAAAATGCGCCAGAAAGGAGTTATTATCAAAAAACTGCTTTTCGGCGCCATTTTTTCAATATGGCGGCGCGAGCGGCAGCCATACGAGGTGGCAAAGTTGAAATTTGGCAAGAGCATCCCAAAATCTATAAAATTGCCAAATTTCAAAACTCCCGGAAAACTTTCCAGGTAACCTCTATTTTTTCGACCAAATGACTGTACTAATAGATTTATTTTAAATATAACATTATATATTATTGGTCTCAACTTGCTATCATTGCGTTCAAGTGATATTAGTTTTAAGTTTCCTTTTCCCTCCATTCATCTATAATTTATTTCACCACCCCTCAACCCCCCACAAACACTATTCACCATAACATGATCTACCATTCCCAAGTGTAGGGGAGAGGGGTAGGGGAGAGGGGGGCACATTTTAACATTGGGCAGCTTTCAACAATTTAAATTTCCCACCACTGGAAGTTCATATCCTATTGGCTAATGGGCAACCAACCAGCTTCTTAGTAGTATAAAAGCTGGAATTGAGTTTCCCCCCATTTCTCTTTACGGGTGATTAGTTACTCAAAGAATACTGTTCTGTGTTAGGCAAAGTTAAAACTAAGTTTTGATTTCAACATCACATTTTCTTACTGGATATTGATTGAGGTAAGTGACATTTATTCACATTGTTAAAGAATAATTCCTACATCTAAATATATATAAAAAAACTTAATATGTCTTTCCTAAAAGAATTAAATATAATTCAGGTGTAATTAACTGTAATGGCTACACCTGGGGCAGATTTCAACAAGCCCTCAGGGGTAGATTTTTAGATTGTTGAAATGTACTCCATTTTGTAAGTAATGAATAACAGCCAAAATATTGGGTTATTTTAATTATTATAGTGCTATATTATAGTCTCTACATGTTAAACAATTACAGTATTCCAATTCTAGCACCTTCTTTTCTATCTTGCAACCTTATTGGTTGGTTACTGACTCAGTGCTTCATTGTTAAAATTACTAAGCTAACATTTTTCAGCTTTTACAAAGTAGATCTAGGATTTATTGCTATATATAAAATTATATTATAAAGTAATGATGTGCTTTAATGAATGCTAGGCCTAAAACAAGGTTTTATTTTCAGATTTGGACAAAATGGTGCAAACATACCTAAAGAAGCGTAATAAACCCTGAAGTGAGTGAAGAAGAAATTTTAAAAGCAATGCAAGCGGTAAAAGATGGGATGTCTTTTATAACAGCTGCAGACCTGCATGGAATGAATTATTCAGCTTTATTTTATAGATTAAAAAAGATAAAGTAGATGACACTAGATCAAGCGGCAGTACAACATCGACATTACAGTAGAACCCCTCTTAACCGGTCTAGTCGGGACTGACACCCGGACCGGTTGCCCGTTTGGCCGGTTAATCCAAGGTTCCCGTGAAAAATTGGTTTTCGTTCAAAGAAAGCTTATTTAATTAAGCTCATTTATTCTCATCTAGCGCTAAGAATTATGCAATAAAGATGTTATTGCAACTCTTTTTATTGTACATAAATGTATCGTATATATTATGTTATGTATATTATATATCAAACATGAAAAAAATTTTACAGATTTTTTTTTTTACAGATTCCCCTCTGTCAAGTCTTTTGACACATTTAACCGCGTCTCAAACGAAACTAACACACGCTTCCAAGAAAACTGAAAAGAAATGTTATATTTTCCATAATGTAGGCTATACTAAATTGATTCGTGGAAAAAAAGCGGCTCCATCAAACGTTTTTGTCTGTGTATGTCTGCTATACCAACGGGTGCCAATGCCGCGGTGTTTTTATGCCGCAACAATGGGATACCGATATCGACAAAGTCGTTTGACTCGCCGCCGCTTTGGTGTTTCAATTACAATTTATTTTCGGAAACTCTCATCCAACCAGTACACTACGATATAGGCCGGTTAATCCGAGGACCGGTTGATCCGAGGCCGGTTAACAGAGGTTCTACTGTACCATCAAAATGTTACAACTCTAAGTATACAAGTCAACAGGTTTTTACTGCAGATCAAGACCATATGCTTTGTGATTATATTATTAAAAGTTCTAATATGAACTATGGACTAAATTACAAACAAATACGGCAGCTTGCATTTGAATATGTGAAACAGTTAGGGTCAAGTAGGATGCCAAGTAGTTGGGATAAAAATAAAATAGCTGGAATTGATTGGGTTAAGGGCTTCATGACTCGCCACAAACAACTCAGCTTAGGTAAACCTGAAAACACCAGCTTATCGAGTGCTACGGCTTTTAATAAAACTAACGTGGCTGAGTTTTTTGATAACTACGAATGAGCTATTCGATCAGGTGATTTTACTGCAGACCAAATTTACAACTTAGATGAGACTGGAGTCTCAACAGTTCTTCAGGCTCCCAAAGTGGTTGCTAAGTTAGGAGCACGTCAGGTGGGTCAGGTTGTGTCTGGTGAACGCGGCACAATGATAACTGTATGCATGATTGTCAATGCTATTGGAAATACTGTCCCCCCAATATTCATTTTTCCAAGGGTAAAATTTCATGATTCTCTGTTGTTTGGGGCACCCGAAGGGAGTCATGGCCTAGTATATAGTTCTAAAAGTGGATGGATGACCAGTGATCTATTCTTGCAGGTTCTACAGCACATAAAAAAACATACAATGTGACAAAAGAAAAGAAAATCGTGTTACTTATGGACAATCATGAAAGCCACTGCAGCCGTAATGCCATATTGTTTGCTAGGGAAAATGATATAGTTTTAGTTACATTTCCTCCTCGTGTAGTCATCGGCTCCAGCCTTTGGATGTTGGATTTTGGGACCATTCAAATCAAAACTGAAAGTAGCACAAAACAATTGGCTGCTATCAAATCCTGGTAAAACCATCACAATTCATATCCTAGCTACATTAACTAACACAGCATATGTTGCTTCATTTACAGCTAAAAATATTACTGCAGCATTTAAAGCAACTGGCACTTGGCCGTTTTCTCGTCTAGTTTTTACAGATGAAGACTATGTAGCATCTCACGTTACTAATGCACCTGTTAAGGAAATTTCACAATACGATTCAGATTCTTTGGTTGATCCCTCTTCCACCGTAATTAGTAGCCTAAATAGGCCTACAGAACAACCAAGCACAAGCAAAGAAAATTCTATTGGACTGATCTGTTCCAGTACACCTGAAAAACCACTTAGCAATACAAGAAGTCCCAGTAAAGGAAACCTTACACCGGAAGATGTCTGTTCTTTCCCTAAGGCAGCAGCAAGAACTAAAACTAACGGAAGAAAAAAAGGGAAATCAGCAATACTCACTGAAACTCCAGAGAAAAATAGAGTTGAAGAAGAAACCCGTAAAAGAATTGAAAAAAAATCAAGAGGAGCCGTACAAAAATTGAAATTTAGTAACAAAATTAAGAAAAAAACTAAACGCAAACCTGCATATAATGCTTTCTTTGATGATTCTTCTGATAGTGAAACTGGTGAAGTTCTTTTACAAGACGAGTCTGACTATGAAGATCTACAACAACTCTTATCATCTATGACTTCAGAGCTCGACGAAAATATTGACTTTGAAAATAATGATGATTTTAAAATACAGATAAATGATTTTATACTTGTAGAATTTGCCGGAAAGAAGAGCAAAGTTTTATTTGTAGGACAAGTGGAAGAAAAAATTTACAAAGTTAAATTTATGAAAAAAAGGAATGTTCTTGGAAATTTTATTTTCCGGAGAAGGACGACATCAGCTGTATTGAGAAGAGTGATATTAAAATTAAACTTCTTCAGCCAAATATAGTTGGTGGAACATCTCGAGCCATATCCTCAATGGTATTTACAGTAAATATTTCTTTAGTTAAGGAGAAAATAATGTAAAAAGATATATTCAATACCGACAAATATTGTTCATTGATTTATATCTTTTAGTGAGTATAGTCTAAGTTTACTAAAACAAATTAAATTTCATATTTTTGCATTACTTATCAACATTTGATTTATTAGTATTTTTAAAAGTATTATATGTCAATAAACATTTCAGTTTGGATAAAAAAGTGTATTGCTATTATTTTGTTGAAAGGTATCCCAACCCTTGCTGAAAGGTGCCCCATAGTAGGGGTACTTTTCAACAAAGATAAGCCTAATTTAAAAATTAAAATTTGACCTTAGGTTTATGACTAGGAAATGTAAAAAAAAATTGCAAGTAGCCTTAGATTTGTAAGAAATAGTACTAATTAATTACAAACTTAAATAATTAAGTGTGTGGCCAAAAAAAGTTGTATTCTAAAATCTGTTGAAATATGCCCCCTTCTCCCCTACTATACCCCGGCACGGGCCAGGGTATGGCTAAGCCTTGTCTTCTAGGAGGACCTGGCTCTACCAAACGGCGCTGTTGGGAGAGGTCCACTCGAGATGGTTTACACTTTCCCCTTCACGAATTGGCGAGCAGGTTCGCGGGACCTGCGATGACGTTCTTGGAGGTCGAGATAATTATAATTTTGTTTTTAAGGACCATAAAATATTTATTTTTGTTTTTTATGTTTCCTACTGTTTTTTATATATCAACAGCCTCCGAGGGCTACTCGTGTGGCCCGGCGAATCAAAGGATCTAGCTAATTTAAGTTCGTCAAATTCAAAAACAACACATTACACGTTGGGCCTCAGACAAAATAACATTATCCCCCCCCCCACACACACATTTCATAGACAGCCATCATCCATTCTTACCTCTATTGGTCGTTTTAGAATTAAGTTAGCTTTAAGAGTTCGAAATCCCCAGAAAAATATCCCCCCAGACTATTCCACGGCATCGACCGTAGCAATACCTATTCGGTTTCGAACCATGAAAGTATACATAGTATCTAAGCATAGTTTTTCACCCCCCTATATTATCACCAACATCTCCCAACTAATTTACATAGCATAGCCTGTAGAGTGCGATTACATTTCCCTAACGACACACTTAACTTCAATAATTAGCCCTTATTTCTACTCTATCCCCCAACATCACCTTACCCTATATTACCCTTTACTTCATTTCCTATCCTTCCTATCCACTCACTTAAACTGTCAGAACGAACCAGCACCCCTACCTAGCCTCCAACAAATTTAGGACCAGGAAATCTTATCTTCAGTAGTCGGTCATCATATTAGTAGGTTACCAAAGTGTTATGAGTAGGAACCGAAGAAATAAATCGAAACATGCCGTCAACCAAGCATGGCTGAAAAGGTGGTCCTCACATGAGGGAATCTTGGCTAGGTAGGCAAATCCAACACAACTGCCATGTTAAGTTTAACCGGCAGCACAATACCTTACTACAGCTATCCGCTCTATCCTTCTAACTCTCTAATAAATGTCTTTCCTTTAAATAGTCATCCTGTCTCACCAAAGTCGCACTCCGCGTAATATCTGTTACATTTATTTTATTTTTATTTAAATTAAGTTTCCGTAAAATATATATATATATATATATTCTCTATCTCTCCCTTTCAAATTCAAAAATTTATAATTATAATTTAAGTTAATTTTAAGCAGCATGTAATCCTGCCACTAGGCGAACGAAAACGACAATATTAAATTTTTTTTTCCCTCTCTTCCCAAATTTTTTCTTATACCACATTGTTCTTCTCTTCTGCTCATTGGACGTTAGAACTTCCTCACATTGTTGCCTAGTGTGGGCTCTTTATTTTTGTTGAGCCAGCAGGTTAGGGTTGTCTTCTGGCCTAGAGTCTTCTCGCAGTGATCACTAATACACCTTCTTTACCCCCCCCTTTCCCCTCATACCTGGGTATTAATAAATTAACTCTAGAATAGGTCATTTTTTTTTTGTTTTTAACGCTAGAGGGGGAGACTGTGGTAATTCTACGGGTATTCGGGGATCACCGTATCTAGATCACGGCATAAGATATGTGATATGCGCGCATCGTAGTCAAGACAAAATGGAGT
The DNA here is from genome assembly GCA_963513935.1 of Aphrophora alni. Taxonomy (NCBI): domain Eukaryota; kingdom Metazoa; phylum Arthropoda; class Insecta; order Hemiptera; family Aphrophoridae; genus Aphrophora; species Aphrophora alni. The sequence goes on along the minus strand of OY740773.1, from coordinate 47,881,284 downwards.
CTTTCACAGTATGCCGAAGTCAGCTGACGTAAGTTGCGCGTTGTTACAATTTAACCTCTTAGTAATAAACCTAAATGGCTACCTAAACCCTTAATTGCGGGGTCTGATCGACCCCCGGGTGTTACGTAGTCATTAGTAGGTCATCCGACTAAAATTGAGAAGGAATTATTATGACCTAAAGGGTTAACGTAATTCTCCCATCACGCCTGTCCCTAACCGTAAGTTCTAAACGATAAGTTAAGTAATTATAATAATTAATTAGTTAGTTTAGTAATTAAATTATATCTCATCATAAGCTGGATGTGAACATAGTGATTAGTTGGGTTTGAGATTAAGGGTTAATTAACGATCCAATATATTTACTGGGTAATCCTAACACGTTATTCCAAACCCTCCTTCAGGATCCTTAAGCGGTTCGAACGTCTGGACCAAATGAATAAACAGGGCAGATGTTTGCCTAAGTTGGTAGCAGAGACGTTCGCCACAGAGGGTTCACTAAATTTTCTTTTCTTTTTGGGGTGGGATCTTTCTTTGTTGTAAAAAAAAAAAATTATTAAGGGTTTCATTAAATTTTTTTTTTTTATTATTATCTAAGTGCGTATTAACTTTTTTAATAAATATATATTTTCTTTTCAAGAAAAATAAATTAATTTGTTATTTGTTAATCCGCTTTGTCATTTATTTTCTGTAAATAGTGAACTCAGGTAAGCTCAGGAACCGACATAACCTAAAGGTTCCATCACTGAACATGACCGTTCATTTTCTGGTATTTCAGAGCTCAGCACGACTTCAATCTTTTTTTAAATTTAACCTCCAGAACGGTACATGTTTTCTGGTATCGGCGCACTTACGTATGCAATAAGTGCCAACGCCGATTGCATCGGCGCATTTCATATTTGTTCACATAGTTCCTATGAATTCCAACAGATGGCGTTGGCGTTTACTTAGCTGTATAAATAATATTTCAGTATAAAAATCATCTTATTTAGTCAGAAAATAGTCGATATACGATCGATTTAAGCCGCGTTTACACCGGAGCTGACAACATTGCTGCCAGCAAAAGCTGACAACATTTACAAAAATCGTACTTTTAATTCCGTCAACATTTGCTGCCAACAATGCTGTCAGCACCGAAAAGTGTTGGCAGCATTTACCCACCAGTAGTCGGTAAAGATCAAAGAATGTTGTCCAACATATGCTGGGAGCAATGTTGACGGGACTAAAAGCGACCGTCAACAATGTTGGCAACACTTACCTTAGCGCACGTGGTTGGCCGCCATGTCGTTCCGACAGCGTCAGTACTCTAGTTGCGACTGTTGATGGTAGTACGTCTGTGTTGTTTGGTGTCCGTGTTTCTCAACTCAATATGAACAGCGACAGCATTGAGAGTGAAATTGATTGGTCGCGTGAAACAGTCATGCAATTGATTGACCTATATCGAGAGCAACCAGTTCTTTGGAATCCGATGGACCCTGATTATAAAAATAAAAACCTAAAGAACTATGCATGGAATGACATTTCGCGGGAGATAAAAGCCAGTAATTCGGAAGTACAGGCAAAAGTGAAAACATTGTTGGCACAGTTTCAAAGAGAACTTAAGAAGAAGAAGAGTGGTTCGGGGGCAGACGAGTATAAAAGCAAGTGGTGTTATTTTAAAGCGATGCTGTTTTTAAAGGATAAAACTACTGCACGGAAGATTAAAGAAGCTGGGATTGCCACTGACGACAAAGAGGCTGCCGATGAAACAGTGCAGGCAAGTAGTTAACAACTTAAGATTATTTTATCAAATTGTCACATATTTTAATGTCACTTTTATAGGTTAAAAAAGTTAAACATAAACACAACGGTCTAAAATTTGTTACAAAATATATAATGTAATTAACACTACTTTAATTGTTACTTTGTTATTGTTGTTAATTCAACTATGCGTTATAATATGTGCAAACGTCCTTATGTACATTTGTATCTTAGGCCTAGTAGTTGTTTTGCCATGGCACTGAACCCTCTTCACTTTGAAAGTAAACACTGATTTCATCACGTATTTGTTTGGCCAGCTGGGAAGGTTTTTTTGGAATCTTCTTTAAACTAAGTAGAGTTTCTCTAGGCATTCCATCAACTCTCCATTGTCCTGGCACTAATGATCCTGTAGCTAGGTCCTCGACATCAAAAGCTCCGGGAGGTGTATACGTTGAAGCTGATGACATACTTCTTCGCAAAAAGTTATGCAGGTGACAGCAGGCTAAAACAACTGTGTCTGCCCGCTCTGGTTCCAATAACATTGGTTTCCTCAACACACGGAAAACCACACTCATTATTCCGAATACATTTTCCACTACTCTACGGCCCCTTGCAGTGGCGATAGTTGAAGACACGTTTTACACTTGCCTTATCATGCAATCCAGGAAACGCCTTCATGATGTTAATTTTTAAAGGAAAGGCATCGTCAGCCAGGAAAAAGTAGGGTACCGGTAAGTACTCCCTTCCTGGAAGGAAACTTGGGTCGGGAAGATTCAAAGTCTTATTTTAAAGGTGTTGTTTTAAGGTACTATTGTCAAACACTCCACCATCAGATAACCGTCCTTGGCAACCAACAGAGACGTAAGTAAAGCAATAATTTGCATCAACAACAGCCAGGAGGACAATGCTGAAATAACCTTTGTAATTGAAATATTCACTTGATGTGTTGATGGGTGCCTGTAGCATCACATGTTTCCCATCCATGCTTCCAATGCAATGCGGAAAATTCCATTGCGAGTTGTACTCTTTGGCATGATGTAGCCATTCTTCTTTAGTATTCGGCAACTGCAAAATGAAATGTATTTTAAAGGGGTCAGTGATCCATACAGTCAAGATATAAGTGCCAATATACCATAATCTTATAAAAAATAAACGTTTATTTCAGCAAAAGATTTAAAACTAGTGATTTTTACCTACTCTGTCAACTCAAGGTAATGTCAACTGTAATGTAACCTAACCGAACCTAACCTAACCTAACCTAACCTAACCTAACCTAACCTAACCTAACCTAACCTAACCTAACCTAACCTAATGTGGTTTTATTTTTAGGAGGACATTGCAGAGGAGGGCAATGACACATCAATCACAACTGCCGACAACACACCTAAAAAAGGAACAGATCCTCCTCGAAAATTGACGAAGAAGAGGAAAGCTTCAATGGTGGATGAAGCTTATCAAGTAATGAAAAAAGTGTCTAGCCAGTTAAATCAGCCAGGAATTGAAGACGAGTTTGATATCTTTGGAAAAAACGTTGCGTGTCAATTACGAAAAATTAAAAACTCTCGGGACCAAGCACTTGCAAAACACAGGATTAATACCATTTTGTTCGAAATGGAACTTAATCAGTTACCGATGGGTCCAGAGCCATCAAGATCAACCAGTGCATCTTCCTACATTCAGTCATACGATCCATCAACATCTAATGAAATCCATTCATCCATCAACGCTGCAAGTCCCATTTCTGCTCAGTGGGCTCCTCAACATGACGAGTACAATGATGCTTATTGTGATAAAATTATTCAATCTATCGGTTTATCATCAAATAGTAACTAAATTTCTATGGAAATAAAGCTGTTTTGATTTGATATGTATTATTTATGTATGTCATTAAACTTTGAGTGAAATATTCACTAAGTTTCTTTAAACCAACCAATTTCCCAAACAACTATTATTAGCCTACTAACAGCATAATATAACCAATCACATATGTATTTGATTTTTGGATATGGAGGGAGGCAATCATGGGACACTTGGTTATATACAAGTATTCACTTACCTTTATATTATCCTTCAACTCATCAATCAAAGCTGCACAAACTTCAGGTATTATTCCAGAAATTGTAGATTTTGACACTTTAAACAGGTAACTGAGACTAGAGTAAGAGTCTCCACTGGCCAAGTATCTCAAGGTCACTGCAAGTCTTTCTCGTGCAGGTATTGCTAGCCTGTAATTGGTGTCTTGTCTCGCAATTTTAGGTCCAATAGCTGTGAGAAGGTTTTCAAAGTCGTTACTTGTCATCCTCAAGAAGTTTTTAACGCTGCCGTCACACCTCAACTCTCTTGACAATGGATTAATATCGTCCTGATTTAAATCTGAAAGTAAGTCACTTCCACTATACACAGATCTGGCCCTAAGGGAAGGCCTTACCCAATATCTCTTTGGTCTTTTCTTTTTACCTATGATGACGCACGCTGCTGCTACCGCCGCAAGTTGCTCGAGTGTTGACATCTCGGAATGCCGAATGCAACTAAACGCACCAAAGCGCTAAAATGTTGTCAACAAATGTTGATCAGTCTAGGGAATTCGCCAACATTTGCTGCCAGCATTTGCTGCCAGCATTTGTTGATAGCAATGCTGCCAACAAAAGCTGGCCAACATTTGCTGACAGCATTTGGTGTAAACGCGGCTTTAGTGAACAGCTGATCCGGTCTAGCAGACATAAGTTCTAACGCAGTTGATGTGAAGTGTACTAACGTTGTTACGGTTGCGTAAAGAATGTTTCTTGTATTTTTATAAACTTTAGGAAAATAGACTTGTGTTTTTTGATATTGTGTTTTATTTTAATTAACTTTTTTTGTTCATTTAGTTAAATACATTGACAATTCTCGTTTTTTTAGTGATTATTACTGTAGGCTAGGCCTAGCTAACCTACAAACTTTGTTTTACAAACTATTTAGGCCTAGAGTGTTTACTTCATTTATTTGTTTTATTTCAAAATGTCTTCGAACTTATTTAAACCAGGCATCGATGATGAACTTTTACTTGGAGCCCTTGATGAGAGTTTATCAGGAGATAGTGACATAGATTCTGGTAGTGACTTCGATTTTTTGACAATATTGATTTAGATGACAGTGAACCTACTCCTAACCAAAATGTAGGCCTACAAAATTATGTTGATGGGTGGAACAAAATAGAAGACACTCATGCAGATGATTATGCTCATTTGTTTTCGTTTAATGAATTACCTGGCCCTAAAAACACAGGTAATGCACAGACACCAATTGATTTTTTCAACCTCTTTTTTCCTGCAACTCTTATTCAGTTGATAGTAGTTGAAACAAATAGATATGCTATTTTATTTATGCTAAATTATTGGCAACCAACAAATTCCAATGAAATTAGAGCTTTTCTTGCTTGCATAATAAATATGGGTCTTGTTAGAAAATCAACTATCTTTTCTTATTGGTCACTTGAAGACAATCTTGCTACTCCATGGTTTAATCGAATGTTTTCACGCAATAGGTTCCAACTTATTTTAAAATTTTTACATTTAATTGATAGTAATTCTATAGCCTCTAGTGGCCAAAATGGTTATGATTTTTGTTCCAAATTTGAACCTTTCATGAGTCATGCAAATCATGTGTTCCGTCACTACTTCACACCACACCAACAGCTTAGTATAGATGAAAGTTTAATCGGTACAAAAAATCATACACAGTTAATGCAATATTTACCTAACAAGCACCACCATCGTTGGGGCATAAAACTGTGGATGCTTTGTGATTGTCACTAAATATTGTATGTCTTTTTATGTATACAGAGGTGCTAAAAGTGATGTAGACAAAGAAGAAATAAAAAAGTATGGACTTGATCACTCTGTTGTCATGAAATTATTAAATATTTGTAATTTTTTCAATAAGGGCTTTTATATTTTTGCTGATAACTTTTTCTTTCAGTACCTTTAGCAAAACACCTTTATGATTTGCAAACTTTTATCACAGGCACAGTTCGTAAAAATAGAAAATTTCTTCCATTTTCCCTTACAAAAACAAAGTTTAGTGTAGGCGAGAAACAGTTTTATCGAGATGGACCACTGTTGGCTGCTGGATTCAGGGAAAAGAAATCACAAAAGTCACAAGTTGTTCTTTTGTCTACTTGTCATGATGCCAAAGAAACTCGTGATGAAGTCAAGCTAAAAGTAGTTCAAGATTACAATAAATACATGGGCGGCATCGACGCATCTGATATGATGCTTTATTTTTACCTCAATGAAAGAAGAACTGTGAAATATTGGAAAAAGGTTGTGTTTAACATCATAGGAAGAATGGTTCTAAATTCTTATATGGGTCATTCTCTAGAAACCTTACAATTTCAAGTCCCGACCAAACAATCATAAACCAGGAAACCCTTATAAATGACTAAAAATATCAATAGGTTGACTAAAATTATCCACTTGTTCATCATACGAAGATTTTTGTATATATTCTCATTTTTGCCTTCAAAAAAATATGCAAGGTAGGTTTCATCATTCCTCTGGCATGTCCCCACCATAAAAGTTTAAGATAAACTTTAGTTAGATTCAGCTGTATGAATTATAAATTTCATATAATTTTATTTTCTGCTTTAAAATTAATCTAAAGGTGTGCTCATTTAGTTAAAACTTACTACATTGTACTTTTAACAGAAGTATTTTCAATTTAATAATGTCCCTCTATTTTGACTGTCATTCCTCTGGCAAACTTTTAATGTTTGAAATGAAAAAAGGGAAATTTCGTTCTGCTGGGAAATATGAGGGAAATTTAGTGGCAGCAATGAGCATACTGCTTCCTTCAAAGCACATGGCCAGTAGCAACCACGAGGTGATTGAGGTTAGATGTTTTGTTTTCATGAGCTTGGTCACACATGGCTTAGTCATTCCTCTGGTAAGCATTTTAAAATTTGTGTGATCATTTTATGATTACAACTATACCTATCTTTAAGTAACCTTACATAGTACATAGCCACTATAGCAAATAACCTGTTTTATAATAATTTAAGCAATAATATTAAAATATTATTGAAAACATCATTCCTCTGGCATCATTCCTCTGGCTATTGGCAGCCAGAGGAATGACGCTTAGGCCAGAGGAATGATTGTTTTTCATGCTCTCATTAATTTATTAGAATTTGAGTGTTTATAGTGGCTTGATCTTTGAATATAAGCATATAAACATAAAATTAGTTGTAGGTTGCCATCTGACTGTTCTATGGTCAGGTATTTCAAATGGGTGAATCTGAAAGTAAAAATAAAAATTAAGAAAACTGGAAAGGAAAAGGTTATCACAAAAGTAGCTAAAACCCCAGTATCTCAGCCTCCCAACAAAGTCCTTGATGAGTTTTTGTACAGACTTGGACTGTTTCTAATGCATCAGGGAAGAATCAAGCACCAGTACTGCAACATCAAATCCCTAAAAAAAAATCTTACGGAAGATGAATCTGTTATTCACACATTCAGAAGAAGTCCAATCTTTTCACTGGGGGGGGGGGGGTCAAGAAAACAAATTTCCCTCCATACTGTAATAGCGTATGTAAAAGAAACTGGAAGAGAGAAAAAATCGTCGATATCTTTCTGTACAATGTCGGGATCTCTTAACCACGAGGTTTCAGGCATATGGGCACACCTAACCCCTGTGTTGAGGTTTTTACAAGACAAATTTCAACTCAAGACTTTGCATTTTGTCAGTGACTCACCCTCTGGACAGTACAGAAATAAAACAATGTTTTATTTCTTAGCAAACCATCTATGCAAAATATGCCCTAACATTACCTCTTTAACATGGAACTATCTAGAAGCTGGGCATGGAAAGGGGGCCGTAGATGGGATAGGAGCTGTCTGTAAACGAACTGCCGACAGAATGGTCCGCGAAGGAAAAGATGTAGGCAATTTGAATGATTTAGAGTTGTATCTAAAAATTAATGTCAAGGGCGTTACATTATTTGTGATAAGTGAAGATGACGTTGAGGATGTGTCTAAAATCATTTCATTGGAAAACATACAGAAGTTGAAGGGGACAATGAAAGTTCACCAAGTGTTGAGCAAACAATCGCTTTGCATTTTGGAATTCAGGCATCTAAGTTATTTTGATGGTGAAAAAATCCCACAATTGGTGTTCTAAACTATGTTGAAACCAAGTCTCCCAAAACCCGGGTGAGATACAACGAGGTGTATTCGGATGAGGAAAGCCTAACTGAACCACACATAGTTGTTGAATCTCCAGAATCCATTGAAAATATTACATTCACTGCTAAAGACATAAAAAATCAAACTTATGTAATGGTAGAACTCGAGGATGAAAGAAACAAAAAACTAGGTTTAGGTATGCAGCCATTACAACAGAGGATATGGATGAGGATGGAGACGTGAACGTTTGTTTTTTTAGAATTGTTGACAACAAAGGAGCTCAACTCTTCAGATTGGACGAAAAGGACAGATCATCAATACATTTCAATGAAATCAAAAGTATATTAAAAGAGCCATCATTGGAAATGCGAGGGAAAAGAGTTTTTTATAAGTTCGGATCCCAACTGGATATTTTTGAAAAATAAGTTCTTACTCAACTCTGCTCAAAACTTAGTTTTTTTTTTTTTTTTTAACTTTAATGTCAAGACTGTAAAATGTAAAAAGACTGAATGTAACAGAAGACTGTTTTATTAGACTAGTTTGTATTACTACTTTGTAAAGTTGTACTAGTTTCTATTAGGCCTACTAGTTTGTGGTTTGTATTATCAAAATGTCACTTAAATGAACAAAAAACACTTTTAAAACAAGGAAGACAGATTTTGTTAAATTTAAACATCCTATTACAATTTTTTCTCATTTAGTTATCCTATACTTTCTTAGTACAATTAATTATAAGTAATATTTTTATTCTAACTGTATTTCAAGTTATGATTGTCCAAATATACATGTTTGATTCATAAAATATGTATTAATGAGTTAAATGCCTTCAAAACCCCCTCTAATTTTAGCATTTCATCATTCCTCTGGTACATAGTCATTCCTCTGGTCTAAGTTATTGCACTAATATCTTAATATATTGCAATTTAACATAACTAAGTGTTTAAAAAGGAGTCCATTATAATATGTTTATAAAAATAAGGCAGATGAGTTGAGTTTAATCTAGAAATCATTCCTCTGGCACGGGTCATCAGTCCTCTGGTAAGTGAAAAAACGTTTTTCATTAAAAAAAATAATACTGGATCATTTATTGAGTGTTCCTTTTTGGAGCACTATTTATACTCAAATGTTCACCCAAAAATGTTAAAAAAGTTGTGTTTTGATAAAAATTTTGATTTGCCAATTATATGATCAAATATGTCCACATTTTGGAGAATGACCCATATATTATACTCTCAGGCCACTAAAAATAATATAACGCGGTTAAGTTACACAAACAAAATTGTCCAAAGTTTGGCGACGGAATGGAATGAGTTTCGTAGACGCCCATCTCAACCCAGGCCTTCGACCAGTAGTGGAAGGCAAGGCAATGGTAGTCCACCAGCTGCTGTAGGTTTTGGATTAACTAAATTAGAGGGAAGAAAGGAGAAAGAATGTTGTGTCTGCAGCAAGCGAGGACAACTGAGACGATCACGTACTGCCTGTACAAAGTGTAATAAAGGCCTCCATTCCCATTGTTCTAAACTTCACAGATGTTAAAATCTATCAAAGCTTTTCAATTCTCAGTTCAGTAACTTGTAAATAGTTAATATCTTTTTATAAATATTGTAGGCCTAATTAATTTTCTTTTACTACAAGGTGCGGAAAATAAACTTGGACTATAAGTAGCCTATATTTGTTTTGTTGTTTTGTGATTTTTATGAAATTTTCTACTAAATTATAAAATGTGTTCTTCTTAATTATAAACTAAAGATAAAAATGGTAGTGACTGAATATTTATTTTTAATTAGTGTAAATAGATACTATTTTTTACCAATTGTGTTTTTTGTTAAAAAAATGTGTGTGACCTACACTTTGTTTTTGTTTTATGTAATTTTTGTTTTTTGGTGAATTTTTATGATATTTTCTAATAATATATAAAACATATTCTTCTTCAATAATAATTTGGATTTAATATGATAGTGAATGATTCAAATAGTGTTATGGCCCTACAAACTCAGTTTTTACAAAATTTTAGTTTTAAAACCTGCTGTTTGTGAATTTTTTTAAATTTGTGTTATAAAAGTTGACCAGTTTTAATCTGAGAAACAGCATCAGTATAATCTTTTTTAGGTGAGTTAAAAATTTTATTAGTATAGCGTGAAGTTTATAAGTTATAAAATGTTTTATACAAGCACTACAAAACTGCAAAAAACGGCTTGGCACTTTTAGACGGATCTTGCATATTAGACCTGGCACTAAAAGGGTTAAAAGAAACATTCTCAGCGTTCTGATGCCTTATGCAAAGGTACCTTAAAGTTCTTGTTTAGCAAAGCACACGACGTTTCGCGATTCCCACAAAGAGGCATTAGCGAGTTTTATCCCTGCTAAACGTCGGAGTATTTTGGAGCAGGATCTCTTTTTTTCGTCCTCAGGAACTCAAAGAGACTCTGCACCATTTTGTTTTCGACATATATGAAGCAGCGCAGGTGCTCCTCATAAACAAAACCGAGAAGGAGATAACTCAGGTTATTGTTGATGCTTTCTCGCCGGAGGTCTGGTTCGCCAACAAACCCATTAGCTTTAATGACTTGGACACCCTATGTGCCCAAGTCAACAACACTTTATATGTTGACAGAGAAAGACTGTCAACAGAAAAAACTGTCGGTAAGGATGAGTCATCCACTCTCACTCTTACTTTCTAATGCACGAAGTCCGGACTCAGGACATTTCCACTGATGATCTTAAAATATAAATGTGTAAGATGTGAAATTTTAAACAAAGTATAAAATTTGAAAGACCCAAATTTAACGTGTGTGCGTGTTCTACAGTTTTCTTTCAAAAATTATGTAAAAAAAGGGTCCTTCTAAATTTAAAATGTGAAAAAATTTACGTAGTGCCGTCACGGCCTGTCTCAAGTTTCAGGCACCGCCATTCTCTGTTCCAGGTAATCAAAATTCATTTCATTTGCTAAATCTATAATTATAATACAATTTCATTCAATAATCTGAGTTTGCTAGCATAATGCTTGTATTTTTGAATTAGGCTGTAAGTTTTTTTGTTTAAGTTTTCTTTTAATTGATTGATAATTACTTTGCTTCTATTTAAATTAAATTTGCCTCATTTATTGTAATTTAAATATTTTAAATTATAATTTACATATTGTAGCTTATAACAGAAATATCTTGGTATACAACTTAACCCTAGATTACTATTCTTAGTTCATTGTTACGTGATCACTATTCATTCGTAAATTTTACTACTTTCTGTTTTTATTTTTATTATTATTTTTTAAACGTTACTTTAGTGTTGACTATTTTTTATATTAAATCCTTTATTGTTTTTAGGTGTTTTTAAAAATATTTAACAATAAACTCCTACATATTATAACTGTAAAAAAAGTCTTTTGCCACCACTACAAGTACGTTTTATTAATCTGGGAAAAAATCGAAAAAAATATAAATATTATTTTATTGGAAAAATTAATCGGATATTCATAAAATACATCATTTATAAGTGTTTAATTTATATAAAAAAGTAAAAATGATTTACAATAAGTTCATTAGGTAGAATGCCAAAAATGCCAAAATTAGCATCCTGTCTTCACTGAGAATCACATTCCTTGCAGTGATTAATATACACTTTGTAGCTAAATCAAACACTTTGAACTCTAAAATCACTATTTACACAAGAAACAATTTACAACACTAAAAACTAACAATATAAAAACAATAATTAAAAAATATATATATTCAAACACTTAATACTTAAAACTTTCGCAAACACTATTCTTTCGTAAAATATACGACGCGAGCTTGAGTACGGTAATAACGGTTCAACTTTGAGCTTAGCCGAAGAGACAGTGGCCTCTATTCACAATGGCAGGAAGGTAAACAAAAAGACAGAGCGTGTCCGTCTTTTGTCTACGAGTTCTCCGAATTTTACAAAGGGCGGGTCGTAATTTTTACGAATGAGTAGTGTTCTAGGGTTAATCTAAAAAAAATTTCATAACGTAACTTTTTTACTTAATTGGAAGGCACAAAGCATAACATGAATCATGATTTTCATTTTAAAACATGAAAACCACAAAGGCCTTACTAATGATTGCCTTTGTTTTGCGAATGCAGTTATAAACTGGTCCAAGAATGAGCGAACAGTATCAACTGTAACCATATGTGAAATCTCGTCTTGGACAAAAAGTAAGAAAAACTAACTGTTCTGTGTGTGAAATTTTTTTTAAGAAAATATGTAACAAGGGAAATACTCATTTTTTTTTATTAGGATATGACATGCTAGCAATTTTTGGCTTCACGACCCCAAAGGGGTTAGTTTTTTAAATTTATAATTTGATGTCAAAAAACTTTCTTTGGATAATTTTTTTTTTTTAATGTTGGCCAACAAATAACTTAATATATAAATATATTCTATCTGCATTGCTTGTATTTGTCGTATTAATTATTCTTGTATGTATTTTGTTAATTTATTACTTAATTTTTTTTTTTAATAAGATACTGTGTAATCTTAAATAAAAGGGAGGGTTCGTGTCAGGAATACATTTGTCGCCAGTGCAGTTGCCTTTCAGAGGTCTTGATGAGTTTAGTAGTAAACTGTCAATTGATATTTAGCCAAAAATTTTTTTGTCACTATGTCATTAAGCGAGAGAGAAAGAATCACATTGGTAATGATGCGTGGTTATGGTGATCGTACTCGATCTTTAGAAGGAGTACGAAATTTATTTAATGATACATTTCTAGAAAGAAATCCTGATTCCAAATCTAATGTTTGTAGAACCATACAGCGTTTTGAAGAGACAGGTAGTATTAAGGATCGACTAAAATGTGGAAGACCACAGACAGCAACGAATGAGGAAAAGTCGATGGACATCTTACAAACATTTGTTGAAGACCCACATACCTCCATTACGTCAGTCACATCATAACAAGAAATTAGCCACTTTTTAGTTAGGAAAGTTTTTTAAAGATACCATTTTAAAGGTTATAAAATGCACTTAGTTCACTAATTATGGGAAGACGATTTTGATCGTCGTTTGGAGTTTTGTGAACTCATGATGGACAGCATCAATAGAGATCCCAATCTTCCAAAAAAAATCGTATTTACTGATGAAGCAACATTCATGTTAAATGGAACTGTCAACAGACACAACTACCTGTATTGGAGTGGCGAAAACCCTCATTGGATGGTTGAGAAACATAATCAACAAACGCAAAAATTAAATATTTGGGCGGGTATTTTTGGAAGCCAGGTGGTAGGAAGGAAACATTTTTTATTGAAGGAAACTTGAACTCTGTTAAATATTTAGCTATGCTTCGAAATCAAATAGTTCCTGCCTTACAAAATATTGCTGGCGATAACTTTGAAACACTGTGGTTTCAACAAGATGGAGCCCCTCCTCACTTCGGTTTAGACGTAAGACAACATTTAAACCTCATTTATTATTGCTTCGGACTTGACCTCCTTTCCGGGGTAGCAGGACATCAGGGTCTCGCCCTCACTCCGACTAATTAGAGGGTGGCTGGCGAGTTTACAATCCTGCCATGTTGTCACGTTTCACAGACAGGAAGAAAGTTTCCAGTCTAGTCAAAACACTTGTGCCGTAGGCATCTGCTGCGTCAAGTTGTCATCTACCGTGCGAGTTTGAGAGATAGAAGTTCAATTTAAATTTTATTTTGCGTAATTAATGTGCGGTTCGGACTCTGAGTGTGTAAGTTTAGAACAGTTACTATACACCTATTGTAAACCGTGCGATTGTACGGTATCTATGTTTTTAAAGCTGTGTGTTAACCATGTGTGATAGGAGAGGAACAACAAGGGGGCGACCACGTGTTCGTCCTCCAACCTACGTCCCCATACAAGAAGGTTGGTCAGGATACTCCGTTACGAACACAAGGGCGTGAGTTAGTGATAAATGTAAGGACCTATTTCCAACGAGAAAAGGAAAATAACGGTCCACTTTTGAGTGTGAATAGAGTTTTAGATACGACTGCCGAGGCATTACAAATTAACAGAAAAACTGTAATGCAAATTCAGAATGAAAAAGATAAGAAGGTCTTAGAAGGAGGTGATACTTTACTTGAAACACCAAATAAAAGAAGGACAATCAAAAAACGTGAAACAATGTTAGATACGTTTACGCAAGACGCAATAAGAAGGCATATTTATAATTATTACTAGAAAAGAGCAACGCTAGACAAGTTGTTAGTGTCACTCAAAGAAGCTAATTTGTTTAAAGGATGCAGATTCACTTTGTATATTGTTTTAAAACGATTAGGTTTTGTGAACAAAAAAAATAATAAAATAAAATTACTTCTAGAACGTAATAATGTGGTGGCTAAGCGTTGCGTATTTCTTCATCTTCACCTTCATGGTGCGTGCATCCAGCCTCAGGTAATGCCGACCGCACGGTGTCTCTCATACACATAGCTAGCCAGTCTTAAGTAGGTGGGATCAGTCAGAATTCGTCCAAGAGTGCAATCAGGAGTCTGCGTTGCGTATTTCTAAGAGAGAAAGCACAATTTTGATAACATTGTCTGGCTGGACGAGACCTGGGTCAACGTTGGTCACTGTCCTTCAAAACTCAGGACTAATAATACCACAGAGGGAACCATACCTGTGCCAATAGGAAAAGGAGGACGACTGATTTTATTACACGCTGGTATGTCAAGTGGGTTTGTTCCAAACTGTATGCTTCTGATTGCACCGAAGTCAACAAAAGACTGCCATGAGGAAATGTGCCACGACACATTTAAGAAATGGTTCACTGAATCATTGCTTCCAAACTCGCATAAACCTTCTGTAATAGTCATGGACAACGCAGAGTAACACTCTAACCTACTAGACAAAGCACCAACAACAAAAACAAGAAAACAAGATGTTAGAGACGGGTTATACTGAAAAAATATTAGTTAACAGGAGGATATGACAAAGGCGGAATTATTGGAGGTAGTCAGATTAAACAAACCACCACCAGTGTATATAATTGATGAACTGGCAAAACAACACGGTCATAAAGTTGTTAGACTGCCGCCATACCACTGCCACTTCAACGGTATTGAACTGATTTGGGCGCAAGTGAAAGGGTACATTGCAAAAAATAATAAAAAATTTAATCTCACTGAAATAAAACAGCTCACTTATGAAGGGATAGAGAGTGTAACAGCTGAAGAATGGAAAAAGGTTGTGGAGCACACAAAAAAGAGATAAACAACGCCTGGACAAATGAAGGTTAATTGAAGAGGTTGTTGAGAGCATGATCATCTCACTGAACGACGAAGACGATGACAGCGATCAAGAGAAGACTTCTCGGACGACATACTTCCAGGAGATGAAATGATTCATGACGAGGACATTTATTTTTTTGAGGACGATAACAATGAAGATGAACCCGATATTGATTGCACTCAGGAAGAGGACCTAAGTGGCGTGTATCCCTTGTCTCCAATCAATGAAAAAGTTTTCAAATTTTGTGATTTTTAAAATATTTCAATGCAACAGAATGTTCTGTATATATGTATTCTTACTCCAGGACACGATTTACAGTATAGGAGATACCCCATGACAAACAAGGTATGGTTAATGATAAAATAATATACATTTACAACTTTTTAGCTGTGAATTTAAAATGCTTATGTTTAAAGTGTTGTGTTGTTTATCCTACTTTTATAACTTTTTACCATGTAAGATTCGTTTTGAATATTTATTTTATCTATTATGATTGATCTAGTATTGAGTTATTGAGTATTGAATTTCTTACAATTACATAGGTTATTGTACTAATTAATTATTAGTACATTTAATAAACATATGTAACAAATTTTACTATTTTAACATTAAGGTTGTTATTTTTGCATTATGTATATTTTTATTAAATAAAAATACGGTACTGTTAATTACACAATTACTAAAAGTCAACAATTTATTATTTTGTAAATAAACTGATAATATGGATTTGATTTGAGACTTATCTCGTGAGTGTGACAGTAGCAAACCTCCCCTGTCCGCGCCAAAATTGACAACAATGCTAACGGCACCCCTCCCCCAACGCGAGTCTCAAGTCCGAAGCAATAATAAATAAAGTATAAACCAGGTTTTCTCAGGCAAATGGATTGGTGGAAGAGGCGCGATGGAATGGCCAGCCCGAACTCCTGATTTATCCACACTTGACTATTATTTCTGGGGTCATCTTAAAGATCAAGTTTACCGAACCAAACCACAAGATTTGGTAGAGTTAGGACTCCATATTGAAGAAGAAGCTGTGCGTATTCCAGTAGATGCAATAAACAACGCCTAGTCAGCGTTTTATCATCGGCTGGGATATAGCCAAGAAACCGAGGGAAAACAATTTGAACACCTCTTATAACATTCAAGGTAGGTTATTTTATAACCTACCTTGAATAAATGGTTACAAATTGGGAGGAAAATTTAAATGTGTTATATTAGATCACACACAGCTACTTATCAACTTATAAAAATTTAAAATTCAAGCCATCTTTGAATGGCTGCAATTTTCGGCTCGGTAGTCGTTTTAAGTCTGATTTGTGGCGTTGTACTCTGCTAATAAAGCCTTTAACTTGATGTACAACTCAACCTATGCTCTCGTTAAAGATTTTCTTCCGACTCCTTGTGGGGTGTCTCCCATTAGAGGATAAGGATCAAGTAGAACTCTAAAAAATAGCGTTATAGCTCCAACACTGATTTCTGGGCGTTTGTTTTGAAACCTGTACCGAGTAAACATTTTCCAGCTATCTTTAATACTCAACGCCATAGTAACTTTCATAAACTTCAACCCTTTCAGACCTGATGTGCACATTTGTACACATAAGTTAACTATATTTTTATCCTCTTTGGAAGTTGATTCTGTGATCTAAGAACCAATTATATGTAGGCTTTACAGTGTTGCCAACTGTCTATACATGCTTTTGAACAGCTGGAGCAATGAAATTCAATATTTAATACCAGCTGAAGATAGTATTTAGTGTTAGTGTTGAAAAAAATATTATTGTGTAGACCAAACCTAAAAGAGTGTTTATTAGTTATTAATTATTAGTTTAGTGTTGTATACATCAAGTGCTGATGTGAAATATTGAGTCACAATTGTAACCATTAGGACTAGGATTCACCGGTAAACATAACCTCAAAATTGAGTATTTCAGCAACATTTTTTAAATTTTACCAATCTCAACTCTAACTTGTTATTGTATATAGTTAATTTTATTATAATCATTAAATATACATATCATGGGAGATTTTAAGCAAAATTTTGATTACATGCAATCAATTTTGCAAAATGATGAGGAGGTAGACAAATTACTCGAAAGGCTTGATAATTCAGATCTAAGCGATATCAGTGATAATGATGATGATTTTAACATACCTACTGAATCTATCATGAATTATCAACGTGTGGGTGCTGATAAGATCGGGCCTAATGATATTGTAGAAAATGATTCTACCTGTGATGAACAGTCAGTTTCTAACGTAGAAATAGTGTCTGAAGAAGAAGGTATGCCTAACATAACACCTCAGGATTTAGACTGTAACAATTATTCTGCATTATCACATAAACTTACTGATAAGATACAAGTAAGATGGGAAAATAAAACTTTATTCATTCCATTTCCTAAATATGAAAACAATTCACAAGAACCTGAAGAAGAATCCGATGAAATAATGTCTCCTCTCTGTTATTTTAAGAAATATATTCCCAATTGTATATTAGAATTGATGACTGAAATGACAAATTTATATGCCTTACAAAGTAACAAATCCAACTTCACATCATGCACCCATCTTAAAGAAATAGAATCATTGATAGGCCTACATATAATTGCTGCAACTTTGAAGTTCCCTTGTGTAAGAATGTATTGGGAAAATACTTGGAAATTGTATTTGTTTACAGAAACGATGGCCCGAGACAGATTTTTTGAGCTTCGCACTCATTTAAATTTAGTTAACAATTTGGAATTACCAGAAGACAATACTGACTTGATCAAGTTCAAAGATGGGACAGAAATGAAAAGAAGTACATAACAGTCGAACGCTCAGAGGTAATAAAAAATTACAATCATGCCATGGGTGGTGTTGATTAATTTAACCAATTGATTAGTTATTACCGTGTTTTTATGAAATCAAAAAAGTGGACCTTACGTATGATCTTTTACGCTGTAGATTTTGCTGTAGTTCAGAGTTGGCTAGAGTACAAAGATGATTGCAAGAAGCTGAATGTTCCCCTTAGCAAGATTATGGATCTAATGCATTGCAGAATGAGGGTTGGTGAAGGACTGATATTATGTGGGAAAAGAGTGATCAAGATCCGAGACAGACCTAGCAATGGGGGCACGCCACCATTATTTAGAAGACCACGAGGAGAGGAGCGACCATCCTCTGAAGTCCGCCTTGATAGACCACCTATCTCTACATGATGATGGTTTACCTACAAGATGCAAGAATCGTGGCTGTAAAGGAAAATCAAGGATTCAGTGTCAGAAATGCAAAGTACATTTGTGTTTGAGCAAGTCAAAAAACTGTTTTGTAGAATATCATCAAAAATAAAAGAAATTCAAATGTTTAAAGGACTTTCTGAACACAGTTAGTTTTAGTTATGGTTGTATTTTAGTTTTTCATAATTTTCTACAATAAAGTACCCATTTTTGTAATATTTTGATAATTGTATTTACAAATATATGCTCCTTTTATTTACTGAGCCTGGATAAACCATGTCCTAATGTGTACAATTGTACACACAATTTTATTTTATAAACCACAACATAGATTTAATTAAAAATGCATTTAAAAATCAACAAGAAAAACAAACAAAAAATTTTTTGGCCAGTAAAAATAAATCAGGACTGAAAGGGTTAAAACGCAGCCCTTTTGTTTAATGTGAACCTTTTGAAGTCGGATTTGCGGAATGGTATTCTACTAAATTAGACCTTTAATTTGATGTACAACTAGGCCCACGCTCTCATTTAAGATTTTCTTCTGACTCCTTGTGGGCCGTCCCCCCGAAGTGGTAGCGGCTTATTGAAATTGTGGTAAAATAGCGTTTTATGTCAAATAACAGTGTACCAAGTTATATAGTCCCATCTGTGTAACGGTTAAAAAAATATTAACCCGTTCCGGGACTATTCACCACCCCAAAAAAAGAAAGGAGAAGGCAAAAGTGCTGAAGAGTTGATTGATAAAGCTAAAGGTAGAAAACGTAAGGTAGAGGCTGAGTTAGTGTCTTATTGTAAGGACATGGAGAATCACTACTATAGCCTTACCATGAATAATCTTAGGCGAATGGCTTTTCAGCTCGCTATACGCAATAATGTTGCTCACCCATTTTCAGTCGGACAAAAAACAGCTGGACGGAAGTGTTTCTGACTTTTTTTCTCTATTTTGAAGTCCGAATTGGAAGAAAAAAAATTTTAATCCAGTTAAAGTGTTTAACGTAGATGATACTGGCATCACAGTGGTCCAGCACAAAGTACTAAAGATTGTTGCTATGAAAGGGAAGAAGTCTGTACACAAACTGTCGTCTGCAGAGAGAGGTTCACTAGTGACGGTTGTGATATGCTTGTCGGCATCTGGTTCGTTCGTGCCTCCTCTTAAGATTTTCCCCAGAAAGCTGATGAAGAATAAACTCATGGATGGAGCTCCTCCACCTGGGTCAATAGGAGCAGCAAATGAGTCTGGGTGGATCATAAGTGAACTTTTTGAAAAATGGTTTCAAAAATTCATTTCAATTGTAAAGTCATTAAAGGACAATCCTATTGTCTTGATATTGGATGGACATTACTCACATTCTCGCAATATGAATGTTATTGACCTTGCTCGTGAGAATGGTGTTTCCATTGTGTGCTTGCTTCCTCATTCCACTTCAAAACTGTAGCCTCTCGATGTGGCGTTCATGTTCCCTTTGAAGACATTTTTATGGGCAGGCAATAGAAAATTGGCTGTCTAACCATCCTGGTAGGATTGTTGGTAACTTGTAGATTGCACAGCTTTTCAATAAAGCCTATGAAAGAGCAGCGGTCGTAAAAACTGCCGTGAATGGTTTTAAGAAAACCGGGATTCTGCCTTACAACCCGAACGTGTTTGGTCCTGAAGATTTTTTGGCGAATGCTGACTCCTCATGAGCTCCTAACCCACGTCCAGAAAATCAACCCTCAACAAGCACAGCTATGCAGCCTGCCTTTCCAGCTGATCAACCTTCAAGAAACACTGAGGTGCGTTAACTCTCAGCCCGAGAGATATCAAAGGGGTGCCTGTTATCCATCCATATTCATCCAAGCGAAGAGGCTCTGCTTCTCTTATCACAAGCTCGCCTTACAAAATGAAACTACAAGAATCTCAAGAGAAAAAACAACGTAGGGTAAGAAAAAGGTTGGATCTTACTCCAAAACATTGCCAGGAAAAGTAAAGAAACCGTTAAAAAAGAAAACTAAACTTGAAATATCCAGTGATACTGACGACGACTGTGATGTCCCCTACCAAGATTATAGTGAAAGTGAGGACAATGACGATGATGCAGAGTGCCTCGTAGCAACACGAAATGTGCTCTGGTGCAAAGAACAAAAGCAAATTCATTTGTGAGTTGTTTGGAAGGTTAAAAAATCAATATTACAATTGAGGAGGCAGCTGCAATAAGGGCGTATAGACCTATAAGCCCTTTTTGCGGAGAACGCAGATTCTTATTCTCTATGCTTTCTGCTACAAACCAGTAAAAGTTTCATAGAGTTATCTCAATCCGTTATTTTGTTACAACTGATTTTGTCAGCTGGTGTTATAAGCCCTTCTTCAATAGAACAGCTGAAGAAGTTTATACTGGGTCTGTTTATTATTAAAAGGTTATGTTTAACAGCAAACTGAGGTTATTTTGTTATGATTATGTATTTATTTAATCCTTTTGCTTAATATATGACTACAAAATGAGTGATAGTGATAGTGTCAGTATAAATAGTCGTGAACATGTTTTACAAAGTTCGGTGAAAAAGGGTGCCAAATACAAACCCCAAGAAAGAAGAAAATGGAAAAGGTCAATTTCAAAGGAGAAAAGGACTGCAGGGTTGAGTTACACTTCAGTTAATACAAAACGTAACGTCCCTGGTAAAGGTTTTTCTTACATTAACACAAAATGTTGTTCGCTTGATTGTTATAAGCAATTTGATATTTTTGACCAGCAAACTGTGTATGATTCTTTCTACAGTAAACAATCAAAGGAATCGCAGGATACGTTTTTAGGCGGATGCCTTTTGCGAATGCAAGATCATTTATATGGAAGTATTCTCTCACTAAATTAGGTGAACCAGTACCAGTATGCCGGAAATTCCTTCTATCCCTTTTACAAGTGTCAGAAAAGAGAATTAGGATCATACAGAAAAAGTTAGTACAAGGAGATAGTTTTTCAGAAAAAAGAGGTAAACATGGGATGCAGAAAAAGTTTGAGCCTTACGTTTGGAAATTAGCCATAGATCACTTAAAAAGCATTCCTAATAGGCCTAGTCATTATTCTCAAGGTAAGACCAACAGACTATATTTTTGCAATGCTAAACTAAATATCAAAACTATCTTCGAACAATTTCAAGGTTTTTTCAAGGATAAAACTGGAAATGACCTACAAATGAAGTACAAAACATATTTTTAATTTTTCAGAGAAACTAACTTTACATTCAGAAAACCTAGAAGTGATACATGTGACTTTTGTAAAGAGTGTGAGACAAAGTTAGCAATTGACCCAGATGACAGGTGCAAAGTGCAATACAATTTACACAAAAAGAAAGCTGAAGCATCAGCGAAACTTAAAAAAGACTTCATTGATAATGCAAAAGATTGTAATGACACCCTAGTCTTAGAGTTTGATTATTCGCAAAACCTGCCCCTATCAAAAATGACTATAACGAAGCAATTTTATAAACGGCTTATTTGGCTATTTATGTTTAATGTACATTGTCACAATGACGATGCATCCATGATATATACGTTTATAGAATCTCAATCTAAAAAAGGCCCAAACAGTGTGGCTTCATTTGTATTTAATGCCATATTAAAAAAACAGAAAGATTTTCCAGACCTAAAAAAAGTTGTTTTGTTATCTGATGCGACTGGAGGACAAAATAAGAACTCTACCTTCATGAAATTTTGTTCCTACCTTGCAAAATCGTTGAATGTTGAAGTTCTACATTTGTTTCCAGTTAGGGGACACAGTTTCCGACAATGCGACAGGAACTTTGGCATTGTAAAATCTACTTTAAAAAATGTAGAAAAAGTACAAGTTCCACAGCCCTATTTGGATCGCATAGCATCATCTAGGCACACCTCTTCACCGTTTCTCTTCATTGATGGTTCGTCAATTATTTATGACTGGGAAAAAGGGCTATCACCGTTTTTTTCACAAAAACCTACAAGTAAGGGTGCCTCTTTTGGAATAAAAAAGTATTGTATGCTACAATATAACGCCTCTGGGACTTTAGATGTTTCACAGTCATTTTTTAATGGTATATGGGAGACTTTTAAACTAAAAATTTGCAAAACATTTTTTAAACAAATATATATATATATATATATATATATTTCTTTTAATTTGTGAACTTTGTAATCTAGGCCTCTACAATTTGGTATAATAAAATTTCATTTTTGGGTAAAGGATACATTTTAGATTGATGTTTCAAAATAATCCTAATTTTAGTGGCGTTTGTGTAGTACGGACATAAAAAATTCTATTTCATAAAAACTACTTTGAAATTGGTAAAAGTTTTTACATATTTCTATTCACAACTAAATTATGAAACTTTTGTATACTGTATTTTGAATAAAATTACAAAAAATATTTAATAGTATTTATTAAGGCCTGAATTTAGAAAATTTTATTTCCGCTTTTGAAAATTTTTGCTTCCTGAGCTTATAACTTTTACAATTTTGCATCTATCAAATTTTTAGTTACATATGAATAATTAGGACTTTTTCCTTAAAAAAAGCTATGGATCATTTTATGATTGGGATAGAATTTCTATTTTTGGCGAATTTTTGAAATTATGCTTGCACGATGCAAGATGCAGTGAAAATGTTAGCATTGAAAGTTCTAGGGTTTTAAACTCTATGCGTGCATTCGAACAAAGAACATCGCGTCATCTATTATGATATGGTGGTGTTTTCAGTGTTGGCCTTGAACCCATCCCAGTTCTTTAGTTGTCCAAAACTACTAGCGTCTAGAGTTGAGATCTCGCTAAGTTACGGAAAAAACGGACCTACTACTGAAAAGGCAAGAAAGCTCAGTTAATAGCTGAGCTAATTGCTTTGTAATTCAATTTTTATGAACATTCCATCTTCTATATCCGTCAAGTATAGGCTATATTAGGCTAATTTAGAAACGGACGGGTAGACAAAAGATTCGATGTTGTTGGTATAAATAAAAATTTTAAAATAACTCTAACAAAATATATTCCTGTTTCATATAGCATTTCATGCGTATTTTGGCACTGACCATCGTTTTCCTTAAATTCAAATGAATATTGTGCTCCCGTCAGGCTAAACAGTGTACATACCAAAAGTGTCGACGTGAAGCTAATCAGGGTTATGAGAACAGTAAGTGAAAAATTTATTCCAACCCATCTTCCCTAGCTCCCATTATTGAGTCACATATCCCCGCCTGATATGCTCTGACCTTTGAACGAGATTTTTTTCGTAGGGTAGAATGGCGTTCTATTTGGTACAGTTCGTGGAAGATGAGCTCTACCACTTATGTCCGAAGAACAGCGTGCAACATAATATTGAAGAACCTGGTCTTGTCTCTGCCAAATATAAAGGGATTTACTTCAGAGCTGTTATCATTTCCGAAGGGGGTAAGTGAAAACTTATTCATTTATGTTTCGAGAAAAATATATGAACACATTTCACGTTTTTATTGCCTTTATATGGAGAAATTTAACTGATTTATGCAATTTCAAATTTTGTAGTGTATACATATAAAATATGCTTATAAAATAATGTGCCATACTGTAACTTTTTAATGATTGAAAACCGAATATAACGCTGACTTGCATGTTGGTATTAATAAATAACTAATTAGTATGGAACCATTATTTAACATTAATAAACATTAAATAACTAATGTTATTTCCAACACTTGTGTAGTATCAAAAATAACTATTATTTGGACTATTATTGAGGAGCTTTTGGTGTTACAAATGGTAAGGATATGTTAAAAGTTAGCAAAAATCAAAATTTTGGTACTTTTAGTTTTTTGAGCTTTGTAAATATTGATCATGATAAAGGACGGGAAGACAAACAAATGGTCACTTAGTTCAACTTTCTACGACTTGTGGTTAGCTTAATATAAAGCAACTAAAATATTGGGTTTTTGTAAAACTCCGCCTACAGTCGGGCTAAGGCTAATTCACAATCCGGCAAAGGCTAGTTCACTCAGACTGGCAGCAC
The DNA here is from genome assembly GCA_963513935.1 of Aphrophora alni. NCBI lineage: Eukaryota > Metazoa > Arthropoda > Insecta > Hemiptera > Aphrophoridae > Aphrophora > Aphrophora alni. The sequence continues at coordinate 47,856,973 of OY740773.1, read as the reverse complement.
GACACTAACTGTGTAACAGAGGTACCACATCTCCTGACTGCATGTGAATCAGGGTGGTTTGACCGCAATAAATGTGACAGTCGTTCCCTTTGATACAAAAAAGACATCACAATACACACTGTTCTCAGGTAACTTTATTCAAACTGAATTGTAAAAGGTTTTAACCACTACTGTTATTAAATGGCAAAAAGAAAAGAAACCTAGTTTCCAGAAAGTCAACTTCCTGCTAAATAATGAACAAACATTGCAGTGAATGTTTGGAGACATCTACAATTTCTTAGAAAAGGGCAACATTTTGACTCCACAGTCAGTAAATCGAAAGTTTTGACTAACTTATTGACTACCAATTTGGTGTCCGTGTCCGTTTTTGGGAATGTCCGTTATTTAGAAACACTACAAAGGCCATAAAAGCATGAGCTCGTTTGGGGATTATAAAAATGTCCGTTATTAAGAAGTGTCCGCTAATTGGAAGTGTCCGTTAACCTGCGATCACTCGCGCTGTTAGGTTGAATCTAACATTTTCCAACTTTGTCAAATATTTATTTAAAAATTTTTTTGAAGTCGTCCTTTTGTCTATTCCTCGGCAATTTATCTAGGTCCGTGATTCCGCACATTTTGGTCAGATTAAGTCGTGCTTGTGGCAAGAGTGTGGAATGGGATGAGGGCATGCGCTATCGGTTAGTAAAATTCTAACATTCGAGTAGACAAGTCGTTGCTGTTGTTAGGCTGAATCTAACGACGCGAGTAACCACGTCAGTGGTTTTTTGGTGGTTGGATAATTTGTTTGTGCGTATTATTATTTGTTTTAGTGTTTTGTTTATGTATTGTGACATTTAAGTGTATTGTATATTGTGTATATTGTACATTGTGTATTGTGACATTTATGTATTGTAAATATCAGTGTGGAAAATGATCAGAAATGACCAATTTCAAATTTTGAGGTAGTTAGAAGAGGACGAGGAGAACGTTTCCCTTCAAATTGATGATATTCCATCAGAATCGAAAGGTTCTACGGAAATTGAAGACAATGACAGCAACACAGAACAGTCTGGTGTAGAGGATGAATATAATACAATTCCACCAAGGGCTAGTTCCTCCTGCAAACAAACTGATCAGGCACATACTGTAAGTACTCAAATTGATGTTACTAATAGACCTTATTATATTGGAAGAGATCAATATACCAAATGGAATGTACTAGAGCCTCCATCAAGAACTCCTAGGCAAAATATAATAACAAAATTGCCTGGTGTCAAGCCTATTGCACGAGATACTAGGACAATTTATGACTCGTGGAAATTATTTTTTCCTGACAGTATAGTGGATGAAATAGTTTGTTTTACTAATGAACAATTATTAGTTATGAGCCAGGAGTATTCGAGAGGTAATAGGGACTGCCCTCAAACTGATTTTATTGAAATGCAAGCTTGATTTTTTGGTATGTTGTATTTGGCTGGTGTCAAGAAAGCCAACCATTTGAACTTGGATGAGTTATGAGCAGATGATGGCACAGCTCCGGATATCTTCGTGGCAACAATGTCAAAAAGGCGTTTTCAAACCCTTGTACAAGCAATCAGGTTTGACAAAAAGCTTACAAGGTCTATCCGAGCAGCTAAAGACAACTTAGCTCCAATAAGGTATGTTTTTGAGGAGTTCGTAAAAAAATGCCAAGAAACTTAGAGTGTTGGTGAATTGACTACACTCATGAAATGCTAGAGGGATTTAGAGGTCGGTGTAAATTTAGGCAGTATATTGCTAATAAACCCGCCAAATACGGTATTAAGATTTATGCACTAGTCGATGCAAGAACGTTTTTTACAAACAGTCTGGAAATTTATCGCGGTAAGCAGCATCAAGGAGAGTATAACATTGGTAATGATGTAGTTAGTGTTCACAGAAACATGTGGACATAAGCTCTATGTCTCAATGGTTAACTGTATTTGCAATGGCCAGATCGGACAGAAACAAAGGCAAGAACAAACCACCTAAAGGAGCCTACATGGTGAAAGAGATGAAGTTTACAGATTTCATAGACTTAAAACCTTTAGGTCTTGATCTTATTAAAAACAGAACAACTGATAGTAAAGGTGACACAGTTAAATGGCTAAAAATCAAACGTCTTTGTTATGAGAAAAATAAGCCAAACATAGTTCAGTTCAGCTACGAGTACAAGGGACCATACAGGGCAAGATAAGGAAAATAATCGTTTGAATCCTGGGAGGCCACCAAAAGCAACTCTTCAACAGCTCTATTCAAAAGAGTTGCCAATCTCCGAAGCAAAGAAAAAGGACCTTGTCAATCTGTGTAAAAGTGGTGTGATACCGAAGGGACATCACCAATGGATTATGTCTTTGAAATCAACTAAAGACAAGATTCCAGATACTACACCGGAGCCTACAGCAAAAGAATACTTTTTTGAAGAAGACGACACCAGTAAACCACAAGATTGATAATAAAAGCTTGAAAAAGACCTGAATTTTTGCTATATGGACTGTTTTTTAGTGTTTCTGACATAAAACCAATACATTATTTTTGTGTTTTGTATTTTTCCCAATAAAATAAGTTTTATAAACACACTTTTTTATTCAAAACACATTTTTGCTTGCATTTGGGTACTTTTACCTTAAAGCTGTAAAATACGTCATATCACCCAAGTCCTGCAATTTTTTAAAAAATATATTTTTTTTACATTCTAATCATACATATTATTTTACTTTACACTTCAATTGTATAGGTAAATAAACTTTGTATATGCTGAATTTTTTTTCAACTGCTAATTAATAGACAAATATATATATTTTTTTTTTGCTATCAAAACTTTTATTCTGCATTTCCCGAAAGTTTTAAAAATTGGACTTGGGTACTTTTACCTTTAAACCCTCGATTTATGAAAAATGTGTTTGCTTCCCATAGACTAAGATCAGATCGGTAATAGCCAATTGAATTTGATTTTTTTTTCAGAAAAGAGTAAAATGGAAGAATTAAAAGAACGTTGTATTACAAACGACATACTGTAAAAGAAATACAAGCTCTCTTCACCCTCAACTGAAACCACAACAACATCATGGGCAAAAACTATGTGGCAAGTATCCTCCACCTTATAATAAATAATAATTAATAATAATAAATATTAACCTAATAGAACTAAATTGGTAAGAGATGCATGGTTCATAGATTGCTGACGCAGGAGGTCTGGAGTACAAGGGGGGGACGCTGGATGCAAGCCGGGAAACTGGCAGTCTGGAAGTAACAGCGTCCGGTGTGAGACTCATAAAAGGGGGGAATGTTAGACTAGCTTTTGCCTTGCCGTAGTATATAGTTTTAGGATAGCCAGCAGAGATCTTTTGTTCAATAAACACCTTGAACTACAACTACCTGTTGCATCTTTGAAGCACCCATCCGCCACCAAACCATCCTGACAAAGATCGGACGCCCAAGCGAAGGAGCCGGACACAGGATCGCCGGCCCAACAGCGTGGGTTCCGTCACAACTTGGTGTCAGAAGTGGTCTTCAAGACAAAAGGTAGGAAAGATTTTTCTGTATTGGCTTATTTTTAAATAATATTTTTTTAAAGTTATAATTTTCAAGTTTTATGTTGGAAATAAATATAAAAATACAATTGATTGAAGAATAATATGAGTAAAATAAATAAATTAAAGTAATAAAGAAAAATAATTTATTGATAATAAAGGAAAAAATAATGCATGGTATTTTTAGAATGTTTTCTTACGCAAAAATATATGCGAAAGGCTTACCCTACGCATAAAAAGAAAGGCATAGTGTTGGTGCAATAACTGGAACAATACTACTGGACAAATCTTAAAGTTTGCGGCAGAAAATATTTATATGTTATATATTAAATTGAAATGTTTAAGTTAGTAAAAAGTGAATAACATTGGGTAGCGTGTCATTTTTAACTTTAAAAAAATAAAATAAATTGTTAAAAAATTTGTATTAGGCCTATATAATTAGTCAATAAGGGAAAAAAAAAAAAATTAATAAATAAAAAATGGCAGAACAAATTCCGATCGACGGTAACGATTACTCATTGCAAGAAGCGTTTGATCTTTTAAATAATAGACTAAAGCAAGCGGTAGAAGTTAATGAAACGTTGCAAGAAAGGTTAGCCACGGTCGAAAGTAACGAAATGGAATTTTCAAGACTAGCTAATGAAACAGTAAACTTATCAGATTTACATTTGGGTTTAGTGCCAGTGTTACCGAGTTTTGACGGGGAGAAAAGGGGAGAAACAGTTAAAGATTTTTTAGATCAAATGGCGGACATTGCATCAATTAGTAGATGGAAAAACGTGGAACTAATAAAATTAACAAAAATGAAATTGTCAGGAATTGCAAAACAATTTGTAAAAATGGACTTAGCTTGCCAACAAGCTAAAACTTTCGATGAATTTAGGGCCGCGCTAGAACCGCGATTTCAAGAAAAACTGCCCGATAATTACATTTATGAACAACTATTGCAAACAAAACAACGTAGAGGCGAGGCTATTGAAAATTTTGCAGACTGAATAAAAGAAATTAATGAGAAATTGATTGCGGTAACGGAAAATGAAGACGCTAATAAAGTTTTGCGGGCATACGCGGATCGCAGAGCGTTGGATACTTTTACTAGGGGTTTAGCAGGTGAAATAGGGAAATTAACAAAATTAAAATTAACAATTATATACACCGGCACTAAAAAAAAATAGAGTTAAAAAACTAACTAAATTGTGGAGAGGTCCTTACGTAATAATAAAAATAGTTTCAAAATTTAATGTAATGCTAAAAGTTAGAAATAGAGAAATGTTGGTACATATTAATAGAATTAAACCATGTTTAGAAGTAATTAAAGGTAAACTACAACCAAAATGCCGGAAATCAAAACAATTAAATGAGTGTAATGCTAATACAGATAAGAATTCGCAAGCAGATTTAATGATAGATAACGCTGTACCAGGTACAACAGCTACGAACACTGTTAGCATAATTAATGAAGGAGTAATACCAGACATTATGGCTAATTTGCCAGGCACAAGTGATACTGTACCATTATACATTACAACACAAAATAGGCCGGTACGAATAAGAAAAAAACCATCACGGTTGCAGGATTACGACCTAAGTTAACAATAAAAATTGAAACTAAAAAAATAAACGTTAGTTAAGAGGATATCCGTAATAAAAGGAAATGTAATAATGCATTAGAATCTATTAAAATAGCTACATATAGTTATACGGGACCGGAATAACGCAAAAAAAGACATCCTGTATATGAAACGGGCGAAGCGGGTATTCATAAGAAACAGAACTAAATTTTGAAGTTAAAGGTTAACACATAATAACAGTATATTGTATTCTAAAAATAAATAAATAAAGTTAATAGATTTCGATTCGAAATAAAGAAACTAAAAACTTCTAAAGTTCATGTTAAAGAAACAAGATTTATGATTTAGAGAGCAACATAGAGCATCCAGGCGTCGAGCGTGGTGACGTAACCTTATCTCTTGCAGTCATAGATTGCTGACAAAAGGAAACTACCGGAATGATAGGCCTATATCACACTTGTAGCGAGGTACAAATTTAACATGGGACGAAAACTTTGAGTTTAAATCAAATTTAAAAGACCTTGTAAGGTAAATAAAATGACAATACGCTAGTATAACATCAGCACATTATTTTGGCCGAGAATTTTCTTAAAAAATACAAAATAAAATTTAAAAAATGTTATACATAATGTCAGTACAATTGTTTATTGAAATAATATCGAAAAATGGATAACATAATTAATTAACTTCGGATAAACAATTTATAAAAGGAATAAAGCAACCACAATTAAATAATTTATATATTTGAGGATTTTCTTTTAAAATAAATTGAAAAAATATAGATTTCTAGATTTTTTTTAAGTGAAAGGAGTTTTAAAATAGCCTTGAAAAATCAACGAATGAGCAGTATCGTTGTAAATTTTCATAACTTGAATTGTTGTGTGGGGTTCGAATTGAATTAAGTAAGTTTTGAACAAAACTTACATAACAATGTAGAGGTGGAAGTTTTTAAACGATGTAAGTGCTCAAAAAGAAGTGATTTGAAGTACACTAGAAGGTGGAGACTAGAAAAGTCTAAGTAAAAGGCTAAACGAGGAGTGGGAAAAAAACGATCAAATGCTACGAATTTAAATAAACAATTTAAATAAAATACATTTAACATAGTTATCATGAAAAACTATGAATAAGTGAAAAAGGAGTCTTATAGTCTATTAAGAAAAATAAACTAAAATAACAATGATTGAGAGTATAGTGTAAACAATAATGAATTGTTGTTTTAATTGAAGAACATAATGATTGATAATGATTTTTTTTCCCTTAAATAAAAAAAAAAATGTAAATTGGGATGTACGAATGCTATTTAAAATTGTTTGATGGAACATACACTAATTTGAACATTGTCTTACAATAGGAGGATTCCGGAAAACTCTTCTTTACATTTCAGGCACTCATGCCACATTTTATGCTATCCTCCTAAAATTTTCATACTTCTAGACATTGTGTTATTAGATTACTGTATAATCCAGATAATAAGTTTAAGTAGAACTAAACTAAGCTTAGATTTGATTTTTTTTCTTAAATAAATAAATGATCTTTTTTAGCATGAAAGATAATTGATTTTGTGAAGTTAAAATTGATAAATAAAAGAGATAAATGTTGATTAATGAATAGATGTTTATAAAATGTATAAAGGATCCATAAACAAAGAAGTTATATGGTCTATGAATAATATTGAGAATTGTTAAGGTGGAAATATGTGGATCGGGAAAATGTTAAAGTATTGAATTGAGTATAAATAATGAAGTATAAAATAATTATGATAACCCACTGTTGTCAAAGGTAGATAAATCAATAATAAAATGACGAAAAGGGCATACTCGCACTAATAGTATATATATATATGAGGATTTGAAAGTGATTGAGAGAGTTATATGAATAGGTGTGAGGAATTTTACTGATTATGCGACGTGACTACACGAAGAAAGTAGTTTTTATAAAAAAACTTATGGTCACGTGAAATATTAATAGTAATATTGTAAATTTGAAAATGTAGAGTAAATGTCTATGAGAAAATAAGTTGAATTGGGAAACAAACGAAATAATTTTAAGCTTAGGTTAAAAGAAGGGTGGTGACATTTTGAAAATGTCACGAAAGAGGGTTCTTATGATAAGAACAACAGTAGGGAATTTTATGGTAGGAAACTACATAAAATGGCGAATATTATTGCAAGAAATTGCATGAAATATAAAAAAAAAAAAGGAAAAATGAGTCAGTTTACTAACTGCAGGACGTAGGCAAGTGCCACAGACGCAATAAACCCCTGGGGCACTTAGCTGATTTCAAGTTTGAGGTCTTTATAAAACCCCATTAGAATAATCGAAAATGGTGAGGCGCATACCACGAAAAGTGCGACAGTATGTTAGGTCATACAAAAACAAACTTTTATAATACTAATAAATAAAAATATGTGTTATATGACAAGGCATAATTAAGCTAGAATTATATTTTGTTTATGTAAAAAATGACATATAGAAAACCCAATCTTATTCAAGCTATATATTCAATGTATAAAAGTTCACATTTTTCATTGTCAAGGTATTTGTATTCTTGAGTCATAGAATAACAGGATGTCAGATTGGAAACACAGCAGAACATAGCTGGAAACGTTGTTCCCAGGAAAACTGAACACGTGCAAAAATTTGCAAACTTGCATTTCATGCTGTAAGCAAAAACCTGAAGCTAAGCTATAGGGAAGTAGCAATTCGCAGTAATACAGTGAGTGTAATCAGATAGCAATCAAGTAAGGCACTAGCAAAAGAAGGGGGGGGGGGTAAGTAAGAGACATTGTTAACAATAGAAATACCTTGATATTCTTATATTGAACTAAACAAAATTTTTAGTAATGACAGTCAATTGTATTTTTAAAATATTGAAGGTTATAATATTGTTATTGAATTTAATAAATGCAAAACAAATTGCAAAAAACACACCGGGTGTGGTGTTTGAAAAACAAACAGATGTTTTGGTAACAAGGTCTGAATGGAACATAGTATTAGAATACAACATTTCAAAATTAATAGAAGAAAGTCTTGGTTTAGATGAGGCAGTAAAAAGAGAGGAATTTTTTTTGAGAAAATTAATGCACACTACAACACAAAACCAAACTAATAATTATACTATTGAAAAACAAAACCTAATTTCGCATTACAAAGAAGAATTTGAAGACATTAAAGTTAACTTACAGGGATATCTGTCATATATAAAAGGGGTAATCGCGATAATTCCAGTAAAAAGAGAGAAAAAAGGGGATTAATGAATGCTGGGGGGAAAATGTTAAAAGTCTTATTTGGCACAATGGACAGTGATGATTTAAATTCAATAGATGGGAAATTGGGAAGGTTGTCAGACTTTGCAGGGGATATTTACCACAGTTTTGACGAACAATTGACCATAGTTAAAGACATAAACGCACACATAGTATCAAACACACACAACATACAAAAAGTAATGACTATACTAATGAATTACAAATCCACATTTTATTCAACAATAGAAGAACTTGCATCAAGGCTGAAAAATTCAATAAACTTGCTATTGGTATACTTAAAGTTAAACCCAGCATTTCGACAGTTAGAACAGACAGTGACGAAGTCAAAAAATAATAATAATAGAGTTCAGGCAGGCGTTGCAATACACACACACAGGGAAGGTTAGTTCAAAACTGCTACAGCCAGACACATTTTAAAAAATATTAAGGGAAATTGAACATAACCTACCAAGCTACATACACTTACCATTTGAAGCAGAACAAGCAAATCTACACTATTTCTACGACGTATCAAGGGTACAATCTTATGCAAGGGGACACATTTTGAAATTAATAGTACAAATTCCTTTAGGTACACCAACAGACATCTTTGAACACTATAGGGTTTGGACATACCCAGTTTACGATAAAAACACACAACACTGGTTAAAATGGGAAGTGCAATACAACCACTTATTGATAAATACAGGCAGACAAAATTTGGTGGAAATGTCAGATATTCAAATTAATAAATGTAAAATGGGGCCAATGAGTATTTGTGAGTTAGATTCTAGAATAAAGGGGGATGTAAAGTCAAGTTGCATGGGACAACTGTTTCAAGGGATGGAAACAAGTTCTTGTGATAGAAAAATATATAGTAAATTACTATCACCTATATTTATAAGAATTGGAAATGATTGGTTGTACAGCACAGACAAACAAACGCACATTACACTTAAATGTTATAATAATACATTAATAAATTCATCCACTATATACATTAACAGTACAGGAATTTTGGAAAACGTTGCGAATTGTGAAGTAATTGGGGACAACTTTAGACTATTAGCACACATAAATGGAAATTATTATTATAAGGGTGACCTTGAATCATTACACATTCCAAACATAAAACAAATACTATCAAAGGATGAACACATAATGTTAACATCGGATTTTAAAATAACAAATGAATCAATGATAGAACTGGAAGAGATGGATAAATTTAATTCAAATGGAATAAGGTTAGATAAATTACTGCTGCACATTAAAACAAAAAAAGACTTTAATATAAAGGTAATGCAAAGAGTAAGTTGGGCACTATATGGAGTTAGTGGAATAGTGTTCATGTTATTTTCATGTTATATATATTTCAAAATAAAATGTTTAAAAAATGGTATATTGAGATGTTTCACAGATTCTAAGAAAACAGGGGACACAGTGATAAAACTCGAGCGAATCGAACCAAAACAATCACCACAGAAGGAAGTGTGAATAAGAATGGGATGAGGCCACACTACACATGGCATACATAAGTAAAAAAAAAAAAAAAAAAAAAAAAAATTATTAATGAAGTAATGGGAAATGTTTTCTTTTACAGGTTTAGAATAGATAGAATTCAAATGGGAAGATTTGAATTACTATATAAAAGAGAACCTAAGTGTGATCACCAATTTTTGATTTTTACTGTTTAAGCTAGTTTTTGTGTTGTTTTGTTTTATATTAATTAGAATGTCTGATAAGGATCAAGCAGCCCCTATGGATACACAGCCTATCATCCCCTCTCATGAAGCAATACCCGGACCGTCTACAACTCCTCCAACAGTTCAAACACCACCAGCAAATGTCGACCCTCCACCACCAGCAGTAGGAGCAAGGGTGAAGAGAACCATAATGGTGGACCCCGAAACAAAAGCTGAACTACCAGACCCCAAAAGAGCCAAGATAGAACTAGACGAAGTACTAAAGGTCAACATTTTAAAACTATTGTGTGAGGCCTACTGTGCTATAAACCAGGTTCTCAAATGCCGTGGCGATTTTTTCAACTTGACTACATGCGCTCAAATTACCAGCATCATCTTCAATTGCCACAACTATCAAAGGCAACTAGTAACCAAGCCAGACTCCAATCTCATAAAAAAGTCACAGAAGACAGACTTCAAGATTACAGTGAGGGGTCTTGAGAAAACAATTAGCAGAGAGAGCGTCACAAAAATATGGATTGCAATTGTGGCCAAATACGGGTTCGTCTACAAGAAATTCGAAAAAGATGAGAAGAACAACTGGATAGGGACCCTTGGGCCTTATTTGAATTTCTCTTCTGCATGGGGCCTAAGGGTCACGGAACTAAGAATTGGACATCAAAAGATACCTATAGGGAAGGATAGGGACGGCAACACTCAGAGCTGTTACATCACCAAGTATGTATTAGGGGGAGCTCACCAAATCTTACTAGAGGGTAATACATTTCCACCTGAGAGAAGAGCCTCAATGGCCCAGTCTATTGGTCCACTAACAGCTTTTCTCTCCATGGTAAAAAGTGAAGGCATTTAGAGAACCAAATGGGAAAATGCTGTCAAAAAGATGATGTCTCATGTAGAGCCCATAGACGACATCATCGCTCTCACCAGAACAGTGAAATCCCCCTCTGACCTATCATCTCTATTGCCTCTCCTTGCTGATATATTGCTGATCACAACAACCAGACAGACAAATAGGATGGCATTCCCTCTTTGCATGATGTGCGGATACTTCATGACTAGCGAGGCAGGATTTTTCGAGGACAGGCTGAAAAGTTTTAATTGTTCAGGTAGGGGGATACCTCGCTTATAGAGAAATGAGCAAAACTCCATATTCCATGGACTGCGACTTTACAGAAGAAAAGGCTTCACGGGTAGCGTTTCATGGAATATTTGGAATGTACAAGGAAGACCTGAGCCTGTTGGAACAGATCACCAATGTAACCTCTTGGTACACACGGGAGAGCCAAGGGGAGGGTTTTAAGAAAACAAAGAACTCAAGTGTCCGTGTGATTCTCCCTCATCTCTTCTATTATGCGAAAATGTCTTCAGCAAACCAAACTGGGTTGTTAACAGGAGTGTACACTCAAGTATCATCCATGCCCTGCTTCAGTGGATATACCACAAGAAAAATAGAGGATGACTTTTACACGCATCTCCAAAGGAGGACCCAGTCCATAGCTGGAGGGAAGACACTACCATAGCTTATAAACTCTCTCACAGCCACCCTTGAGATGTTGCAAGAGGAATTGAAAAATAGAAAGAGCATCCTTGAGCTTGGGACAAAGAACTGGTGCAAGATGGAAAACCTGACAGCAAAAGATGATGGGGACTCAGTGGATTCAAGATTTGTGCTAACAAGCAAGTTCTTCATGGGTAAAACTCCTAAATGAGCCTTTTTATGATAGTGTAAAAACTTTATTGTTATTCTTTAGTATTATGTGTTATGATTCCTCCTCTTATTCATTATTGTATCTATCTTATTAATATTTTTGTATGTAGTAATATGTATGTGTAATGTTCCTATGATTCCATTATGTTCTTCTCTAATAATATTGCATCTTGAATCGACAATCATTTAAATGTATGCTCTCATGATTGCATTCTAAACTTTGGTTACAAAAAATATGTTTAAAGAAGAAAAAAAAATTGCCACAAATTTTTTTTAAAAAATCACAATTGATTCACAGAAGGTTTCAGTTCATTATCCAGCCTTCATTAATCATACTTTAAACATAATGAAGAGAAACACAATGTTAAAGTCTTGTACAAAATAATTATGCTTTGAGAATGTGAATGTTCTATTAAAAAAAAAAAAAAAAAAAAAAAAAACTTAGTTATGTGAATGTAGAAATGTTGTTATGTAATGTTTTGTATATGAATTTGTATTAATACTGGATTATTTCTATTAAATTAGAGAAAAGAGTGTGGGGAACATGAGACCATATTATTGAGACACAAAAATCCTTGTAAACTTGGAACCATGAGAGTGAAAATTGACAGCTGCAACAAACCGCCAAATTGCTGTTGGACTGCAAGTCCCGGAAAATACAACTCAGCAAACAACACTCCACGAGTACCATTTTTTAAAAAAATCACACACACACAAAAATTGATAATTATTATTATAATATTTATAAGGTTTTATGTTTAACATAATTAAGTCAACATATTGAGAATTATAAATCAATTAATAACTAAACAATTAACAATGTAACAGTTTGCTTTAGTAACATAAGAAGAGAGGGTTTAATTTTTATCAGAAAAGTAAGGGACTCTATTGAGATACATGGAATATAAATTTTAAAGTTTAATGAAATTTCAGTACTAATTTAATGACAATTTTTTTTAAATATATAAATTTGATAAGTAAATTTGAAAATTCTAGTAATTTTTAGAATTTTCAGGATCAAAAAAAAAAAGAAGAAGAAGAAGAAAAAAACTCACTTATGATGGTTATTTTTAGCAATCGAGAGATGAGGAAATGAGAAATAATAAAATTTACATTTCATAAAAATAGACACACATATTATTGTAACAATGATCAATGTAAAATCTTCAGTTTAGAAAAAACAAAAAAAACAACTTATAAATTGATAATTAGGGGTAAATTTATTAACAATGAAAATTAGCATGATTACAGCTAGCAATACAAATACTTATGTTGTTTAATTGTTAGAATTTTAAAAGATGCAATGTATTTTTAGGCTAGTGATCTCTGCTGGTTTCGTAAAAATAAGTTTTAATTAGGTTTCTTATAGTCTTATAATCTTTCTTATGGATAAAGACAAAAAATGTTAAGCTGTTATGTCAAATTGAGATAAAATCTGTTAGGTTATGTATGTATTAGTAAAGAAAAATGTTTTTTTTTTCACACTATAAATTTTAGTGTTCTAAAAAAAAAAAAAAAAAGCAAAAGCAGACTTATAAAGGAAACATTTAAATTATAAAAACGTAAATAACATTATCGTACTCTAGACACAGATTCTGCAAATTTTTTAAAAAATATTTATAAAAAGAAAAGCCATGCATACATTTGATTGTTAACTTCTTTTAAAATACAAGTTGAAGGATACAGAGGTTGCTACCACACTTGCCAGAGAGGTTTTCCGACCATCATGGAGAGCCATGATGTAAGTGTAAAAAGTTGAAATATGTTGAAAAAACAAAAACAAAAACAAAAAAACAAAATAATAATAAAAACACATCAGGTACAAAGTACAAAGTACAGTGGTAAAAAGTGGTCAAAGACTAGACCGACCCCAGACAAGTCCTGGTGGTTCAGCAAAGAGACGTTGGAAAATGAAGGGAGAAAAATTGTAATGGAGTCGAAGGGACCGACTCTGGTAAGCGGCGGGGGGGGGGGGGTAATGTGGCAAGTATCCTCCACCTTGTAATAAATAATAATTAATAATAATAAATAATAACCTAATAGAACTAAATTGGTAAGAGATGCATGGTTCATAGATTGCTGATGCAGGAGGTCTGGAGTACGAGGGGGGGGGGGACGCTGGATGCAAGCCGGGAAATTGGCAGTCTGGAAGTAACAGCGTCCGGTGTGAGACTCATAAAAGGGGGGAATGTTAGACTAGCTTTTGCCTTGCCGTAGTATATAGTTTTAGGATAGCCAGCAGAGATCTTTTGTTCAATAAACACCTTGAACTACAACTACCTGTTGCATCTTTGAAGCACCCATCCGCCACCAAACCATCCTGACAAAGATTGGACGCCCAAGCGAAGGAGCTGGACACAGGATCGCCGGCCCAACAGCGTGGGTTCCGTCACAACTACGTCGAAAGTTAAGAGAAGTCTTTTCCACCAACATGCAACATCACCAACTTCAAGTAATTTGGAGCCATTAACAGAGATGAAGACTATAACGATTGAAAAATATTATGATGATACACAACCTTCAATACCTCCTCAATCTACATCGTCAACATCTCCAAAAGACAAAGAATTTAGTGATTCGCGCTCTGACCTGACAACGTACCGGAAACAGAGAACATTGGTGACATGGAAATAGAAGAAGAAGAACAACAACAACAACAACAACAACCACGACGACGACGAGAATCAGATCAAGAACCAGAACAAGATCAAGATCTAGACCAAGGTCAAGAACAAAATCAAGAGCAATATCGAGAACAAGAACAAAAGAATAAAAAGTATTATTGCCCATATTGTAGGACGTTATATAAACAATTCGCCAGACATTTGTACCAGGTCCATATTGGGGAGAGCAAAGTAGCTGCTGTGATGAATGTGGAAAAAAACAACTCTGAAAGAAGAAGGGTTATTGCAGCATTAAAGGCTAAAGGCTCAAAAATCTTCAATAGTCTTCAAACATCACCTTCTAAAGTAATTTTGCCGAGAATGAAGAAGTCAATTAAGATCGATGAATATATTGCATGCTACTTATGTGGAAACTTATATACAGTAGACGCCCTCTAGTTCAGCTTCTGTTGGATCGACCGCCGGATGGTACGGCCGGTCCTAGGAGGGTGAGTCATATCAGTCACGTCACGTTTATTTTGAATGTTTAGCCCGTAGAACTGTATGTCAGTTTAGTTTACGGGCGAGCTTGTAATTGGTCGGTCGCACTTAACCTGTGACAGACGGTTTGGTTATACAGTAGGTAGTAAGTACTGTACAATGAGATTGATTGATCTGTAATTTTGTGTGTGAATGTTTTTTGCTGTTTAGTATGTAGGACTGTTTTCAAGAGTGGACGTTGTGAGTAAGTGTAAGTTGTACGTGTGCGAGTTAGCTTTGAGGAAAATGTTTTCTAAAATGAGTGAAAAACGTAATATGTACGTAGAGCAACAAGCCACTGTAACAATTGTCGACGTGATGTTTACGAGAAAATGGCGTGACTATGCTTTCAAAAACACTCTTAATCAGATAAAGCAAAAGAAAATAACAGATTTCTTTTAATTTTTATAGGTTATGAGACAAGTAATACGTGTTGTACAGTAAATTCCTCAAATACATTTCTGGTTTGTTTTTACAGTACATACTGTAATGTGTTTTTCTGTTCAGTTTTATCCTTAATATGGTATCGGTATTTACGTTTTAATATGTGTTGCAAAAACGTATCTCTATGAGTGGCACAACATGACAATTCGACCAAGAGACGTAAAAATCTTCTCTTTGTTAAGTACATAATGTTGTAAAAATGTTTAAACAACATCTTTTGTTGATTCTTAAGCATAGGTAATGTATTTAATAGGGATATTTTAAATTTTGATAGTCGGGGTTAAGGGGCTAGATGAATAGTCCCAGGGGGGTAGTAGAGGATGTTGCTAACACATTCACATTCGAGGACGCTACCCTCAGGACCGCTGTGCGCGAGCGAAGAGCCGCATCCTGCACGAGGTGACCCTGCTTTTACTAAACACAGCGGATCTAGACCGGGAGGTCAATAAATATCCCCCAATCCAAGGTGTCAGGTGTCTTACGTTAATCCGTGCCGATGGATGGATTATACAGGGTAAAGTATATCAAACGGAGCCTGTGAGGTACTGGCACCATCTCACAGTAATCAGCCACTTGTTTAGAATGTAAAATACTCGTGGGAACTATATGGAGTCTCAAAATAACAAAAACCAAAAATCAGAAGATGACCTAGAGTTATCTTCTGTTCAAACACTGGGAGAAGTAGCCATTAGAGCAGCTACTCCTAGTACCTCGGAAGAGCCTAAGAGCCTCCAGCAGAACCCATCCCAATAGATGTGGAGAAAATGCTACTGGGGGAGACCGAACAGTCCTCCCAGGACGATTTGGACAAGACAGCCCAGAAGCTGGAAGGTCTTAAGGTCAGAATGACCACAGCGGAAAGGAAAAAGGCGCTCAGAGCAAGACTTGCTGAGCAAGGAATTGCCTGGAATCCGAAATTGTGGAGGAAACCCAAATCCTCCACACAACACTCAGAGGCAGGAAAAGCAGCCACCAGCGGCACCAAGAGAGCTCGCTCGAGTGGTAGCACTCCTCCTACAGAGAGAGATTGTAAAAAACCGAGAGCAGCAGTCACCGAACAGCTGACTCAAGGTAAATACAAGGAGATGCTAACATCTATCAAGATGGCGGTAGTTCCAGAGGACTATCCAGAGAAAAGATTAACTGGAGAGTCACTAGAAAAACTGGAGACTTCCCTGTCACTGGAATTTAATATCCTTGAACATGGAGAATTCCCTCAGTTCAATGCTACCTACCTAGAGACAGGAGCATGCATATTTGTGTGTGCAAATGACCACACTCGGAAATGGCTGGAACAGGTTGTTCCCAAATTACAACCTTGGGAGAATGCCAAGTTACGGACAGGACCTAGGAAGGACATCCTGCGGGTGACCAAGGTGATTTTTAAAGCACCAAAAGTCTACTCAAAGTAGATCCGTCCAAAGTCCTGGAAGTGCTTGGCAAACAAAACAAGTCCCTCAAGATAGAGGACTGGAAGATCATCAGTTCCAGTAAAACTGACAATGGGCAGACGATCGTAGCCCTAATAGACGACTCGTCTCTGAAAGCTTTGAAAGCGACAGACATGAGAGCTCATCTGGGATTTGGAAAAACTACATTTACCATCCTCCAGAAACAAAGTAAAGAGAAGGTACTGGAGAATGCCTCTGAGGATACTCCAGTGCAATCTACATCACAGTAAGGCTGCTTCTGCAGTCTTCTGTCAGAGGTTTCTCTCTGGAAACATTGACCTAGCCCTGATCCAAGAACCATGGATAAGCGGAGGACAGATCAGAGGACTAGGTAACAGCAAAGGTAAGCTTATTTTTAATTGTTCTATTGATAATTGGCGAACCTGTATTGTGGTAAAGACACATTTGCCCTGCTTACCGTTTATTGATTTCTGTTCCAGAGACATCACAACGGTGAAAATCACTCTCGCACATACGGATGGTAGAAGGAGCATTATTGTTAGCTCAGTATACCTTCCGTATGATGCGAGAGACCTTCCACCTTCTAGGGAACTAGAAAGTGTTACTTCGTCAGGTGGAAGAAGGAGCAGTTCCTTGCGGGCATAGACTCCAACTCACACCACGAAGCATGGGGATCTAGTAACACCAAAGCTAGAGGTGAGTCATTATTAGATTTCCTTAACAGTAATAATTTACTGATAGTTAATGTCGGTGATAAGCCTACTTTCAGAAATAGATTACGTGAGGAGGTCATTGACATTACAATAGCTACTGAATACGTGGGATCCTTTATCAGTGAATGGCACGTATCAGACTACGTATCTTCCTCGGACCACTGTCACATTATGTGGCAACTAAACTTTGCTTCAGATGAGGACAGGTTTAGGAATCCTAGGAGAACAGATTGGAACTCCTATCACCAGGAGTTAAAATGTAAGCTGGCATCCCTAAATACATTCATTAGAGATGTAAATGATATTGAGTCCGTGACCTGTAACTTACAAGAAGCTATCATGGACTCATATTTCGATAACTGTCCTATCCAATCCCGATCCAATCGAAGAGGTGTGGTATGGTGGAACGAGGATCTGGAGAGGAAGAAAAAACAAACAAGGCGATTATTTAATGGCGCTAAACGAAACGGACAATGGGAGAAATATTATACATCCCTCACCGAATACAATCTACTCCTAAGAAAGTCTAAAAGAACTTCTTGGAGAAAATTTTGCGAGGAGATAGACAATACTAAATCAGTCTCCCGTATATACAAGGTTATTTCAAAGGGGTCGGTCTGCCCGACTGGTTCTCTCAAGAGCCGGGAGGGAGGACTGACAACCTCTGGATTAGAAACATTGAAAGTTTTGCTTCAAGCACACTTTCCAGATTGTAAACTTGTGGCTCATCTAGAGCCAGAGCAGAATCGGAGACACGTAAGAGCCTCACGAGCAGACTGGCAAATTGCTAGAAAAATCATAACGACCAATAAGGTCAAATGGGCGATACATAAATTCAGCCCATTTAAATCACCTGGAGAGGATGGAATATTTCCTGCCTTGTTACAAAAGGCTCCAGACTCTCTACACACTCTTCTATGCGAAGTGTTCAGAGCTAATATGGCCCTAGGTTACGTGCCGTCTTACTGGACACTTAGCAAGGTAGTATTTATTCCGAAACCTGGCAAGGGTAATTATACAGACCCCAAGTCGTTTCGTCCAATCTGCTTATCATCCTTTCTATTACATCAAGTTCACATACAAAATGAGGTAATATCAGTTAACCCCATTCATTGTAACCAATTCGCATATCAGTCAGGAAAATCCTGCGAAACAGCACTGCATCAGCTAGGTAGCAGGATTGAGGACTCGTTAGCGTCTAAAGAGGTGGCTCTTGGAGCATTTATTGATATTCAGGGCGCCTTTGATAACACGGCTTATAAGTCAATTGTTACTGCAGCTGAAACCCGAGGACTGGATATGACCACCTGCAATTGGCTTAGATCATTGCTCAGTAGTAGAACCATCCGAGCAATCCAGTATGGCGAGGAACTTGATGTGTCCGCCATTAAAGGTACCCCTCAAGGTGGTATACTTTCTCCTCTACTGTGGAATATGGTAGTAGATTCCCTAATTATAAAATTAAATAATATGGGATATTACATGCAAAGTTACGCAGATGACATTGTCGTGATAATTAAAGGTAAACATACTAACATAATATCAGACCTAATGAACACAGCTCTGAGGATAATTCATAACTGGTGCAGGGATGAGGGCCTGGCCGTAAACCCGGAAAAGGCCATCATAGTACCCTTTACATAGTACAAGGAGAATCAAACTAGATAACATTGATATCAGTCTAGGAGGAACACGTTTGCGCCTATCAGAAGAGGTCAAATATCTAGGGGTGATACTGGATAAAAGACTTACTTGGAACAAACATGTAGAACATAGTATCCAAAAAGCAACGAAATCTTTAATGAGTTGTAAACGCCTTTTGGGAAAGAACTGGGGACTTCGTCCAGCCATGATTAGATGGCTATATGAAGCAGTGGTTAAACCACAACTTCAGTATGGATCGCTGGTGTGGTGGACAAAAGCTCTCCAAACCGTTACAACTAACAGGCTTATGAGTATACAAAGGTTGGCCTGTCTATGCATCTCAGGAGCTTTCAGAAGCACACCTACTACAGCTCTTGAAACTCTCTTGGGAATAGACCCGATTAACTTCAGCATCATAGCAGAAGCAAGTCTGGCAGCATACAGAGTATATTGCTCTGGAATGTGGAGAGATAGCCGGTGGCCTAAGGGGCATGGCACAATCCGTACTTTTAAATCTTATGATTCAATTCTAACTATGAGACAAGATTATATGATTAATAAAATCTCATGGACACAGCCCTTCGATATGTGTATTCCACACGAGGAGGACATGATAGAAGGAATAGCGGCTACAGCTAAGAGCTTAGAATTCTACACTGATGGCTCTCGCACCGCCCAAGGAGTCGGAGCAGGAATCTTCAATAAATCACCTAGGGTGGAAATAAGCATTGCCCTAGGTAGATATGCAACGGTATTTCAGGCCGAAGTTTATGCCATACTTGGTTGCGCACAACTGAGTCTAGAAAGAGGATATGATGACGAACATATCACAATCAGATCTGACAGTCAGGCCGCTTTGAAGGCTATTTGTTCACACGAATTCAACTCCAAATTAGTGTGGGATTGTAATCAAGCTCTAGTCCAATTCTCGACCCGAAACCAGGTAAGCCTATTCTGGATACCTGGACACAGAGGCTATGAGGGAAATGAGAAAGCTGATGAACTGGCTAAGTTGGGAGCACAGACTCCATTCATCGGACCAGAACCTGCTTGTGGTATCAGTAAATCTGTCGCAAGAACCACTCTGAGACGATGGGTCGAACAGGAAACTCTCAACCGCTGGAGAGAGGCCTCTAGAGGAAAACTCTACGGGTCGCTGTACAATCCGAATCAGAAACTCTCTAGGTATGTAATATCATTGAATAGAAACAACCTAAGGAAAGTCTTAAGCTTCATGACTGGTCATGGAGCTTTCAGGGAACACTTAAACACCATGGGTCTAACTCAAGGCAGGACAACCTGTAGACTGTGTAACCAATATAAAGACACAGCAGAACACATACTTTTGTATTGTGAAGCTCTGGAGAGGAGAAGACTACAGATTTTCAGCCTCACAGGCATACCTACAAAGGAACACGACCTAGCTGCACAAGTTCTAAGACTCACGAAGGATTTAGAACTAAAGTGGATTGCCTAAGATAAGGAAGCGCACAAAAAGTCTTAAATGGCTGAAGTGCCTAGTGACTTCCAACATAATAAAAAAAAATTGATAGTACGGCCATTTTAAAGTCTGGCCGGTGGTCCAGTCCCAAGGTGGCCGAACTAGAGAGAGTCTACTGTAAAACAAAATTTCTTCACCGCCATATTAAGAAATGTCCCAATAAATGCCCAGCCGAACAGACGAAACAAGTAATAAGAACTGCAAAAAAGCAGAAATATCTCGAAGAAAATGACGTGCAACAAGTTATAAAATTTAAACGAGACGTGGTGTCTGGCATGAGGGAGGGAGAAGTAAAGAATGAAGTACTCAAAGATCCTCTCCTTCGATCTTATGGAAGATTCATGTGTTCTTACTACGGCACAAATAAACACTTAATTAATCTGATAAGAAGAAAAAGACAGGTAACCGAGCTTCTTCTTGCCGTAAAACAGCTAGACAATGACATTGCCGAACTGAAAGACATCTTCCAGCCTAGGAAGAAGTATGTGCTTTTTAATGCCATCAAAAAGGTCACTGGTTTTGAGATAGGAGTGTTTAGGAGGCCATCAATGGCGAATGAGATGGCCACTTTATTAAAGCAGTGTGCGAAACGGTATCTGTTAGAAGAAACCATGCCTAAGACCGAAGAGGAAGAAAAACTAGCGAAGAAGTGGTTGAAGCTTATTGCAGAGGACTACAACGAATACATCGGCAAACATGCTAGGAAAACATTAGAATCGAACCAGTGGAGGAAACCGAAATTGATCCCATTGACGGACGATGTTATGAAATTAAATATTCATGTGAAGAAAGTTGCCGAAGAAGCAAGTGTTGCTTAGGAAAAAGAATTTTCTTTTCCAGAATGGAGCAGTTAAAACAAAGCAACAATGGTTAAGCTGGTGTTATTCAACAGGAAGAGGGTAGGGGATGTGACCAGAATCACCATTGATGATTTCGAAAAATCACACAACATACAAAAAGGTACAGTCACCTATGAAATGCTGAGCGAATCTGAAAAATTGCTTTCCTCGAAATACAAAAGGCTCCAAGCTAGGGGGAAAAAAAGAAAAATGTAGCAATGCTCTTAACTAAAGATATAATAAAAAACATAACTTTGATCCTAAAACTAAGAGACAGAGCTAACATACCTGACTCAAACCCATATGTTTTCGCCAAAACACCAGATGATGTATTCAAAGCACAAATCGCTTTGTAGGAAATGGCATTTGAATCGAAAGCAAAGTACCCCCAACTGATTACAGGGACGAGCCTAAAAGAGAAATTGCAACGGCGACGCAAGCCTTTAATTTTTCCAACAATGATCTGTCAATTCTGGCAAACTTCTTGGGCCACACATTGCAGACACACAGCCAGTTTTATCGTCTTCCAGACGAAGCCATCCAACTAGCAAAGATCACCGTTGTCCTACAAGCCATCGACTCTGGGAAGATCGGTGAACTGAAAGGGAAATCTTTAGAAGAAATAATTAAGTATGCAGACTCTCTAATATATGACAATGATGTTGAGAGTAAAGGTTAGTACAGCATTTAATTTTTTTTTTTTTCTGACGTGATTTGTTTAAATTTAACTTTTTAAAGAAACCGAAATGGGGTAAATGATAAAACATAATAAAAACGTAATATTTATCGTCTATGTTAATACTTGGTCAAACTTTGATTTTCAATTAGTTCAATATTATGTTTTTGCAATAATTCTTACAAACATTGAGAATATAATTTCAGAAAAAATACAAGTGGAAGAAGCGATACTATTACAGACTATAATATGTTTTTTTGTTTTTAGTTCACAAATAGTACGTGAATTTATATTTTTAATCATATAAATAAAATAATATTAATGGATATTTAAAACGATAGACCAAATAATTTTGAAATATTTTTAAAGCTTATCATTTTTAAATATTATGCATTTTAACTTAACTATTACAATAGACATTTTTTGAATAAAGACAAAAACTAAATGTAAGTAGAGATAAAATGATTCGGTTATTTGAGAAACCACTCATGTCCATTTTTTTCCAAAATACGTTTTTTGCATTTTTATCATATTTTATGATAAATCCATCTTTCTATAGAGAAACAACTCAAGTCCACTCATCCATTGTGGTTTTATATAGCCTTGAAATTTGTGTTTATTTGAGAAATAACTCATGTCCAGGACATGAGTGGTGTTAGGATTAGATAGATACTAGAGTAGAAATATATAATAATTAATAGAATTTAAGTAAGAACCATACATGAAACCCAGAATAGCGACAGGTATTGCGAAACTATTAAAAAAATGATGAAATGCTTACCTAGCATGGGCAACCTACTTACCAAGGCAGGTCGAGGCAATATAAGCAACGACCCAAGAGAGGTGGGGATCTTTCGATCAACAGCGTGTACGAAGACGTCAGGAGGAACGTTCGAGGCAGAAGGAGAATCAGCCGTTGAAGCGGTCTGATAAGGACACGAGGGTATTATTGGCGAGTTGGAGCTCCCAATAATACAAGCTGTAGTAGCGGCTTTTGCAGTGCACAAAAAGGGTGAGCAAACAAACAAAGTATCAGCACAAGTAATCAACAATTTAAATATATTAGATTCATTTCACAATAGCTGGAACTATTCTGGGTTGATCATTTTTAAATATTCATATAGATAGGTTAATTCAGTTTTTAAAGTGATCATTGTAAAGTAATATGAAGTAAGTTATATAAAGCATATGTATGTTATTTGAAATAATTGAATGAGTTAGGGAGATGTATTGATTCAGTTTAAATTAATATTTGAATAGAAATAATTGTAATAATATTTGGAAATTAGTAATTGTAAAATGATATAAAGTATTGCATTCTTTAACAAAAGAGAAACATTGAACCACTGATTTAGAAAGAACCCGATCCTAATAAATGGTGCATCTATTTATTTATTTATCTAAAATATATTTATAAAAAAATAAATAAGTGGGTAAAATAAGAGGTAATAAATAATACCCTCGTGTCCTTATCAGACCGCTTCAACGGCTGATTCTCCTTCTGCCTCGAACGTTCCTCCTGACGTCTTCGTACACGCTGTTGATCGAAAGATCCCCACCTCTCTTGGGTCGTTGCTTATATTGCCTCGACCTGCCTTGGTAAGTAGGTTGCCCATGCTAGGTAAGCATTTCATCATTTTTTTAATAGTTTCGCAATACCTGTCGCTATTCTGGGTTTCATGTATGGTTCTTACTTAAATTCTATTAATTATTATATATTTCTACTCTAGTATCTATCTAATCCTAACAACTCCGCCGCCCTCGGAGTTGTTAGGATTATTTATTTTTCTAGTAAATAAGATTTCTCTAGCAGAAATGCCTAGAGAAGAGAAAGCCTTTGGGGAAGGGACACCTGAACCAAAAGTTAAAGACTACTTCGAAAGAAGTAGTAAAACAGCGTTTTTAAACGCTACTAGAGTTAGATTAAGAAAACTGCTTAAAGAAGGTGTTGCTATGTCAACGCTGAAAAGAGAGTCTTATATGGATGAAGTATGCGCAAGGATAGTTCATCTTAATTTTTGTGCCAAAATTAGTTCTAGGGGTCAACAAAAACAAATTTTGTCTGAATTGCGTGTTTTTAATAAAATCTTAATCAGACAACAAGAAGAAAGTCGTGCGATAAAGTTGTACAAACTTGAAATGAGTCGTATTAGTGACTTGTTACCGCGAGACAACTGTTATCTACAGAAAGTTAAAAATCGTATAGAAAGGAGTAGGAAGAAGTATAGGATAACTATTGGCACTTGTTTTAAAGACAATTACGTGAACGATAAGGCTGTTGAGTTAACAGAAGTAGACATGGCTAATTTTTACGCTAGGTATGTGCTTCACTTTAAAAAGAACGAACCTGGCTTACATGTAAAGAAGCGCTTTAAAGTAGTGAAAACTATTGAAATTAAACCAATGATCTCACCTCAGTCTTCAGTTAATACAGCTAAGAGTGAAGAAGATAAAAAACAGAGCAAATTGTATTGGCAGCAAAAGCGTAAAGATATGGCTTTACTAAGAAGACACATGTCTGGGATGGCATATATGGCACGTCGTATGAAGCGAATGGGTACAAACCAGTTAGAACCCGAAAAACAGCTAATAAATTTTTATGAAAAAATATACGGAGGTTCTTCTTTTGCGATAAGGGAACAATGCAAAAACATCACACAGGCCGCTCAATTCGACTTGTTAAAGATAAGAACCCCTATACTGAATTATTTGAAGAATAAGTTTACAGATACATCCGAATACCGATCTATGGTTATCAAGACTTGCAAGATGAATTTTGCCCAGGTATTGAATTGTCCAGAAATTGCCCTTAAGAATTGGCAATCTTATATAAGCAAGTGGTCTAACGATAAAAAGTTAGAATATAAACATATTACGAGCGTGAAGGAATATAAAGATAAAATATTGGATAATAGGAGTTCTAGTGATTTAAACGGCATAAGGTTACATGCTGTTAGAAATTTCTCCTCAGCCGAAGTGGAGGATCTTTGTTCTAAATACAAGACTTGGGAAGATTATATTAAATCTAAAGAGGTAGAACAAATGCACTGGAATAAGTATTCTAGTTCTTTCAACGAGAAGAAAAAACATAGGTTTTCTCATATTTCTAGTGTAACTCAGTATAAAGAAGAAATTTCTAAACCTAGATTACCTAGGGTACAGGACCAAGTTGTTACTGTGATTAAACCAATCAACACTACTAATACGATTCATACATCCTATAAACCAGGGCAGCCTTATATAGTGCAAGTGCCACCAAAAAAAGCTATAAGAATTCCTGTAGATGTTTCTGTAGATAAAAGAGTCAGATACGTTCCCATCATAAGAAGAGTTAAAAAAGATATACATGTAGATTATATGGACGAAGATTCCTTCACTAGTAACTTTGGACCGTATACTACACCTATGAATCCAACATTAGAAGATAATTTTCAGGTTTTATCTACAGCGGATATCGACAGTATAGGTGCTGTATTTGATATTTGTGGTTGCAAGAAGAGATTTACGTATTTAAATGCAAGAACTAATGTCATATATCCTAAGCAACTGCTTTGTTGGTGTATAACGAAACCTACTAAAACAACTAGGTTGAATAGACATATTAAAGTAGACCAACCTCAATGTACTTGGACTAGGATTCCAACTAAACACGTGGTTAGAGCTCCTAAGATTTTAGATCCCCCTTTGCCAGAGGTTACCAAAAAGATTTGGGATCAAACTCCTGTATGTGTCGTCGAATTACCTAAAACTTCCGTTAAACAAACTTTAAGTAAAGAAGAGGTAAAAGTTATTGATAGTAGAATACTGGAAGAACGTAAAAAAAACTTTTTAAAAGTAGAAGGGAAATATGATGTAAAAATCTATGTAGGACCTAATTGTATCCCCAAGGCTGAGGTGGCGCAGTTTGCCTCTAGGCATAACACTGTTTCTATCTGCGAAATTCAAGATGCAGATATAGCAGTGATATTATATGAGAGAGATAAAGTAGTGTTTGAAAGACTCATGAAGCTTTATCCTAAAACACAATTTTTTACCTGTAATTCAAAAACAGATAGGAGGTGTCTGACAGAAATAAGAAAATACATCAAACATGTAGCAAATCTCAGTGAAAAGAAAGTGGTGTGTACTTGTGGAACAGAATATGTCACCGAAATTTTATCAGCTGGTTGTCCTAATTATGAGTGCCCGAACTACGGGTCTTTACCTAGAGGCATGCGTAGAATAATAGTATCTGCGGGCGATATAAAGACTAATGAAAAAAGAGGTAAGCTGGTCTTTAAAGAATTGCAATGTAAAGTATGTCAGAAAGTTTCTAAAGTTAGAGCTCTGGAAGATAGACAACCATTAGTTACGCAGTGCGCTAATAAATACTGCCGGAATTTCGAAGGTAAATATAGTGAAAAAACATCTAGTATATTAATAAGGGAGCCAAAACCTGTCTTGGAATCTTCAGTAGAACTTGATGTATTAGATATAGAGACATCTATAGTACAATCCATAGGAGCAGACTGCAATATGGGAGCTGGATTTGCCAAAGAAAGTGCGAAGAGATACCACACAAACTTTAGAGATCAAATTAGGAGTTTCAACCCTCAAGTAGGCCAGTGTATATCTATTAAAAACGTAGGTGGAATATCAGATTTTTTTCTGGTTACAAAACAAAAGAGCTACTTACCCTTTAGCTACGACAAAGACATTATTAAAGCGTTGAATCATTTCAACGTCCTTGCTAAAGGCATGAAAATACATATGCCCCAAATAGAGTGTGGTCTTAATGGACATGTGTGGTCTTCCATTAAGAATATTATAGAGAAAACAGTTACAGAGGTTGATATAACGTGCCATATTTCTAAACGTCTATATAAGCCCTGGAAATATTCAAAGAGAAGGTATGTTAGTTATTCTAACGGAAAACATATTCTGTCCCCTAGGCATACGAAACAAACTAAAGTATTTGGATACGATTTATATAGTGATACTATCGAATCTAAAGAGTTAGTTAAGGCTATTTTGGAAGGCAAATTAGATGCTGCGGTCCGTAATGTTTCTACCTCGAATTTGTGTAAAGGAGATTCAGGCCTTATTCTTAAACGCTCCATCACAGAAGGGGATAATGTACAATGGAAGAAAGGTAGAACTGATGACTATTGTTACGTTTGTGGTGTGGATCAAAATGGTATAATAAGAAATGGATTAATATGGGATGATTGCTTGAACACCAAGGTGTGGTGGCAAGATAAAGAAGATAAAGGTATGATTGAAAAAACCGCAGACGCCATTAATGATTTGGCTAGCAAATTTGGAAGTACTCTTAGTCTCTCCAAAGAAGCAAAAGGAGAAGACAAGAAAACTGGAGCAATCTCTAAGAAACCTAGGATGTCTAGAAGAGATAAAGAAACAGCCTTTGATAGGGCTGTTAATACAGTAGCTAAACAAGAGGGGCCTTTGCGAGATGCTAAAGCTGTTATGCAAAGTTTAGCCGCGAAACAGGATATAATCCAGAATGTGAAAGAAGGATACAACATGAGAGACGCCAACAAATACCTTAGAGAACAGAGGAGTAGTAGAACTCGAAATAGATCTAGAAGTGCTTCTAGACAACGTAACACTTCTAGAAATAGGTCTAGGCAGAGAAGACCCTCCAGAAATAGGAGTAGTAGCCGCAACAGGAGTAGGGTTAGAGGAGGAAGTAGAAGTAGAAATAACAGTAGAAGCCGAACGATAGTAATTGAAAGAAGTAAAACCTTTAAGCAAAAATGGTCTTATGTTTTCTTAATATTACTTTTTTTGTTGACAACAGTTTTTTCAGCTTCAGTGTCTATAAATGTTGAAGATCAAATCACTGTAGTAAAACAAACAGTAGACGACCAGAGTATACTTTTGAATGGTTTGTGGAGAGATGCCACCAAACGAAATGTAACATATAACAACATGATTCGAAGGTGGGAAGAATGCCAAGAAGCCTTGAATAAATGTCATTTATTAATAAGTACTGCTGTCAAAACAGACTCTGCTATTCCCCGAAAGATGGAGAAGAAAGCAGAAGATTTACAACATAGAATAAAGAAGCTTATGTCAGAATATGAGTTAGTGATAAGTACGCATAAGCAACAGTTTTTAGACATTATACACCATATCGGAAGAATGGAAGTTAATTTGCGTAATATACTATTGAAACTCAAGAGCAATACTGAAAAAATTAAACATATAAACTCATTATTGGTAAGTATGTCTCAAGAACCAGAAGATCAGGGAACTATGAGTTTATATGATTTTAATATAACATATTTGTTGGATAGGCAAGAGAATCTTACCAACACCATAGACTTAGTACTCAATGATCAAGAAGAAAACATTCCTATTAGAACGAAGCGAAGCTTGGAGGACAATGTTTGTCCAACCAGAAATTACCTAGGCCAAAAAAGTAGTATGGAGTGTTGTAGTAAGAGTACGATAAATTGCGTTTTATTGAAAACTTCTCAAAATTGTGTTTCTAACAGTACCGAAAAGTACTTAGGGCCATCTACTTTTGGTTGCCAAAAGGCTTATACGAAAAGCTTTTATCAACTTAATGGCAAACCAGCTATAGTAAAATCCTTCACAAATGAAACCACCGGCTGCAATATACAATGCTTACCCACACAATTAGCAGTGGATATATTGTTTGACCAAGGAATTTATACTGGTTGTATTTGTCCTTTTATAGGTAAATTATTTTCAGACGTTACAATAGAAATATTAGCAAGCCCGCAGAAGAGAAGCATAACTATACTTAGAAAACGTACTGAGATGACAATAGGTAGTGAAAAATACATTTTCACAAATAAGATAGAATTCGCTAGATATTGTTGCGCCAGTTTTGTATTAGCAGACACTATAAAAGAGGTAAGTTTAAAGTCTCACATGTGTGGCTGTAAAATGCCAAAAGAACACATAATATTGGATAAATACACCAAACGAAGCATGAGCAATGTTTTATATTATTTTGGTTTGTGGAGCTTAGGATTGTTGATATCAGTAAAATTCAATATGGAAACAATATATGTATTTTTGACCATTGTCACACTTGTAGTGTCGGGAGTCAATGGTATGTCATGTTCTTCTGAAAACCTCAAACTTGTGTACACTACAACCGATGGAGACATGAGTACAGCTTACATGAATTTAGATGTGGGTTCTTGTTTTAAAATAAAATCTGTTACATATAGAGTGAAAGAAATAAGTAGTGTTTATGGATATCAATATGTCACTAGTATACCAGAATATTGGCACGAACTGTGTGCACCGCGCTTTTATCAGTGTTATGCTTCACCAGAAACTTTTGAAGGAGATGTAGAATGTAAGAAAGCTTGCAATGATAAGAAAGGGGTATATGCTAAATATAATAGTGTATCTTCTGGTTACTGGGGAGACCCTTGTGCTCTCACTAGCGTGGGTACTATATACAAAAGTATATGTTTACTGGCTAAATTGGAAGAGATGGTACATATATTTGAAAGAACCATGCTACCTTACGCTAACACAGTAGTTTTTGAGACAGACGCAGATGGTGAAATATCTGAAATTATTGTAGAGGTTGGCACAGATATTGTTGATAAAATAGTTTCTATTACATCTCTTGAGATGTCTGAAGCTACAGTTCCTTATACTATATTTAGACACTCTAACATGAGTACTTGTGCTAATACAAGAGTAGACACTACTGGCATGTGTACTAGCGTAAACCTCCAAGATATCGAATTTTCTGATCAAGGGTGTTTGAATATTAGGTTTGAACCTAATGTAGAAGCTAAGTCTGTTACAGTAGAATATAGTGATAAAATGGGAGCTAATATAGTAGCTAAATCTGTACAATGCAACTTAGAGAATATCACATTAGAAGGCTCTAGTATAACTGCAGTAGTCCAACACAAAGCTGCCCGCGCTACAGTACATGCGAGAAATATAGAAAGTGAAAAGGTGCTTGCATGTAACAATATAAATGCTATTAAGCATGTAGTATCTAAAGGGAAAAGTAGTTATTGGTCTTCTACCAAGGTCACAATAAGTGGCAATGTAGACGTCAAGTGCCTATTAATTATAGACCCTAGCCCTTGTTATAGCGTTACCAGTCAGAGAAAAATTGTACATGACAACTTTGAGGTATCTTTTGAAATTGTTTGTGCTTCCCCTATGGTTACCAATATAAGCATAGTCCTATCTTCTGGTAATATAGTAGTTAAAACCGGCGCATTGACCACCTCATTTGAATTTGCCTTAGAAAAATATACCACAAAACTTGTAGGTTTCCTAACTGAGAGGACTACTGGAGGTTTCGACTTCATTAATTTCAACAAATTGTTCTCTATAAATATAGCTGAATATTTATATAGGGCTATAAAGGCTCTAGTGGGTTTGGTGTTACTATTTGTTGCATTTAGATTTTTGTTATATGGTAATATCATAGGGCTGACTATAACAATAGGAATTATGGGAGTTTTTTACTCAATATTCGCAGTGCAGGCTATTGAAACACTAGAGGTTGAGCACTTCAACTGCACTTGGGATTTAACTATCTGTGCTATAGCCTTTATATATTTAATTTTCCTTAAAAAGAACTATGCCATAGTGATATATGGCACTATTGCTACTATACTTATGAGTAAGATAAAGAACGTTATTAAGAATGACATAATACTTCTTGGTATATTCTCAATAGTGCAGTTTACTTGTTTTTTCAGCAATAGTAATATTAGTATGTTGTCCATTCTTAATGCTGTCTATTGGATATTGTATGCTGCAGGTAGAAAATTAATGGAGAAGGCGAGAAGAAACTCTCTCTTTCATAACCAATTAGAGGCGATATTGATGGTAGATAAAGCCATGTCTGCTTCATTATTGACCTGCTCTATATATTTTCAACACATGGAAGATCCACTGTGTTGTATATTGATGTTGGTATTACATACCTTGTATAGGTGGAAAAATGTTGTAGATATTCTTTTTTGTTTTTCATTGAGTGAAGCTCAATGTGTGCGGCAGATATCCACATGGAATGTGTTGAGTAAGATATTGAGTTACGTAATACCTACCCAAGAGCACAAAGATACTTATAGAGGTATAGCCAGTTCTATGTTAAGAAACCCTAAGACTGAGTCTTTATATAAACCTGTACCTAACAGTTATGTGTGTCTAACGGCAAAAGAAGACAAAGTGTTTTTGCATGAATTATTGTTGGAAATTCAAGAAGGATCAAATCTAAGTTTTAAAAATATAATCTATAGTTACGAAGATGGAGTTTTTGTTTCCTGCAAACATAATTTTTTGAGCTGTCCCTGCTCTGCATGTTCTAGTGTTATATTCCAAGATGATCTTGCTGGCTATTTTAAGCTTATTGTG
Organism: Aphrophora alni; assembly: GCA_963513935.1. Lineage (NCBI taxonomy): Eukaryota > Metazoa > Arthropoda > Insecta > Hemiptera > Aphrophoridae > Aphrophora > Aphrophora alni. The sequence continues at coordinate 47,825,463 of OY740773.1, read as the reverse complement.
GCAATACAAGGAGTAGAGCATGAGCTCAAGTCTGGATATTACTGTCAGTTGGGTATATTTTCTGGTGTCATTAAGGACGGGGAAATTACTTGGTATATATACAACCTCCGGAGTACTAGTGAAAGGCCCAACGAAATTACTGAACAACCTTGGAGAGAATTGTTGGAAGACCTGCGTCTTAAAACTCCAATTTTTGGTGACAGGATTTATGGACTTAGAGAAATGCTAGATAAGTTGAAAACTCCAGTTAAAGAAGCTGACATAACACTAAATATAGATGATTTTTTTAACAAAGAAGATACCTTTGTTGGAAACTATAAAATATATAATGGCTTAGCTTACAGCACTATAGAGGTTAGAGGCAGCTTCATACATATATTCCGCAGTAGGAAATATAGGGACAAAAAATGTTACAAAGTCCTGGAAACTAGTGATTATTTGGTAATTTCAAGAACTGATATTCCTACTTGTATATATTTGAGACTTGAGAACATCAAACTTTTTGGTGTTAAAAATGGCTTAGCCACCAGTCTATGGCAGAGCGCTTGTATGGCTCACAAGAGAGAGCAGAATACCAAATATGAGAGTATAATATCTAACATACGTAGCATAACGTCTAAGACGGGTAGGAATTATAAATCTCAAAATAATGTAAATTGGTCCCTAATTTCGGTAGATGAAACTGTATGTAGAGTTACAGCGGCACATACTACCTGCGTAGACTGGTATGGAGCAGATAACATAATAGGAGATATAGTTTCTTTAGGCGGCAAGTATTCTGAAATTGTATCTGTGAATACCTTCACAGCGAAATATGAAGGTAAGACTGTGTCATTGAAGATAGAATCCATGCATGATAAATATATTAAAGCTAGTCTCTCTGGCGTAGAAGATCTGAAAGGACTTAGTGGTTATTGTTTTAACTATGAAAATCAAAATTTTGTTTTGACATCTGGGTCTAAGATTGGGGACAAAGCTTATTTATATAGGAACAACAATTCAAAAAATATTTGCACCTCGGAATTAGCTATGTTGGATACTGGGCTTAAGGGATTGAATAAAATAGTTATAGGAGGGTTGGACTCGACTATAATCCGTAGGTCAAACAATGCTACAATAGTAACTAAAAGCCACTATATTAAAGTAGGTCAAATGATGAGCATAGAGAATATTTGTTTGACCTACAACTTATGTTTTGCCTCTAATCAAGTTGAAAACCCTGTATACGAAAAGTTCCTGATTAATGTTGTAAGGAATGCTGGCCAATACAACTGTGTCTTTACTAAAGACAATTATGTATATAATGCACTGGTTAATATATCTAAAGAACAAGAAACTTACAGAATAACCGTTGTATTTAATGATAAGGTGTATCCCGGTGTGTGGCAAGATTTTAAAGGTGTATGGCATTTAGCAGATACGGAAGATTTAGTGATTCCTTACGCACAGTATTTAACTAAAACTATGGTAATATATAGTACATTTGATGGTTCATATGCACCGAGTTTTATAGATAGAGTAGAACAAAAAGATATTAAAAAGACTGATAAGATAACGCAAATTATTAAGAAAGAGAAGATTGTTACTATATTAGCTCACGGTATGGGAAAAGATTTGAATAAAATATCTGCCACTGTTAGCAACTTAACCGATGATGTAGAATTGGTTATAAGTTCTTTGGGATTAGAACAAGAAGCAGAATTGTATTACATAATATCCTATAAAGATACTGATTTTGAACGGATACCTCTGGTTCAAGCTTCTACTAGCAGGAATTATTATGGATTAGAACTTACAGACTACTATAGGGACGTTTCACCACAACACATAGAGGACAGCATAGTGTTAGATCTAGTCAGGTATGAAAGAGGCGAATTAGTGAAAGCAGAAAATAGATTGTACTACATATGTAGTGAAAGAGATAGTTGCTGCCCCTATAAAGAGCCTCTCCAAAGTTTTGTTAAAATTAGTTACGTTAAAACGGAGCTCAACAGTAATACTGTTCTTGTCAGTGCTTTCTTTAAGAACAATAAGGAAGACAAAAAACACACTGCCACTTTGGTAGAGGCTATTGAGGGACTGGTCAAGACTTACGTATATTATAACCTACTTGTTTTTGAGAAAGGATCTTCCATTGTTTCTTCTTGGTTTAGAGAACAGCTTTCCAATGTTTGTGGAGATTTATATAGGCTGTATTCTGATTCTGAAAAGGATTTAGAGCCAATGTATATGTTTCAAGTATCTGGGTCTTTCGATGACTTTGGTACTGAAATACAATACCGTAAACCAATTGTATTGGATGCGGATGAAATTCTTACAGAAGATGATGAACAGAATAATTCTGTGGAATTGGAGCAATTTAAGAAAAAGTGCAATCAGTTGCATTTGTCTAGGTTTTGCTGTCATGTTTTAGGAAGGACTTCTTATGAGGAGTACCATAATGGCAGGGGAAAGAACACTTTTCCTTTACCCAAGTATCTGAGTGATAACATTAATGACTTTAAGGTTTTTTATGATATATGGTGCTTACATTCAGATATTAAACAAATAAGTTATCCTGTAGATTACAGAAGTATGATCACTATTAACACGCACCATGCCAGCGCAAAACCCTACAATGCTTTCATCGAGGTGTCAGAAGATATAACAGGTGTGTACGGGAACTTTGTTAGAATTAACAAAAATATGCTTAAAAATATTTTGGCAATGATAGTACAAGCTAACATAAAGCAATTAGTCTTATATACTGAAAATGCTCATTTGGTAGACATTTTAAATAATCTTATTTCTAATTGGGATTTTACGGAAGATGCCTTGTTGTATAATGTAACTATACATGTTGTAGGATCTCAGTTTGTTGACTTAGACAACTTGACTTATTCACAGTTGGCAAATAAGCGCACAGGATGGGTACAATTTAGGGATGTAAAGATTGTCGAACAAACCACAACAGAATTTCAGTGGACCCGCAGTGCAGATTTTTGGACTACCATAAATTCAGCTGACAAACACACTGTAGAAGGTATAGAGAACAAGCTAGCCCCTAGTCATAATGTTACAGACATAGACCTGGTACCAGAATCTGAGATAGAGAAATGTTTTTCTAAAGATAGCTTTTGGGGAGCCGAACTATGCTTTTTGACAGGTATGGGTAAATGCCATGGCATAGGTAGAGACATGGTCACGTCTTACCATGTGACTAAAGGTAATACGGTATACTATACTAACAGCGACGGTAATGAGGCCTATACTTACAAATTTACTTGTAAGAAAAGTTACAATAGAGTAGATATCTCCAGTTATGGGAACTGGAGACTAGTGCCACCTAAGAAAGGAGATATATACTGCGTTTATGACATTATTAACCACAAAAGATTGTTATGTGTGTGTGAGTATGTAGATCTTCCTACAGACACAGATGAAAGGAAGAAAAGCTTCAACTATTTTGTTCCAGTTAAACTCGACAAGAAGAATAGGACTATCAATAGAATAGACACATGTCCTCTTTTTGGGACATCTGGTTCTCCTATACTTTCTTCAGAAGGAGACATAGTGGGAGTGTTTGGACTATCTTCTATGATAGTTAGTGGTGATTCAGAGAGTAGACTTACTATTAAAACTATACCTAGTATGGATATGCAAGATATAGATTCTTATTTCTCAGAAGCTGCAAATGAAGCCTTGTCAGTTCAGTTGTCTACCGATAGATTTAGGACATTGTTGAGGGCTCCAACTGGCACAGGAAAAACTACAAGATTCCCTATAGAAATAGTTAAGAGGATCAAGTTGGAAGGGATAACACAATTTAGAATATTACTTTGTGAACCCATGAGATTAGCGGCCCAGAATGCTTATGATCAGTTGGTAGCTAGATTGAAGCAGTTGGATATGTTGAGAGATGTGACCATCACTTTGAGAATGGGTAAAGTAGGTGGAGCTGATACTTACGTCACAGATGGGACAGGGGGGATTAGTATAGAAGTTATGACATATGGGAAGGCTAATAGTATATATACAAAAAATTGGCAAGGACAATTACCCCATTTGGTGTTGCTAGATGAATGTCATATGACTAGAGATCCTACCGTTTTATATGGTAGAGGTTACTGGTCTTTACCTAACAGATGTAACACTACTGCAGAATTATTGAGCTCTAAACCTAGAATATGTCTTATATCAGCAACCACAAGGGTAGGATACGGCACTATAGAACTTATGCAAAAGAAAGAACCCGATCCTAATAAATGGTGCACCATTTTTCGATCAACAGCGTGTACGAAGACGTCAGGAGGAACGTTCGAGGCAGAAGGAGAATCAGCCGTTGAAGCGGTCTGATAAGGACACGAGGGTATTATTGGCGAGTTGGAGCTCCCAATAATACAAGCTGTAGTAGCGGCTTTTGCAGTGCACAAAAAGGGTGAGCAAACAAACAAAGTATCAGCACAAGTAATCAACAATTTAAATATATTAGATTCATTTCACAATAGCTGGAACTATTCTGGGTTGATCATTTTTAAATATTCATATAGATAGGTTAATTCAGTTTTTAAAGTGATCATTGTAAAGTAATATGAAGTAAGTTATATAAAGCATATGTATGTTATTTGAAATAATTGAATGAGTTAGGGAGATGTATTGATTCAGTTTAAATTAATATTTGAATAGAAATAATTGTAATAATATTTGGAAATTAGTAATTGTAAAATGATATAAAGTATTGCATTCTTTAACAAAAGAGAAACATTGAACCACTGATTTAGAAAGAACCCGATCCTAATAAATGGTGCATCTATTTATTTATTTATCTAAAATATATTTATAAAAAAATAAATAAGTGGGTAAAATAAGAGGTAATAAATAATACCCTCGTGTCCTTATCAGACCGCTTCAACGGCTGATTCTCCTTCTGCCTCGAACGTTCCTCCTGACGTCTTCGTACACGCTGTTGATCGAAAGATCCCCACCTCTCTTGGGTCGTTGCTTATATTGCCTCGACCTGCCTTGGTAAGTAGGTTGCCCATGCTAGGTAAGCATTTCATCATTTTTTTAATAGTTTCGCAATACCTGTCGCTATTCTGGGTTTCATGTATGGTTCTTACTTAAATTCTATTAATTATTATATATTTCTACTCTAGTATCTATCTAATCCTAACAACTCCGCCGCCCTCGGAGTTGTTAGGATTATTTATTTTTCTAGTAAATAAGATTTCTCTAGCAGAAATGCCTAGAGAAGAGAAAGCCTTTGGGGAAGGGACACCTGAACCAAAAGTTAAAGACTACTTCGAAAGAAGTAGTAAAACAGCGTTTTTAAACGCTACTAGAGTTAGATTAAGAAAACTGCTTAAAGAAGGTGTTGCTATGTCAACGCTGAAAAGAGAGTCTTATATGGATGAAGTATGCGCAAGGATAGTTCATCTTAATTTTTGTGCCAAAATTAGTTCTAGGGGTCAACAAAAACAAATTTTGTCTGAATTGCGTGTTTTTAATAAAATCTTAATCAGACAACAAGAAGAAAGTCGTGCGATAAAGTTGTACAAACTTGAAATGAGTCGTATTAGTGACTTGTTACCGCGAGACAACTGTTATCTACAGAAAGTTAAAAATCGTATAGAAAGGAGTAGGAAGAAGTATAGGATAACTATTGGCACTTGTTTTAAAGACAATTACGTGAACGATAAGGCTGTTGAGTTAACAGAAGTAGACATGGCTAATTTTTACGCTAGGTATGTGCTTCACTTTAAAAAGAACGAACCTGGCTTACATGTAAAGAAGCGCTTTAAAGTAGTGAAAACTATTGAAATTAAACCAATGATCTCACCTCAGTCTTCAGTTAATACAGCTAAGAGTGAAGAAGATAAAAAACAGAGCAAATTGTATTGGCAGCAAAAGCGTAAAGATATGGCTTTACTAAGAAGACACATGTCTGGGATGGCATATATGGCACGTCGTATGAAGCGAATGGGTACAAACCAGTTAGAACCCGAAAAACAGCTAATAAATTTTTATGAAAAAATATACGGAGGTTCTTCTTTTGCGATAAGGGAACAATGCAAAAACATCACACAGGCCGCTCAATTCGACTTGTTAAAGATAAGAACCCCTATACTGAATTATTTGAAGAATAAGTTTACAGATACATCCGAATACCGATCTATGGTTATCAAGACTTGCAAGATGAATTTTGCCCAGGTATTGAATTGTCCAGAAATTGCCCTTAAGAATTGGCAATCTTATATAAGCAAGTGGTCTAACGATAAAAAGTTAGAATATAAACATATTACGAGCGTGAAGGAATATAAAGATAAAATATTGGATAATAGGAGTTCTAGTGATTTAAACGGCATAAGGTTACATGCTGTTAGAAATTTCTCCTCAGCCGAAGTGGAGGATCTTTGTTCTAAATACAAGACTTGGGAAGATTATATTAAATCTAAAGAGGTAGAACAAATGCACTGGAATAAGTATTCTAGTTCTTTCAACGAGAAGAAAAAACATAGGTTTTCTCATATTTCTAGTGTAACTCAGTATAAAGAAGAAATTTCTAAACCTAGATTACCTAGGGTACAGGACCAAGTTGTTACTGTGATTAAACCAATCAACACTACTAATACGATTCATACATCCTATAAACCAGGGCAGCCTTATATAGTGCAAGTGCCACCAAAAAAAGCTATAAGAATTCCTGTAGATGTTTCTGTAGATAAAAGAGTCAGATACGTTCCCATCATAAGAAGAGTTAAAAAAGATATACATGTAGATTATATGGACGAAGATTCCTTCACTAGTAACTTTGGACCGTATACTACACCTATGAATCCAACATTAGAAGATAATTTTCAGGTTTTATCTACAGCGGATATCGACAGTATAGGTGCTGTATTTGATATTTGTGGTTGCAAGAAGAGATTTACGTATTTAAATGCAAGAACTAATGTCATATATCCTAAGCAACTGCTTTGTTGGTGTATAACGAAACCTACTAAAACAACTAGGTTGAATAGACATATTAAAGTAGACCAACCTCAATGTACTTGGACTAGGATTCCAACTAAACACGTGGTTAGAGCTCCTAAGATTTTAGATCCCCCTTTGCCAGAGGTTACCAAAAAGATTTGGGATCAAACTCCTGTATGTGTCGTCGAATTACCTAAAACTTCCGTTAAACAAACTTTAAGTAAAGAAGAGGTAAAAGTTATTGATAGTAGAATACTGGAAGAACGTAAAAAAAACTTTTTAAAAGTAGAAGGGAAATATGATGTAAAAATCTATGTAGGACCTAATTGTATCCCCAAGGCTGAGGTGGCGCAGTTTGCCTCTAGGCATAACACTGTTTCTATCTGCGAAATTCAAGATGCAGATATAGCAGTGATATTATATGAGAGAGATAAAGTAGTGTTTGAAAGACTCATGAAGCTTTATCCTAAAACACAATTTTTTACCTGTAATTCAAAAACAGATAGGAGGTGTCTGACAGAAATAAGAAAATACATCAAACATGTAGCAAATCTCAGTGAAAAGAAAGTGGTGTGTACTTGTGGAACAGAATATGTCACCGAAATTTTATCAGCTGGTTGTCCTAATTATGAGTGCCCGAACTACGGGTCTTTACCTAGAGGCATGCGTAGAATAATAGTATCTGCGGGCGATATAAAGACTAATGAAAAAAGAGGTAAGCTGGTCTTTAAAGAATTGCAATGTAAAGTATGTCAGAAAGTTTCTAAAGTTAGAGCTCTGGAAGATAGACAACCATTAGTTACGCAGTGCGCTAATAAATACTGCCGGAATTTCGAAGGTAAATATAGTGAAAAAACATCTAGTATATTAATAAGGGAGCCAAAACCTGTCTTGGAATCTTCAGTAGAACTTGATGTATTAGATATAGAGACATCTATAGTACAATCCATAGGAGCAGACTGCAATATGGGAGCTGGATTTGCCAAAGAAAGTGCGAAGAGATACCACACAAACTTTAGAGATCAAATTAGGAGTTTCAACCCTCAAGTAGGCCAGTGTATATCTATTAAAAACGTAGGTGGAATATCAGATTTTTTTCTGGTTACAAAACAAAAGAGCTACTTACCCTTTAGCTACGACAAAGACATTATTAAAGCGTTGAATCATTTCAACGTCCTTGCTAAAGGCATGAAAATACATATGCCCCAAATAGAGTGTGGTCTTAATGGACATGTGTGGTCTTCCATTAAGAATATTATAGAGAAAACAGTTACAGAGGTTGATATAACGTGCCATATTTCTAAACGTCTATATAAGCCCTGGAAATATTCAAAGAGAAGGTATGTTAGTTATTCTAACGGAAAACATATTCTGTCCCCTAGGCATACGAAACAAACTAAAGTATTTGGATACGATTTATATAGTGATACTATCGAATCTAAAGAGTTAGTTAAGGCTATTTTGGAAGGCAAATTAGATGCTGCGGTCCGTAATGTTTCTACCTCGAATTTGTGTAAAGGAGATTCAGGCCTTATTCTTAAACGCTCCATCACAGAAGGGGATAATGTACAATGGAAGAAAGGTAGAACTGATGACTATTGTTACGTTTGTGGTGTGGATCAAAATGGTATAATAAGAAATGGATTAATATGGGATGATTGCTTGAACACCAAGGTGTGGTGGCAAGATAAAGAAGATAAAGGTATGATTGAAAAAACCGCAGACGCCATTAATGATTTGGCTAGCAAATTTGGAAGTACTCTTAGTCTCTCCAAAGAAGCAAAAGGAGAAGACAAGAAAACTGGAGCAATCTCTAAGAAACCTAGGATGTCTAGAAGAGATAAAGAAACAGCCTTTGATAGGGCTGTTAATACAGTAGCTAAACAAGAGGGGCCTTTGCGAGATGCTAAAGCTGTTATGCAAAGTTTAGCCGCGAAACAGGATATAATCCAGAATGTGAAAGAAGGATACAACATGAGAGACGCCAACAAATACCTTAGAGAACAGAGGAGTAGTAGAACTCGAAATAGATCTAGAAGTGCTTCTAGACAACGTAACACTTCTAGAAATAGGTCTAGGCAGAGAAGACCCTCCAGAAATAGGAGTAGTAGCCGCAACAGGAGTAGGGTTAGAGGAGGAAGTAGAAGTAGAAATAACAGTAGAAGCCGAACGATAGTAATTGAAAGAAGTAAAACCTTTAAGCAAAAATGGTCTTATGTTTTCTTAATATTACTTTTTTTGTTGACAACAGTTTTTTCAGCTTCAGTGTCTATAAATGTTGAAGATCAAATCACTGTAGTAAAACAAACAGTAGACAACCAGAGTATACTTTTGAATGGTTTGTGGAGAGATGCCACCAAACGAAATGTAACATATAACAACATGATTCGAAGGTGGGAAGAATGCCAAGAAGCCTTGAATAAATGTCATTTATTAATAAGTACTGCTGTCAAAACAGACTCTGCTATTCCCCGAAAGATGGAGAAGAAAGCAGAAGATTTACAACATAGAATAAAGAAGCTTATGTCAGAATATGAGTTAGTGATAAGTACGCATAAGCAACAGTTTTTAGACATTATACACCATATCGGAAGAATGGAAGTTAATTTGCGTAATATACTATTGAAACTCAAGAGCAATACTGAAAAAATTAAACATATAAACTCATTATTGGTAAGTATGTCTCAAGAACCAGAAGATCAGGGAACTATGAGTTTATATGATTTTAATATAACATATTTGTTGGATAGGCAAGAGAATCTTACCAACACCATAGACTTAGTACTCAATGATCAAGAAGAAAACATTCCTATTAGAACGAAGCGAAGCTTGGAGGACAATGTTTGTCCAACCAGAAATTACCTAGGCCAAAAAAGTAGTATGGAGTGTTGTAGTAAGAGTACGATAAATTGCGTTTTATTGAAAACTTCTCAAAATTGTGTTTCTAACAGTACCGAAAAGTACTTAGGGCCATCTACTTTTGGTTGCCAAAAGGCTTATACGAAAAGCTTTTATCAACTTAATGGCAAACCAGCTATAGTAAAATCCTTCACAAATGAAACCACCGGCTGCAATATACAATGCTTACCCACACAATTAGCAGTGGATATATTGTTTGACCAAGGAATTTATACTGGTTGTATTTGTCCTTTTATAGGTAAATTATTTTCAGACGTTACAATAGAAATATTAGCAAGCCCGCAGAAGAGAAGCATAACTATACTTAGAAAACGTACTGAGATGACAATAGGTAGTGAAAAATACATTTTCACAAATAAGATAGAATTCGCTAGATATTGTTGCGCCAGTTTTGTATTAGCAGACACTATAAAAGAGGTAAGTTTAAAGTCTCACATGTGTGGCTGTAAAATGCCAAAAGAACACATAATATTGGATAAATACACCAAACGAAGCATGAGCAATGTTTTATATTATTTTGGTTTGTGGAGCTTAGGATTGTTGATATCAGTAAAATTCAATATGGAAACAATATATGTATTTTTGACCATTGTCACACTTGTAGTGTCGGGAGTCAATGGTATGTCATGTTCTTCTGAAAACCTCAAACTTGTGTACACTACAACCGATGGAGACATGAGTACAGCTTACATGAATTTAGATGTGGGTTCTTGTTTTAAAATAAAATCTGTTACATATAGAGTGAAAGAAATAAGTAGTGTTTATGGATATCAATATGTCACTAGTATACCAGAATATTGGCACGAACTGTGTGCACCGGGCTTTTATCAGTGTTATGCTTCACCAGAAACTTTTGAAGGAGATGTAGAATGTAAGAAAGCTTGCAATGATAAGAAAGGGGTATATGCTAAATATAATAGTGTATCTTCTGGTTACTGGGGAGACCCTTGTGCTCTCACTAGCGTGGGTACTATATACAAAAGTATATGTTTACTGGCTAAATTGGAAGAGATGGTACATATATTTGAAAGAACCATGCTACCTTACGCTAACACAGTAGTTTTTGAGACAGACGCAGATGGTGAAATATCTGAAATTATTGTAGAGGTTGGCACAGATATTGTTGATAAAATAGTTTCTATTACATCTCTTGAGATGTCTGAAGCTACAGTTCCTTATACTATATTTAGACACTCTAACATGAGTACTTGTGCTAATACAAGAGTAGACACTACTGGCATGTGTACTAGCGTAAACCTCCAAGATATCGAATTTTCTGATCAAGGGTGTTTGAATATTAGGTTTGAACCTAATGTAGAAGCTAAGTCTGTTACAGTAGAATATAGTGATAAAATGGGAGCTAATATAGTAGCTAAATCTGTACAATGCAACTTAGAGAATATCACATTAGAAGGCTCTAGTATAACTGCAGTAGTCCAACACAAAGCTGCCCGCGCTACAGTACATGCGAGAAATATAGAAAGTGAAAAGGTGCTTGCATGTAACAATATAAATGCTATTAAGCATGTAGTATCTAAAGGGAAAAGTAGTTATTGGTCTTCTACCAAGGTCACAATAAGTGGCAATGTAGACGTCAAGTGCCTATTAATTATAGACCCTAGCCCTTGTTATAGCGTTACCAGTCAGAGAAAAATTGTACATGACAACTTTGAGGTATCTTTTGAAATTGTTTGTGCTTCCCCTATGGTTACCAATATAAGCATAGTCCTATCTTCTGGTAATATAGTAGTTAAAACCGGCGCATTGACCACCTCATTTGAATTTGCCTTAGAAAAATATACCACAAAACTTGTAGGTTTCCTAACTGAGAGGACTACTGGAGGTTTCGACTTCATTAATTTCAACAAATTGTTCTCTATAAATATAGCTGAATATTTATATAGGGCTATAAAGGCTCTAGTGGGTTTGGTGTTACTATTTGTTGCATTTAGATTTTTGTTATATGGTAATATCATAGGGCTGACTATAACAATAGAAATTATGGGAGTTTTTTACTCAATATTCGCAGTGCAGGCTATTGAAACACTAGAGGTTGAGCACTTCAACTGCACTTGGGATTTAACTATCTGTGCTATAGCCTTTATATATTTAATTTTCCTTAAAAAGAACTATGCCATAGTGATATATGGCACTATTGCTACTATACTTATGAGTAAGATAAAGAACGTTATTAAGAATGACATAATACTTCTTGGTATATTCTCAATAGTGCAGTTTACTTGTTTTTTCAGCAATAGTAATATTAGTATGTTGTCCATTCTTAATGCTGTCTATTGGATATTGTATGCTGCAGGTAGAAAATTAATGGAGAAGGCGAGAAGAAACTCTCTCTTTCATAACCAATTAGAGGCGATATTGATGGTAGATAAAGCCATGTCTGCTTCATTATTGACCTGCTCTATATATTTTCAACACATGGAAGATCCACTGTGTTGTATATTGATGTTGGTATTACATACCTTGTATAGGTGGAAAAATGTTGTAGATATTCTTTTTTGTTTTTCATTGAGTGAAGCTCAATGTGTGCGGCAGATATCCACATGGAATGTGTTGAGTAAGATATTGAGTTACGTAATACCTACCCAAGAGCACAAAGATACTTATAGAGGTATAGCCAGTTCTATGTTAAGAAACCCTAAGACTGAGTCTTTATATAAACCTGTACCTAACAGTTATGTGTGTCTAACGGCAAAAGAAGACAAAGTGTTTTTGCATGAATTATTGTTGGAAATTCAAGAAGGATCAAATCTAAGTTTTAAAAATATAATCTATAGTTACGAAGATGGAGTTTTTGTTTCCTGCAAACATAATTTTTTGAGCTGTCCCTGCTCTGCATGTTCTAGTGTTATATTCCAAGATGATCTTGCTGGCTATTTTAAGCTTATTGTGGCAATACAAGGAGTAGAGCATGAGCTCAAGTCTGGATATTACTGTCAGTTGGGTATATTTTCTGGTGTCATTAAGGACGGGGAAATTACTTGGTATATATACAACCTCCGGAGTACTAGTGAAAGGCCCAACGAAATTACTGAACAACCTTGGAGAGAATTGTTGGAAGACCTGCGTCTTAAAACTCCAATTTTTGGTGACAGGATTTATGGACTTAGAGAAATGCTAGATAAGTTGAAAACTCCAGTTAAAGAAGCTGACATAACACTAAATATAGATGATTTTTTTAACAAAGAAGATACCTTTGTTGGAAACTATAAAATATATAATGGCTTAGCTTACAGCACTATAGAGGTTAGAGGCAGCTTCATACATATATTCCGCAGTAGGAAATATAGGGACAAAAAATGTTACAAAGTCCTGGAAACTAGTGATTATTTGGTAATTTCAAGAACTGATATTCCTACTTGTATATATTTGAGACTTGAGAACATCAAACTTTTTGGTGTTAAAAATGGCTTAGCCACCAGTCTATGGCAGAGCGCTTGTATGGCTCACAAGAGAGAGCAGAATACCAAATATGAGAGTATAATATCTAACATACGTAGCATAACGTCTAAGACGGGTAGGAATTATAAATCTCAAAATAATGTAAATTGGTCCCTAATTTCGGTAGATGAAACTGTATGTAGAGTTACAGCGGCACATACTACCTGCGTAGACTGGTATGGAGCAGATAACATAATAGGAGATATAGTTTCTTTAGGCGGCAAGTATTCTGAAATTGTATCTGTGAATACCTTCACAGCGAAATATGAAGGTAAGACTGTGTCATTGAAGATAGAATCCATGCATGATAAATATATTAAAGCTAGTCTCTCTGGCATAGAAGATCTGAAAGGACTTAGTGGTTATTGTTTTAACTATGAAAATCAAAATTTTGTTTTGACATCTGGGTCTAAGATTGGGGACAAAGCTTATTTATATAGGAACAACAATTCAAAAAATATTTGCACCTCGGAATTAGCTATGTTGGATACTGGGCTTAAGGGATTGAATAAAATAGTTATAGGAGGGTTGGACTCGACTATAATCCGTAGGTCAAACAATGCTACAATAGTAACTAAAAGCCACTATATTAAAGTAGGTCAAATGATGAGCATAGAGAATATTTGTTTGACCTACAACTTATGTTTTGCCTCTAATCAAGTTGAAAACCCTGTATACGAAAAGTTCCTGATTAATGTTGTAAGGAATGCTGGCCAATACAACTGTGTCTTTACTAAAGACAATTATGTATATAATGCACTGGTTAATATATCTAAAGAACAAGAAACTTACAGAATAACCGTTGTATTTAATGATAAGGTGTATCCCGGTGTGTGGCAAGATTTTAAAGGTGTATGGCATTTAGCAGATACGGAAGATTTAGTGATTCCTTACGCACAGTATTTAACTAAAACTATGGTAATATATAGTACATTTGATGGTTCATATGCACCGAGTTTTATAGATAGAGTAGAACAAAAAGATATTAAAAAGACTGATAAGATAACGCAAATTATTAAGAAAGAGAAGATTGTTACTATATTAGCTCACGGTATGGGAAAAGATTTGAATAAAATATCTGCCACTGTTAGCAACTTAACCGATGATGTAGAATTGGTTATAAGTTCTTTGGGATTAGAACAAGAAGCAGAATTGTATTACATAATATCCTATAAAGATACTGATTTTGAACGGATACCTCTGGTTCAAGCTTCTACTAGCAGGAATTATTATGGATTAGAACTTACAGACTACTATAGGGACGTTTCACCACAACACATAGAGGACAGCATAGTGTTAGATCTAGTCAGGTATGAAAGAGGCGAATTAGTGAAAGCAGAAAATAGATTGTACTACATATGTAGTGAAAGAGATAGTTGCTGCCCCTATAAAGAGCCTCTCCAAAGTTTTGTTAAAATTAGTTACGTTAAAACGGAGCTCAACAGTAATACTGTTCTTGTCAGTGCTTTCTTTAAGAACAATAAGGAAGACAAAAAACACACTGCCACTTTGGTAGAGGCTATTGAGGGACTGGTCAAGACTTACGTATATTATAACCTACTTGTTTTTGAGAAAGGATCTTCCATTGTTTCTTCTTGGTTTAGAGAACAGCTTTCCAATGTTTGTGGAGATTTATATAGGCTGTATTCTGATTCTGAAAAGGATTTAGAGCCAATGTATATGTTTCAAGTATCTGGGTCTTTCGATGACTTTGGTACTGAAATACAATACCGTAAACCAATTGTATTGGATGCGGATGAAATTCTTACAGAAGATGATGAACAGAATAATTCTGTGGAATTGGAGCAATTTAAGAAAAAGTGCAATCAGTTGCATTTGTCTAGGTTTTGCTGTCATGTTTTAGGAAGGACTTCTTATGAGGAGTACCATAATGGCAGGGGAAAGAACACTTTTCCTTTACCCAAGTATCTGAGTGATAACATTAATGACTTTAAGGTTTTTTATGATATATGGTGCTTTTTTTTTTTTTTTTTTTTTTTTTTTAACTGGGCTGTGATAACCTCCATCAGAGGCATCACCGGCGTCGACCTAATGGTCTTTTGCCGCCCCAATTTCCTTCCTACACCCAATCAGTAATACCCGTCATCCTTATGAAGGAACAGATACTACCGATAGGGTTGTCTAGGATGGTTTCCATCTCTTTCCCCGGAGGGCCTAGAGAGTACAGCCTGGCTCGTCCTAGCGCCTCACACTCCAAAAGAATGTGTTCTGCAGACTCTTCAGCCAAACCACATTTCCTGCATGTATTAACTGCAGCAATTCCTATCCTGTGTAGGTGTTTTCTGAGGTGACAGTGGCTCGTTAAGAGACCAACCACCCACCTCAAGTTATCCCTTCTAAGAGAGATGAGTTGTTCCGCATGTTTCTTGCTTGGTCTAATTAACCTTTTAGCAAGTCTACTAGTGGTTGAATTCGTCCAGACCCTGTTCATCCCCTCCCGCATCCACGTATCAACCGCTGCCCTGGCATGTCCATAAGAGATTCCGAGCACCGGTTCCGGGCCAACGAAAGGGGATTCAGAGCCTGACCTGGCTAGTTCGTCTGCTCTCTCATTACCATCAATACCTGAGTGGCCAGGAACCCAGCCAACAGTGACCGTGTTCATCTGACCAAGCTTTATCAATGATGAGATGCAGTCCCATACCTGCTTCGACTTTACCTTTGTCGTGTTAAGTGCCTTAATGGCAGCTTGACTATCTGTGAAAATCAGAATGTTCTTACCCATGTATTTCATTCTTTGATTCTCCTTGATGCATTCAGAGATAGCACCTACTTCTGCTTGGAAAACAGTAGCATGCTTACCTAGGCTCAGTACGATGGACCTCTCTGGGTTAAACCCATTAATGCCACCGCCTGTACCCATCTCTGTTTTCGAGCCATCTGTGAACCAGACTATATCTTGCTCGTTGTATAACTTCCTTCCAGACTCCCATTCTTCCCTAGAGAAGATCTTCGTCTTAAAAGGCTTGTCTAATGAAACCTTAGGTATCATGTGATCAGAGGGCATGTCTAACACTTCCCTGTTGACCACTTGATTTATCCTGCAGTGACCGATTGCAGGCCATCTCTTTCTCCAGCAACCCATTTGCTGTAGTCTGTATGCACTCATCCTGGCCTGTCCCTGAATATAAACCCCTAGGGGAGGGAGATCCAGAAGTGCATTCAAGGTAACGGTTGGTGTAGACCCCATGGCCCCCGTGATAGCCAAACAGGCCACCCTTTGGATACCATCCATTCTACTTCCAACCCCACCTTGTAGCGTCTTAGTCCACCAAACCACCGCAGCATAGGAGATTAGTGGTCTAATAATCATGGTGTAAATCCACATAACCACCTTGGGTTGCAGACCCCATTGTTTACCAACAGCCCTCTTACATGCAAACATAAGACACTTGGCTCTGGTTACTACCCGTTCTATCTGTGGGTTCCAGGTGAGCCTTTTATCTAACACAGTACCTAGGTACTTCACCTGGTTCTCCAACGCTACCTCCTGCCCAAAGAGCTTAGGTAGCGACCTCACACCCAGATTCCTTTTTCTTGTGAATGGAATGAGAGTAGTTTTTACAGGATTCACAGATAACTGTTCCTCCTGACACCACCTTTCCACCTGGTTAAAGGCAGCCTGCATAAGGTCACAAACAACACTCATGTCTCTACCTCTAACCACGATGGCCACATCATCAGCGTATCCCTGTGAGTAGAATCCTTGTTCGTTTAAACGCCTAAGGATCTTATCCACTACCAGGTTCCATAACAGGGGGGATAAGACTCCGCCCTGAGCACATCCACGTCTAGCTCTGATCGTGATGATTTCATCATACAGAGTAGCCTGGATTGACCTGTTGTTCAGCATGGCAGAGACCCATCCTACAACAGTCTTGTTCACTTCACAATCCTCCAAAGCACTGATCATTGATTGTATTGAAGTGTTGCTGAAGGCTCCCTCTATGTCCAGAAACGCCCCCAGAGCTATTTCCTTTGCTTCCAGACTTTCCTCTATTCTACTTACTATATGATGTAGAGCAGCCTCAGTGGACCTGCCTGGTCTATAAGCAAATTGATTATCGTGCAAGCCTGAACTCCTAAGCACGCTATCTCTGATGTTAACATCCAGAATTCTCTCCATAGCCTTTAGCAGGAAAGAGTTTAGGCAAATTGGTCTGTAGGCCTTGGCCTGAGCATATCCCGCTCTTCCAGGCTTTGGAGCGAAGACAACCCTCGCCACAGACCAATTCCTTGGAACATGGCGCAGCGCCAAGCTCGCCCGAAAAGCCCCCGTGATAACCGGCCTGAGCACCTCCAAACCCTCCTTGAGGAGTAAGGGAGTGATCCCGTCCGGCCCCGGGGCCCTGTGCGTCTCGAACGATCTAATGGCCCAGTCCACCTTATCCTCATTAATGAGTCTCCTCGAGCAGTTCCAGTCCGCTCTACGCGGACTTGCCCTAGTGTACAGGGAGGGATCACTTCCTCCCTCTATCTCGCAATCCGGGAAGTGACATCTCAGGAGTACTTCCAGAGTCTCCCTTCCGGACTGCGTATACGAGCCATCTGGTTTTTCCAGAGAGCCCACCATATTGGTATGTTCAGCCCTCAGGATCTTCTGGAGTCTAGCCGTTTCAGAGCACTCTTCCACTCTTTCACAGTACTTTCTCCAGGAATCCCGCTTGGCTTTCCGAATTGCTGAGTTATACTCAGTAAGTTTTTTGTGATAGGGTTCCCAGCAACCTTGATGTTTAGAGGCCTTGAACAGAGTTCTAACCTCCCTCTTCATTTTTGCTAGGTCCTTGTTCCACCACCTAACCGTGTCGTGTTTTTTCCTTTGTGTGAGGGGGCAGTTGGCCTGAAAAGCACCCTGCACCGCAGCCTGCAGCTGCACCGATACTTCTTCCAACTCCTCTATCCCCCTCACTTCAGGCACTATATCCTGAACAGCCTGCCCCAAGTCTTCCCTGTACTTATCCCAGTTCGTCCTTTTGGGGTTTCTGAACCAGATGACACTCTTCTGCTTCCACCTCATCTCGAATTGAATGTGCTGGTGATCTGCCAATGATGGCTCCACCGAGACCCTCCAACCCTTGATGAGTTGGGCAGTACGTTCAGTGCAGACTTTGATGTCAATGACCTCCCTCCTCACTCTGTTGATGAAGGTCGGTTTGTTACCTACATTAACTATATCTAAATTAAAACTAGACAAATAGTCAAATAGAGACTTACCTCTTGCATTGCAGTTGGAGCTGCCCCATACAAGATGATGCGCATTGGAATCCACTCCAAGGACTAGGTGTTCACCTTTCCTCTTCGCTTCTCCCACAATGCGTGTAAACTCGTAAGTTGGAGGTGGATTGGCCGAGTCGAACGGGAAGTATGCAGAGCCTATGGTAATTTCTCCACACACCTCCTGGTCCTCCAATCTCACCTTAGCTGCCACCAGATCCCTGGAACAGAACTCATTTAGCAAAAAGACACTTAAATTCTTATTCACTAACATGCATGTTCTGGGAGCGTCCGATGACGTATCGTACATCAGCCTGCCCCCAGAGTCTCCCAGCCCCAGAACCTTACCTTTCACCGCCCATGGCTCCTGGATCAGAGCCACATCGATGCCTTCGGCCTTGAATCTGCTGGCTAGGTTAAGGCTGGCCGCCTTTTTATGCTGAAGATTGGCCTGGACCACCTTCAGCACCTTCATTGGCTGCACCATCCCTAGTTTTTTTACCAATGATCTGGAACTGGATCTGCCCAAGCCCGAGCCTAACCCTGAGGTTTCTCCTCTTGAGCATTTCCAAATCCTTCTCATTGAGTCCGAGAACCACTGTTCTCCCCTGAGGGCCAGTGGTTCTAGCATTGATGATCCTCCAATCTTTTGTCAAGATCGAGAGATCATGTTGCTGGATCCTGGACAGTACGTCCTCCACCTTCATCTTGTCGAATGGGGGCGGAAACCTGGTGATAACCTTGGTAATGTTTATCACCTTTTTCGCGTCCACCACCTCCAAGATGTTCCCTTTCCAGGGATTGCATATGGCTACAGCCTGCTCTAGCCACCCCTTGGTTTCTAGATTGCAGCACTGCAGTATCATAGCACCGCTTTCCAGCCTAGGCGACTCATTGAAGCCTGGTAGACATCCATCTGAAAGGGGCCTCATCTGCGCAATGAGAGCAGACGAGAGCTCCAGGATGTCCTCCTCAGTGAGTGACCTTTCCGGAAAGTCCTTAGGCACCACCGCAACCCCGAAAGAAGTTAGCCTATCTGCATATGAGATTTCCAACCCCCTCCTGGGTCTCTTTGGTGCCTGGTTGACTCCAGAGCTTGAAGGACTGCTGACATCGGACCTTTGCCTTTTTGGCGTTCCTACATCAACAGCCGCTCCCCTGCTCACCGGAGTAGCTTTCGGGTGTTCCACCCAAGTGCCCGCAGCCTTCTTCTCCTCCTTCCGGCGCCTCTTCTTCTCACGATAGAAGGCGGCGCCTTTCTTGGCTGTGTTACCAACGTGCATCCGGTTGATCCTGGATGCCGTTTGACTCAGATCTGCATCTGATGTGCTTGCCTCAGAGGGCGGTACAGTGGATCGACTTTCTGCCGTAGCAGACCTGTCGCCGCTGTCCCTTGAGGAAGTGGTAGCCTGCTCAACTGGAGCTTCAACCATCTCTTGACCTGCCATGTTTCTGGCCTGACCCATTGGGACTTCCAGTGGCATTTCTACATCGTCAAGGCGCAGACTGGGGACATTCTCAACTGGAGATTCCCTCTCTGCACCTGACCGCCTGTTCACTTCTGGTCTATTTTGATTGTCCATGAAGTTGTGTATTGGGTTTTTGCCCCATCTAGGGTCCTGAGCAACGTTCTCACCATCCTCGGTGAGGCATTCGCCAGACAAAGTCCTCCCGCGACTCAGGCTCTCCGTAGCCCAGCCACTGCCCCTCGGCTGTCTATCCAGAGGACCTTCCCAGCACCGACCATGGAAACTGGGTTGTTCCTCCTTCAATAAGCCTACTCACAGCAACTGCACTTGCCCCACTACGCATTCGCATAGTGAGAACCCCTGATCTGGGCTTGCCAGACCCGATCGCGGCTCACCCAAGCCTCCAGAGCGCAAAGTGATGTGTTGGATTCAACCCTCCACAAAGAGCCTTCACCTCAATCACCAGCCACCCCTTCATCAAGGGTCACCGTATCGCCCAAGCAGGGTATACCTGGGCGCCCCACTTTCCCAGCAGGGGGGAGGAACCCCCTATCCAGGCCTATGTATGTCCTGCACTGGTCGCACTTCCCTATCATCTCTGTGTAGGTACTTGCCTGGGACAGAGAGAGATTTAATTACCTCTACCCAGGCTGTGCGGCGTCGGTACATTAGCCTGCACCCTCCTAGTCAAGACTAGAAGAGTGCAGTTTCCAGGTGACACTGCGTGGAAGAGTACCGTCCGACTTCGACACTTCGACGTATATGGTGCTTACATTCAGATATTAAACAAATAAGTTATCCTGTAGATTACAGAAGTATGATCACTATTAACACGCACCATGCCAGCGCAAAACCCTACAATGCTTTCATCGAGGTGTCAGAAGATATAACAGGTGTGTACGGGAACTTTGTTAGAATTAACAAAAATATGCTTAAAAATATTTTGGCAATGATAGTACAAGCTAACATAAAGCAATTAGTCTTATATACTGAAAATGCTCATTTGGTAGACATTTTAAATAATCTTATTTCTAATTGGGATTTTACGGAAGATGCCTTGTTGTATAATGTAACTATACATGTTGTAGGATCTCAGTTTGTTGACTTAGACAACTTGACTTATTCACAGTTGGCAAATAAGCGCACAGGATGGGTACAATTTAGGGATGTAAAGATTGTCGAACAAACCACAACAGAATTTCAGTGGACCCGCAGTGCAGATTTTTGGACTACCATAAATTCAGCTGACAAACACACTGTAGAAGGTATAGAGAACAAGCTAGCCCCTAGTCATAATGTTACAGACATAGACCTGGTACCAGAATCTGAGATAGAGAAATGTTTTTCTAAAGATAGCTTTTGGGGAGCCGAACTATGCTTTTTGACAGGTATGGGTAAATGCCATGGCATAGGTAGAGACATGGTCACGTCTTACCATGTGACTAAAGGTAATACGGTATACTATACTAACAGCGACGGTAATGAGGCCTATACTTACAAATTTACTTGTAAGAAAAGTTACAATAGAGTAGATATCTCCAGTTATGGGAACTGGAGACTAGTGCCACCTAAGAAAGGAGATATATACTGCGTTTATGACATTATTAACCACAAAAGATTGTTATGTGTGTGTGAGTATGTAGATCTTCCTACAGACACAGATGAAAGGAAGAAAAGCTTCAACTATTTTGTTCCAGTTAAACTCGACAAGAAGAATAGGACTATCAATAGAATAGACACATGTCCTCTTTTTGGGACATCTGGTTCTCCTATACTTTCTTCAGAAGGAGACATAGTGGGAGTGTTTGGACTATCTTCTATGATAGTTAGTGGTGATTCAGAGAGTAGACTTACTATTAAAACTATACCTAGTATGGATATGCAAGATATAGATTCTTATTTCTCAGAAGCTGCAAATGAAGCCTTGTCAGTTCAGTTGTCTACCGATAGATTTAGGACATTGTTGAGGGCTCCAACTGGCACAGGAAAAACTACAAGATTCCCTATAGAAATAGTTAAGAGGATCAAGTTGGAAGGGATAACACAATTTAGAATATTACTTTGTGAACCCATGAGATTAGCGGCCCAGAATGCTTATGATCAGTTGGTAGCTAGATTGAAGCAGTTGGATATGTTGAGAGATGTGACCATCACTTTGAGAATGGGTAAAGTAGGTGGAGCTGATACTTACGTCACAGATGGGACAGGGGGGATTAGTATAGAAGTTATGACATATGGGAAGGCTAATAGTATATATACAAAAAATTGGCAAGGACAATTACCCCATTTGGTGTTGCTAGATGAATGTCATATGACTAGAGATCCTACCGTTTTATATGGTAGAGGTTACTGGTCTTTACCTAACAGATGTAACACTACTGCAGAATTATTGAGCTCTAAACCTAGAATATGTCTTATATCAGCAACCACAAGGGTAGGATACGGCACTATAGAACTTATGCAAAAGAAAGAACCCGATCCTAATAAATGGTGCACCATTTTTCGATCAACAGCGTGTACGAAGACGTCAGGAGGAACGTTCGAGGCAGAAGGAGAATCAGCCGTTGAAGCGGTCTGATAAGGACACGAGGGTATTATTGGCGAGTTGGAGCTCCCAATAATACAAGCTGTAGTAGCGGCTTTTGCAGTGCACAAAAAGGGTGAGCAAACAAACAAAGTATCAGCACAAGTAATCAACAATTTAAATATATTAGATTCATTTCACAATAGCTGGAACTATTCTGGGTTGATCATTTTTAAATATTCATATAGATAGGTTAATTCAGTTTTTAAAGTGATCATTGTAAAGTAATATGAAGTAAGTTATATAAAGCATATGTATGTTATTTGAAATAATTGAATGAGTTAGGGAGATGTATTGATTCAGTTTAAATTAATATTTGAATAGAAATAATTGTAATAATATTTGGAAATTAGTAATTGTAAAATGATATAAAGTATTGCATTCTTTAACAAAAGAGAAACATTGAACCACTGATTTAGAAAGAACCCGATCCTAATAAATGGTGCATCTATTTATTTATTTATCTAAAATATATTTATAAAAAAATAAATAAGTGGGTAAAATAAGAGGTAATAAATAATACCCTCGTGTCCTTATCAGACCGCTTCAACGGCTGATTCTCCTTCTGCCTCGAACGTTCCTCCTGACGTCTTCGTACACGCTGTTGATCGAAAGATCCCCACCTCTCTTGGGTCGTTGCTTATATTGCCTCGACCTGCCTTGGTAAGTAGGTTGCCCATGCTAGGTAAGCATTTCATCATTTTTTTAATAGTTTCGCAATACCTGTCGCTATTCTGGGTTTCATGTATGGTTCTTACTTAAATTCTATTAATTATTATATATTTCTACTCTAGTATCTATCTAATCCTAACAACTCCGCCGCCCTCGGAGTTGTTAGGATTATTTATTTTTCTAGTAAATAAGATTTCTCTAGCAGAAATGCCTAGAGAAGAGAAAGCCTTTGGGGAAGGGACACCTGAACCAAAAGTTAAAGACTACTTCGAAAGAAGTAGTAAAACAGCGTTTTTAAACGCTACTAGAGTTAGATTAAGAAAACTGCTTAAAGAAGGTGTTGCTATGTCAACGCTGAAAAGAGAGTCTTATATGGATGAAGTATGCGCAAGGATAGTTCATCTTAATTTTTGTGCCAAAATTAGTTCTAGGGGTCAACAAAAACAAATTTTGTCTGAATTGCGTGTTTTTAATAAAATCTTAATCAGACAACAAGAAGAAAGTCGTGCGATAAAGTTGTACAAACTTGAAATGAGTCGTATTAGTGACTTGTTACCGCGAGACAACTGTTATCTACAGAAAGTTAAAAATCGTATAGAAAGGAGTAGGAAGAAGTATAGGATAACTATTGGCACTTGTTTTAAAGACAATTACGTGAACGATAAGGCTGTTGAGTTAACAGAAGTAGACATGGCTAATTTTTACGCTAGGTATGTGCTTCACTTTAAAAAGAACGAACCTGGCTTACATGTAAAGAAGCGCTTTAAAGTAGTGAAAACTATTGAAATTAAACCAATGATCTCACCTCAGTCTTCAGTTAATACAGCTAAGAGTGAAGAAGATAAAAAACAGAGCAAATTGTATTGGCAGCAAAAGCGTAAAGATATGGCTTTACTAAGAAGACACATGTCTGGGATGGCATATATGGCACGTCGTATGAAGCGAATGGGTACAAACCAGTTAGAACCCGAAAAACAGCTAATAAATTTTTATGAAAAAATATACGGAGGTTCTTCTTTTGCGATAAGGGAACAATGCAAAAACATCACACAGGCCGCTCAATTCGACTTGTTAAAGATAAGAACCCCTATACTGAATTATTTGAAGAATAAGTTTACAGATACATCCGAATACCGATCTATGGTTATCAAGACTTGCAAGATGAATTTTGCCCAGGTATTGAATTGTCCAGAAATTGCCCTTAAGAATTGGCAATCTTATATAAGCAAGTGGTCTAACGATAAAAAGTTAGAATATAAACATATTACGAGCGTGAAGGAATATAAAGATAAAATATTGGATAATAGGAGTTCTAGTGATTTAAACGGCATAAGGTTACATGCTGTTAGAAATTTCTCCTCAGCCGAAGTGGAGGATCTTTGTTCTAAATACAAGACTTGGGAAGATTATATTAAATCTAAAGAGGTAGAACAAATGCACTGGAATAAGTATTCTAGTTCTTTCAACGAGAAGAAAAAACATAGGTTTTCTCATATTTCTAGTGTAACTCAGTATAAAGAAGAAATTTCTAAACCTAGATTACCTAGGGTACAGGACCAAGTTGTTACTGTGATTAAACCAATCAACACTACTAATACGATTCATACATCCTATAAACCAGGGCAGCCTTATATAGTGCAAGTGCCACCAAAAAAAGCTATAAGAATTCCTGTAGATGTTTCTGTAGATAAAAGAGTCAGATACGTTCCCATCATAAGAAGAGTTAAAAAAGATATACATGTAGATTATATGGACGAAGATTCCTTCACTAGTAACTTTGGACCGTATACTACACCTATGAATCCAACATTAGAAGATAATTTTCAGGTTTTATCTACAGCGGATATCGACAGTATAGGTGCTGTATTTGATATTTGTGGTTGCAAGAAGAGATTTACGTATTTAAATGCAAGAACTAATGTCATATATCCTAAGCAACTGCTTTGTTGGTGTATAACGAAACCTACTAAAACAACTAGGTTGAATAGACATATTAAAGTAGACCAACCTCAATGTACTTGGACTAGGATTCCAACTAAACACGTGGTTAGAGCTCCTAAGATTTTAGATCCCCCTTTGCCAGAGGTTACCAAAAAGATTTGGGATCAAACTCCTGTATGTGTCGTCGAATTACCTAAAACTTCCGTTAAACAAACTTTAAGTAAAGAAGAGGTAAAAGTTATTGATAGTAGAATACTGGAAGAACGTAAAAAAAACTTTTTAAAAGTAGAAGGGAAATATGATGTAAAAATCTATGTAGGACCTAATTGTATCCCCAAGGCTGAGGTGGCGCAGTTTGCCTCTAGGCATAACACTGTTTCTATCTGCGAAATTCAAGATGCAGATATAGCAGTGATATTATATGAGAGAGATAAAGTAGTGTTTGAAAGACTCATGAAGCTTTATCCTAAAACACAATTTTTTACCTGTAATTCAAAAACAGATAGGAGGTGTCTGACAGAAATAAGAAAATACATCAAACATGTAGCAAATCTCAGTGAAAAGAAAGTGGTGTGTACTTGTGGAACAGAATATGTCACCGAAATTTTATCAGCTGGTTGTCCTAATTATGAGTGCCCGAACTACGGGTCTTTACCTAGAGGCATGCGTAGAATAATAGTATCTGCGGGCGATATAAAGACTAATGAAAAAAGAGGTAAGCTGGTCTTTAAAGAATTGCAATGTAAAGTATGTCAGAAAGTTTCTAAAGTTAGAGCTCTGGAAGATAGACAACCATTAGTTACGCAGTGCGCTAATAAATACTGCCGGAATTTCGAAGGTAAATATAGTGAAAAAACATCTAGTATATTAATAAGGGAGCCAAAACCTGTCTTGGAATCTTCAGTAGAACTTGATGTATTAGATATAGAGACATCTATAGTACAATCCATAGGAGCAGACTGCAATATGGGAGCTGGATTTGCCAAAGAAAGTGCGAAGAGATACCACACAAACTTTAGAGATCAAATTAGGAGTTTCAACCCTCAAGTAGGCCAGTGTATATCTATTAAAAACGTAGGTGGAATATCAGATTTTTTTCTGGTTACAAAACAAAAGAGCTACTTACCCTTTAGCTACGACAAAGACATTATTAAAGCGTTGAATCATTTCAACGTCCTTGCTAAAGGCATGAAAATACATATGCCCCAAATAGAGTGTGGTCTTAATGGACATGTGTGGTCTTCCATTAAGAATATTATAGAGAAAACAGTTACAGAGGTTGATATAACGTGCCATATTTCTAAACGTCTATATAAGCCCTGGAAATATTCAAAGAGAAGGTATGTTAGTTATTCTAACGGAAAACATATTCTGTCCCCTAGGCATACGAAACAAACTAAAGTATTTGGATACGATTTATATAGTGATACTATCGAATCTAAAGAGTTAGTTAAGGCTATTTTGGAAGGCAAATTAGATGCTGCGGTCCGTAATGTTTCTACCTCGAATTTGTGTAAAGGAGATTCAGGCCTTATTCTTAAACGCTCCATCACAGAAGGGGATAATGTACAATGGAAGAAAGGTAGAACTGATGACTATTGTTACGTTTGTGGTGTGGATCAAAATGGTATAATAAGAAATGGATTAATATGGGATGATTGCTTGAACACCAAGGTGTGGTGGCAAGATAAAGAAGATAAAGGTATGATTGAAAAAACCGCAGACGCCATTAATGATTTGGCTAGCAAATTTGGAAGTACTCTTAGTCTCTCCAAAGAAGCAAAAGGAGAAGACAAGAAAACTGGAGCAATCTCTAAGAAACCTAGGATGTCTAGAAGAGATAAAGAAACAGCCTTTGATAGGGCTGTTAATACAGTAGCTAAACAAGAGGGGCCTTTGCGAGATGCTAAAGCTGTTATGCAAAGTTTAGCCGCGAAACAGGATATAATCCAGAATGTGAAAGAAGGATACAACATGAGAGACGCCAACAAATACCTTAGAGAACAGAGGAGTAGTAGAACTCGAAATAGATCTAGAAGTGCTTCTAGACAACGTAACACTTCTAGAAATAGGTCTAGGCAGAGAAGACCCTCCAGAAATAGGAGTAGTAGCCGCAACAGGAGTAGGGTTAGAGGAGGAAGTAGAAGTAGAAATAACAGTAGAAGCCGAACGATAGTAATTGAAAGAAGTAAAACCTTTAAGCAAAAATGGTCTTATGTTTTCTTAATATTACTTTTTTTGTTGACAACAGTTTTTTCAGCTTCAGTGTCTATAAATGTTGAAGATCAAATCACTGTAGTAAAACAAACAGTAGACGACCAGAGTATACTTTTGAATGGTTTGTGGAGAGATGCCACCAAACGAAATGTAACATATAACAACATGATTCGAAGGTGGGAAGAATGCCAAGAAGCCTTGAATAAATGTCATTTATTAATAAGTACTGCTGTCAAAACAGACTCTGCTATTCCCCGAAAGATGGAGAAGAAAGCAGAAGATTTACAACATAGAATAAAGAAGCTTATGTCAGAATATGAGTTAGTGATAAGTACGCATAAGCAACAGTTTTTAGACATTATACACCATATCGGAAGAATGGAAGTTAATTTGCGTAATATACTATTGAAACTCAAGAGCAATACTGAAAAAATTAAACATATAAACTCATAATTGGTAAGTATGTCTCAAGAACCAGAAGATCAGGGAACTATGAGTTTATATGATTTTAATATAACATATTTGTTGGATAGGCAAGAGAATCTTACCAACACCATAGACTTAGTACTCAATGATCAAGAAGAAAACATTCCTATTAGAACGAAGCGAAGCTTGGAGGACAATGTTTGTCCAACCAGAAATTACCTAGGCCAAAAAAGTAGTATGGAGTGTTGTAGTAAGAGTAC
Organism: Aphrophora alni; assembly: GCA_963513935.1. Lineage (NCBI taxonomy): Eukaryota > Metazoa > Arthropoda > Insecta > Hemiptera > Aphrophoridae > Aphrophora > Aphrophora alni. The sequence continues at coordinate 47,797,327 of OY740773.1, read as the reverse complement.
GATAAATTGCGTTTTATTGAAAACTTCTCAAAATTGTGTTTCTAACAGTACCGAAAAGTACTTAGGGCCATCTACTTTTGGTTGCCAAAAGGCTTATACGAAAAGCTTTTATCAACTTAATGGCAAACCAGCTATAGTAAAATCCTTCACAAATGAAACCACCGGCTGCAATATACAATGCTTACCCACACAATTAGCAGTGGATATATTGTTTGACCAAGGAATTTATACTGGTTGTATTTGTCCTTTTATAGGTAAATTATTTTCAGACGTTACAATAGAAATATTAGCAAGCCCGCAGAAGAGAAGCATAACTATACTTAGAAAACGTACTGAGATGACAATAGGTAGTGAAAAATACATTTTCACAAATAAGATAGAATTCGCTAGATATTGTTGCGCCAGTTTTGTATTAGCAGACACTATAAAAGAGGTAAGTTTAAAGTCTCACATGTGTGGCTGTAAAATGCCAAAAGAACACATAATATTGGATAAATACACCAAACGAAGCATGAGCAATGTTTTATATTATTTTGGTTTGTGGAGCTTAGGATTGTTGATATCAGTAAAATTCAATATGGAAACAATATATGTATTTTTGACCATTGTCACACTTGTAGTGTCGGGAGTCAATGGTATGTCATGTTCTTCTGAAAACCTCAAACTTGTGTACACTACAACCGATGGAGACATGAGTACAGCTTACATGAATTTAGATGTGGGTTCTTGTTTTAAAATAAAATCTGTTACATATAGAGTGAAAGAAATAAGTAGTGTTTATGGATATCAATATGTCACTAGTATACCAGAATATTGGCACGAACTGTGTGCACCGGGCTTTTATCAGTGTTATGCTTCACCAGAAACTTTTGAAGGAGATGTAGAATGTAAGAAAGCTTGCAATGATAAGAAAGGGGTATATGCTAAATATAATAGTGTATCTTCTGGTTACTGGGGAGACCCTTGTGCTCCCACTAGCGTGGGTACTATATACAAAAGTATATGTTTACTGGCTAAATTGGAAGAGATGGTACATATATTTGAAAGAACCATGCTACCTTACGCTAACACAGTAGTTTTTGAGACAGACGCAGATGGTGAAATATCTGAAATTATTGTAGAGGTTGGCACAGATATTGTTGATAAAATAGTTTCTATTACATCTCTTGAGATGTCTGAAGCTACAGTTCCTTATACTATATTTAGACACTCTAACATGAGTACTTGTGCTAATACAAGAGTAGACACTACTGGCATGTGTACTAGCGTAAACCTCCAAGATATCGAATTTTCTGATCAAGGGTGTTTGAATATTAGGTTTGAACCTAATGTAGAAGCTAAGTCTGTTACAGTAGAATATAGTGATAAAATGGGAGCTAATATAGTAGCTAAATCTGTACAATGCAACTTAGAGAATATCACATTAGAAGGCTCTAGTATAACTGCAGTAGTCCAACACAAAGCTGCCCGCGCTACAGTACATGCGAGAAATATAGAAAGTGAAAAGGTGCTTGCATGTAACAATATAAATGCTATTAAGCATGTAGTATCTAAAGGGAAAAGTAGTTATTGGTCTTCTACCAAGGTCACAATAAGTGGCAATGTAGACGTCAAGTGCCTATTAATTATAGACCCTAGCCCTTGTTATAGCGTTACCAGTCAGAGAAAAATTGTACATGACAACTTTGAGGTATCTTTTGAAATTGTTTGTGCTTCCCCTATGGTTACCAATATAAGCATAGTCCTATCTTCTGGTAATATAGTAGTTAAAACCGGCGCATTGACCACCTCATTTGAATTTGCCTTAGAAAAATATACCACAAAACTTGTAGGTTTCCTAACTGAGAGGACTACTGGAGGTTTCGACTTCATTAATTTCAACAAATTGTTCTCTATAAATATAGCTGAATATTTATATAGGGCTATAAAGGCTCTAGTGGGTTTGGTGTTACTATTTGTTGCATTTAGATTTTTGTTATATGGTAATATCATAGGGCTGACTATAACAATAGGAATTATGGGAGTTTTTTACTCAATATTCGCAGTGCAGGCTATTGAAACACTAGAGGTTGAGCACTTCAACTGCACTTGGGATTTAACTATCTGTGCTATAGCCTTTATATATTTAATTTTCCTTAAAAAGAACTATGCCATAGTGATATATGGCACTATTGCTACTATACTTATGAGTAAGATAAAGAACGTTATTAAGAATGACATAATACTTCTTGGTATATTCTCAATAGTGCAGTTTACTTGTTTTTTCAGCAATAGTAATATTAGTATGTTGTCCATTCTTAATGCTGTCTATTGGATATTGTATGCTGCAGGTAGAAAATTAATGGAGAAGGCGAGAAGAAACTCTCTCTTTCATAACCAATTAGAGGCGATATTGATGGTAGATAAAGCCATGTCTGCTTCATTATTGACCTGCTCTATATATTTTCAACACATGGAAGATCCACTGTGTTGTATATTGATGTTGGTATTACATACCTTGTATAGGTGGAAAAATGTTGTAGATATTCTTTTTTGTTTTTCATTGAGTGAAGCTCAATGTGTGCGGCAGATATCCACATGGAATGTGTTGAGTAAGATATTGAGTTACGTAATACCTACCCAAGAGCACAAAGATACTTATAGAGGTATAGCCAGTTCTATGTTAAGAAACCCTAAGACTGAGTCTTTATATAAACCTGTACCTAACAGTTATGTGTGTCTAACGGCAAAAGAAGACAAAGTGTTTTTGCATGAATTATTGTTGGAAATTCAAGAAGGATCAAATCTAAGTTTTAAAAATATAATCTATAGTTACGAAGATGGAGTTTTTGTTTCCTGCAAACATAATTTTTTGAGCTGTCCCTGCTCTGCATGTTCTAGTGTTATATTCCAAGATGATCTTGCTGGCTATTTTAAGCTTATTGTGGCAATACAAGGAGTAGAGCATGAGCTCAAGTCTGGATATTACTGTCAGTTGGGTATATTTTCTGGTGTCATTAAGGACGGGGAAATTACTTGGTATATATACAACCTCCGGAGTACTAGTGAAAGGCCCAACGAAATTACTGAACAACCTTGGAGAGAATTGTTGGAAGACCTGCGTCTTAAAACTCCAATTTTTGGTGACAGGATTTATGGACTTAGAGAAATGCTAGATAAGTTGAAAACTCCAGTTAAAGAAGCTGACATAACACTAAATATAGATGATTTTTTTAACAAAGAAGATACCTTTGTTGGAAACTATAAAATATATAATGGCTTAGCTTACAGCACTATAGAGGTTAGAGGCAGCTTCATACATATATTCCGCAGTAGGAAATATAGGGACAAAAAATGTTACAAAGTCCTGGAAACTAGTGATTATTTGGTAATTTCAAGAACTGATATTCCTACTTGTATATATTTGAGACTTGAGAACATCAAACTTTTTGGTGTTAAAAATGGCTTAGCCACCAGTCTATGGCAGAGCGCTTGTATGGCTCACAAGAGAGAGCAGAATACCAAATATGAGAGTATAATATCTAACATACGTAGCATAACGTCTAAGACGGGTAGGAATTATAAATCTCAAAATAATGTAAATTGGTCCCTAATTTCGGTAGATGAAACTGTATGTAGAGTTACAGCGGCACATACTACCTGCGTAGACTGGTATGGAGCAGATAACATAATAGGAGATATAGTTTCTTTAGGCGGCAAGTATTCTGAAATTGTATCTGTGAATACCTTCACAGCGAAATATGAAGGTAAGACTGTGTCATTGAAGATAGAATCCATGCATGATAAATATATTAAAGCTAGTCTCTCTGGCGTAGAAGATCTGAAAGGACTTAGTGGTTATTGTTTTAACTATGAAAATCAAAATTTTGTTTTGACATCTGGGTCTAAGATTGGGGACAAAGCTTATTTATATAGGAACAACAATTCAAAAAATATTTGCACCTCGGAATTAGCTATGTTGGATACTGGGCTTAAGGGATTGAATAAAATAGTTATAGGAGGGTTGGACTCGACTATAATCCGTAGGTCAAACAATGCTACAATAGTAACTAAAAGCCACTATATTAAAGTAGGTCAAATGATGAGCATAGAGAATATTTGTTTGACCTACAACTTATGTTTTGCCTCTAATCAAGTTGAAAACCCTGTATACGAAAAGTTCCTGATTAATGTTGTAAGGAATGCTGGCCAATACAACTGTGTCTTTACTAAAGACAATTATGTATATAATGCACTGGTTAATATATCTAAAGAACAAGAAACTTACAGAATAACCGTTGTATTTAATGATAAGGTGTATCCCGGTGTGTGGCAAGATTTTAAAGGTGTATGGCATTTAGCAGATACGGAAGATTTAGTGATTCCTTACGCACAGTATTTAACTAAAACTATGGTAATATATAGTACATTTGATGGTTCATATGCACCGAGTTTTATAGATAGAGTAGAACAAAAAGATATTAAAAAGACTGATAAGATAACGCAAATTATTAAGAAAGAGAAGATTGTTACTATATTAGCTCACGGTATGGGAAAAGATTTGAATAAAATATCTGCCACTGTTAGCAACTTAACCGATGATGTAGAATTGGTTATAAGTTCTTTGGGATTAGAACAAGAAGCAGAATTGTATTACATAATATCCTATAAAGATACTGATTTTGAACGGATACCTCTGGTTCAAGCTTCTACTAGCAGGAATTATTATGGATTAGAACTTACAGACTACTATAGGGACGTTTCACCACAACACATAGAGGACAGCATAGTGTTAGATCTAGTCAGGTATGAAAGAGGCGAATTAGTGAAAGCAGAAAATAGATTGTACTACATATGTAGTGAAAGAGATAGTTGCTGCCCCTATAAAGAGCCTCTCCAAAGTTTTGTTAAAATTAGTTACGTTAAAACGGAGCTCAACAGTAATACTGTTCTTGTCAGTGCTTTCTTTAAGAACAATAAGGAAGACAAAAAACACACTGCCACTTTGGTAGAGGCTATTGAGGGACTGGTCAAGACTTACGTATATTATAACCTACTTGTTTTTGAGAAAGGATCTTCCATTGTTTCTTCTTGGTTTAGAGAACAGCTTTCCAATGTTTGTGGAGATTTATATAGGCTGTATTCTGATTCTGAAAAGGATTTAGAGCCAATGTATATGTTTCAAGTATCTGGGTCTTTCGATGACTTTGGTACTGAAATACAATACCGTAAACCAATTGTATTGGATGCGGATGAAATTCTTACAGAAGATGATGAACAGAATAATTCTGTGGAATTGGAGCAATTTAAGAAAAAGTGCAATCAGTTGCATTTGTCTAGGTTTTGCTGTCATGTTTTAGGAAGGACTTCTTATGAGGAGTACCATAATGGCAGGGGAAAGAACACTTTTCCTTTACCCAAGTATCTGAGTGATAACATTAATGACTTTAAGGTTTTTTATGATATATGGTGCTTACATTCAGATATTAAACAAATAAGTTATCCTGTAGATTACAGAAGTATGATCACTATTAACACGCACCATGCCAGCGCAAAACCCTACAATGCTTTCATCGAGGTGTCAGAAGATATAACAGGTGTGTACGGGAACTTTGTTAGAATTAACAAAAATATGCTTAAAAATATTTTGGCAATGATAGTACAAGCTAACATAAAGCAATTAGTCTTATATACTGAAAATGCTCATTTGGTAGACATTTTAAATAATCTTATTTCTAATTGGGATTTTACGGAAGATGCCTTGTTGTATAATGTAACTATACATGTTGTAGGATCTCAGTTTGTTGACTTAGACAACTTGACTTATTCACAGTTGGCAAATAAGCGCACAGGATGGGTACAATTTAGGGATGTAAAGATTGTCGAACAAACCACAACAGAATTTCAGTGGACCCGCAGTGCAGATTTTTGGACTACCATAAATTCAGCTGACAAACACACTGTAGAAGGTATAGAGAACAAGCTAGCCCCTAGTCATAATGTTACAGACATAGACCTGGTACCAGAATCTGAGATAGAGAAATGTTTTTCTAAAGATAGCTTTTGGGGAGCCGAACTATGCTTTTTGACAGGTATGGGTAAATGCCATGGCATAGGTAGAGACATGGTCACGTCTTACCATGTGACTAAAGGTAATACGGTATACTATACTAACAGCGACGGTAATGAGGCCTATACTTACAAATTTACTTGTAAGAAAAGTTACAATAGAGTAGATATCTCCAGTTATGGGAACTGGAGACTAGTGCCACCTAAGAAAGGAGATATATACTGCGTTTATGACATTATTAACCACAAAAGATTGTTATGTGTGTGTGAGTATGTAGATCTTCCTACAGACACAGATGAAAGGAAGAAAAGCTTCAACTATTTTGTTCCAGTTAAACTCGACAAGAAGAATAGGACTATCAATAGAATAGACACATGTCCTCTTTTTGGGACATCTGGTTCTCCTATACTTTCTTCAGAAGGAGACATAGTGGGAGTGTTTGGACTATCTTCTATGATAGTTAGTGGTGATTCAGAGAGTAGACTTACTATTAAAACTATACCTAGTATGGATATGCAAGATATAGATTCTTATTTCTCAGAAGCTGCAAATGAAGCCTTGTCAGTTCAGTTGTCTACCGATAGATTTAGGACATTGTTGAGGGCTCCAACTGGCACAGGAAAAACTACAAGATTCCCTATAGAAATAGTTAAGAGGATCAAGTTGGAAGGGATAACACAATTTAGAATATTACTTTGTGAACCCATGAGATTAGCGGCCCAGAATGCTTATGATCAGTTGGTAGCTAGATTGAAGCAGTTGGATATGTTGAGAGATGTGACCATCACTTTGAGAATGGGTAAAGTAGGTGGAGCTGATACTTACGTCACAGATGGGACAGGGGGGATTAGTATAGAAGTTATGACATATGGGAAGGCTAATAGTATATATACAAAAAATTGGCAAGGACAATTACCCCATTTGGTGTTGCTAGATGAATGTCATATGACTAGAGATCCTACCGTTTTATATGGTAGAGGTTACTGGTCTTTACCTAACAGATGTAACACTACTGCAGAATTATTGAGCTCTAAACCTAGAATATGTCTTATATCAGCAACCACAAGGGTAGGATACGGCACTATAGAACTTATGCAAAAGAAAGAACCCGATCCTAATAAATGGTGCACCATTTTTCGATCAACAGCGTGTACGAAGACGTCAGGAGGAACGTTCGAGGCAGAAGGAGAATCAGCCGTTGAAGCGGTCTGATAAGGACACGAGGGTATTATTGGCGAGTTGGAGCTCCCAATAATACAAGCTGTAGTAGCGGCTTTTGCAGTGCACAAAAAGGGTGAGCAAACAAACAAAGTATCAGCACAAGTAATCAACAATTTAAATATATTAGATTCATTTCACAATAGCTGGAACTATTCTGGGTTGATCATTTTTAAATATTCATATAGATAGGTTAATTCAGTTTTTAAAGTGATCATTGTAAAGTAATATGAAGTAAGTTATATAAAGCATATGTATGTTATTTGAAATAATTGAATGAGTTAGGGAGATGTATTGATTCAGTTTAAATTAATATTTGAATAGAAATAATTGTAATAATATTTGGAAATTAGTAATTGTAAAATGATATAAAGTATTGCATTCTTTAACAAAAGAGAAACATTGAACCACTGATTTAGAAAGAACCCGATCCTAATAAATGGTGCATCTATTTATTTATTTATCTAAAATATATTTATAAAAAAATAAATAAGTGGGTAAAATAAGAGGTAATAAATAATACCCTCGTGTCCTTATCAGACCGCTTCAACGGCTGATTCTCCTTCTGCCTCGAACGTTCCTCCTGACGTCTTCGTACACGCTGTTGATCGAAAGATCCCCACCTCTCTTGGGTCGTTGCTTATATTGCCTCGACCTGCCTTGGTAAGTAGGTTGCCCATGCTAGGTAAGCATTTCATCATTTTTTTAATAGTTTCGCAATACCTGTCGCTATTCTGGGTTTCATGTATGGTTCTTACTTAAATTCTATTAATTATTATATATTTCTACTCTAGTATCTATCTAATCCTAACAACTCCGCCGCCCTCGGAGTTGTTAGGATTATTTATTTTTCTAGTAAATAAGATTTCTCTAGCAGAAATGCCTAGAGAAGAGAAAGCCTTTGGGGAAGGGACACCTGAACCAAAAGTTAAAGACTACTTCGAAAGAAGTAGTAAAACAGCGTTTTTAAACGCTACTAGAGTTAGATTAAGAAAACTGCTTAAAGAAGGTGTTGCTATGTCAACGCTGAAAAGAGAGTCTTATATGGATGAAGTATGCGCAAGGATAGTTCATCTTAATTTTTGTGCCAAAATTAGTTCTAGGGGTCAACAAAAACAAATTTTGTCTGAATTGCGTGTTTTTAATAAAATCTTAATCAGACAACAAGAAGAAAGTCGTGCGATAAAGTTGTACAAACTTGAAATGAGTCGTATTAGTGACTTGTTACCGCGAGACAACTGTTATCTACAGAAAGTTAAAAATCGTATAGAAAGGAGTAGGAAGAAGTATAGGATAACTATTGGCACTTGTTTTAAAGACAATTACGTGAACGATAAGGCTGTTGAGTTAACAGAAGTAGACATGGCTAATTTTTACGCTAGGTATGTGCTTCACTTTAAAAAGAACGAACCTGGCTTACATGTAAAGAAGCGCTTTAAAGTAGTGAAAACTATTGAAATTAAACCAATGATCTCACCTCAGTCTTCAGTTAATACAGCTAAGAGTGAAGAAGATAAAAAACAGAGCAAATTGTATTGGCAGCAAAAGCGTAAAGATATGGCTTTACTAAGAAGACACATGTCTGGGATGGCATATATGGCACGTCGTATGAAGCGAATGGGTACAAACCAGTTAGAACCCGAAAAACAGCTAATAAATTTTTATGAAAAAATATACGGAGGTTCTTCTTTTGCGATAAGGGAACAATGCAAAAACATCACACAGGCCGCTCAATTCGACTTGTTAAAGATAAGAACCCCTATACTGAATTATTTGAAGAATAAGTTTACAGATACATCCGAATACCGATCTATGGTTATCAAGACTTGCAAGATGAATTTTGCCCAGGTATTGAATTGTCCAGAAATTGCCCTTAAGAATTGGCAATCTTATATAAGCAAGTGGTCTAACGATAAAAAGTTAGAATATAAACATATTACGAGCGTGAAGGAATATAAAGATAAAATATTGGATAATAGGAGTTCTAGTGATTTAAACGGCATAAGGTTACATGCTGTTAGAAATTTCTCCTCAGCCGAAGTGGAGGATCTTTGTTCTAAATACAAGACTTGGGAAGATTATATTAAATCTAAAGAGGTAGAACAAATGCACTGGAATAAGTATTCTAGTTCTTTCAACGAGAAGAAAAAACATAGGTTTTCTCATATTTCTAGTGTAACTCAGTATAAAGAAGAAATTTCTAAACCTAGATTACCTAGGGTACAGGACCAAGTTGTTACTGTGATTAAACCAATCAACACTACTAATACGATTCATACATCCTATAAACCAGGGCAGCCTTATATAGTGCAAGTGCCACCAAAAAAAGCTATAAGAATTCCTGTAGATGTTTCTGTAGATAAAAGAGTCAGATACGTTCCCATCATAAGAAGAGTTAAAAAAGATATACATGTAGATTATATGGACGAAGATTCCTTCACTAGTAACTTTGGACCGTATACTACACCTATGAATCCAACATTAGAAGATAATTTTCAGGTTTTATCTACAGCGGATATCGACAGTATAGGTGCTGTATTTGATATTTGTGGTTGCAAGAAGAGATTTACGTATTTAAATGCAAGAACTAATGTCATATATCCTAAGCAACTGCTTTGTTGGTGTATAACGAAACCTACTAAAACAACTAGGTTGAATAGACATATTAAAGTAGACCAACCTCAATGTACTTGGACTAGGATTCCAACTAAACACGTGGTTAGAGCTCCTAAGATTTTAGATCCCCCTTTGCCAGAGGTTACCAAAAAGATTTGGGATCAAACTCCTGTATGTGTCGTCGAATTACCTAAAACTTCCGTTAAACAAACTTTAAGTAAAGAAGAGGTAAAAGTTATTGATAGTAGAATACTGGAAGAACGTAAAAAAAACTTTTTAAAAGTAGAAGGGAAATATGATGTAAAAATCTATGTAGGACCTAATTGTATCCCCAAGGCTGAGGTGGCGCAGTTTGCCTCTAGGCATAACACTGTTTCTATCTGCGAAATTCAAGATGCAGATATAGCAGTGATATTATATGAGAGAGATAAAGTAGTGTTTGAAAGACTCATGAAGCTTTATCCTAAAACACAATTTTTTACCTGTAATTCAAAAACAGATAGGAGGTGTCTGACAGAAATAAGAAAATACATCAAACATGTAGCAAATCTCAGTGAAAAGAAAGTGGTGTGTACTTGTGGAACAGAATATGTCACCGAAATTTTATCAGCTGGTTGTCCTAATTATGAGTGCCCGAACTACGGGTCTTTACCTAGAGGCATGCGTAGAATAATAGTATCTGCGGGCGATATAAAGACTAATGAAAAAAGAGGTAAGCTGGTCTTTAAAGAATTGCAATGTAAAGTATGTCAGAAAGTTTCTAAAGTTAGAGCTCTGGAAGATAGACAACCATTAGTTACGCAGTGCGCTAATAAATACTGCCGGAATTTCGAAGGTAAATATAGTGAAAAAACATCTAGTATATTAATAAGGGAGCCAAAACCTGTCTTGGAATCTTCAGTAGAACTTGATGTATTAGATATAGAGACATCTATAGTACAATCCATAGGAGCAGACTGCAATATGGGAGCTGGATTTGCCAAAGAAAGTGCGAAGAGATACCACACAAACTTTAGAGATCAAATTAGGAGTTTCAACCCTCAAGTAGGCCAGTGTATATCTATTAAAAACGTAGGTGGAATATCAGATTTTTTTCTTAATGTCCATTCTTAATGCTGTCTATTGGATATTGTATGCTGCAGGTAGAAAATTAATGGAGAAGGCGAGAAGAAACTCTCTCTTTCATAACCAATTAGAGGCGATATTGATGGTAGATAAAGCCATGTCTGCTTCATTATTGACCTGCTCTATATATTTTCAACACATGGAAGATCCACTGTGTTGTATATTGATGTTGGTATTACATACCTTGTATAGGTGGAAAAATGTTGTAGATATTCTTTTTTGTTTTTCATTGAGTGAAGCTCAATGTGTGCGGCAGATATCCACATGGAATGTGTTGAGTAAGATATTGAGTTACGTAATACCTACCCAAGAGCACAAAGATACTTATAGAGGTATAGCCAGTTCTATGTTAAGAAACCCTAAGACTGAGTCTTTATATAAACCTGTACCTAACAGTTATGTGTGTCTAACGGCAAAAGAAGACAAAGTGTTTTTGCATGAATTATTGTTGGAAATTCAAGAAGGATCAAATCTAAGTTTTAAAAATATAATCTATAGTTACGAAGATGGAGTTTTTGTTTCCTGCAAACATAATTTTTTGAGCTGTCCCTGCTCTGCATGTTCTAGTGTTATATTCCAAGATGATCTTGCTGGCTATTTTAAGCTTATTGTGGCAATACAAGGAGTAGAGCATGAGCTCAAATCTGGATATTACTGTCAGTTGGGTATATTTTCTGGTGTCATTAAGGACGGGGAAATTACTTGGTATATATACAACCTCCGGAGTACTAGTGAAAGGCCCAACGAAATTACTGAACAACCTTGGAGAGAATTGTTGGAAGACCTGCGTCTTAAAACTCCAATTTTTGGTGACAGGATTTATGGACTTAGAGAAATGCTAGATAAGTTGAAAACTCCAGTTAAAGAAGCTGACATAACACTAAATATAGATGATTTTTTTAACAAAGAAGATACCTTTGTTGGAAACTATAAAATATATAATGGCTTAGCTTACAGCACTATAGAGGTTAGAGGCAGCTTCATACATATATTCCGCAGTAGGAAATATAGGGACAAAAAATGTTACAAAGTCCTGGAAACTAGTGATTATTTGGTAATTTCAAGAACTGATATTCCTACTTGTATATATTTGAGACTTGAGAACATCAAACTTTTTGGTGTTAAAAATGGCTTAGCCACCAGTCTATGGCAGAGCGCTTGTATGGCTCACAAGAGAGAGCAGAATACCAAATATGAGAGTATAATATCTAACATACGTAGCATAACGTCTAAGACGGGTAGGAATTATAAATCTCAAAATAATGTAAATTGGTCCCTAATTTCGGTAGATGAAACTGTATGTAGAGTTACAGCGGCACATACTACCTGCGTAGACTGGTATGGAGCAGATAACATAATAGGAGATATAGTTTCTTTAGGCGGCAAGTATTCTGAAATTGTATCTGTGAATACCTTCACAGCGAAATATGAAGGTAAGACTGTGTCATTGAAGATAGAATCCATGCATGATAAATATATTAAAGCTAGTCTCTCTGGCGTAGAAGATCTGAAAGGACTTAGTGGTTATTGTTTTAACTATGAAAATCAAAATTTTGTTTTGACATCTGGGTCTAAGATTGGGGACAAAGCTTATTTATATAGGAACAACAATTCAAAAAATATTTGCACCTCGGAATTAGCTATGTTGGATACTGGGCTTAAGGGATTGAATAAAATAGTTATAGGAGGGTTGGACTCGACTATAATCCGTAGGTCAAACAATGCTACAATAGTAACTAAAAGCCACTATATTAAAGTAGGTCAAATGATGAGCATAGAGAATATTTGTTTGACCTACAACTTATGTTTTGCCTCTAATCAAGTTGAAAACCCTGTATACGAAAAGTTCCTGATTAATGTTGTAAGGAATGCTGGCCAATACAACTGTGTCTTTACTAAAGACAATTATGTATATAATGCACTGGTTAATATATCTAAAGAACAAGAAACTTACAGAATAACCGTTGTATTTAATGATAAGGTGTATCCCGGTGTGTGGCAAGATTTTAAAGGTGTATGGCATTTAGCAGATACGGAAGATTTAGTGATTCCTTACGCACAGTATTTAACTAAAACTATGGTAATATATAGTACATTTGATGGTTCATATGCACCGAGTTTTATAGATAGAGTAGAACAAAAAGATATTAAAAAGACTGATAAGATAACGCAAATTATTAAGAAAGAGAAGATTGTTACTATATTAGCTCACGGTATGGGAAAAGATTTGAATAAAATATCTGCCACTGTTAGCAACTTAACCGATGATGTAGAATTGGTTATAAGTTCTTTGGGATTAGAACAAGAAGCAGAATTGTATTACATAATATCCTATAAAGATACTGATTTTGAACGGATACCTCTGGTTCAAGCTTCTACTAGCAGGAATTATTATGGATTAGAACTTACAGACTACTATAGGGACGTTTCACCACAACACATAGAGGACAGCATAGTGTTAGATCTAGTCAGGTATGAAAGAGGCGAATTAGTGAAAGCAGAAAATAGATTGTACTACATATGTAGTGAAAGAGATAGTTGCTGCCCCTATAAAGAGCCTCTCCAAAGTTTTGTTAAAATTAGTTACGTTAAAACGGAGCTCAACAGTAATACTGTTCTTGTCAGTGCTTTCTTTAAGAACAATAAGGAAGACAAAAAACACACTGCCACTTTGGTAGAGGCTATTGAGGGACTGGTCAAGACTTACGTATATTATAACCTACTTGTTTTTGAGAAAGGATCTTCCATTGTTTCTTCTTGGTTTAGAGAACAGCTTTCCAATGTTTGTGGAGATTTATATAGGCTGTATTCTGATTCTGAAAAGGATTTAGAGCCAATGTATATGTTTCAAGTATCTGGGTCTTTCGATGACTTTGGTACTGAAATACAATACCGTAAACCAATTGTATTGGATGCGGATGAAATTCTTACAGAAGATGATGAACAGAATAATTCTGTGGAATTGGAGCAATTTAAGAAAAAGTGCAATCAGTTGCATTTGTCTAGGTTTTGCTGTCATGTTTTAGGAAGGACTTCTTATGAGGAGTACCATAATGGCAGGGGAAAGAACACTTTTCCTTTACCCAAGTATCTGAGTGATAACATTAATGACTTTAAGGTTTTTTATGATATATGGTGCTTACATTCAGATATTAAACAAATAAGTTATCCTGTAGATTACAGAAGTATGATCACTATTAACACGCACCATGCCAGCGCAAAACCCTACAATGCTTTCATCGAGGTGTCAGAAGATATAACAGGTGTGTACGGGAACTTTGTTAGAATTAACAAAAATATGCTTAAAAATATTTTGGCAATGATAGTACAAGCTAACATAAAGCAATTAGTCTTATATACTGAAAATGCTCATTTGGTAGACATTTTAAATAATCTTATTTCTAATTGGGATTTTACGGAAGATGCCTTGTTGTATAATGTAACTATACATGTTGTAGGATCTCAGTTTGTTGACTTAGACAACTTGACTTATTCACAGTTGGCAAATAAGCGCACAGGATGGGTACAATTTAGGGATGTAAAGATTGTCGAACAAACCACAACAGAATTTCAGTGGACCCGCAGTGCAGATTTTTGGACTACCATAAATTCAGCTGACAAACACACTGTAGAAGGTATAGAGAACAAGCTAGCCCCTAGTCATAATGTTACAGACATAGACCTGGTACCAGAATCTGAGATAGAGAAATGTTTTTCTAAAGATAGCTTTTGGGGAGCCGAACTATGCTTTTTGACAGGTATGGGTAAATGCCATGGCATAGGTAGAGACATGGTCACGTCTTACCATGTGACTAAAGGTAATACGGTATACTATACTAACAGCGACGGTAATGAGGCCTATACTTACAAATTTACTTGTAAGAAAAGTTACAATAGAGTAGATATCTCCAGTTATGGGAACTGGAGACTAGTGCCACCTAAGAAAGGAGATATATACTGCGTTTATGACATTATTAACCACAAAAGATTGTTATGTGTGTGTGAGTATGTAGATCTTCCTACAGACACAGATGAAAGGAAGAAAAGCTTCAACTATTTTGTTCCAGTTAAACTCGACAAGAAGAATAGGACTATCAATAGAATAGACACATGTCCTCTTTTTGGGACATCTGGTTCTCCTATACTTTCTTCAGAAGGAGACATAGTGGGAGTGTTTGGACTATCTTCTATGATAGTTAGTGGTGATTCAGAGAGTAGACTTACTATTAAAACTATACCTAGTATGGATATGCAAGATATAGATTCTTATTTCTCAGAAGCTGCAAATGAAGCCTTGTCAGTTCAGTTGTCTACCGATAGATTTAGGACATTGTTGAGGGCTCCAACTGGCACAGGAAAAACTACAAGATTCCCTATAGAAATAGTTAAGAGGATCAAGTTGGAAGGGATAACACAATTTAGAATATTACTTTGTGAACCCATGAGATTAGCGGCCCAGAATGCTTATGATCAGTTGGTAGCTAGATTGAAGCAGTTGGATATGTTGAGAGATGTGACCATCACTTTGAGAATGGGTAAAGTAGGTGGAGCTGATACTTACGTCACAGATGGGACAGGGGGGATTAGTATAGAAGTTATGACATATGGGAAGGCTAATAGTATATATACAAAAAATTGGCAAGGACAATTACCCCATTTGGTGTTGCTAGATGAATGTCATATGACTAGAGATCCTACCGTTTTATATGGTAGAGGTTACTGGTCTTTACCTAACAGATGTAACACTACTGCAGAATTATTGAGCTCTAAACCTAGAATATGTCTTATATCAGCAACCACAAGGGTAGGATACGGCACTATAGAACTTATGCAAAAGAAAGAACCCGATCCTAATAAATGGTGCACCATTTTTCGATCAACAGCGTGTACGAAGACGTCAGGAGGAACGTTCGAGGCAGAAGGAGAATCAGCCGTTGAAGCGGTCTGATAAGGACACGAGGGTATTATTGGCGAGTTGGAGCTCCCAATAATACAAGCTGTAGTAGCGGCTTTTGCAGTGCACAAAAAGGGTGAGCAAACAAACAAAGTATCAGCACAAGTAATCAACAATTTAAATATATTAGATTCATTTCACAATAGCTGGAACTATTCTGGGTTGATCATTTTTAAATATTCATATAGATAGGTTAATTCAGTTTTTAAAGTGATCATTGTAAAGTAATATGAAGTAAGTTATATAAAGCATATGTATGTTATTTGAAATAATTGAATGAGTTAGGGAGATGTATTGATTCAGTTTAAATTAATATTTGAATAGAAATAATTGTAATAATATTTGGAAATTAGTAATTGTAAAATGATATAAAGTATTGCATTCTTTAACAAAAGAGAAACATTGAACCACTGATTTAGAAAGAACCCGATCCTAATAAATGGTGCATCTATTTATTTATTTATCTAAAATATATTTATAAAAAAATAAATAAGTGGGTAAAATAAGAGGTAATAAATAATACCCTCGTGTCCTTATCAGACCGCTTCAACGGCTGATTCTCCTTCTGCCTCGAACGTTCCTCCTGACGTCTTCGTACACGCTGTTGATCGAAAGATCCCCACCTCTCTTGGGTCGTTGCTTATATTGCCTCGACCTGCCTTGGTAAGTAGGTTGCCCATGCTAGGTAAGCATTTCATCATTTTTTTAATAGTTTCGCAATACCTGTCGCTATTCTGGGTTTCATGTATGGTTCTTACTTAAATTCTATTAATTATTATATATTTCTACTCTAGTATCTATCTAATCCTAACAACTCCGCCGCCCTCGGAGTTGTTAGGATTATTTATTTTTCTAGTAAATAAGATTTCTCTAGCAGAAATGCCTAGAGAAGAGAAAGCCTTTGGGGAAGGGACACCTGAACCAAAAGTTAAAGACTACTTCGAAAGAAGTAGTAAAACAGCGTTTTTAAACGCTACTAGAGTTAGATTAAGAAAACTGCTTAAAGAAGGTGTTGCTATGTCAACGCTGAAAAGAGAGTCTTATATGGATGAAGTATGCGCAAGGATAGTTCATCTTAATTTTTGTGCCAAAATTAGTTCTAGGGGTCAACAAAAACAAATTTTGTCTGAATTGCGTGTTTTTAATAAAATCTTAATCAGACAACAAGAAGAAAGTCGTGCGATAAAGTTGTACAAACTTGAAATGAGTCGTATTAGTGACTTGTTACCGCGAGACAACTGTTATCTACAGAAAGTTAAAAATCGTATAGAAAGGAGTAGGAAGAAGTATAGGATAACTATTGGCACTTGTTTTAAAGACAATTACGTGAACGATAAGGCTGTTGAGTTAACAGAAGTAGACATGGCTAATTTTTACGCTAGGTATGTGCTTCACTTTAAAAAGAACGAACCTGGCTTACATGTAAAGAAGCGCTTTAAAGTAGTGAAAACTATTGAAATTAAACCAATGATCTCACCTCAGTCTTCAGTTAATACAGCTAAGAGTGAAGAAGATAAAAAACAGAGCAAATTGTATTGGCAGCAAAAGCGTAAAGATATGGCTTTACTAAGAAGACACATGTCTGGGATGGCATATATGGCACGTCGTATGAAGCGAATGGGTACAAACCAGTTAGAACCCGAAAAACAGCTAATAAATTTTTATGAAAAAATATACGGAGGTTCTTCTTTTGCGATAAGGGAACAATGCAAAAACATCACACAGGCCGCTCAATTCGACTTGTTAAAGATAAGAACCCCTATACTGAATTATTTGAAGAATAAGTTTACAGATACATCCGAATACCGATCTATGGTTATCAAGACTTGCAAGATGAATTTTGCCCAGGTATTGAATTGTCCAGAAATTGCCCTTAAGAATTGGCAATCTTATATAAGCAAGTGGTCTAACGATAAAAAGTTAGAATATAAACATATTACGAGCGTGAAGGAATATAAAGATAAAATATTGGATAATAGGAGTTCTAGTGATTTAAACGGCATAAGGTTACATGCTGTTAGAAATTTCTCCTCAGCCGAAGTGGAGGATCTTTGTTCTAAATACAAGACTTGGGAAGATTATATTAAATCTAAAGAGGTAGAACAAATGCACTGGAATAAGTATTCTAGTTCTTTCAACGAGAAGAAAAAACATAGGTTTTCTCATATTTCTAGTGTAACTCAGTATAAAGAAGAAATTTCTAAACCTAGATTACCTAGGGTACAGGACCAAGTTGTTACTGTGATTAAACCAATCAACACTACTAATACGATTCATACATCCTATAAACCAGGGCAGCCTTATATAGTGCAAGTGCCACCAAAAAAAGCTATAAGAATTCCTGTAGATGTTTCTGTAGATAAAAGAGTCAGATACGTTCCCATCATAAGAAGAGTTAAAAAAGATATACATGTAGATTATATGGACGAAGATTCCTTCACTAGTAACTTTGGACCGTATACTACACCTATGAATCCAACATTAGAAGATAATTTTCAGGTTTTATCTACAGCGGATATCGACAGTATAGGTGCTGTATTTGATATTTGTGGTTGCAAGAAGAGATTTACGTATTTAAATGCAAGAACTAATGTCATATATCCTAAGCAACTGCTTTGTTGGTGTATAACGAAACCTACTAAAACAACTAGGTTGAATAGACATATTAAAGTAGACCAACCTCAATGTACTTGGACTAGGATTCCAACTAAACACGTGGTTAGAGCTCCTAAGATTTTAGATCCCCCTTTGCCAGAGGTTACCAAAAAGATTTGGGATCAAACTCCTGTATGTGTCGTCGAATTACCTAAAACTTCCGTTAAACAAACTTTAAGTAAAGAAGAGGTAAAAGTTATTGATAGTAGAATACTGGAAGAACGTAAAAAAAACTTTTTAAAAGTAGAAGGGAAATATGATGTAAAAATCTATGTAGGACCTAATTGTATCCCCAAGGCTGAGGTGGCGCAGTTTGCCTCTAGGCATAACACTGTTTCTATCTGCGAAATTCAAGATGCAGATATAGCAGTGATATTATATGAGAGAGATAAAGTAGTGTTTGAAAGACTCATGAAGCTTTATCCTAAAACACAATTTTTTACCTGTAATTCAAAAACAGATAGGAGGTGTCTGACAGAAATAAGAAAATACATCAAACATGTAGCAAATCTCAGTGAAAAGAAAGTGGTGTGTACTTGTGGAACAGAATATGTCACCGAAATTTTATCAGCTGGTTGTCCTAATTATGAGTGCCCGAACTACGGGTCTTTACCTAGAGGCATGCGTAGAATAATAGTATCTGCGGGCGATATAAAGACTAATGAAAAAAGAGGTAAGCTGGTCTTTAAAGAATTGCAATGTAAAGTATGTCAGAAAGTTTCTAAAGTTAGAGCTCTGGAAGATAGACAACCATTAGTTACGCAGTGCGCTAATAAATACTGCCGGAATTTCGAAGGTAAATATAGTGAAAAAACATCTAGTATATTAATAAGGGAGCCAAAACCTGTCTTGGAATCTTCAGTAGAACTTGATGTATTAGATATAGAGACATCTATAGTACAATCCATAGGAGCAGACTGCAATATGGGAGCTGGATTTGCCAAAGAAAGTGCGAAGAGATACCACACAAACTTTAGAGATCAAATTAGGAGTTTCAACCCTCAAGTAGGCCAGTGTATATCTATTAAAAACGTAGGTGGAATATCAGATTTTTTTCTGGTTACAAAACAAAAGAGCTACTTACCCTTTAGCTACGACAAAGACATTATTAAAGCGTTGAATCATTTCAACGTCCTTGCTAAAGGCATGAAAATACATATGCCCCAAATAGAGTGTGGTCTTAATGGACATGTGTGGTCTTCCATTAAGAATATTATAGAGAAAACAGTTACAGAGGTTGATATAACGTGCCATATTTCTAAACGTCTATATAAGCCCTGGAAATATTCAAAGAGAAGGTATGTTAGTTATTCTAACGGAAAACATATTCTGTCCCCTAGGCATACGAAACAAACTAAAGTATTTGGATACGATTTATATAGTGATACTATCGAATCTAAAGAGTTAGTTAAGGCTATTTTGGAAGGCAAATTAGATGCTGCGGTCCGTAATGTTTCTACCTCGAATTTGTGTAAAGGAGATTCAGGCCTTATTCTTAAACGCTCCATCACAGAAGGGGATAATGTACAATGGAAGAAAGGTAGAACTGATGACTATTGTTACGTTTGTGGTGTGGATCAAAATGGTATAATAAGAAATGGATTAATATGGGATGATTGCTTGAACACCAAGGTGTGGTGGCAAGATAAAGAAGATAAAGGTATGATTGAAAAAACCGCAGACGCCATTAATGATTTGGCTAGCAAATTTGGAAGTACTCTTAGTCTCTCCAAAGAAGCAAAAGGAGAAGACAAGAAAACTGGAGCAATCTCTAAGAAACCTAGGATGTCTAGAAGAGATAAAGAAACAGCCTTTGATAGGGCTGTTAATACAGTAGCTAAACAAGAGGGGCCTTTGCGAGATGCTAAAGCTGTTATGCAAAGTTTAGCCGCGAAACAGGATATAATCCAGAATGTGAAAGAAGGATACAACATGAGAGACGCCAACAAATACCTTAGAGAACAGAGGAGTAGTAGAACTCGAAATAGATCTAGAAGTGCTTCTAGACAACGTAACACTTCTAGAAATAGGTCTAGGCAGAGAAGACCCTCCAGAAATAGGAGTAGTAGCCGCAACAGGAGTAGGGTTAGAGGAGGAAGTAGAAGTAGAAATAACAGTAGAAGCCGAACGATAGTAATTGAAAGAAGTAAAACCTTTAAGCAAAAATGGTCTTATGTTTTCTTAATATTACTTTTTTTGTTGACAACAGTTTTTTCAGCTTCAGTGTCTATAAATGTTGAAGATCAAATCACTGTAGTAAAACAAACAGTAGACGACCAGAGTATACTTTTGAATGGTTTGTGGAGAGATGCCACCAAACGAAATGTAACATATAACAACATGATTCGAAGGTGGGAAGAATGCCAAGAAGCCTTGAATAAATGTCATTTATTAATAAGTACTGCTGTCAAAACAGACTCTGCTATTCCCCGAAAGATGGAGAAGAAAGCAGAAGATTTACAACATAGAATAAAGAAGCTTATGTCAGAATATGAGTTAGTGATAAGTACGCATAAGCAACAGTTTTTAGACATTATACACCATATCGGAAGAATGGAAGTTAATTTGCGTAATATACTATTGAAACTCAAGAGCAATACTGAAAAAATTAAACATATAAACTCATTATTGGTAAGTATGTCTCAAGAACCAGAAGATCAGGGAACTATGAGTTTATATGATTTTAATATAACATATTTGTTGGATAGGCAAGAGAATCTTACCAACACCATAGACTTAGTACTCAATGATCAAGAAGAAAACATTCCTATTAGAACGAAGCGAAGCTTGGAGGACAATGTTTGTCCAACCAGAAATTACCTAGGCCAAAAAAGTAGTATGGAGTGTTGTAGTAAGAGTACGATAAATTGCGTTTTATTGAAAACTTCTCAAAATTGTGTTTCTAACAGTACCGAAAAGTACTTAGGGCCATCTACTTTTGGTTGCCAAAAGGCTTATACGAAAAGCTTTTATCAACTTAATGGCAAACCAGCTATAGTAAAATCCTTCACAAATGAAACCACCGGCTGCAATATACAATGCTTACCCACACAATTAGCAGTGGATATATTGTTTGACCAAGGAATTTATACTGGTTGTATTTGTCCTTTTATAGGTAAATTATTTTCAGACGTTACAATAGAAATATTAGCAAGCCCGCAGAAGAGAAGCATAACTATACTTAGAAAACGTACTGAGATGACAATAGGTAGTGAAAAATACATTTTCACAAATAAGATAGAATTCGCTAGATATTGTTGCGCCAGTTTTGTATTAGCAGACACTATAAAAGAGGTAAGTTTAAAGTCTCACATGTGTGGCTGTAAAATGCCAAAAGAACACATAATATTGGATAAATACACCAAACGAAGCATGAGCAATGTTTTATATTATTTTGGTTTGTGGAGCTTAGGATTGTTGATATCAGTAAAATTCAATATGGAAACAATATATGTATTTTTGACCATTGTCACACTTGTAGTGTCGGGAGTCAATGGTATGTCATGTTCTTCTGAAAACCTCAAACTTGTGTACACTACAACCGATGGAGACATGAGTACAGCTTACATGAATTTAGATGTGGGTTCTTGTTTTAAAATAAAATCTGTTACATATAGAGTGAAAGAAATAAGTAGTGTTTATGGATATCAATATGTCACTAGTATACCAGAATATTGGCACGAACTGTGTGCACCGGGCTTTTATCAGTGTTATGCTTCACCAGAAACTTTTGAAGGAGATGTAGAATGTAAGAAAGCTTGCAATGATAAGAAAGGGGTATATGCTAAATATAATAGTGTATCTTCTGGTTACTGGGGAGACCCTTGTGCTCTCACTAGCGTGGGTACTATATACAAAAGTATATGTTTACTGGCTAAATTGGAAGAGATGGTACATATATTTGAAAGAACCATGCTACCTTACGCTAACACAGTAGTTTTTGAGACAGACGCAGATGGTGAAATATCTGAAATTATTGTAGAGGTTGGCACAGATATTGTTGATAAAATAGTTTCTATTACATCTCTTGAGATGTCTGAAGCTACAGTTCCTTATACTATATTTAGACACTCTAACATGAGTACTTGTGCTAATACAAGAGTAGACACTACTGGCATGTGTACTAGCGTAAACCTCCAAGATATCGAATTTTCTGATCAAGGGTGTTTGAATATTAGGTTTGAACCTAATGTAGAAGCTAAGTCTGTTACAGTAGAATATAGTGATAAAATGGGAGCTAATATAGTAGCTAAATCTGTACAATGCAACTTAGAGAATATCACATTAGAAGGCTCTAGTATAACTGCAGTAGTCCAACACAAAGCTGCCCGCGCTACAGTACATGCGAGAAATATAGAAAGTGAAAAGGTGCTTGCATGTAACAATATAAATGCTATTAAGCATGTAGTATCTAAAGGGAAAAGTAGTTATTGGTCTTCTACCAAGGTCACAATAAGTGGCAATGTAGACGTCAAGTGCCTATTAATTATAGACCCTAGCCCTTGTTATAGCGTTACCAGTCAGAGAAAAATTGTACATGACAACTTTGAGGTATCTTTTGAAATTGTTTGTGCTTCCCCTATGGTTACCAATATAAGCAGTCCTATCTTCTGGTAATATAGTAGTTAAAACCGGCGCATTGACCACCTCATTTGAATTTGCCTTAGAAAAATATACCACAAAACTTGTAGGTTTCCTAACTGAGAGGACTACTGGAGGTTTCGACTTCATTAATTTCAACAAATTGTTCTCTATAAATATAGCTGAATATTTATATAGGGCTATAAAGGCTCTAGTGGGTTTGGTGTTACTATTTGTTGCATTTAGATTTTTGTTATATGGTAATATCATAGGGCTGACTATAACAATAGGAATTATGGGAGTTTTTTACTCAATATTCGCAGTGCAGGCTATTGAAACACTAGAGGTTGAGCACTTCAACTGCACTTGGGATTTAACTATCTGTGCTATAGCCTTTATATATTTAATTTTCCTTAAAAAGAACTATGCCATAGTGATATATGGCACTATTGCTACTATACTTATGAGTAAGATAAAGAACGTTATTAAGAATGACATAATACTTCTTGGTATATTCTCAATAGTGCAGTTTACTTGTTTTTTCAGCAATAGTAATATTAGTATGTTGTCCATTCTTAATGCTGTCTATTGGATATTGTATGCTGCAGGTAGAAAATTAATGGAGAAGGCGAGAAGAAACTCTCTCTTTCATAACCAATTAGAGGCGATATTGATGGTAGATAAAGCCATGTCTGCTTCATTATTGACCTGCTCTATATATTTTCAACACATGGAAGATCCACTGTGTTGTATATTGATGTTGGTATTACATACCTTGTATAGGTGGAAAAATGTTGTAGATATTCTTTTTTGTTTTTCATTGAGTGAAGCTCAATGTGTGCGGCAGATATCCACATGGAATGTGTTGAGTAAGATATTGAGTTACGTAATACCTACCCAAGAGCACAAAGATACTTATAGAGGTATAGCCAGTTCTATGTTAAGAAACCCTAAGACTGAGTCTTTATATAAACCTGTACCTAACAGTTATGTGTGTCTAACGGCAAAAGAAGACAAAGTGTTTTTGCATGAATTATTGTTGGAAATTCAAGAAGGATCAAATCTAAGTTTTAAAAATATAATCTATAGTTACGAAGATGGAGTTTTTGTTTCCTGCAAACATAATTTTTTGAGCTGTCCCTGCTCTGCATGTTCTAGTGTTATATTCCAAGATGATCTTGCTGGCTATTTTAAGCTTATTGTGGCAATACAAGGAGTAGAGCATGAGCTCAAGTCTGGATATTACTGTCAGTTGGGTATATTTTCTGGTGTCATTAAGGACGGGGAAATTACTTGGTATATATACAACCTCCGGAGTACTAGTGAAAGGCCCAACGAAATTACTGAACAACCTTGGAGAGAATTGTTGGAAGACCTGCGTCTTAAAACTCCAATTTTTGGTGACAGGATTTATGGACTTAGAGAAATGCTAGATAAGTTGAAAACTCCAGTTAAAGAAGCTGACATAACACTAAATATAGATGATTTTTTTAACAAAGAAGATACCTTTGTTGGAAACTATAAAATATATAATGGCTTAGCTTACAGCACTATAGAGGTTAGAGGCAGCTTCATACATATATTCCGCAGTAGGAAATATAGGGACAAAAAATGTTACAAAGTCCTGGAAACTAGTGATTATTTGGTAATTTCAAGAACTGATATTCCTACTTGTATATATTTGAGACTTGAGAACATCAAACTTTTTGGTGTTAAAAATGGCTTAGCCACCAGTCTATGGCAGAGCGCTTGTATGGCTCACAAGAGAGAGCAGAATACCAAATATGAGAGTATAATATCTAACATACGTAGCATAACGTCTAAGACGGGTAGGAATTATAAATCTCAAAATAATGTAAATTGGTCCCTAATTTCGGTAGATGAAACTGTATGTAGAGTTACAGCGGCACATACTACCTGCGTAGACTGGTATGGAGCAGATAACATAATAGGAGATATAGTTTCTTTAGGCGGCAAGTATTCTGAAATTGTATCTGTGAATACCTTCACAGCGAAATATGAAGGTAAGACTGTGTCATTGAAGATAGAATCCATGCATGATAAATATATTAAAGCTAGTCTCTCTGGCGTAGAAGATCTGAAAGGACTTAGTGGTTATTGTTTTAACTATGAAAATCAAAATTTTGTTTTGACATCTGGGTCTAAGATTGGGGACAAAGCTTATTTATATAGGAACAACAATTCAAAAAATATTTGCACCTCGGAATTAGCTATGTTGGATACTGGGCTTAAGGGATTGAATAAAATAGTTATAGGAGGGTTGGACTCGACTATAATCCGTAGGTCAAACAATGCTACAATAGTAACTAAAAGCCACTATATTAAAGTAGGTCAAATGATGAGCATAGAGAATATTTGTTTGACCTACAACTTATGTTTTGCCTCTAATCAAGTTGAAAACCCTGTATACGAAAAGTTCCTGATTAATGTTGTAAGGAATGCTGGCCAATACAACTGTGTCTTTACTAAAGACAATTATGTATATAATGCACTGGTTAATATATCTAAAGAACAAGAAACTTACAGAATAACCGTTGTATTTAATGATAAGGTGTATCCCGGTGTGTGGCAAGATTTTAAAGGTGTATGGCATTTAGCAGATACGGAAGATTTAGTGATTCCTTACGCACAGTATTTAACTAAAACTATGGTAATATATAGTACATTTGATGGTTCATATGCACCGAGTTTTATAGATAGAGTAGAACAAAAAGATATTAAAAAGACTGATAAGATAACGCAAATTATTAAGAAAGAGAAGATTGTTACTATATTAGCTCACGGTATGGGAAAAGATTTGAATAAAATATCTGCCACTGTTAGCAACTTAACCGATGATGTAGAATTGGTTATAAGTTCTTTGGGATTAGAACAAGAAGCAGAATTGTATTACATAATATCCTATAAAGATACTGATTTTGAACGGATACCTCTGGTTCAAGCTTCTACTAGCAGGAATTATTATGGATTAGAACTTACAGACTACTATAGGGACGTTTCACCACAACACATAGAGGACAGCATAGTGTTAGATCTAGTCAGGTATGAAAGAGGCGAATTAGTGAAAGCAGAAAATAGATTGTACTACATATGTAGTGAAAGAGATAGTTGCTGCCCCTATAAAGAGCCTCTCCAAAGTTTTGTTAAAATTAGTTACGTTAAAACGGAGCTCAACAGTAATACTGTTCTTGTCAGTGCTTTCTTTAAGAACAATAAGGAAGACAAAAAACACACTGCCACTTTGGTAGAGGCTATTGAGGGACTGGTCAAGACTTACGTATATTATAACCTACTTGTTTTTGAGAAAGGATCTTCCATTGTTTCTTCTTGGTTTAGAGAACAGCTTTCCAATGTTTGTGGAGATTTATATAGGCTGTATTCTGATTCTGAAAAGGATTTAGAGCCAATGTATATGTTTCAAGTATCTGGGTCTTTCGATGACTTTGGTACTGAAATACAATACCGTAAACCAATTGTATTGGATGCGGATGAAATTCTTACAGAAGATGATGAACAGAATAATTCTGTGGAATTGGAGCAATTTAAGAAAAAGTGCAATCAGTTGCATTTGTCTAGGTTTTGCTGTCATGTTTTAGGAAGGACTTCTTATGAGGAGTACCATAATGGCAGGGGAAAGAACACTTTTCCTTTACCCAAGTATCTGAGTGATAACATTAATGACTTTAAGGTTTTTTATGATATATGGTGCTTACATTCAGATATTAAACAAATAAGTTATCCTGTAGATTACAGAAGTATGATCACTATTAACACGCACCATGCCAGCGCAAAACCCTACAATGCTTTCATCGAGGTGTCAGAAGATATAACAGGTGTGTACGGGAACTTTGTTAGAATTAACAAAAATATGCTTAAAAATATTTTGGCAATGATAGTACAAGCTAACATAAAGCAATTAGTCTTATATACTGAAAATGCTCATTTGGTAGACATTTTAAATAATCTTATTTCTAATTGGGATTTTACGGAAGATGCCTTGTTGTATAATGTAACTATACATGTTGTAGGATCTCAGTTTGTTGACTTAGACAACTTGACTTATTCACAGTTGGCAAATAAGCGCACAGGATGGGTACAATTTAGGGATGTAAAGATTGTCGAACAAACCACAACAGAATTTCAGTGGACCCGCAGTGCAGATTTTTGGACTACCATAAATTCAGCTGACAAACACACTGTAGAAGGTATAGAGAACAAGCTAGCCCCTAGTCATAATGTTACAGACATAGACCTGGTACCAGAATCTGAGATAGAGAAATGTTTTTCTAAAGATAGCTTTTGGGGAGCCGAACTATGCTTTTTGACAGGTATGGGTAAATGCCATGGCATAGGTAGAGACATGGTCACGTCTTACCATGTGACTAAAGGTAATACGGTATACTATACTAACAGCGACGGTAATGAGGCCTATACTTACAAATTTACTTGTAAGAAAAGTTACAATAGAGTAGATATCTCCAGTTATGGGAACTGGAGACTAGTGCCACCTAAGAAAGGAGATATATACTGCGTTTATGACATTATTAACCACAAAAGATTGTTATGTGTGTGTGAGTATGTAGATCTTCCTACAGACACAGATGAAAGGAAGAAAAGCTTCAACTATTTTGTTCCAGTTAAACTCGACAAGAAGAATAGGACTATCAATAGAATAGACACATGTCCTCTTTTTGGGACATCTGGTTCTCCTATACTTTCTTCAGAAGGAGACATAGTGGGAGTGTTTGGACTATCTTCTATGATAGTTAGTGGTGATTCAGAGAGTAGACTTACTATTAAAACTATACCTAGTATGGATATGCAAGATATAGATTCTTATTTCTCAGAAGCTGCAAATGAAGCCTTGTCAGTTCAGTTGTCTACCGATAGATTTAGGACATTGTTGAGGGCTCCAACTGGCACAGGAAAAACTACAAGATTCCCTATAGAAATAGTTAAGAGGATCAAGTTGGAAGGGATAACACAATTTAGAATATTACTTTGTGAACCCATGAGATTAGCGGCCCAGAATGCTTATGATCAGTTGGTAGCTAGATTGAAGCAGTTGGATATGTTGAGAGATGTGACCATCACTTTGAGAATGGGTAAAGTAGGTGGAGCTGATACTTACGTCACAGATGGGACAGGGGGGATTAGTATAGAAGTTATGACATATGGGAAGGCTAATAGTATATATACAAAAAATTGGCAAGGACAATTACCCCATTTGGTGTTGCTAGATGAATGTCATATGACTAGAGATCCTACCGTTTTATATGGTAGAGGTTACTGGTCTTTACCTAACAGATGTAACACTACTGCAGAATTATTGAGCTCTAAACCTAGAATATGTCTTATATCAGCAACCACAAGGGTAGGATACGGCACTATAGAACTTATGCAAAAGAAAGAACCCGATCCTAATAAATGGTGCACCATTTTTCGATCAACAGCGTGTACGAAGACGTCAGGAGGAACGTTCGAGGCAGAAGGAGAATCAGCCGTTGAAGCGGTCTGATAAGGACACGAGGGTATTATTGGCGAGTTGGAGCTCCCAATAATACAAGCTGTAGTAGCGGCTTTTGCAGTGCACAAAAAGGGTGAGCAAACAAACAAAGTATCAGCACAAGTAATCAACAATTTAAATATATTAGATTCATTTCACAATAGCTGGAACTATTCTGGGTTGATCATTTTTAAATATTCATATAGATAGGTTAATTCAGTTTTTAAAGTGATCATTGTAAAGTAATATGAAGTAAGTTATATAAAGCATATGTATGTTATTTGAAATAATTGAATGAGTTAGGGAGATGTATTGATTCAGTTTAAATTAATATTTGAATAGAAATAATTGTAATAATATTTGGAAATTAGTAATTGTAAAATGATATAAAGTATTGCATTCTTTAACAAAAGAGAAACATTGAACCACTGATTTAGAAAGAACCCGATCCTAATAAATGGTGCATCTATTTATTTATTTATCTAAAATATATTTATAAAAAAATAAATAAGTGGGTAAAATAAGAGGTAATAAATAATACCCTCGTGTCCTTATCAGACCGCTTCAACGGCTGATTCTCCTTCTGCCTCGAACGTTCCTCCTGACGTCTTCGTACACGCTGTTGATCGAAAAATCCCCACCTCTCTTGGGTCGTTGCTTATATTGCCTCGACCTGCCTTGGTAAGTAGGTTGCCCATGCTAGGTAAGCATTTCATCATTTTTTTAATAGTTTCGCAATACCTGTCGCTATTCTGGGTTTCATGTATGGTTCTTACTTAAATTCTATTAATTATTATATATTTCTACTCTAGTATCTATCTAATCCTAACAACTCCGCCGCCCTCGGAGTTGTTAGGATTATTTATTTTTCTAGTAAATAAGATTTCTCTAGCAGAAATGCCTAGAGAAGAGAAAGCCTTTGGGGAAGGGACACCTGAACCAAAAGTTAAAGACTACTTCGAAAGAAGTAGTAAAACAGCGTTTTTAAACGCTACTAGAGTTAGATTAAGAAAACTGCTTAAAGAAGGTGTTGCTATGTCAACGCTGAAAAGAGAGTCTTATATGGATGAAGTATGCGCAAGGATAGTTCATCTTAATTTTTGTGCCAAAATTAGTTCTAGGGGTCAACAAAAACAAATTTTGTCTGAATTGCGTGTTTTTAATAAAATCTTAATCAGACAACAAGAAGAAAGTCGTGCGATAAAGTTGTACAAACTTGAAATGAGTCGTATTAGTGACTTGTTACCGCGAGACAACTGTTATCTACAGAAAGTTAAAAATCGTATAGAAAGGAGTAGGAAGAAGTATAGGATAACTATTGGCACTTGTTTTAAAGACAATTACGTGAACGATAAGGCTGTTGAGTTAACAGAAGTAGACATGGCTAATTTTTACGCTAGGTATGTGCTTCACTTTAAAAAGAACGAACCTGGCTTACATGTAAAGAAGCGCTTTAAAGTAGTGAAAACTATTGAAATTAAACCAATGATCTCACCTCAGTCTTCAGTTAATACAGCTAAGAGTGAAGAAGATAAAAAACAGAGCAAATTGTATTGGCAGCAAAAGCGTAAAGATATGGCTTTACTAAGAAGACACATGTCTGGGATGGCATATATGGCACGTCGTATGAAGCGAATGGGTACAAACCAGTTAGAACCCGAAAAACAGCTAATAAATTTTTATGAAAAAATATACGGAGGTTCTTCTTTTGCGATAAGGGAACAATGCAAAAACATCACACAGGCCGCTCAATTCGACTTGTTAAAGATAAGAACCCCTATACTGAATTATTTGAAGAATAAGTTTACAGATACATCCGAATACCGATCTATGGTTATCAAGACTTGCAAGATGAATTTTGCCCAGGTATTGAATTGTCCAGAAATTGCCCTTAAGAATTGGCAATCTTATATAAGCAAGTGGTCTAACGATAAAAAGTTAGAATATAAACATATTACGAGCGTGAAGGAATATAAAGATAAAATATTGGATAATAGGAGTTCTAGTGATTTAAACGGCATAAGGTTACATGCTGTTAGAAATTTCTCCTCAGCCGAAGTGGAGGATCTTTGTTCTAAATACAAGACTTGGGAAGATTATATTAAATCTAAAGAGGTAGAACAAATGCACTGGAATAAGTATTCTAGTTCTTTCAACGAGAAGAAAAAACATAGGTTTTCTCATATTTCTAGTGTAACTCAGTATAAAGAAGAAATTTCTAAACCTAGATTACCTAGGGTACAGGACCAAGTTGTTACTGTGATTAAACCAATCAACACTACTAATACGATTCATACATCCTATAAACCAGGGCAGCCTTATATAGTGCAAGTGCCACCAAAAAAAGCTATAAGAATTCCTGTAGATGTTTCTGTAGATAAAAGAGTCAGATACGTTCCCATCATAAGAAGAGTTAAAAAAGATATACATGTAGATTATATGGACGAAGATTCCTTCACTAGTAACTTTGGACCGTATACTACACCTATGAATCCAACATTAGAAGATAATTTTCAGGTTTTATCTACAGCGGATATCGACAGTATAGGTGCTGTATTTGATATTTGTGGTTGCAAGAAGAGATTTACGTATTTAAATGCAAGAACTAATGTCATATATCCTAAGCAACTGCTTTGTTGGTGTATAACGAAACCTACTAAAACAACTAGGTTGAATAGACATATTAAAGTAGACCAACCTCAATGTACTTGGACTAGGATTCCAACTAAACACGTGGTTAGAGCTCCTAAGATTTTAGATCCCCCTTTGCCAGAGGTTACCAAAAAGATTTGGGATCAAACTCCTGTATGTGTCGTCGAATTACCTAAAACTTCCGTTAAACAAACTTTAAGTAAAGAAGAGGTAAAAGTTATTGATAGTAGAATACTGGAAGAACGTAAAAAAAACTTTTTAAAAGTAGAAGGGAAATATGATGTAAAAATCTATGTAGGACCTAATTGTATCCCCAAGGCTGAGGTGGCGCAGTTTGCCTCTAGGCATAACACTGTTTCTATCTGCGAAATTCAAGATGCAGATATAGCAGTGATATTATATGAGAGAGATAAAGTAGTGTTTGAAAGACTCATGAAGCTTTATCCTAAAACACAATTTTTTACCTGTAATTCAAAAACAGATAGGAGGTGTCTGACAGAAATAAGAAAATACATCAAACATGTAGCAAATCTCAGTGAAAAGAAAGTGGTGTGTACTTGTGGAACAGAATATGTCACCGAAATTTTATCAGCTGGTTGTCCTAATTATGAGTGCCCGAACTACGGGTCTTTACCTAGAGGCATGCGTAGAATAATAGTATCTGCGGGCGATATAAAGACTAATGAAAAAAGAGGTAAGCTGGTCTTTAAAGAATTGCAATGTAAAGTATGTCAGAAAGTTTCTAAAGTTAGAGCTCTGGAAGATAGACAACCATTAGTTACGCAGTGCGCTAATAAATACTGCCGGAATTTCGAAGGTAAATATAGTGAAAAAACATCTAGTATATTAATAAGGGAGCCAAAACCTGTCTTGGAATCTTCAGTAGAACTTGATGTATTAGATATAGAGACATCTATAGTACAATCCATAGGAGCAGACTGCAATATGGGAGCTGGATTTGCCAAAGAAAGTGCGAAGAGATACCACACAAACTTTAGAGATCAAATTAGGAGTTTCAACCCTCAAGTAGGCCAGTGTATATCTATTAAAAACGTAGGTGGAATATCAGATTTTTTTCTGGTTACAAAACAAAAGAGCTACTTACCCTTTAGCTACGACAAAGACATTATTAAAGCGTTGAATCATTTCAACGTCCTTGCTAAAGGCATGAAAATACATATGCCCCAAATAGAGTGTGGTCTTAATGGACATGTGTGGTCTTCCATTAAGAATATTATAGAGAAAACAGTTACAGAGGTTGATATAACGTGCCATATTTCTAAACGTCTATATAAGCCCTGGAAATATTCAAAGAGAAGGTATGTTAGTTATTCTAACGGAAAACATATTCTGTCCCCTAGGCATACGAAACAAACTAAAGTATTTGGATACGATTTATATAGTGATACTATCGAATCTAAAGAGTTAGTTAAGGCTATTTTGGAAGGCAAATTAGATGCTGCGGTCCGTAATGTTTCTACCTCGAATTTGTGTAAAGGAGATTCAGGCCTTATTCTTAAACGCTCCATCACAGAAGGGGATAATGTACAATGGAAGAAAGGTAGAACTGATGACTATTGTTACGTTTGTGGTGTGGATCAAAATGGTATAATAAGAAATGGATTAATATGGGATGATTGCTTGAACACCAAGGTGTGGTGGCAAGATAAAGAAGATAAAGGTATGATTGAAAAAACCGCAGACGCCATTAATGATTTGGCTAGCAAATTTGGAAGTACTCTTAGTCTCTCCAAAGAAGCAAAAGGAGAAGACAAGAAAACTGGAGCAATCTCTAAGAAACCTAGGATGTCTAGAAGAGATAAAGAAACAGCCTTTGATAGGGCTGTTAATACAGTAGCTAAACAAGAGGGGCCTTTGCGAGATGCTAAAGCTGTTATGCAAAGTTTAGCCGCGAAACAGGATATAATCCAGAATGTGAAAGAAGGATACAACATGAGAGACGCCAACAAATACCTTAGAGAACAGAGGAGTAGTAGAACTCGAAATAGATCTAGAAGTGCTTCTAGACAACGTAACACTTCTAGAAATAGGTCTAGGCAGAGAAGACCCTCCAGAAATAGGAGTAGTAGCCGCAACAGGAGTAGGGTTAGAGGAGGAAGTAGAAGTAGAAATAACAGTAGAAGCCGAACGATAGTAATTGAAAGAAGTAAAACCTTTAAGCAAAAATGGTCTTATGTTTTCTTAATATTACTTTTTTTGTTGACAACAGTTTTTTCAGCTTCAGTGTCTATAAATGTTGAAGATCAAATCACTGTAGTAAAACAAACAGTAGACGACCAGAGTATACTTTTGAATGGTTTGTGGAGAGATGCCACCAAACGAAATGTAACATATAACAACATGATTCGAAGGTGGGAAGAATGCCAAGAAGCCTTGAATAAATGTCATTTATTAATAAGTACTGCTGTCAAAACAGACTCTGCTATTCCCCGAAAGATGGAGAAGAAAGCAGAAGATTTACAACATAGAATAAAGAAGCTTATGTCAGAATATGAGTTAGTGATAAGTACGCATAAGCAACAGTTTTTAGACATTATACACCATATCGGAAGAATGGAAGTTAATTTGCGTAATATACTATTGAAACTCAAGAGCAATACTGAAAAAATTAAACATATAAACTCATAATTGGTAAGTATGTCTCAAGAACCAGAAGATCAGGGAACTATGAGTTTATATGATTTTAATATAACATATTTGTTGGATAGGCAAGAGAATCTTACCAACACCATAGACTTAGTACTCAATGATCAAGAAGAAAACATTCCTATTAGAACGAAGCGAAGCTTGGAGGACAATGTTTGTCCAACCA
Organism: Aphrophora alni; assembly: GCA_963513935.1. NCBI lineage: Eukaryota > Metazoa > Arthropoda > Insecta > Hemiptera > Aphrophoridae > Aphrophora > Aphrophora alni. The sequence goes on along the minus strand of OY740773.1, from coordinate 47,763,117 downwards.
GAAATTACCTAGGCCAAAAAAGTAGTATGGAGTGTTGTAGTAAGAGTACGATAAATTGCGTTTTATTGAAAACTTCTCAAAATTGTGTTTCTAACAGTACCGAAAAGTACTTAGGGCCATCTACTTTTGGTTGCCAAAAGGCTTATACGAAAAGCTTTTATCAACTTAATGGCAAACCAGCTATAGTAAAATCCTTCACAAATGAAACCACCGGCTGCAATATACAATGCTTACCCACACAATTAGCAGTGGATATATTGTTTGACCAAGGAATTTATACTGGTTGTATTTGTCCTTTTATAGGTAAATTATTTTCAGACGTTACAATAGAAATATTAGCAAGCCCGCAGAAGAGAAGCATAACTATACTTAGAAAACGTACTGAGATGACAATAGGTAGTGAAAAATACATTTTCACAAATAAGATAGAATTCGCTAGATATTGTTGCGCCAGTTTTGTATTAGCAGACACTATAAAAGAGGTAAGTTTAAAGTCTCACATGTGTGGCTGTAAAATGCCAAAAGAACACATAATATTGGATAAATACACCAAACGAAGCATGAGCAATGTTTTATATTATTTTGGTTTGTGGAGCTTAGGATTGTTGATATCAGTAAAATTCAATATGGAAACAATATATGTATTTTTGACCATTGTCACACTTGTAGTGTCGGGAGTCAATGGTATGTCATGTTCTTCTGAAAACCTCAAACTTGTGTACACTACAACCGATGGAGACATGAGTACAGCTTACATGAATTTAGATGTGGGTTCTTGTTTTAAAATAAAATCTGTTACATATAGAGTGAAAGAAATAAGTAGTGTTTATGGATATCAATATGTCACTAGTATACCAGAATATTGGCACGAACTGTGTGCACCGGGCTTTTATCAGTGTTATGCTTCACCAGAAACTTTTGAAGGAGATGTAGAATGTAAGAAAGCTTGCAATGATAAGAAAGGGGTATATGCTAAATATAATAGTGTATCTTCTGGTTACTGGGGAGACCCTTGTGCTCTCACTAGCGTGGGTACTATATACAAAAGTATATGTTTACTGGCTAAATTGGAAGAGATGGTACATATATTTGAAAGAACCATGCTACCTTACGCTAACACAGTAGTTTTTGAGACAGACGCAGATGGTGAAATATCTGAAATTATTGTAGAGGTTGGCACAGATATTGTTGATAAAATAGTTTCTATTACATCTCTTGAGATGTCTGAAGCTACAGTTCCTTATACTATATTTAGACACTCTAACATGAGTACTTGTGCTAATACAAGAGTAGACACTACTGGCATGTGTACTAGCGTAAACCTCCAAGATATCGAATTTTCTGATCAAGGGTGTTTGAATATTAGGTTTGAACCTAATGTAGAAGCTAAGTCTGTTACAGTAGAATATAGTGATAAAATGGGAGCTAATATAGTAGCTAAATCTGTACAATGCAACTTAGAGAATATCACATTAGAAGGCTCTAGTATAACTGCAGTAGTCCAACACAAAGCTGCCCGCGCTACAGTACATGCGAGAAATATAGAAAGTGAAAAGGTGCTTGCATGTAACAATATAAATGCTATTAAGCATGTAGTATCTAAAGGGAAAAGTAGTTATTGGTCTTCTACCAAGGTCACAATAAGTGGCAATGTAGACGTCAAGTGCCTATTAATTATAGACCCTAGCCCTTGTTATAGCGTTACCAGTCAGAGAAAAATTGTACATGACAACTTTGAGGTATCTTTTGAAATTGTTTGTGCTTCCCCTATGGTTACCAATATAAGCATAGTCCTATCTTCTGGTAATATAGTAGTTAAAACCGGCGCATTGACCACCTCATTTGAATTTGCCTTAGAAAAATATACCACAAAACTTGTAGGTTTCCTAACTGAGAGGACTACTGGAGGTTTCGACTTCATTAATTTCAACAAATTGTTCTCTATAAATATAGCTGAATATTTATATAGGGCTATAAAGGCTCTAGTGGGTTTGGTGTTACTATTTGTTGCATTTAGATTTTTGTTATATGGTAATATCATAGGGCTGACTATAACAATAGGAATTATGGGAGTTTTTTACTCAATATTCGCAGTGCAGGCTATTGAAACACTAGAGGTTGAGCACTTCAACTGCACTTGGGATTTAACTATCTGTGCTATAGCCTTTATATATTTAATTTTCCTTAAAAAGAACTATGCCATAGTGATATATGGCACTATTGCTACTATACTTATGAGTAAGATAAAGAACGTTATTAAGAATGACATAATACTTCTTGGTATATTCTCAATAGTGCAGTTTACTTGTTTTTTCAGCAATAGTAATATTAGTATGTTGTCCATTCTTAATGCTGTCTATTGGATATTGTATGCTGCAGGTAGAAAATTAATGGAGAAGGCGAGAAGAAACTCTCTCTTTCATAACCAATTAGAGGCGATATTGATGGTAGATAAAGCCATGTCTGCTTCATTATTGACCTGCTCTATATATTTTCAACACATGGAAGATCCACTGTGTTGTATATTGATGTTGGTATTACATACCTTGTATAGGTGGAAAAATGTTGTAGATATTCTTTTTTGTTTTTCATTGAGTGAAGCTCAATGTGTGCGGCAGATATCCACATGGAATGTGTTGAGTAAGATATTGAGTTACGTAATACCTACCCAAGAGCACAAAGATACTTATAGAGGTATAGCCAGTTCTATGTTAAGAAACCCTAAGACTGAGTCTTTATATAAACCTGTACCTAACAGTTATGTGTGTCTAACGGCAAAAGAAGACAAAGTGTTTTTGCATGAATTATTGTTGGAAATTCAAGAAGGATCAAATCTAAGTTTTAAAAATATAATCTATAGTTACGAAGATGGAGTTTTTGTTTCCTGCAAACATAATTTTTTGAGCTGTCCCTGCTCTGCATGTTCTAGTGTTATATTCCAAGATGATCTTGCTGGCTATTTTAAGCTTATTGTGGCAATACAAGGAGTAGAGCATGAGCTCAAGTCTGGATATTACTGTCAGTTGGGTATATTTTCTGGTGTCATTAAGGACGGGGAAATTACTTGGTATATATACAACCTCCGGAGTACTAGTGAAAGGCCCAACGAAATTACTGAACAACCTTGGAGAGAATTGTTGGAAGACCTGCGTCTTAAAACTCCAATTTTTGGTGACAGGATTTATGGACTTAGAGAAATGCTAGATAAGTTGAAAACTCCAGTTAAAGAAGCTGACATAACACTAAATATAGATGATTTTTTTAACAAAGAAGATACCTTTGTTGGAAACTATAAAATATATAATGGCTTAGCTTACAGCACTATAGAGGTTAGAGGCAGCTTCATACATATATTCCGCAGTAGGAAATATAGGGACAAAAAATGTTACAAAGTCCTGGAAACTAGTGATTATTTGGTAATTTCAAGAACTGATATTCCTACTTGTATATATTTGAGACTTGAGAACATCAAACTTTTTGGTGTTAAAAATGGCTTAGCCACCAGTCTATGGCAGAGCGCTTGTATGGCTCACAAGAGAGAGCAGAATACCAAATATGAGAGTATAATATCTAACATACGTAGCATAACGTCTAAGACGGGTAGGAATTATAAATCTCAAAATAATGTAAATTGGTCCCTAATTTCGGTAGATGAAACTGTATGTAGAGTTACAGCGGCACATACTACCTGCGTAGACTGGTATGGAGCAGATAACATAATAGGAGATATAGTTTCTTTAGGCGGCAAGTATTCTGAAATTGTATCTGTGAATACCTTCACAGCGAAATATGAAGGTAAGACTGTGTCATTGAAGATAGAATCCATGCATGATAAATATATTAAAGCTAGTCTCTCTGGCGTAGAAGATCTGAAAGGACTTAGTGGTTATTGTTTTAACTATGAAAATCAAAATTTTGTTTTGACATCTGGGTCTAAGATTGGGGACAAAGCTTATTTATATAGGAACAACAATTCAAAAAATATTTGCACCTCGGAATTAGCTATGTTGGATACTGGGCTTAAGGGATTGAATAAAATAGTTATAGGAGGGTTGGACTCGACTATAATCCGTAGGTCAAACAATGCTACAATAGTAACTAAAAGCCACTATATTAAAGTAGGTCAAATGATGAGCATAGAGAATATTTGTTTGACCTACAACTTATGTTTTGCCTCTAATCAAGTTGAAAACCCTGTATACGAAAAGTTCCTGATTAATGTTGTAAGGAATGCTGGCCAATACAACTGTGTCTTTACTAAAGACAATTATGTATATAATGCACTGGTTAATATATCTAAAGAACAAGAAACTTACAGAATAACCGTTGTATTTAATGATAAGGTGTATCCCGGTGTGTGGCAAGATTTTAAAGGTGTATGGCATTTAGCAGATACGGAAGATTTAGTGATTCCTTACGCACAGTATTTAACTAAAACTATGGTAATATATAGTACATTTGATGGTTCATATGCACCGAGTTTTATAGATAGAGTAGAACAAAAAGATATTAAAAAGACTGATAAGATAACGCAAATTATTAAGAAAGAGAAGATTGTTACTATATTAGCTCACGGTATGGGAAAAGATTTGAATAAAATATCTGCCACTGTTAGCAACTTAACCGATGATGTAGAATTGGTTATAAGTTCTTTGGGATTAGAACAAGAAGCAGAATTGTATTACATAATATCCTATAAAGATACTGATTTTGAACGGATACCTCTGGTTCAAGCTTCTACTAGCAGGAATTATTATGGATTAGAACTTACAGACTACTATAGGGACGTTTCACCACAACACATAGAGGACAGCATAGTGTTAGATCTAGTCAGGTATGAAAGAGGCGAATTAGTGAAAGCAGAAAATAGATTGTACTACATATGTAGTGAAAGAGATAGTTGCTGCCCCTATAAAGAGCCTCTCCAAAGTTTTGTTAAAATTAGTTACGTTAAAACGGAGCTCAACAGTAATACTGTTCTTGTCAGTGCTTTCTTTAAGAACAATAAGGAAGACAAAAAACACACTGCCACTTTGGTAGAGGCTATTGAGGGACTGGTCAAGACTTACGTATATTATAACCTACTTGTTTTTGAGAAAGGATCTTCCATTGTTTCTTCTTGGTTTAGAGAACAGCTTTCCAATGTTTGTGGAGATTTATATAGGCTGTATTCTGATTCTGAAAAGGATTTAGAGCCAATGTATATGTTTCAAGTATCTGGGTCTTTCGATGACTTTGGTACTGAAATACAATACCGTAAACCAATTGTATTGGATGCGGATGAAATTCTTACAGAAGATGATGAACAGAATAATTCTGTGGAATTGGAGCAATTTAAGAAAAAGTGCAATCAGTTGCATTTGTCTAGGTTTTGCTGTCATGTTTTAGGAAGGACTTCTTATGAGGAGTACCATAATGGCAGGGGAAAGAACACTTTTCCTTTACCCAAGTATCTGAGTGATAACATTAATGACTTTAAGGTTTTTTATGATATATGGTGCTTACATTCAGATATTAAACAAATAAGTTATCCTGTAGATTACAGAAGTATGATCACTATTAACACGCACCATGCCAGCGCAAAACCCTACAATGCTTTCATCGAGGTGTCAGAAGATATAACAGGTGTGTACGGGAACTTTGTTAGAATTAACAAAAATATGCTTAAAAATATTTTGGCAATGATAGTACAAGCTAACATAAAGCAATTAGTCTTATATACTGAAAATGCTCATTTGGTAGACATTTTAAATAATCTTATTTCTAATTGGGATTTTACGGAAGATGCCTTGTTGTATAATGTAACTATACATGTTGTAGGATCTCAGTTTGTTGACTTAGACAACTTGACTTATTCACAGTTGGCAAATAAGCGCACAGGATGGGTACAATTTAGGGATGTAAAGATTGTCGAACAAACCACAACAGAATTTCAGTGGACCCGCAGTGCAGATTTTTGGACTACCATAAATTCAGCTGACAAACACACTGTAGAAGGTATAGAGAACAAGCTAGCCCCTAGTCATAATGTTACAGACATAGACCTGGTACCAGAATCTGAGATAGAGAAATGTTTTTCTAAAGATAGCTTTTGGGGAGCCGAACTATGCTTTTTGACAGGTATGGGTAAATGCCATGGCATAGGTAGAGACATGGTCACGTCTTACCATGTGACTAAAGGTAATACGGTATACTATACTAACAGCGACGGTAATGAGGCCTATACTTACAAATTTACTTGTAAGAAAAGTTACAATAGAGTAGATATCTCCAGTTATGGGAACTGGAGACTAGTGCCACCTAAGAAAGGAGATATATACTGCGTTTATGACATTATTAACCACAAAAGATTGTTATGTGTGTGTGAGTATGTAGATCTTCCTACAGACACAGATGAAAGGAAGAAAAGCTTCAACTATTTTGTTCCAGTTAAACTCGACAAGAAGAATAGGACTATCAATAGAATAGACACATGTCCTCTTTTTGGGACATCTGGTTCTCCTATACTTTCTTCAGAAGGAGACATAGTGGGAGTGTTTGGACTATCTTCTATGATAGTTAGTGGTGATTCAGAGAGTAGACTTACTATTAAAACTATACCTAGTATGGATATGCAAGATATAGATTCTTATTTCTCAGAAGCTGCAAATGAAGCCTTGTCAGTTCAGTTGTCTACCGATAGATTTAGGACATTGTTGAGGGCTCCAACTGGCACAGGAAAAACTACAAGATTCCCTATAGAAATAGTTAAGAGGATCAAGTTGGAAGGGATAACACAATTTAGAATATTACTTTGTGAACCCATGAGATTAGCGGCCCAGAATGCTTATGATCAGTTGGTAGCTAGATTGAAGCAGTTGGATATGTTGAGAGATGTGACCATCACTTTGAGAATGGGTAAAGTAGGTGGAGCTGATACTTACGTCACAGATGGGACAGGGGGGATTAGTATAGAAGTTATGACATATGGGAAGGCTAATAGTATATATACAAAAAATTGGCAAGGACAATTACCCCATTTGGTGTTGCTAGATGAATGTCATATGACTAGAGATCCTACCGTTTTATATGGTAGAGGTTACTGGTCTTTACCTAACAGATGTAACACTACTGCAGAATTATTGAGCTCTAAACCTAGAATATGTCTTATATCAGCAACCACAAGGGTAGGATACGGCACTATAGAACTTATGCAAAAGAAAGAACCCGATCCTAATAAATGGTGCACCATTTTTCGATCAACAGCGTGTACGAAGACGTCAGGAGGAACGTTCGAGGCAGAAGGAGAATCAGCCGTTGAAGCGGTCTGATAAGGACACGAGGGTATTATTGGCGAGTTGGAGCTCCCAATAATACAAGCTGTAGTAGCGGCTTTTGCAGTGCACAAAAAGGGTGAGCAAACAAACAAAGTATCAGCACAAGTAATCAACAATTTAAATATATTAGATTCATTTCACAATAGCTGGAACTATTCTGGGTTGATCATTTTTAAATATTCATATAGATAGGTTAATTCAGTTTTTAAAGTGATCATTGTAAAGTAATATGAAGTAAGTTATATAAAGCATATGTATGTTATTTGAAATAATTGAATGAGTTAGGGAGATGTATTGATTCAGTTTAAATTAATATTTGAATAGAAATAATTGTAATAATATTTGGAAATTAGTAATTGTAAAATGATATAAAGTATTGCATTCTTTAACAAAAGAGAAACATTGAACCACTGATTTAGAAAGAACCCGATCCTAATAAATGGTGCATCTATTTATTTATTTATCTAAAATATATTTATAAAAAAATAAATAAGTGGGTAAAATAAGAGGTAATAAATAATACCCTCGTGTCCTTATCAGACCGCTTCAACGGCTGATTCTCCTTCTGCCTCGAACGTTCCTCCTGACGTCTTCGTACACGCTGTTGATCGAAAGATCCCCACCTCTCTTGGGTCGTTGCTTATATTGCCTCGACCTGCCTTGGTAAGTAGGTTGCCCATGCTAGGTAAGCATTTCATCATTTTTTTAATAGTTTCGCAATACCTGTCGCTATTCTGGGTTTCATGTATGGTTCTTACTTAAATTCTATTAATTATTATATATTTCTACTCTAGTATCTATCTAATCCTAACAACTCCGCCGCCCTCGGAGTTGTTAGGATTATTTATTTTTCTAGTAAATAAGATTTCTCTAGCAGAAATGCCTAGAGAAGAGAAAGCCTTTGGGGAAGGGACACCTGAACCAAAAGTTAAAGACTACTTCGAAAGAAGTAGTAAAACAGCGTTTTTAAACGCTACTAGAGTTAGATTAAGAAAACTGCTTAAAGAAGGTGTTGCTATGTCAACGCTGAAAAGAGAGTCTTATATGGATGAAGTATGCGCAAGGATAGTTCATCTTAATTTTTGTGCCAAAATTAGTTCTAGGGGTCAACAAAAACAAATTTTGTCTGAATTGCGTGTTTTTAATAAAATCTTAATCAGACAACAAGAAGAAAGTCGTGCGATAAAGTTGTACAAACTTGAAATGAGTCGTATTAGTGACTTGTTACCGCGAGACAACTGTTATCTACAGAAAGTTAAAAATCGTATAGAAAGGAGTAGGAAGAAGTATAGGATAACTATTGGCACTTGTTTTAAAGACAATTACATGAACGATAAGGCTGTTGAGTTAACAGAAGTAGACATGGCTAATTTTTACGCTAGGTATGTGCTTCACTTTAAAAAGAACGAACCTGGCTTACATGTAAAGAAGCGCTTTAAAGTAGTGAAAACTATTGAAATTAAACCAATGATCTCACCTCAGTCTTCAGTTAATACAGCTAAGAGTGAAGAAGATAAAAAACAGAGCAAATTGTATTGGCAGCAAAAGCGTAAAGATATGGCTTTACTAAGAAGACACATGTCTGGGATGGCATATATGGCACGTCGTATGAAGCGAATGGGTACAAACCAGTTAGAACCCGAAAAACAGCTAATAAATTTTTATGAAAAAATATACGGAGGTTCTTCTTTTGCGATAAGGGAACAATGCAAAAACATCACACAGGCCGCTCAATTCGACTTGTTAAAGATAAGAACCCCTATACTGAATTATTTGAAGAATAAGTTTACAGATACATCCGAATACCGATCTATGGTTATCAAGACTTGCAAGATGAATTTTGCCCAGGTATTGAATTGTCCAGAAATTGCCCTTAAGAATTGGCAATCTTATATAAGCAAGTGGTCTAACGATAAAAAGTTAGAATATAAACATATTACGAGCGTGAAGGAATATAAAGATAAAATATTGGATAATAGGAGTTCTAGTGATTTAAACGGCATAAGGTTACATGCTGTTAGAAATTTCTCCTCAGCCGAAGTGGAGGATCTTTGTTCTAAATACAAGACTTGGGAAGATTATATTAAATCTAAAGAGGTAGAACAAATGCACTGGAATAAGTATTCTAGTTCTTTCAACGAGAAGAAAAAACATAGGTTTTCTCATATTTCTAGTGTAACTCAGTATAAAGAAGAAATTTCTAAACCTAGATTACCTAGGGTACAGGACCAAGTTGTTACTGTGATTAAACCAATCAACACTACTAATACGATTCATACATCCTATAAACCAGGGCAGCCTTATATAGTGCAAGTGCCACCAAAAAAAGCTATAAGAATTCCTGTAGATGTTTCTGTAGATAAAAGAGTCAGATACGTTCCCATCATAAGAAGAGTTAAAAAAGATATACATGTAGATTATATGGACGAAGATTCCTTCACTAGTAACTTTGGACCGTATACTACACCTATGAATCCAACATTAGAAGATAATTTTCAGGTTTTATCTACAGCGGATATCGACAGTATAGGTGCTGTATTTGATATTTGTGGTTGCAAGAAGAGATTTACGTATTTAAATGCAAGAACTAATGTCATATATCCTAAGCAACTGCTTTGTTGGTGTATAACGAAACCTACTAAAACAACTAGGTTGAATAGACATATTAAAGTAGACCAACCTCAATGTACTTGGACTAGGATTCCAACTAAACACGTGGTTAGAGCTCCTAAGATTTTAGATCCCCCTTTGCCAGAGGTTACCAAAAAGATTTGGGATCAAACTCCTGTATGTGTCGTCGAATTACCTAAAACTTCCGTTAAACAAACTTTAAGTAAAGAAGAGGTAAAAGTTATTGATAGTAGAATACTGGAAGAACGTAAAAAAAACTTTTTAAAAGTAGAAGGGAAATATGATGTAAAAATCTATGTAGGACCTAATTGTATCCCCAAGGCTGAGGTGGCGCAGTTTGCCTCTAGGCATAACACTGTTTCTATCTGCGAAATTCAAGATGCAGATATAGCAGTGATATTATATGAGAGAGATAAAGTAGTGTTTGAAAGACTCATGAAGCTTTATCCTAAAACACAATTTTTTACCTGTAATTCAAAAACAGATAGGAGGTGTCTGACAGAAATAAGAAAATACATCAAACATGTAGCAAATCTCAGTGAAAAGAAAGTGGTGTGTACTTGTGGAACAGAATATGTCACCGAAATTTTATCAGCTGGTTGTCCTAATTATGAGTGCCCGAACTACGGGTCTTTACCTAGAGGCATGCGTAGAATAATAGTATCTGCGGGCGATATAAAGACTAATGAAAAAAGAGGTAAGCTGGTCTTTAAAGAATTGCAATGTAAAGTATGTCAGAAAGTTTCTAAAGTTAGAGCTCTGGAAGATAGACAACCATTAGTTACGCAGTGCGCTAATAAATACTGCCGGAATTTCGAAGGTAAATATAGTGAAAAAACATCTAGTATATTAATAAGGGAGCCAAAACCTGTCTTGGAATCTTCAGTAGAACTTGATGTATTAGATATAGAGACATCTATAGTACAATCCATAGGAGCAGACTGCAATATGGGAGCTGGATTTGCCAAAGAAAGTGCGAAGAGATACCACACAAACTTTAGAGATCAAATTAGGAGTTTCAACCCTCAAGTAGGCCAGTGTATATCTATTAAAAACGTAGGTGGAATATCAGATTTTTTTCTGGTTACAAAACAAAAGAGCTACTTACCCTTTAGCTACGACAAAGACATTATTAAAGCGTTGAATCATTTCAACGTCCTTGCTAAAGGCATGAAAATACATATGCCCCAAATAGAGTGTGGTCTTAATGGACATGTGTGGTCTTCCATTAAGAATATTATAGAGAAAACAGTTACAGAGGTTGATATAACGTGCCATATTTCTAAACGTCTATATAAGCCCTGGAAATATTCAAAGAGAAGGTATGTTAGTTATTCTAACGGAAAACATATTCTGTCCCCTAGGCATACGAAACAAACTAAAGTATTTGGATACGATTTATATAGTGATACTATCGAATCTAAAGAGTTAGTTAAGGCTATTTTGGAAGGCAAATTAGATGCTGCGGTCCGTAATGTTTCTACCTCGAATTTGTGTAAAGGAGATTCAGGCCTTATTCTTAAACGCTCCATCACAGAAGGGGATAATGTACAATGGAAGAAAGGTAGAACTGATGACTATTGTTACGTTTGTGGTGTGGATCAAAATGGTATAATAAGAAATGGATTAATATGGGATGATTGCTTGAACACCAAGGTGTGGTGGCAAGATAAAGAAGATAAAGGTATGATTGAAAAAACCGCAGACGCCATTAATGATTTGGCTAGCAAATTTGGAAGTACTCTTAGTCTCTCCAAAGAAGCAAAAGGAGAAGACAAGAAAACTGGAGCAATCTCTAAGAAACCTAGGATGTCTAGAAGAGATAAAGAAACAGCCTTTGATAGGGCTGTTAATACAGTAGCTAAACAAGAGGGGCCTTTGCGAGATGCTAAAGCTGTTATGCAAAGTTTAGCCGCGAAACAGGATATAATCCAGAATGTGAAAGAAGGATACAACATGAGAGACGCCAACAAATACCTTAGAGAACAGAGGAGTAGTAGAACTCGAAATAGATCTAGAAGTGCTTCTAGACAACGTAACACTTCTAGAAATAGGTCTAGGCAGAGAAGACCCTCCAGAAATAGGAGTAGTAGCCGCAACAGGAGTAGGGTTAGAGGAGGAAGTAGAAGTAGAAATAACAGTAGAAGCCGAACGATAGTAATTGAAAGAAGTAAAACCTTTAAGCAAAAATGGTCTTATGTTTTCTTAATATTACTTTTTTTGTTGACAACAGTTTTTTCAGCTTCAGTGTCTATAAATGTTGAAGATCAAATCACTGTAGTAAAACAAACAGTAGACGACCAGAGTATACTTTTGAATGGTTTGTGGAGAGATGCCACCAAACGAAATGTAACATATAACAACATGATTCGAAGGTGGGAAGAATGCCAAGAAGCCTTGAATAAATGTCATTTATTAATAAGTACTGCTGTCAAAACAGACTCTGCTATTCCCCGAAAGATGGAGAAGAAAGCAGAAGATTTACAACATAGAATAAAGAAGCTTATGTCAGAATATGAGTTAGTGATAAGTACGCATAAGCAACAGTTTTTAGACATTATACACCATATCGGAAGAATGGAAGTTAATTTGCGTAATATACTATTGAAACTCAAGAGCAATACTGAAAAAATTAAACATATAAACTCATTATTGGTAAGTATGTCTCAAGAACCAGAAGATCAGGGAACTATGAGTTTATATGATTTTAATATAACATATTTGTTGGATAGGCAAGAGAATCTTACCAACACCATAGACTTAGTACTCAATGATCAAGAAGAAAACATTCCTATTAGAACGAAGCGAAGCTTGGAGGACAATGTTTGTCCAACCAGAAATTACCTAGGCCAAAAAAGTAGTATGGAGTGTTGTAGTAAGAGTACGATAAATTGCGTTTTATTGAAAACTTCTCAAAATTGTGTTTCTAACAGTACCGAAAAGTACTTAGGGCCATCTACTTTTGGTTGCCAAAAGGCTTATACGAAAAGCTTTTATCAACTTAATGGCAAACCAGCTATAGTAAAATCCTTCACAAATGAAACCACCGGCTGCAATATACAATGCTTACCCACACAATTAGCAGTGGATATATTGTTTGACCAAGGAATTTATACTGGTTGTATTTGTCCTTTTATAGGTAAATTATTTTCAGACGTTACAATAGAAATATTAGCAAGCCCGCAGAAGAGAAGCATAACTATACTTAGAAAACGTACTGAGATGACAATAGGTAGTGAAAAATACATTTTCACAAATAAGATAGAATTCGCTAGATATTGTTGCGCCAGTTTTGTATTAGCAGACACTATAAAAGAGGTAAGTTTAAAGTCTCACATGTGTGGCTGTAAAATGCCAAAAGAACACATAATATTGGATAAATACACCAAACGAAGCATGAGCAATGTTTTATATTATTTTGGTTTGTGGAGCTTAGGATTGTTGATATCAGTAAAATTCAATATGGAAACAATATATGTATTTTTGACCATTGTCACACTTGTAGTGTCGGGAGTCAATGGTATGTCATGTTCTTCTGAAAACCTCAAACTTGTGTACACTACAACCGATGGAGACATGAGTACAGCTTACATGAATTTAGATGTGGGTTCTTGTTTTAAAATAAAATCTGTTACATATAGAGTGAAAGAAATAAGTAGTGTTTATGGATATCAATATGTCACTAGTATACCAGAATATTGGCACGAACTGTGTGCACCGGGCTTTTATCAGTGTTATGCTTCACCAGAAACTTTTGAAGGAGATGTAGAATGTAAGAAAGCTTGCAATGATAAGAAAGGGGTATATGCTAAATATAATAGTGTATCTTCTGGTTACTGGGGAGACCCTTGTGCTCTCACTAGCGTGGGTACTATATACAAAAGTATATGTTTACTGGCTAAATTGGAAGAGATGGTACATATATTTGAAAGAACCATGCTACCTTACGCTAACACAGTAGTTTTTGAGACAGACGCAGATGGTGAAATATCTGAAATTATTGTAGAGGTTGGCACAGATATTGTTGATAAAATAGTTTCTATTACATCTCTTGAGATGTCTGAAGCTACAGTTCCTTATACTATATTTAGACACTCTAACATGAGTACTTGTGCTAATACAAGAGTAGACACTACTGGCATGTGTACTAGCGTAAACCTCCAAGATATCGAATTTTCTGATCAAGGGTGTTTGAATATTAGGTTTGAACCTAATGTAGAAGCTAAGTCTGTTACAGTAGAATATAGTGATAAAATGGGAGCTAATATAGTAGCTAAATCTGTACAATGCAACTTAGAGAATATCACATTAGAAGGCTCTAGTATAACTGCAGTAGTCCAACACAAAGCTGCCCGCGCTACAGTACATGCGAGAAATATAGAAAGTGAAAAGGTGCTTGCATGTAACAATATAAATGCTATTAAGCATGTAGTATCTAAAGGGAAAAGTAGTTATTGGTCTTCTACCAAGGTCACAATAAGTGGCAATGTAGACGTCAAGTGCCTATTAATTATAGACCCTAGCCCTTGTTATAGCGTTACCAGTCAGAGAAAAATTGTACATGACAACTTTGAGGTATCTTTTGAAATTGTTTGTGCTTCCCCTATGGTTACCAATATAAGCATAGTCCTATCTTCTGGTAATATAGTAGTTAAAACCGGCGCATTGACCACCTCATTTGAATTTGCCTTAGAAAAATATACCACAAAACTTGTAGGTTTCCTAACTGAGAGGACTACTGGAGGTTTCGACTTCATTAATTTCAACAAATTGTTCTCTATAAATATAGCTGAATATTTATATAGGGCTATAAAGGCTCTAGTGGGTTTGGTGTTACTATTTGTTGCATTTAGATTTTTGTTATATGGTAATATCATAGGGCTGACTATAACAATAGGAATTATGGGAGTTTTTTACTCAATATTCGCAGTGCAGGCTATTGAAACACTAGAGGTTGAGCACTTCAACTGCACTTGGGATTTAACTATCTGTGCTATAGCCTTTATATATTTAATTTTCCTTAAAAAGAACTATGCCATAGTGATATATGGCACTATTGCTACTATACTTATGAGTAAGATAAAGAACGTTATTAAGAATGACATAATACTTCTTGGTATATTCTCAATAGTGCAGTTTACTTGTTTTTTCAGCAATAGTAATATTAGTATGTTGTCCATTCTTAATGCTGTCTATTGGATATTGTATGCTGCAGGTAGAAAATTAATGGAGAAGGCGAGAAGAAACTCTCTCTTTCATAACCAATTAGAGGCGATATTGATGGTAGATAAAGCCATGTCTGCTTCATTATTGACCTGCTCTATATATTTTCAACACATGGAAGATCCACTGTGTTGTATATTGATGTTGGTATTACATACCTTGTATAGGTGGAAAAATGTTGTAGATATTCTTTTTTGTTTTTCATTGAGTGAAGCTCAATGTGTGCGGCAGATATCCACATGGAATGTGTTGAGTAAGATATTGAGTTACGTAATACCTACCCAAGAGCACAAAGATACTTATAGAGGTATAGCCAGTTCTATGTTAAGAAACCCTAAGACTGAGTCTTTATATAAACCTGTACCTAACAGTTATGTGTGTCTAACGGCAAAAGAAGACAAAGTGTTTTTGCATGAATTATTGTTGGAAATTCAAGAAGGATCAAATCTAAGTTTTAAAAATATAATCTATAGTTACGAAGATGGAGTTTTTGTTTCCTGCAAACATAATTTTTTGAGCTGTCCCTGCTCTGCATGTTCTAGTGTTATATTCCAAGATGATCTTGCTGGCTATTTTAAGCTTATTGTGGCAATACAAGGAGTAGAGCATGAGCTCAAGTCTGGATATTACTGTCAGTTGGGTATATTTTCTGGTGTCATTAAGGACGGGGAAATTACTTGGTATATATACAACCTCCGGAGTACTAGTGAAAGGCCCAACGAAATTACTGAACAACCTTGGAGAGAATTGTTGGAAGACCTGCGTCTTAAAACTCCAATTTTTGGTGACAGGATTTATGGACTTAGAGAAATGCTAGATAAGTTGAAAACTCCAGTTAAAGAAGCTGACATAACACTAAATATAGATGATTTTTTTAACAAAGAAGATACCTTTGTTGGAAACTATAAAATATATAATGGCTTAGCTTACAGCACTATAGAGGTTAGAGGCAGCTTCATACATATATTCCGCAGTAGGAAATATAGGGACAAAAAATGTTACAAAGTCCTGGAAACTAGTGATTATTTGGTAATTTCAAGAACTGATATTCCTACTTGTATATATTTGAGACTTGAGAACATCAAACTTTTTGGTGTTAAAAATGGCTTAGCCACCAGTCTATGGCAGAGCGCTTGTATGGCTCACAAGAGAGAGCAGAATACCAAATATGAGAGTATAATATCTAACATACGTAGCATAACGTCTAAGACGGGTAGGAATTATAAATCTCAAAATAATGTAAATTGGTCCCTAATTTCGGTAGATGAAACTGTATGTAGAGTTACAGCGGCACATACTACCTGCGTAGACTGGTATGGAGCAGATAACATAATAGGAGATATAGTTTCTTTAGGCGGCAAGTATTCTGAAATTGTATCTGTGAATACCTTCACAGCGAAATATGAAGGTAAGACTGTGTCATTGAAGATAGAATCCATGCATGATAAATATATTAAAGCTAGTCTCTCTGGCGTAGAAGATCTGAAAGGACTTAGTGGTTATTGTTTTAACTATGAAAATCAAAATTTTGTTTTGACATCTGGGTCTAAGATTGGGGACAAAGCTTATTTATATAGGAACAACAATTCAAAAAATATTTGCACCTCGGAATTAGCTATGTTGGATACTGGGCTTAAGGGATTGAATAAAATAGTTATAGGAGGGTTGGACTCGACTATAATCCGTAGGTCAAACAATGCTACAATAGTAACTAAAAGCCACTATATTAAAGTAGGTCAAATGATGAGCATAGAGAATATTTGTTTGACCTACAACTTATGTTTTGCCTCTAATCAAGTTGAAAACCCTGTATACGAAAAGTTCCTGATTAATGTTGTAAGGAATGCTGGCCAATACAACTGTGTCTTTACTAAAGACAATTATGTATATAATGCACTGGTTAATATATCTAAAGAACAAGAAACTTACAGAATAACCGTTGTATTTAATGATAAGGTGTATCCCGGTGTGTGGCAAGATTTTAAAGGTGTATGGCATTTAGCAGATACGGAAGATTTAGTGATTCCTTACGCACAGTATTTAACTAAAACTATGGTAATATATAGTACATTTGATGGTTCATATGCACCGAGTTTTATAGATAGAGTAGAACAAAAAGATATTAAAAAGACTGATAAGATAACGCAAATTATTAAGAAAGAGAAGATTGTTACTATATTAGCTCACGGTATGGGAAAAGATTTGAATAAAATATCTGCCACTGTTAGCAACTTAACCGATGATGTAGAATTGGTTATAAGTTCTTTGGGATTAGAACAAGAAGCAGAATTGTATTACATAATATCCTATAAAGATACTGATTTTGAACGGATACCTCTGGTTCAAGCTTCTACTAGCAGGAATTATTATGGATTAGAACTTACAGACTACTATAGGGACGTTTCACCACAACACATAGAGGACAGCATAGTGTTAGATCTAGTCAGGTATGAAAGAGGCGAATTAGTGAAAGCAGAAAATAGATTGTACTACATATGTAGTGAAAGAGATAGTTGCTGCCCCTATAAAGAGCCTCTCCAAAGTTTTGTTAAAATTAGTTACGTTAAAACGGAGCTCAACAGTAATACTGTTCTTGTCAGTGCTTTCTTTAAGAACAATAAGGAAGACAAAAAACACACTGCCACTTTGGTAGAGGCTATTGAGGGACTGGTCAAGACTTACGTATATTATAACCTACTTGTTTTTGAGAAAGGATCTTCCATTGTTTCTTCTTGGTTTAGAGAACAGCTTTCCAATGTTTGTGGAGATTTATATAGGCTGTATTCTGATTCTGAAAAGGATTTAGAGCCAATGTATATGTTTCAAGTATCTGGGTCTTTCGATGACTTTGGTACTGAAATACAATACCGTAAACCAATTGTATTGGATGCGGATGAAATTCTTACAGAAGATGATGAACAGAATAATTCTGTGGAATTGGAGCAATTTAAGAAAAAAGTGCAATCAGTTGCATTTGTCTAGGTTTTGCTGTCATGTTTTAGGAAGGACTTCTTATGAGGAGTACCATAATGGCAGGGGAAAGAACACTTTTCCTTTACCCAAGTATCTGAGTGATAACATTAATGACTTTAAGGTTTTTTATGATATATGGTGCTTACATTCAGATATTAAACAAATAAGTTATCCTGTAGATTACAGAAGTATGATCACTATTAACACGCACCATGCCAGCGCAAAACCCTACAATGCTTTCATCGAGGTGTCAGAAGATATAACAGGTGTGTACGGGAACTTTGTTAGAATTAACAAAAATATGCTTAAAAATATTTTGGCAATGATAGTACAAGCTAACATAAAGCAATTAGTCTTATATACTGAAAATGCTCATTTGGTAGACATTTTAAATAATCTTATTTCTAATTGGGATTTTACGGAAGATGCCTTGTTGTATAATGTAACTATACATGTTGTAGGATCTCAGTTTGTTGACTTAGACAACTTGACTTATTCACAGTTGGCAAATAAGCGCACAGGATGGGTACAATTTAGGGATGTAAAGATTGTCGAACAAACCACAACAGAATTTCAGTGGACCCGCAGTGCAGATTTTTGGACTACCATAAATTCAGCTGACAAACACACTGTAGAAGGTATAGAGAACAAGCTAGCCCCTAGTCATAATGTTACAGACATAGACCTGGTACCAGAATCTGAGATAGAGAAATGTTTTTCTAAAGATAGCTTTTGGGGAGCCGAACTATGCTTTTTGACAGGTATGGGTAAATGCCATGGCATAGGTAGAGACATGGTCACGTCTTACCATGTGACTAAAGGTAATACGGTATACTATACTAACAGCGACGGTAATGAGGCCTATACTTACAAATTTACTTGTAAGAAAAGTTACAATAGAGTAGATATCTCCAGTTATGGGAACTGGAGACTAGTGCCACCTAAGAAAGGAGATATATACTGCGTTTGTGACATTATTAACCACAAAAGATTGTTATGTGTGTGTGAGTATGTAGATCTTCCTACAGACACAGATGAAAGGAAGAAAAGCTTCAACTATTTTGTTCCAGTTAAACTCGACAAGAAGAATAGGACTATCAATAGAATAGACACATGTCCTCTTTTTGGGACATCTGGTTCTCCTATACTTTCTTCAGAAGGAGACATAGTGGGAGTGTTTGGACTATCTTCTATGATAGTTAGTGGTGATTCAGAGAGTAGACTTACTATTAAAACTATACCTAGTATGGATATGCAAGATATAGATTCTTATTTCTCAGAAGCTGCAAATGAAGCCTTGTCAGTTCAGTTGTCTACCGATAGATTTAGGACATTGTTGAGGGCTCCAACTGGCACAGGAAAAACTACAAGATTCCCTATAGAAATAGTTAAGAGGATCAAGTTGGAAGGGATAACACAATTTAGAATATTACTTTGTGAACCCATGAGATTAGCGGCCCAGAATGCTTATGATCAGTTGGTAGCTAGATTGAAGCAGTTGGATATGTTGAGAGATGTGACCATCACTTTGAGAATGGGTAAAGTAGGTGGAGCTGATACTTACGTCACAGATGGGACAGGGGGGATTAGTATAGAAGTTATGACATATGGGAAGGCTAATAGTATATATACAAAAAATTGGCAAGGACAATTACCCCATTTGGTGTTGCTAGATGAATGTCATATGACTAGAGATCCTACCGTTTTATATGGTAGAGGTTACTGGTCTTTACCTAACAGATGTAACACTACTGCAGAATTATTGAGCTCTAAACCTAGAATATGTCTTATATCAGCAACCACAAGGGTAGGATACGGCACTATAGAACTTATGCAAAAGAAAGAACCCGATCCTAATAAATGGTGCACCATTTTTCGATCAACAGCGTGTACGAAGACGTCAGGAGGAACGTTCGAGGCAGAAGGAGAATCAGCCGTTGAAGCGGTCTGATAAGGACACGAGGGTATTATTGGCGAGTTGGAGCTCCCAATAATACAAGCTGTAGTAGCGGCTTTTGCAGTGCACAAAAAGGGTGAGCAAACAAACAAAGTATCAGCACAAGTAATCAACAATTTAAAAATATTAAATTCAATTTCAAAATAGCTGGAACTATTCTGGGTTGATCATTTTTAAATAATCACATAGATAGGTTAATTCAGTTTTTAAAGTAATCATTGTAAAGTAATATGAAGTAAGTTATATAAAGCATGTGTATGTTATTTGAAATAATTGAATGAGTTAGGGAGATGTATTGATTCAGTTTAAATTAATATTTGAATAGAAATAATTGTAATAATATTTGGAAATTAGTAATTGTAAAATAATATAAAGTATTGCATTCTTTAACAAAAAGAAAACACTGAACCACTGATTTAAAAAGAACCCTATCCTAATAAATGGTATTTTTATACATATATACAAATAGATAAATATATAAAAATAGATATAAAAATAAAAATATACAAATATTTTTATACATAAACAAAATGTTACAAGTGTTAAAATTGATGTCCATACTAAAACTAATAACAATGAATTAAAATAAGATTGTCTTTGTTTCCTTAATAAATAAAACATGATTGTCTCCTCGTTTGCTGTCAACACGTGCAGTTCATCGTCTGTGGCTGTCCCGCAACACCAATGAAAAACGTCCCCAATGCTGCTAATCGCTCTTTTTGTTCTAGCATGTTCCTGGCGCCCTTTTTCGTGTTTCGTGATTGATGCTCGTAGGATGTCTTTAGTACTGGCCATCAGTTTCTCCAGTGTGTTAGCTGTTTGGCATCCTGTTGAGTTGTCGGCTCCTAAACATAATTTAGATCGGGCAATGGTGACTGGGAAATGTTGTATGGGAGATAAGGGAAAGATGTAGGTCATTGGGATAGTTGCTTCGTATATATTTAGCTTGGAGTGGTTGGAAGTGTGCTCCATTTGAAATTATTATTGGAATTTTTTGGTGGGAATTAAGGGTGAGGGTCAGGGGAAGGATGATGATCCACATATATTTTGTAATATTTTGGTTTTCTTCTTTTTATCTAGGTTGCCTGTAACTGAGCAAACATTCTTATATCAATACACCTGTAATCATCTTAAGTTTTTCCCTTTTTGCCACTTAACTTCCCTTTAGTTGGAATTATTCTGGATTTGTTCCCTAAGTTTTTAGTCTATTTATAAAATTTTCTAATAAAATTATATTTAACATATATATTTATACCTACAATTAACATATATATTTATATTTTATCTCATATTCAAATTAATATACAACATTTTATTTCTTAACTTATCTATGTATGAGTGCTGTAGCTTTAATTAGTTTCGCTGTACGGCCTTATTCTCGACACGTGGACTATGTCCCCTATCCATCTGCCATGTCTGTAGATCTCAATCTCGTAATTTAATGGCGACAACTTTCTTAAAATTTTGTATGGACCTGTGTATTGTCTTTCGAGCTTGTTGTCCTTCTTTTCATTCCGTAGTAAAATTAACTCTCCTACCTTAAATTGTACCTCTCGCCGGTGGGCGTTGTATCTTTCACATTGACCCTGCTGTGACTCCGCCATTATTCTTGGTAAGTCTTGTCTGATTTTATGTATAATTTTTAGGGCCTCTAATACATCATGTTCAGGCATTTTTGGAATTAGTGCCAAGTCGATCGGTTGGTTCGGTTCGAACCCGTGAAGTAAATAAAATGGTGAAAATCCTGTTGTAGCGTGTTTGCCTGAATTATATGAATGTCAATAACTTGACATATTTATGCCAGTCCTTCTGGTCCTCGTTGACATAGCATCGCAACATGTTGACTAGCGTCGAATTGTATCTCTCGGTCACGACCTGACTTTGAGGTCTATACGCCGCTGAAGTTTTGTGTACTATTCCTAACGCGTTGTACAATTGTTTTAATATGTCTGCCACAAAATGCGTACCCCTATCTGTCTGTATTTCTGCCGGCATGCCATAACTCGGAATGATGTCCTCTAGTAGAAATCGCGCCGTCGTTTGTGCATCCGCCTTTTCTGTTGTTTTAGCTATCGCAAATCTCGTTGTGTTGTCTGTGGCTATCAGGATGTATAATTTTTTGTTCGACTTTGGTAAAGGTCCTAGGTAATCCATCGTTAATTTTGTAAAGGGTTTTGTCGTTATTCTTATTGGTTGTAATAATCCCGCTGATTTTTGTCTGTCTGTCTTCATGATTTGGCATTTGTGGCACTTCTTTATGTATTGGATTATGTCCGCAGTCATTCCTGGCCAGTGATATTTGTTTTTAATTTTTGACATAGTCTTTGCAACTCCTGCATGACCTCCCCCAATAATTGAATCATGAAATGCTTGAAGAATTTCGGTTGTCAATTTCTTAGGGACGGCAATTAATAATTTGTTTTCTCCATTTGTATATTGCTTATACTGCAAAATACCGTCTTGTAGTACGTATAACCTTGACGCTCACCTGTGTGCCTTGTCAGCGCTCTCTGGATCTAGTAATGCTTGTCTAATGTTAAATAGGAAATTGTCCGAAAGTTGTTCGTGTTCTAAGTTTACCGACTGAATCTTATTAATTGTTAGTTCTCCTTGTATCTCTTTGTCCGATATCTGCACTTTACCTGGATAGCGACTCAAGCTGTCTGGCACCCTCATTGTTGAACCTGGTTTATGTTTTATTTCGAAGTCATATTCGATTAATTTTAATGCCAATCTGTTTAGCCTCGAACTTAATGTTTTTACATTCTTGTAGTATTGCAAGCTGGCATGATCATTAAAAATAGTGAATAGTTCACTGTGTAAACTACACTCAGTAGTTCGATTTCCGACACACTCCAGCGCCCCTCAGTATCCCGTAATCTTCTGCTAACATAAGCTATCGGTCGAAGTGTACCATCTTCCTGGTACTGAGACATTACACCCCCTATCCCTGTCCGACTGGCGTCGCATGACACTACTATGTCTTTTTTTTCATCGAAGTTGGCCAGTACAGGTGGCGTAGTTAGTGTTTTTTTTAATTTGTTAAATGCTTCCTCATGTTCCTTAGTCCATTTAAAAGTTTTTTTGTCTGTGTTTTCCTTTTTTGTTAGATCCGTTAGGGGTTTAGCCATGTCACTAAATCCTTGGATAAATTTTCTGTAATATGATGCGGCCCCTAAGAAGCTCCTCACATCCTTCGTTTTCGTAGGGGTGGGAAATTCTGTGATGGCTTTTAAGTGTTTTTTTTAAAGGCCGAATACCGTTTTTAGAGATGTTGTGTCCTAAGACGTCTATATTTTGGTAAAAAAAATGACATTTTGATGTTTTTAGTTTTAATTTTGCCGTCTCCAATCGTTTAAAAACTTTTTCTAGGTTTGCTAATTGTTCTGTGAACGTGTTTCCATATGCCACCAAATCATCGATATAAATGACCATTCCCTGATATAGCAAGCCTGAAAATAGGCGATTCATGCTTCTTTGAAACGAGTTTGATGAGTTTCGCATTCCCATTGGTAACCTCGTGTACTGATATAGTCCCTTGTGTGTTACAAATGCCGTGTATGGTCTATGTTCTGGGACTATTGGTTGTTGGAAAAATGCCTGATTTATGTCCATAGACGAAAAATACTGTGCTGTTCCTAATGTGTCGAAGATGGTTTCTGCTCTTGGTAAAGGAAATTTGTCAGCCTCCATGTCTTCGTTCAATTTTCTGTAGTCCACTACCATTCTGTATTGGTCGCCGGGTTTTTTTACTAAGAATGCGGGTGCCGCGAAAGCGCTCTGTGAATCTTCTATGACCCCTGCTTCTTTTAATTGCTCCACCTGCCTATCTAATTCTTGTCTTTCTACATTACTTAGCCTGTAAGGAGGGACTGCCACCGGTTTACCCGTCTTCATGTATATAGCGTATGCCGGCTATCTGCTTCTTGTAAGTCGTGTGGACCGCGTGCGAATAAATGTATATATTTTTTTATTAATGATCGGGCCGCCTCGTACTCAGACTGTCCTAATTCTTTGTTGATGTCTATTTTGTCTCCTTTTAGGTCCGTTATGTCGTTTGAGATTTTCTTTTCTTTATTTATTTTGATGTGATTAACCTTATACTCGTTGCTTGTGTCAATTTCGAAAGTGTCTGCTTTCGAAAATTTTATTAATTTTCTTTTTACTTTTTCCGTGGGCAAGTATATGTCGCCTAGTCGTGTCTCGTTTATTATTTGCTTGGTCATTGATGTAGGGTTTGTAACTTTTATTTTTATTGGTGTATGTGTAGTATCTGCGCACGCATATAAGCTCTTTTGTGATAGTAGGTTTTCTTTAGATTCGAAATTATATTTTACACCCTCAGGAATTAAATTTTCTATCTTTATTTCTATGTTTTTAGTATCATGGGGTGGTATTTCAATATCCTCTTTTGTATATATTGGTATTGGTTCCATTATTGTGTCATTGTCATGTGTTAGTTTCACCAAGTTGTTCCTAAATATTTGTACCGTGTTTTGTCCTAGTGTAATTTTGTTATCTTTAAAATTTATTATTGCCTTATGGGCTCTTAAAAAGTCATTTCCTAACAAAAAGTCGCTTGTCAAATCCTCCACCAAATATACTTTATGTTCATATTCTTGTTTATTTATATAGAATTTTAGGATTGCTCTGCCCGTGACTTTTATTGTCGTGGCATTGGCAGAAGTCAACCATATGTTATCTGCTTCAATTTTTGTTGCTAAATGTTCATATCTATCGTTCAAACAGGAAACACTACAGCCTGTATCAAACAGAATTGATATATTTTTATCCCTAATTTTTCCCGGAATTGCTATACTTAATTTAGAAGTAATATTTCCAATTACTGTTTGTAATGTATTATTTTCCATGGAGTGTGCATCAACCTCATTATGTGTTGTCAGCATTGGGCTAGAAAGACTATTAACTAATCCTGACGTTGTGTTTTTTTTGTTGTGAAATTCCACAGTGTGTTTACGTTTGCTTATATATGTAGGCCTACAATTGTTAACATTGTCTCCACAAGTGTCGAAATACCATTTTATAAATTTTATGTGTTTTTGTTGTTCCACCTTGTGGCCTATTTTGTTTTTCTGCCATTCACTATATCTATTTTCTTTTTCGTTTTCCCGATTTTTTGTAGGCCGTTCTGAATACTTGTCTTGTATTTCCGGCCTTACTAGTTTTTTTTGTACCTGTGTACAATGTTTTGCAAAATGACCTCTACGACCACATCTAAAACACTCTGGTTCTACCCGTGTCTCGTCTCTTCTGAAAGTTCCGTTGTTTCGGTCTGTCTGCCTGGTCTGACTATTTGTCTGTCCATAAATACGTTTTGTTCTGTAATCGTCATTATTCTGTCTGGATGTAGGTGTTTGTCTTTGTTCACGGTATACCTGAGTGTTGTTTTTTTGTTTTTGATAATTATAAGTTTCAGTATGTGTATCAGGTCTCCTATCACGCCTGTCCCAATTTTCGTTTTTTAATCTATTGTTTTCCATTTCTAATTCATTAATTCGCTCCATTATTGGTTGTAGGTCGTCTCGTGTAATCGTCTCTTTAGATTTCGCTGCCTCTCCATCATCAATGCCTAATCTTTTTCTGAGCATGTAGGAAGCTTTTTCGGCAACAAACATATTTTCATTTAGTTTTTGTAAAGTTGTGTTGTCGAGCATTGCAATTTGTTGCAATAGTGCTGGATTGAGCCCCTTAAGTATGTGACTACATATTCTATCTTCGCTCATGTCTGGCTCATAACGTGCACATAGTAATTCCACCTCAGTCTTGTATTGCATTAAGGACTCTCCCGGCAATTGTACTCTATTATTTAATTTCATGAGCAACATTTCTTTTTCATGTTTTGGAGCAAACGCCTTCATGAACTCGTTTTTTATTTCTACCCATGTTAGATGTTTTTGTTTTATTTCAAAAATTTCATAATAATCGCTTGCCACTCCCTCTAAATACCAGGGAAAATAGATTCTTTTTTTTTTATCACACCATCCGTTCGCTGCGGCTGCCCTTTCGAATTTTGCTATGTGCTTGGAAATATTCTCTGCCGTGTCCCCACTAAATTTGCTTGGTTCGAACAACGGTAGTCTTTCATTCATTGTGATATCCTGTTCAGAGGTGCTATCGTCTGGAATTGGGTCTTTGTTGTTTCCCGAATGACCCTCGACCGCGTCGTAAATATTAGTGTCTTTATTTGTTTGTGTAGGCCAATTTGTGTATTGGTTTTCTAATTCGACTCGGCTCATTTCCGAAGTGGTATCAATTTTCCATAACCGAATATATGACCTTAGGAAAACCATAGGAAAACCTTAGGAAAACCATGGATATGTTCCACTCAAGGTCTTTCCAAATATTAATGGCTTGAGTTTTATTTAGTGCTTTTATCTCTGCTAAGGTTAAATTCATTAATTTGTTATATTTTGTTTTGTAACTGTAAAAGTACCGTAAATTAATCCCTATTCAAAGAAAGAATAACTCATTACCCAATTCTTATTAATATTCGTTTCAGTTACTTAATTCACCAAAATCAAAATAGAAATTCGAATCAAGTATGTATGAGGTATGTTCCCGGGAAGACTTGTTACGTAAGCAAGAAGTAGCAATGTAGAACAACAAAATCTAAACAAACTGTCGTCAGCATTCCGTGGTGTAATTACTCTCGGCCTTGCGCAACAAAACCCCTGACGCGTGTGATTCGAAAATATTCTATTTTAATGTTGACCTTATTCCCAAACACATACAAATATGCTAATAATGCAAGAATAATCTTAAACTATAGTTATAATCAAAATCATCTGTTATCTGTTGATTATCTGTTAATCACACATACCTCAAATTTAAATCGTTTGCATATAATAATAATAATAACACAAATTTAACACATATATCAAAATCTCTTAAATATGTATATCTCTATAGATAAAGCACCTTATTAACATACAAATTTATTACTTTTTGTTTTTCTCAAAAATAATTATCAGATCATTCCGTTTTCTTATTTCAAAAATAACACTTCAAATACAGTTTTATAAATATATAGCTGATTAAAGAACCAAAAAAAAATCACTGTAATAAAAAATACTCTTAATTTTTAGTAATAAATTAAAAGAAAGGCTGTTTTGACTATTTATTACATAAAAATTACAAAAACAAAATTTTTATCATATAGTAACAAATTTTAGTAAAAACTAAAAACACGGCCGATGCACCATTTATTAGGATCGGGTTCTTTCTAAATCAGTGGTTCAGTGTTTCTCTTTTGTTAAAGAATGCAATACTTTATATCATTTTACAGTTACTAATTTCCAAATATTATTACAATTATTTCTATTCAAATATACATATACACTGATATACATACACTGATTTAGAAAGAACCCGATCCTAATAGTGGTTTCTCAAATAGAGTTAGGTGGCAGCACTGGACATTGTAGTACAGATTGTTGTCACTAGGCTTACATCAGCTGTTGGATTTGTTGAAGTACAAAAATATAATTGAGTTGTGGTTATAATTTGTTTTAAAGTTTAGTATTATGTCTATAAATGAGATGGAAAAGTTAAATTTGAAAAGAAAGAAAGGCGAGAAAAATGTACTTTATAAATCTGAAATAATAAAGAAAGCTAGAGTAAAGAATGAAGAATATACTAACTGGAAAGGAAATGTTGTTGTGCCAAAACCTTATGGAATGGATTGCAGGTTAGTAAATATTTTGCTTACATCTACCTATTTATGAAAGTGAACTTATTTTGGAAATCTAAATTAAATAAACTTTATGAAAATAAAGTAAGTTGTTCAAATTTAAATGCTTTAATTTCTGAGACATTTTTATTTAAAATAATTAGGAGCAATAAAATACAGGAATTACAAACTAGGCCTAGCTCTTCAGAAGCAATTAGTCCTGGGCCTACAACTCCAATCACAATTCCATCTCCTGTAAGCTCTTCTAGGATGAAGCTAACTTCCAATAAAAAATCATTTGATGACTTTCAAGGTAATACAAAGAATATAATTGTATCCATGGATACACTCAGATCAATGTTTAGCAATGTTTTATGTAAGTGTGGGGACTCAGTTATGCTGTCGGAAGATGTGTTGACTGTCACAAAGCGGTTTAGCGATAGGCTATGCCTAAGCTGTGATGAGTGTTGCAGTGAAGAATATTTCTGGACTTCTGAACTATGTAACCCCAAACCTATTGCAGTTTTACCTAAGCAAAAATTTTTAGAAGTAAATACAAGATTTTTTTATGGGCTTAGGTGTATTGGTAAAGGGCTCGAGGCAGGAAAAATGATTTGTGCAATGTTAAACCTACCTCCTCCAAACTTGGCCAGAGTAAAACATACAAAGGTCATATCAGCATGTTTACAAGTAGTGGCTGAAGACTCCATGAATAGGGCTGCTAAAGAAGCTGTAGAGGAAAATGAACATGATTCCTATATTTGTGTAGCGTACGGCGGTACATGGCAGAAGCGGGGCTTCAGATCTAAAAATGGAGTAGCCACAGTGACAAGCATAGACACAGGCAAAGTTATTGATGTTGAGTCTTTGACAAAGTATTGCAGTGGCTGTGTAAAGGCAAACACAGCAGAACAAAGAGAAAAGCATAAAACAAAGTGTGTAAAGAACTATGAAGGTGCCAGCGGGGGAATGAAAACACAAGCTGCGGTTACGCTTTTTCACCGCTCTGAATTAAAGGGACAGGTCCGCTATGTGAAAATGTTAGGGGATGGAGATGTTAGGCATATTTATGTGTAAGAGAAAGCAAGCCTTATGATGTAGATATTGAAAAATTAGAGTGTGTGGGTCACGTTGAGAAGCGGCTTGGAACTAGGCTAAGAAAACTGAAAGAAAAGCTAGGTGGGACAAAGCTTGCGGATGGAAAATCTATAAAAGGCGCAGGACAACTGACCGACAAGGTAATAGATGAGCTACAATCCTATTATGGGAATGCCATAAGAGGTAACTCAGGCAATTTGGAAAACATGCACAAGGCAGTGTGGGCTACGTATTTTCACCGACTTGCCACAGATGAGAACCCAAGTCACGCGTTGTGTCCTCCTGCTCCAGATACCTGGTGCAGGTATAGAAAAGATCCAGCTGGCTATAGACACAAGAAGTCACTCCCAGAAGTCATCATGAATCAAATTAAACCTATTTACAGAGATCTAAGTAATAAAGAGCTCCTGAAAAAATGTCTACATGGGCGCACACAAAATTGTAACGAGTCGTTTAACAATATTATCTGGAGCCGTCTGCCCAAATCCAACTTTATCGGTAAAAATACTCTAGACCTAGGACTTTGGGATGCTGTGATATCATTCAATGATGGAAATGTGGGTAGAATTAAGGTGCTGGAAGAACTAGGTATTAAGGACTTAGGCCAATATACAATTGCAGCCCTGAAGAATTTTGACGACACTCGTATAAAACAAGCCGACCGAGCAGCAGAGGACATGACAAAGGAGGCTAGAATAAAGAAAAGGAGACAGAACCTGATACAAGAAGAGAAAAATGAAGATGACTACTGCCCAGGAGGGTTTTAACTTAAGTAAGTAATAAATTGTGCCTTGTTTGTTATTAAAATTTAATTTATTTACTTTTCCTTCGTTTTCGGAAAACAGTATTTTTTTACACAAATAACCCGATATCTCAGGAACTATTGAGGCTACAGACTTGAAATTTTTACTCAATGTCATAAATGTAATTGTAAACATGTGGTAGTAACCTAATGTCAATTTAATTATAAATAAATGAATAAAAAAATGTTTTGTATATGAAAAAATGTTTTTTTGGCCTATATTTTATAAAAACTATAAATCACTTGCTTTTTTACATTTTTTAATTATTTTACTACAGTGTACTCCTCAAATAACAATAAAAAAGGCCTGAAAATTTCATCTTTCTATTCCAAGTAGATCTTGAGAAAACGGGTCACCAATATTGACAATTTAACATGGCGGGATACAAATGTTCAAGTCCCCTTAGTCTAAAAACTCAGTACATCAAAATAACGTTTAAAAATGTGATATTTGTTTCCAATTTGAAAGACTGTGTACATTGTTGGAAGTTTATGCTCATGTTTTATTTACTACATATCTCTGATGTTTATCAAAATAAATTAATAACAATACAGTAGGATCTAAATATACGACAATAACTTTTTCATATAATCATTTTTATAACTTCATAACCAAATTCAAAATTTATTTGATTTTTATTCTTATTTTATTAAAAAACTATTTCATTTAAATATCAGCTGTTATTGGAATTAAATCATTAAACTATAAATTTACCAAAATGTCATTTAAATGTGTTTACTGTTTTAGTTTTATATGTATTGTTTCATGTTGTTTTCATCGCAAATATTATTAAAGCTGTGAATATACTATTATTTTCTTCCATTAGATAACTAATTTTACTTGTAAAAACTAATTATATGTAATATCATAGATGTTGTATCCATTGAAATATAAACTTTTACTGATTTTTATTTATTTTATGTAATTTGTCGTGTTATATAACGATTTAACTATTAATATATTATCTGCCGCTTCTCATGTTTACTGACTATAATCTTAATAAACCAAAGTTTCATTTAAATGTAATAATAGTTAAATTGCGATTGATGTTCTTGCAATGTGTTTAATATATTTATTTAATAATGCATATTTAATTTATACATATGCTGAGAAACTATTTGAATCTAATAACTTGTAAATATTTCATTATGTTCTTCTGTTATATAATTTGTTTTATTTGTAAGCAACTTATTATGTAATATGCTTTATCTATTGCAATAGAATTTTGTATGTTATTCTATGTAAATTTCTCTTGTTTAAGAACAATTTAACCTTAAACATAAATCTGCTGATTGTCATATACAGGGTGTCCCGCTACCATTTGAAAAAATTTGACCAGGTTGTTCAGCAGGTAAAAACTAGAAAAACATGTAATATAACATGTGTCCTATCTCTTTTCATTTTCCATTTGTCGGTCTGTAAGTGATTTTAAGTTAATAATTAATATTTTTTAAACGGCTTGACCAAACTCAACCATATCTTGCTTGAGTATATAAGTTGATAAGTTCTTTCTTAAAATGGCCGCCATTTTTAAATGGAAAGAAGTTATGCCTTGAAATTTATTCTTAACCCGGGAGAACTCGCACTAAATTTAGAACGTGATAACTCGCACGCGGTCTTTTGCACCGCAATCGTATCAACTTAACCATCCCATTTTAAATGGTTTAGAATAAATTTATTTATTTTTGACAAATATTATTATTTCGTTAGACTTTATTTAGGACTTTTTGATAGGTTATAAATATATTATTTGCAGGTTATGATGTCGGAAATATAAATAAATACACTATTTACAAAGTAAACCATTTATTTATAAAACTAATATTGAAACTTCGTCACGTAATTTATATAAACTAAAAAATGTATTTATATAAATGACAAGCTGTATAAAGAGTTCTTATACAAAAACAATTTAAAAAAATTATCAAAAGAAAAAGCTACTAACTGAATACACTGTTTACAAAGTAAACCTTCTATTTATAAAACTGTAGTATTGAAATATACAGAGTTACGTAATTTGAATAAACTGAACGTAATTGATATAAATGACAAATTATATGAACCGTTCTCATAAAAACCCAATTCAAAAATAGATTATCAAAAATAAAAAAAGCTAATCACTAAACACAGTTTTTACAAAATAAACCATTTATTTTAAAAACTGTTCTATTGAAACACATAGTCACGTAATTTTAATAAACTGATAGTTATTTATATAAATGACAAAGTGGATAAACATTTCTTATACAAATGAATACATCATACAATATCAAATAAAAAGAGCTACTCACTCATCTCTTCCTCTCAGTCACTTCTAGCTTCTACACCTACACATCTGACACAAGTAAATGAAGTATGCTCTCGGCAAATAAAAACGTTACATTGAGCACATGATGTTTTGGACTTTCACAAACGTCCTTGAACTTCTACTTCACGTCTTCTATTTGGCCTATCTTCTTCCTTTTCCATAAGTTGCCTCAGCCTGAATCTTACGTCTTGCCGGAGGCTTCTCACAGTCAAACGTTGTTCTAATAGATCTTTGCACAGATCCATGGATAAACTTTTCAAAAATTCTTGGTGATTTAATTTTTCATTTCCTACGTTTGTTGTAAGGATAATATATGCATTTATACCTGCTGTGTTCAATAGGGAGTAAAAGATTGTGAGGCTCCACTGGTTACTTGTCCTGGATACTGAGTAGGTGCATGTCATTTCATCGTGTACGTCTACCCCACCTTTGGTTAAATTGTAGAAAGTTAAGATCTCAGGTTTGCAAGCTTCTCCTGAACTAGCATCAATAGTATCACAGTTACTATGCATTGTTGAAACTAACAATACTACCTTGTTAATCTTAGGAACATAGGAAAGCATTGTTGTGTCTTCTTAGAATCCAAAAATGGTGCTGTTCAAAGGTCTTAACTTTGCTTCCAAAAACAAAGGTGGAATTTCCTTTTTATTTTTTTTTTATTGTTCCTACCAGGGTTAAGTTGTGGGTTTTGAGAAGTTCTTCAGCAAGGGGCATGGACGTATACCAATTGTCAGTTGTGATATTACGTCCACTCCCTGACAGAGGTCTAATCAATCTTAGAACTATTTCTTTTCCACTGTTGTCCACTTCGTAGCGCCCGTTAGGTTGTCTGCCTGGGTAAATCTCCATATTATAAGCATAGAAGGTTCGAGCATCTGCTAAAACAAACAGTTTCAAACCATACTTAGCGGGCTTGTTGGGTATATATTGTCTAAATTGACATCTAAATTGACAACCCTGCTTTAATCGTGGGAACTTAAATGGACCAAAACAAAAACAAAAACAAACAAAAAACCTCGGCGGAGTACCAGTCACAAGCTGGAAGCTCGGCCGTCAAACCAGGACCAGAAGCAGCCTCAGAGCATGCTTTCATGGTTCAAACATCAAGCAAAGAAACGCCCTATGAAGACGGACTAGAAGCAGCCACTGAGCAGGCTTCGAAATCTGTGGACATGGAGGTGTTAATGGAGGAGGTTGAATCGGGCTTTGAGCTGGATGAAGACCTCCTCTTGGAAAATCCTGACACCCCCGGCTTCACAGCCGAGCTGACGGACGCTACTAAGCAGTTGGTCACGCTCAATATGGCACAAAGTAAGCCGAGGATGTCCAAATCGGAGAGAAGACGAGCTCTGAAGGCCAAGTTTGGAAAGGACTTTGACCCGAAGAAGTTCGATAAGGGTAGGAACAAAGGTGCTGCTTTGACAGCCACCGATCCTCCTGCAATCAAGGAGGGGGGCCTGAAGCGCGGCAGAGCCGAAGCTCCGACTCCCCCTTCCACTGAAACCCAGAGGAAGAGACACAAACAGTCTGGTGAGCACGGTGCATCGACATCGGCGCAACCCAGAACCTCGTTTGGGGAAGCTCTAGCCTCTACTAGAATGGCAGTTGTGCCCAAAAGATTCCCCGAAGACAAGCTCTCCGAGGAACAGGGCAGGACCGTCCAAAAGGCCATCATGGCAATATTTGAGTGCCTGGAAGACGGGTCATATCCAGTCTTTTCAGGCTCTTATATGGAGAAAGGAGCACTAATCATCTCGTGCTCTAATCTCAGCAGCAAATCCTGGCTGATGAAAACCATCTCCAGCATTCGACCCCTTGGCGAGGATGTCGAGCTTATCGTTGGTGATAGGAAGGATATTCTTCGGGCCACTAAGGTGTTCTTCAGAGCACCTGCTGAGCTGGAAGAGTCTCCTGAAAGGATCCTTGATATGCTTGGCAAACAAAACCTGAGCCTTAGGGTCGGAGAGTGGAGAACTCTGGCAACGAAAGAGGACCCGAAAGGTCGTACCTTTGTTCTCCTTGTGGATAATCTCTCCCTTGCAGCTATTAAAGCAGCAGGGTGTAAGGTGCATGTGGGACTCTGGCAAGTCTCTCTTGTCTTATTGTCAGGAAGAGACAATGCTGAGGGTCCTGCAAGTAAACCTACATCACAGTAAGGCGGCTTCGGCCTCCTTCTGTC
Source organism: Aphrophora alni (assembly GCA_963513935.1). Taxonomy (NCBI): domain Eukaryota; kingdom Metazoa; phylum Arthropoda; class Insecta; order Hemiptera; family Aphrophoridae; genus Aphrophora; species Aphrophora alni. Next base: position 47,728,939 of record OY740773.1, on the reverse strand, counting down.
AGACCTTCATTAGGTCTAACATCGACCTAGCACTGGTCCAGGAGCCCTGGCTCCACCGAGGCCGGATTGCCGGGCTAGGAGATGCAAAAGGTAAGCTCATATACTGTAACACTATTAATAACAACCGAACCTGCATACTAGTAAGGTCAGGTCTGCAATGCTTGCCCCTAATGGATTTCTGTTCCAGAGACATCACAACGGTGCTAATACACTGGCGCAACGGGAAGGAAAAGGATGGTCCAATTTTTAGCTCCGTCTACCTACCCTATGACGCCAGAACTCCTCCTCCATCAAGAGAACTAGAACTTCTGGTGGAGTCAACTACTGTCAGGCGGCAGCAGCTTCTGGTGGGATGTGACGCTAACTCTCATCATCGCCTAGGCTGGGGCAGCTCTGATACAAATACAAGGGGTGAGTCATTATTTGATTTTCTCTTGTCTAATAACTTACAAATTGTTAATGTAGGTAACACACCGACCTTCTCCAATAAAATCAGGAACGAGGTCATAGATATTACTTTTTGTACAGAAAATATTGCAAATCTGATTGGGAACTGGCATGTTTCAACAGAAGCCTCCCTCTCAGATCACAAATACATCATGTTTCATCTAGAGACATCAACCATCAAATCCCACTTTCGGAACCCGAGAGCGACGGACTGGGGGTCCTACTCGGACCAACTATCGACGGTACTTGGGTCCATGCAAGGTGACATTGCAACATTTCCAGATGTAGACAGGGTGGCGACCTCGCTTCGCGACGCCATCATGGACTGCTATCAGGATAACTGTCCTCTGCGTACGAGATCAGGCAGACCTAACACAAGATGGTGGTCACAGGATCTCGGCCGTAAGAGAAAACAATTAAGAAGGCTTTTTAATGTATCCAAGCGGAGCGGTGATTGGAGGGAGTACCATTTAGCTCTCACAACATACAGCAAAGCTATAAAAAAAGCCAAACTTGATTCCTGGAAGGCATTCACTCACAAAGTGAACAGTCTAAAGGAGGCAGCCAGACTGCAACAAGTTATGGCTTCTAAACCTTACAATCCTGTAGGCACCTTGCGGAAACCAACAGGAGAGTATACTAAAACAGCGGAAGAGACGCTCAAGTTACTACTTGAAACTCACTTCCCTGGTAACATAAGTAGTGACAATACAGACGGCGGTCTAAGTCTAGCTGGGGACAATTCTTGGCCAAGGGCATCCCGTGCAGACTGGAAGATAGCCAGGATAATTGTCACTATTTCTAAATTAAAATGGGCAATAAACAAATTTAGCCCGTTTAAATCACCAGGCGGAGACGGTATCTATCCTGCACTATTGCAGGAAGGACCTGACGCCTTGATCCAACTGATCTGCAAGCTTTCCAGAGCCAGCGTAGCATACGGCTACATTCCGCAGGCATGGAGGGTCAGCAGAGTTACGTTTATTCCCAAGCGTGGCAAAGCAAGTTATTGTGATGCCAAAGCTTACCGACCAATCAGCCTATCCTCGTTTCTATTGAAAACACTAGAGAAGTTGGTTGAGAGATACATTAGGGAGGGGGTACTCTCTGGGACACCTCTTCACCGAAATCAACATGCCTACCAACCTGGTAAATCCAGTGAATCTGCTCTACATAATCTTGTGGGCAGGATCGAGGACGCACTGGAAAGGAAGGAAATAGCCCTGTGCGCCTTCTTGGACATAGAAGGCGCATTTGATAACACTTCCTTTAGATCTATAGTGCGTAGACTGCAAGAGCGAGAGGTGAACCCGGCTGTAACAAGATGGGTTCATTCAATGCTAAGAAGCAGACGCATTCAAAGCTCCCTGCTTGGTGATTCGCTGGAGGTCGCAACCACAAGAGGGTGTCCACAGGGAGGTGTTCTTTCACCTCTACTGTGGAGCATGGTGGTAGATGATCTCCTTACGGAAATCAGCCGGTCAGGAACATACATCCAAGGCTATGCGGATGACATAGCAATCTTGGTTATTGGGAAAAGCGACTACACTGTCTCAGATATCATGAATAGTAATCTGAGGCGAGTGAAGTTGTGGTGTGCAAGGGAAGGCCTCAACGTCAATCCCAACAAAACCACTATAGTTCCCTTCACTAAGAAGAGGAACTTGACAGCCCTGGATAGGATATCCATGGATAACACACAGATAAACATGTCCATGTCGGCAAAGTATCTTGGAGTAATCCTTGATCAAAAGCTAACATGGAACGTACATCTGGACAACTTAATCCATAAAGCGAAATGGGCGCTAATGACAGCCAGACGTTTTATTGGTACCACTTGGGGACTCAAGCCTTACATAGCCCTTTGGCTATATGAGGCAGTGATCAGACCCCAGATTACATACGGAGCGGTGGTATGGTGGAAGAAATCATGCCAAACCACTGCAGGAAGCAAACTAACAAGCCTGCAAAGACTTGCATGCTTGTGCATAACCGGAGCCTTTAGAAGTAGCCCAACAGCTGCAATGGAGGTTCTCCTCGGACTCCTGCCTCTTGATATTTACATAATGTCGGAGGCAAGGAAATCCGCCTACAGACTGACGTGTGTTAACGAGTGGCGGAAGGGCTTGCCTGGAGCAGGACACACTGACATAGTTGACACCGTACTCAAAAACTCGGTGTTAGACATGGTGCCAGACGCAATGCACACCGAGTACATCTTCAACTGACCCTTCACGGTAACCCTTGGTAACCGAGAAGACAAGGAAGGAAACAGTAAACCAGGATCCTCCAGAGGGACTCTTGTCTGGTACACCGATGGGTCTCTTATGGAAGGAAACTCAGGTTATGGTGTTTACAGCTCATCACCAAGGACAAACATTAGTGTAAGTCTTGGCAAGCACTGTACAGTATTTCAAGCAGAGTTACTAGCTATCTCTGCCTGCGCCCATCTGGGATTGTCAAAAGGCTTTCGAGATAGACAAATCCTTATTCTCTCAGACAGTCAAGCAGCACTAAAAGCGCTAGACTCAGTACTAATCACTTCAAAACTGGTGAAGGACTTCCTCTTAACACTAAAGAAACTCTCCACAAGGAACATGGTGGAATTGAGATGGGTGCCAGGTCATCGTGGCATCCAAGGTAATGAGATGGCAGATACTCTCGCAAAGAAAGGAGCATCTACACCCTTCATGGGGCCAGAACCTATGTGCTGTATCAGCCGCAGCATGGCTAAAAGCGCAGTTAACAACTGGGCCAAGGAAAAGCAACGCCAGAGATGGCGCAGGACTCCCGGGCTCACACAAAGCAAACAGCTGATTAAAGGACCCAGTATTAACCTTACGAAGTCATTAATCAAGCTAGACAGGCTACAGCTTAAAAGAGTTGTAGGACTCATCACTGGACATGGTCAGTTCAGGAAACATCTTGCAACAGTGGGAGTCTTCGAAGGCGACCAAAGCTGTCGGCTCTGCGGGCAGGCCGTGGAGTCTGCAAGACACGTCATATTCGATTGCGGGATGCTGGAGCGCAGAAGGAGGGAGCTCTTTGGTATCCAGCAACCGGGAGATGAAGAGGATACGTACCTGGTGGAAAAAATCCTGAACCTCGTTCGAGGAACAGGGTTCTAACCTTCCAGGAACGGCACACAGGGGGTACAATAAGCCAATGGTTGACGTGCAGGGAATCCTTCTTAAATTAGGATTCCACCCCATTCCAAATCATAAATCATAAATCAAATGTGTCACTATGTTTCTCCTTTGACGACGCCCTCTACCTGGATTTGATTTTGGAAAGTAATTCCAGTTGGAAGTTTGATCTTTTCCAATGTATTGTAATTGGGAATTAGGGACTACATTTCCATTCCTAACCTGCCCTTCAATTTGTTCCTCGATCATTTCTTCTTCTCTGGATTGACTAGTGTCAAAGCTATGATCACTTACGAGTACATTGTCCTCCTCATCGTCGTCCTGTTCACGTTCAAAACCAGTATTTACGTTTTCATCAGGAAAAAGTCTACAGATGACTACGTCTCTTTCTAATCGAAGTGATTCGTTTATATCAGGATCCTTCTCTACACTATCTAATAACCTCAAAATACGATTTTCTTCGTTCCTTTCCATTTTACAGACACAAAACTGTTAGTTTCTTGTTCAAAAACCAATTACGTTAACACTCACACAAGAGAAAAAGCACCGCACAAATACAAACTCCAAACCTCGCACGCGGAATATTGCACCGCAGCGTAATATTATACTTCCTATCGACACAGTAGAGTCTGGTAAACTGAAACTGGTGTTAGTGGCGGGAGGGGGATGTCACAAGGAACAAAGTCATGGCTGGCCTTGAGATTACAACGCGCCCCTCATCAGTTGTGCCAACTTATATTGACCTGCGGTTCTTAACCCGCCATGCGAGTTCTCCCGGGTTAAGAAAGGGCGTATCAAGGTGTATACTCTTGCAAAATATGGCTGATTTAGTCAAACTGTTTTAAAAATATTAATTTTTTAGTTAAAATCACATACAGACCGACAGACGGAAAACTAAAAGATCTATATCTTCATGTTATATTACATTTTTTGCCAGTTTTTACTTGCTGAATAACCTGGTAAAATTTTATCAAATGGTCACGGGATACCCTGTATAACGACTACGCTGTTAATACAGTATACTTAAATTTCTTTTAAATGTGATAATAGTTCAAATTCATGGCTGTTCTTGCAATGTGTATGATGTTTATATTTATTTTATAAGACATATTTAAACAGTAATTTATACATCGCTGTTATTTAAATCTAATAACTAAATTGTAAATGTACCAAAACGTTATTTAAATTTGATTGTCATGTTAGTTTTGTATGAGTTTGTGTAGTTTGTTTCATGTTTTCTCATACCAAACATTACAAAGTTGTAAATGTACTGTTTTTCTATTAGATAACTAATTTTATTTGTGAAACACTAATTTTGTAATATCATAATTGTTTTATCTGATGAAATAGAATATATTTATACGTTTATTTTAATATATTTTATGTATTTTTTCGTTTTATAGAACGACACAACTTAAATTATTTGTCTGCCGCTTTTCATATCTAATGACTACGCTCCTAATAAACCCAAAAATCAATTAAATGTGATAATGGTTAAAATGTGATGGCTGATCTATACTAACAATGTCTTTGGTGTTTATATATTTTACAAGGCATTTAATATACACATCTGCTGTTATTTAAATCAGATAAGTTGTAAATACAATATTATGTTCTTTTATCCAATTTTATTTGTGAACAACTAATTATCTAATATTAACCATGTTTTATCTCTTAAAATATAAAATATTTACTTGTTTTAAATGTATTTTTACTTTGCGTTACAAAGTTCCTTTTTTGCCAATAGGTTATTTAAATTAGCATAAAAATTTATAATTTAATATCAAAGATTTAATAAATAAAACGTCTCAGTGACTACTTTACAGAATTGGTGCCTTCTAGGTGTGTTTTGCTGCTAGAGTAACAGAAAAAATTTCAACACCAGGTAAATTCTAATTCGAGTAATTGATTGTGAAACCGTAGAGAGAGAGATTAAAAGGATGCATGTGGCACCACAGCTGGCAACCTGAGCCAGGCAGAGGTAATGCCACTAACAAGTTTTCAATGTACTTCCCAAATTGAAATATTCTGATGAATCAAATATTTTCCTAAAGCCGGTAAGTGAATCTGGGGCTACATCAATCATTATGCAAGCTATTTCAACACTAAATGAAAACGTACATCACTTTCACATTTGTATAGTTATTGTGCTCAAAATGATAATAAACTGTTCATCTTTTAAAGTAGAATTATCAAACAGATAAAGCCAGGGTTAACTAGCTTAACTGTTATAGATATACTTCTTATCACCTACATAACTCTGTCTATATTTTTATTCCGTAAATACGAATCAGTTCCAACAATATTATCTCGAGCTAAATAAAAGTGACACCTTGTAACGATTTGTTTTAATGCTTGAGTTTGAAAAAGTTGGGTTGTTTTTGAGTATGAAAAAGTGTCAAATCTGACATTTTAGAATATACAAGTGAATTGATGTAGTGGGTCGGCCTTATCAGCCTTTATTATTTGCGTGTGGAGTAAATCGATGAAGATAATATCATGTTTGGCCCGTGTTAAAGGTAAAGGTAAATTTTATGTGATTCCGAAAGTTATCCATTTAATTTACCTTTCTTAACAGATTTAATTCAACAAATCGGTCGGGTAGAACACCCTGGATAAATTGTATTGTTTTATATAAACTGTTGTTTCCTAAGTATTACATGGAGAGAAAATTGCACTTCACCGTCCAGTAGTTCAATAAATAAATTATTTAGGCAACTCAAGACATATGTAGGGTAAATCGAGGTGAGATGCCTCAGGGTCATTAGTTTGGCGGTAAGACTGAAGATCGCGCCACTGCTGTTACAACAGTGTTGCCAGACATATGATAATTATCGTATTTGTACTATAAGTTGAGGTGTCGGTACAATATACGATAGTAGGTTACTATCGTACACCAAAAGTACGATAATTTTGCTTTGCTCCAATAATGTTGATAGATTTCAACCCACAGAATAACAAAATGCTAACTTTGTTTTTCAAAGCTTTCACACCAGTATAGACAATTTCGTTTCTGCTACATAACGTGCATCCTTTCTAGATGGGGGATCACACTCTCTAGGTGACAAACATCAAATACCTATTCCACCCCGGTTCCCGCCTTTTGCCAGTTTAGTTGTCAACTTTGCAGTTGATGGTTCATTCGTTCATTGTTTTTGTGTTATCTGTTGCTAGACAAATAAGTGTTTGTATAAGTTTGTTTGTGCGAGGTTTAATATATATTTTTTTCAAAATGAGTTCAGATGAGGAAGGACCTTCAACTAGTAAAAAAAACTACTATCAACGGAACGCCAAAAACATCGACAACAAAAATACCGTATTCATTGGGAATCGGATGAACGGTTCAAGAAATGGCTTCAACCAGGCAGTAACAACCCGTATAAAGCCAAGTGTCGTGTGTGTAATGTTTCTTTTACCGCTGAAATACAAGTATTAAAAAACCACGAAAAAGGAAGCAAGCACCAGCAATTTATTAAATCTGCGGTAAGTCAACAAAAAACAATTACCTCATTAGGTTTTCGAAAAATTGATCCTGTCAATAAAAGCACTGAAATTGCTGAAATTCGGCTTTCTGGGTTTTTTGCTGAGCACAATATTTCTTTTAAAGCTGCTGACCACCTTGTAGATATAATTAAACAAAACTTTCAAGACTCAGAAACTGCCAAACATTTATCTTAAAAAGAACAAAACGTACTGCCATTGTAAAGAACGTAATTGCCAGTTCTTTTAAAGAGAAATTAATTAAAAAGCTAAAAACAACTAAATTTTCAATTTTAATTGATGAGTACAGATATTTCCAGTGTAAAAGCAATGTGCATAATTGTTAGATATTTTGAATCTTCGTTAAACCGCATTGTGAGTAGTTTTTTGAATTGAAAAATATTTATGATCCTAATATCTTAGAAAATGCAGAAGAATGAGGAACTTCGAAAAACTTATACGCTATTTTAATAAGTGTTTTTGACCAAAATAACATTTCTAGAGACAATATTATTGGATTTGGAGCTGATGGTTGCAATACAATGATGGGGGCAAACAATTCTGTTGCTAGTAGATTCAAGTCCGAATTACCAGGCATAGTTATTTTAAAATGTGTGTGTCATTCGCTTCATTTATGTGCAAGTGAAGCCCGTAAGGAACTGCCTCGAGAGTTAGAAGAATTGGTGCGTGGCGTTTTTAATTTTATGCACGGCAGTGCTAAGAGACTGGCACTCTTTGAACAATTTCAAAAATTTGTTGATGTTGGGGTACACAAGTTATTACACCCATCTCAAACCAGTTGGCTATCTGTAATCGCTGCAGTAACTCGTGTACTGGAACAGTGGAGTGCATTAAAATTATTTTTCACAGACATGGATGTCTGAAAAAACAATTCAAGCTAAACAGATTTTTGTATGGCTTCAAGATCCATTTCTAAAAATGTACCTCCTTTTTCTTAAGTGGATACTACCCAAATTCACAGAACTAAATCAGTATTTTCAGAGTTCTTCAGTTGTAATAACAAATTTGCATACTAGGATTAAACAGGTCTATACAGAACTTTTATTGGCATTTATGAAACGCGATTATGTTTTTAGAAAAATAGATTCCGAAGAGGGTATCGAACCAGAAAATAATCAGTATTGGCTGTCAAATACTGAAATGTATTTGGGTGTTGATGTTCTAAAAGTACTACAAAAACAGGAATTTTTTTAGCTTCAGTTGAAGACGAGACGCTCATATGTGCACTTGTAGTGAAAATTTTTCTCTAGTTTTTGAATTACGGCATATTAAAGGTAAGTTTATCATTTTTAAACCTCAATGTTAATTTAGTGGTCGACATTATGTTGCTTGTACTATAATATAATCTATGTTTTGATTACTATTTGTGTTTATACTAATAATAGACATGTCAAAGATTGTTAATTTTTAATATGGATGAATCCGGCTGTCAACTAAATAATGAGCCAGGAGAGGTTTTGGCCACTAAAGGTTCTAGGGATGTCCATGTTTTGACGTCTGGGGAAATGGGAGAAAACATGTCGGTGATTGCATGTTGCAATGCTGAGGGTACGTTTCTGCCACCAGTTTTAATATTTTATTCAGGGTGAAAGAGAAAATTCTAGTTTTCTTGTAGATCGTCCTCGAGACATTGAATTTACTCTAAGAAGAAAGTGTTGGGAATTAGGATAGTTTTAGTTAGTCATATAAAGGAAAAAACGAGAACCCTGCCTTTTCTCTGGGACTTCCTCCAGGATCTGATGTCTACATGAATCAAAAATCGTCATACATCTCGTCAGAACTTTTTCATAGATGGTTAAAAGAACACTTCGTTCCTCGTAAGCCTCCTGGAAAGGTTATTCTACTACTGGATGGTCATTCATCTCACCAAAGTTCAATAGAGATGTTGTTGTTTGCTGACATGAATGACATTATTCTTGTGTGTCTTCCAAGTCATACCACCCAGGCGCTGCAACCGTTGGACAGGACATTTTTCAAGCCATTTTAAAAGTCATTTTACAAAAAAGAAACCATGGCATGGGTTCAACACAATAAAAAATCAATCAAGAAAGTGAATGCCGGAACTCTTATTGGACGTGGTGCTTGGGTTAAGAGTGCTAGTTCTGAAAACGTCATAAATGGCTTTAGAGCGACGGGTGTTTACCCTTTGGACTCAGATGCAATACCGGAACATTTGTTTTGTATTTCTGATGCAGCAGTGGTTCCAAACTCTGTCAGTCAGTGATAGGTTGAATGAAGTAGATCTAACACCCACAAAACATTCTTCACTTTCTGATCATGAAGCTTTTCAGAATCTAGCTTCAAAAAAAAAATGACGCGAGTATACCAGGTACAAGCCCATCTGCAGAACCAAGACAAAATTCCAAGGATACGCCCACAAAACGTCTTCATGAGATTAGTCCTGTTCCTTCATTAGAGAAAAAAGAAAAACACAAAAGAAAACAATCTGCAAGAGTTTTGGATAAAAAGTTTATAGATGGGAAAAAACAAAAACTAATGGAGAAACTTGTTAAAGAGAAGAAAGCGAATGAGAAGAGGGTGACAAAGGGGACAAAGAAGATATCTAGGCCTATTGAACCAAGCAATGATAGTGATCCAGATGAAGTGGAATGTCTCGATAGTTCTGAAGAAGAAAACATGTGTCTAGAATGTTTTGAAGACTATTTTATGACAAAATCCAGTGTAGATTGGATTCAGTGTATTGACTGTAAGAAGTGGATGCACGAAAATTGCACTATCTATGCTGCAAGGTGCAATATTTGTGGTAAAAAAGATAGAATTAGAAATAAAACCATGAACCTAAAGAAACAATAGTAGTGTCATACTTCTATATACCTAAATATTAAAAAATTTGTCTATTAATTGATACCATTCTTAAGGATGAAATCCTTAAATAGATGCTTTAGGAACCAGGAATGGCAATGTTTGAAAGAAGAGATCTAGATAATTTCGATTGACCTGTAATTTATTTAACTCCTTTTTTTTTTTTAACTTAGCGATTCTGAGAGTCTTAAGTTAACCATTTACATAAAGTTAACATATAACATAGATTAGTAGTTTTTTTTATATATATATATAAAAAGAACAATCTGCAAGGTAACAATTGACACTTCACATATAGCTAGTGATTTACATTATTTATACGCCCTTAAGAAAAGATTTAGATAATTTTTAATCAAACCCCCCCCCCCCATACAATTAATTACAAAGTAAGTTTAAAAAAAATAGAAAAAGACAATTCATTAAAGTATGTAATGTTACAAAGAATTTAATTTTTTAAATTATATATATATATATAATTTTTTTAATTATATATATATATATATATATATTAAAATTAACAAAATTTGATTAATTAATCACACATAAAATATATAAGTTGGCCAACTGTAAAAAAAAGAAATTCTTTTTAAATATATATGTTAACAAAGGAAAATATTAATTATTTATAGACTATTTATTGATTATTTATTTATTGTAGTCAATTTAGAATTTAGAAAATTACCCCTTTGGGGTCGTAAGATCGAAAGGTGCATGCTTATCCTATCCATTAGAATTTTATTTTTGTTTTGCATTTTATAAAAAAAATAATCATGTTTGGTTCAACAAAATCATCCAAAACCTACATTATTTCACAAATACACTTCAAGTTTTTTTGACTAATTGAAATTCACAGGTTAAGTTGTTCATTAGTTTTCACTTTTGTCTTTTTACATTATTTGAAAAAGTCCTCAGGTCTTAGCATGGACTTCAAATTTACTGCAGGAACTTAATTTTTTTACAGCCTGCTGGAACCAGCCGTACAGCTGGTTTAGCAGAGTTGAAAGCTTGTAAGGCTCAGATGAGATTGATTGCAATGAACGAGATTGATTTCGTTAAAACTTAACACGATTTACTTTTTATTAGAAACAAGAAAGACGGCCATTTCAGAGTTTAAAATGAGTTTTTTGTACGACTTTAGTTAAAATTTTGACTCATGTTGAAAGTAAAACTATTTTTTAATTTTGAAAAGTTACGACGTGCATTCTAAAACTAAACTCAGATAACTGTGTCGTTATCTCTAGAACAGAGACTACCTCAAGGATATCGCCTCGGGCAAGTCCACAGTCGAATCACGTGAGGCTGTTTTCAGACCAGTCCACCAGAGCAGCTCAAGGCCGCTCTTTAAAAATTTATTATTACGAAAACCTGTGCCGATGGATTTAAATTAGGTAGTACGTTACATAATTTGCATTTAATTTAGTTTTAGATCTTTCTCCATTTAGTCATGTAATTTAGTCCTGTAAGCTTGAACGTACACATCTATTTTATGTTTTACCATGTTTATTCTATTGTTGTTTTTATTACTTATATCGACTTAACATTAGGAATTTTTTAAAGTAGAATTAGTTTTTCCTCTTGTATTATCATACATTTAAATATGATTCATGTTAAATAAAAAGTGTTTTTATAACGTAATTGTTATTTATTTTCTATTATATCTAGTGAGGCAACTCTTCTACATCAGTGAGGCATCTCACCTCAACACCGAGGAGAGATGACCAAATGCAATCTTTTGAAAATATGCCCAAATTTTGTCTAGCATATAATCTATAAAAAAATTGATTTATTCAAGCAAATCAACAATAATTTACTAATATATAATGACTTTTTAAAGTTTTTTCCAAAATAAAAAGCACGTCTCACAAAAGATATAATTTTGGTGGGGCAACTCTCCTCGATTTACCCTAAGCTTAACATCCATTCATCAACCATGATAATTGATCTGGTGATAATCACCCTGCTTGTCCAGAATTTAGAATAAATTTAGATTATGATGTTTTACGATTATGATGAAAGTTTTTAGACTACGATGAGATCTAGTTCATTATAATAGGTCATTAGAAGAGTGTAGATCAATATGTAAACTGAACACCTCTACAATAAGAATATCACTTCCTTATTTTTTTATAGTCATTGTGCTCAATATGATGCGGTATTGTTAATTGTTAGTGTGAAATACATGAAAAATGTATAGTGCAGCCCGGAGTTTACAAGTGAAAGACAGATGTGGTTGGAGCGGAAGTGACTGGGGGGGGGGAAGGTCAGTCAAGATAACAAACACCTCCAAAAAAAACACGCAAACATCGAGCTCTCAAAAAGTCATGAATATGTCTAAGGTATAAACCAGGCATTTGTAAGGTCGCAATAGTGATATCTTTATATCAAGCACCCAAAATGCCGCGAATGCGTTTAAAGTATAAGCCAGGCACTGGAAAGGTTGTAACAGTGGGTTCATATATGAAGCACCCAAAATGACGCAAATGTGTTTAAAATATAAGCCAGGCACTGGAAAGTTGGTAATTGTATACACAGTATAACATTTATACTCAGGCACCCAAAGGGTGGCTGCCTTTATGTCTGATCGTATAACCGCTCCAAGGTCAGGAATCGCCAGGCACTCAAAAGGTTTTATACATGTATATATATATATATATATATAATGACATCAGAATTGTCAACATCAATCCAACTATAAAACCATGTTAGGCAAACTAGAACATTAAACATATTTGCCGACATCAATGCAATTGACAAGTAAAATGTTTCAGCCTAAATGAAACATTAAACATATCTGCAGACATCAAGACAATAGTAGTTATATATTTAAACAATTACTTAACAATTAAACAATTGTTATTATTATATATTTAAACAATTACTTCATATCTACCGTCATCAATCTAACTAAAAAAGTTTAATGTTCAAAGCTAACTAGAAAATCAATTATTATGTCCACACTCGTGTGTTTTTGCGTGCGCAAGCGCATTCCTCACTTCGTTCCTCAGCGCATTCTTTGACGCAAAGGATGCATGCGCGAATGGAATAAAAAGTGTCACTATTCCATAGCGCACAGGGCAGCGCAAGCGGTTCCATTAGCCTTGGATTTCTGTGCGCTTCAACATTCAACTTTTTACGATTTGTGTGAACCACACGTGTAGTGTTTCTTGTTTTCTTTAGTGTTAAGTGTTACGATGAATAACGAACAGACTCTACAATTTATAGAAGACTACAGGTCTCATGAGTGTTTATGGGATATATACAGCCAATATTATACAAAAAAAAAAGTAGTGACGCGTTACTATTTATAACTTCTTTCGTTACGCCCAGACAAACAAAGGACTCTTTTACTGTTGGTAACTCTGGCAGCACCAGTCTTGGCGAAGCACACGTTGAATAACTGCCTGATGAGGTAAGTGAAATAACACAAATAATAAATAGTATAATTATTATTATTGCTAATAATAAAATTATTAAATTGTTTTAAGTTCATTTTAATTTTTTTTAATAATAATGTTTTACCAGTCAAAGTTATGAAACACTTTTCACTTGCAATTTAGCCCCATAGCCTATATAAAAACAATTTATTCTTATACTTTTATAAGTACAGTAATACCCCGACTTACGCTACCCCAACTTAGCGAATTCCGAGTTACGCGATCGGAAGATCCCCACTCCACCTCTACTAATGTTTAGTCTGCCTGCCTGCACTGCAGTCCATTTCATTTTAATTAATCATTTTATTCTATTCAATTCAAATTTTATCCAATTTCAACTTGTATATAAAAAAGAAACACTTTATTAGAACTATCTCATTAAATTCAGTCTGGGCCTGAACTTTGTAACAATTATTGTATTATTTCAATACTAATATTTCCTATCTATGTGTTAGGCTCATTCTTAAGACGCATAACAGCTTCCCCTCTGTACAATGACGCAATCGTTATCTTGTTATTGTAAACACTTCTCACCACGAAATGCTTTTAGTCGATGTCGCTATACATTCCTTCTCAATTATTGAATCCATTTCAATATTGCTCGCTTAATATTCAATATTAACTCTCTCATATCCAAGTCGCATAATAATTTCCTTTCAACCCAAGAAATTATCATATGCACGTACTGTATTGTAAATGTTGATACTTGGATATACAAATGCCACACTATCACTGATAAAACCTTCCGTCTTAAACTCTAACAAACATCTGAACGTTCCTATTCTGAATATTCTTTTATAATTCCATCTTAACCTATAAAATTATTAGTACACACAAATATTACAAAACAAGGAATAAAAAATTATTAGCGTGCTACGAAGAAATTTTGAGTGAGAAGAGAAAAACTTTGATCCGTCAGACGACTTTGCTAGATTTTATGAAGCCTTCTACATCAAAATAAACTTTGGTTTACGTTTTTGTAATTCAAAATATGTAATTTGTATAATTTGTTACGTGTACAGTATTGTATTTAAGACTTTATTACACATTTTTCTTATAAATTATTGTTTTCTTTATTCTCCGATCCCAATTAAACATAATTTGTATGTACAGTACAGTATTTATATGCAAAATTGTACCCCGACTTACGCGAATTCGACTTACGCGGTTATCGCTCGGTCCCACCTATCGCGTAAGTTCGAGGTATTACTGTATAGATCAATCTAACACATCAAGATTATACATGTTTTTGTTGTGTGATACAACCTTCAGGCGACATGAAATATTCCATGAATTCCTCTCGAATTGCTTTTGCAGCATTCGATGCATTTCGAGGAGTTCTACGAAGTTGCCGTACGCCAGTGTCACTAGCAGTTATCTGTCTCCAGGTTCCGAGGAATTATTTGGCCTGTACAGGAATCCTTGGTATGTATCGAACGACCCAGGAGGTGAGTAGAACCGCTGAGAGTCATGCTGGGATCGGAGGAAGTTGTGGAGACACACGCATGCAAACACTATATCGGACACAGTATCGCCGATTTTAACCTCGATTGGCTTACAGAAAATTCAGAAGACAGATGATAACAAACCAAAAGCATTTTCAACCAAACACCTCGCTCTAGAAAGTCTGTAATTGTGAACTCTCTTCGGGCAGCCTTTAATCAAATGAAGTGTGAAAGGTTTTGTTCATTATATCTACATTTTTTAAATTCCCGCTCCAATATTATTTTCATGAAACTGTTTCAACCGGAATTCTGAGAACTCCAGCTCTCTTGGGGTATCCTTTGTCTCTTTCAATCAGTCCTATTTTCAACCTCAAACAGGTAACTGTGTTTCTTCCTAAATCCGCAGATACAAATCCTTTTTTTTTTTTATTACATACGCATTTTGGCCAACAACTTCATTAGTTGTGACTCACAAACAATTGTCATGTTTAGTATTAAGAAGTCAAGTGTTTTTGTTATGTGTTTTACGATTTACAATTGTATTTAGTTTGTGCGTTTAACCCTCGACCTGGTGGACGACCCGGTTTTAACCGCGACCGGGTCGCGGCATTAGTAATGGCTCACTTCACCAACTAAAAAACATGTATTTTGCCATTCAACGTTACGCCCACTTAAAATTGTCCCATCGCAATAAATAAAATACTGTTGGAAAGCTAATGTTCCATAGATGCATATCATGCAAAAAAAAATACCACAAAACGTTATAAATAATATTCCAAAAATTAGTGAAATTCGCATATTTTTTATGCGAAACGACAAAGTTTTACGTTAACAAGTTTTAAACAAAACATTCGTCTCGTTTGCCTATTTTTCTTATTTCCAAATTACTGTCAGTCAAATATAACCTAACACTGCTTGATAGATCGCGTCTTTCTCTTCAAAACCGTCTTTTTCAAATGTTTCCAACTAGTATAGTTTTTATTATATAAAAATTAAACCAAATCAAGAATTTTAACACTATTTTACACGCTAAAAATTTGTTTTTTGCAATTCAACTTTTATCCTAGTAGATATTAGATTATCGAAATGTATTCTATACCATTGAAAAGGTAATCTTTCAATCTTTCATAACCAAGTTTAGAAAATTTTATGTAGCGTGTAGTAGAGAAATACGACTAGACTGAAGTTTACCTTGTTAGCGCTAGATTGCGACAGTTTCTCGCGGCGAGTTTTATATAGAAAATATCACCTATATGTTCATATATTTTTTCGAAATGGTAAAACTTGTCCAAATGTTACAAGTTGACAATATTATATAGTATTTTTCTTCCTTTTTCGAACTATGAAGACGAAATCATCCTAAGTTATATAGTTTACGAGTTATATCCATTCTAGGAAATGATCCTCTGAACTTTCAGACCGGTTTGCGATATTCAGTGTCTAGACAGTCTTGAAGAATCCGATCTTTATTTTTATACAATCTTGTCGTTTTTGATATAACTGTAAAGAGGAGGTTTCAATGTTTAACCTTGTATTTGAAACACATGTGTACAAGGAAAAATACAAAGGCTGTGGTACTTTATAAAACGTAGAATAACCTCAAATTTGATACTTCGATCTCGCAAGATTTTTGCCCATGTGGAAATTTCAAAGTGTAATAGCTTTGTGTTTTTATAGTGAATATAAGTTTCATGAAGTGACTTTTTTATTATAATTTGTTTATACAACTTAAAATAAATGTGTCAATGTTTGTAGAGTGTAGTTATGAGTGATAATTCATATTTTCGGCCTAGTCTAGCCAAATCTAGTACTAGTCAGGCCTATTTCTAGATTTGCTTTTGGAACTTTTAGTTTCAAGAAACCATTTATTTATTATAATATGTATATACATAATATATAAATGTATATACAACTTATAATAAATGTGTCAATGTTTGTAGAGTGTATTTATTAGTGATATTTCATATTTTTGGTTTTTTTTTCACAGCCCTAACCTCAACGTCTAGGCTATTGTGAAGGTAGATTTTTATCATAAATGACCCATGTCTAATGAAAATTTTCAAAATTGATTTTTCTTTTTACCAACTTTTATCCACAAATATATTACAAATCTGTATCAATATTTAAAAAAAAAATTTAATATGGTTTATATACCTATTTCTGTGGAATTTTGCCTCTTTTACAGGGTAAATTTGTTGATTCCGTGCGTAATAACTCTAAAATGTTTCCATATAAATTTTTTGCATTACACACATAAAATCTATGTATATTTGTGAGAACATAGGCAATAAAAACTTTTGTTTAGAATAAAAATTATATTTTTGGTTACTGTTTGAATATAGTTAGTCAATATTCACATTTTACGTAAAAATGTACCTCGTCTAATGAAAATTTTCAAAATTGATTTTTCTTTTTAGCAACTTTTATCCACAAATATATTACAAATCTGTATCAATATTTTAAAAAAATCATAAAAAATTTTTAATATGGTTTATGTACCGATTTCTGTGAAATTTTACTCTCCGTTACTCTCGATTTTTTGGTATTTGACCAAAAAATCCAAATGTGATACATGTAACATTTTTTTGCACTACACAACTAAAATCTATGCACCTTTCTGGACATATTGATATATAGAAGTTCTGTATAAAATATATTTTACTATTTTTAATGTTTTTTTGGAAAAAATTAAGAGAAAATTCAGTTTTTTCGTAAAATATTTTTTTAAATTTTTAAAATGTAAAATTTTATTTTTTTTTTTTTTCTAAATATATTCAAAAATATTACACAAAACTTTTGTATATCTTAGAAAAAGGTAGTAAGCTATTGATTTTGGGTGATACAGATATTTCTGAAAAAAAGTTAATATCATTTTTGACATCTAACATACTTACTCCAAAACCGTTTCAAAAAAAATTTTTTTATTACATAGATGAATTCTATGCATCTTTCTGAGAAAAATGATATCTTATAAGTTAGGTTTTGTATACAAATAATATATTTTATTAATTTTTAAACAAACGAAGAATTTTTAAGACACATTAACATGCGTCAGCTGGAGGGTTAAAGCAGCTGTTCTCGCGTATGCACACGAGTATTCTTGACGACAGAACTTTACCAGAAAGGAACGCCGCCTCTACAAACAAGGTACTGTGACATTAATTCTTAGCTAAACATGACAGCAAAATTAATCAAAAACCATTTCATTAGTTGGTAATAATTTCAATTAATGTTAATTACCCATTTCATTTCTTTTTCATTTTTATCTACTTCCCAATCTAAATTAAATTACTAAACCATTCACTTTTACCACAGTCGTTAAACCAACCGCAATATCAAACATTTATTGGTCATCCGGGCCGGATTAATTGAATTCCGCTTTGGATTTAGGTTCGGTAATTTTTTTTATGTTGGGAGGGTCAGTTTTCTGCAACTTCCGCCATTTGCATTTTTTGTAGTACATTCAGTCTAATACGCAGTCCATCTTACGCATCGTGGAACCACTTACAGCGCTCTTAGTGAATGTATTCTAAACATTAGCAACGCGCGCATTCTTACAGACAATCCTAGTGGGACATTTCTAAAGTTCTTGCTGACAGCTGTCAAAACAATAACATAACCACAAAACCTACAATTTGAAAATACAATATGTTGTGATGGTTTTACTTATTGTTTTTATATTTTAATCTTTCTATTTCATTGTTAATTGATAATAAGCAACTATTATTATCAATTTCAATTATTATTTATGAAATTTTAATATTTTTTTAACAAAAAACCCCATGAACATAGTGAATATATTTACATATCAAAATGCGTTTTTCAACTTTTGTAAGGCAATCTACTGGTACAAAGAATAGACTTCTTAAGATTTTATCACTTATACAAACAATTTGTGATCCTGGAAAAGATGTTTTAAATTTAGGGCAAAAAAATAAACTCACTGCATTAAATGAAGAGGCACAAAAAAGATTAAATGCATTCGATAAATCATTTGATCAAGTCTCTGGTGAGGAAGATCTGGAGGGATTTGATCAAACAGAAGCCTTTAAATTACAAGATGAAATATCAGACATAGCTGTAGAAATAAATTCTATTCTTAAATGTGTATTTCCCACAGTGGAAGATCCAATTAGTTCAAATAATACACAAATCACTGAAAGTAAACAAGTGAATGTTTCTGTCAACTTACCTAAAATTAGATTTAAAACATTTTAATGGCAGTTTGAGTGAGTGGACAACCTTTTACTATTTGTTTGACAATAATATTCATCAACATCAATCTTTAACTCTTGTTGAGAAATTTTCTTATTTAATTTCATGCTTATCTGGTGAACCTTTAAATCTAATTCATAATTTACCTATTACTCCTGAAAATTATAAAATTGCTTGGGATATATTATGCTAGAGATATCAGAATATTCGCAGATTGGTTAATTTTCACATATCAAAAATTATTGACATGCCTTCCATTAAGCATCATTCGTTAGCTGAAATACGTCAACACGTAGACATATTTCATGAGAACTCACAAGCTTTAACCGTATTAGGTTATGACATTCAAAATGAAGTTACACTTATTGTAATTCTATTAAGGAAACTTGATGACGTCACTCGTCAATGCTTTGAAAGAACACGCAAAACCGATCGTCGGTTACCCACAATTAAAGAATTAATCAACTTCTTAAATATTGAGAGTGCACATTTAGAACAGGGCTCTCCAACCTACGGCCCGCGAGCCACATCCGGCCCGCGGATAGATTTTGTCCGGCCCGCCGAGAGTTATTGCAACAGATTTTTTAAAATATATATTTATACATATTTTTGACAACAACTGTGAGTTCATTACTCTTCTCTTACAAGCCACTCCATTTCTTAATAAGTGTAAAATTAGCTGTAAACAAGCAGCGATCAACCATTGCGAGATATTAGCAAATGGTCTGCACGGACTGTACATGTCCCTGTGTACGTGCGCGCGAACTGTCTGTGTCCCCCTGACTGTACCTGAGACTAGACCAAAATAACCCCGCTAGGCGCATTGCTTTGTTTACATTCTTAGTCAGTCGCTCTCCAGCGTCAGAGACGATAACAACTAGTGCAATAATTGTAGGTTGTGTTTCGCGAAGTGCGTAGTAATCGTGGACTGTGGCTTTTATGTTTTAATTTCTCATAATAAATGGCTTCTTCTAAAAAACGGAAAGTTGATTTTGAGTGCCGTGCGTTTAAGAAACAGTGGACACATGACTATTTTATGATCGATAACAATAATAAAGCGTTATGTCTTATTTGCAACGAGACTATTGCCGTTCTCAAAGAATTTAATGTCCGCAGACATTATGACACAAAACACAAGAGCAAGTATTCCAACGTAACAGGAAAACAAAGAGAGGACAAAATTTCTTCTTTGAAAAATTCGCTCTCAACTCAGAGACAAATTTTTAATAAACAATCGCTTCAAAACGAGGCTGCAGTAAAAGCAAGTTTTAAAGTCAGCCATATTCTGGCTAAAGCTGGTAAACCGTTTACTGACGGTCAATTAGTGAAGGAGTGCGTCTTGGCAAGTGTGGAAGAAATCTGCCCTGATAAACTGTCACTGTTCAATTCTATCAGTTTGTCGGCGAACACAGTGGCTCGCCGTACAGAAGATATCGGAAATAACGTTGTTTATCAGCTGAAAGACGTATGCAAGGATTTTGAATGGTTCTCAATCGCTCTTGATGAATCTACTGATGTTTCTGACTCAGCTCAAGTTCTTTTATTTGTTCGTGGTGTGAACAGTGATTTTAAAATCACAGAGGAGTTGGCTGACGTTCACTCTATGGAGAGTAGCGTGACCGGAGACGAAATTTTCGCTAAAATAAGTGAAACTATGTCTAATTTTAGGCTCGATTTCAAACGGTTGAAAGGTGTTACTACTGATGGTGGGAAAAATATGTCTGGTACAAAAACTGGAGTTGTGGAAACATATGCAATTCTGTAAAAGCAGCTGGAGGTTTTCAACCCGTGATTTTTCACTGCTTTATCCATCAACAGGCATTGTGTGGTAAACACATAGAAGTTTCTGAAGTAATGAATGTAGTTGTGAAAACAGTTAACTTCATTAGATCAAGTTCCCTCAAACACCGTCAGTTCAAAAATTTTCTTTCTGAAATTGACAGCGCTTATCCAAATGTCCCATACCACTGTGAAGTTCGCTGGTTGAGTAGGGGCAAAGTATTGCAGCGGTTTTTTGAGCTTCGTGAAGTTATTATTATTTTCATGACTGAACATCGTCGTCCTGTACCTGAACTTTCTGACAATGTGTTTGTATGGAAATTGGCTTTTGTTGTTGATCTCACGGCTCATATTAACTTCCTGAACTTGAAACTGCAAGGTGAAAACGAAAACTCTTCAGTTGGTGACTTATACTGGCATGTCAAGGCTTTTAGAAAAAAACTCATACTTTTCGAGAAGCAGTTACAATCCCTGAACTTTGACCACTTTGAAGCATGTAAGAACTTAAGCAGTGCACTAACTACTGCTCCCTTCCCCAAGGATTACGTTTTGGGGATAATAGCTAAGCTTCGACAAGAGTTTGAGAACCGTTTTGAAGACTTTGACCGTGCAGCAGAAGACATTAAAATGTTTCAAAACCCTTTCTCGTGTGACATTGACAACGTGCCTGCAGACATCCAACTTGAAGTCATCGACCTAACAACCAACGACTCACTCAGGACCGATTTCCAGGAACGCTACAAAGAAGGTAACCTACTTCCATTTTACAGTTCTCTCCCAGAAAAAGACTTTAAAAACATAAAAAACCATGCTCGAGCTATGTTTTCTCTTTTTGGATCTACCTACAAGTGTGAGCAAACATTTTCAAAAATGAAGTTTGTTAAATCCAAATACAGATCTTCCTTGTCAGATGAACATTTGAAATCAATTTTAATGATCGGAACCACAAAGTTTGATCCTAAATGGGCGGACATTTTAAGTGGAAAACAAATGCAATCTTCTCACTAAAAATAAGTATTCTCTTTTAGCTTGGTAACTTTTTGTAAATTCGTGTATTGTCAAGTTGTCTTATTACTATTAAAAAAAGTTATTATTATTTTGTTTAACTTGCTAAATTCATGCATTGTCAAGTTTTCTTATGACCTTTTTACACTCAATAAATTGGACTTTGTATTAAAATGAAATGAATTGGTTTGTTTCTTCCTGTTTTAATTGAACCTACTTAAAACTCCTCATATTAATTTAATGGAAATATAATAATTTTAGCGTCAGGAAGGGCATCCTTGTTATTGGCCCTCTAAGCCTCCCAAGAATTAACAATGTGGCCCTTGGATAAAAAAGGTTGGAAACCCCTGATTTAGAAGATGCTTTACCATTAGATCAAATAAACGAGCCATTTGTTAATGTTTAACCTTTTCTCAAAAAGGAAATTGCAACTACACCTATCAAAAGTAAATCACCAATGAAAATGTCAAGATCTGTGTTTCATACTTCAACTTCCAGACCTGATCTGTGTCTAGTTTGTAAGAAAGATTCTCATAAATTATTTTCTTGTCCTGATTTTAACAAATTGTCACTTAATCAAAGATATGACAAAATTTTTAAAGCACTACAATAATTGTGCATAAATATTTTGGGTACACATCCCACAGTGAATTGTATATCAAAATCATTATGTGAAACTTGTCAAAAGAAACATAATACTTTACTTCATTTTAACCGAAAAGTTGATGCAGCTAGTGAAAATAATTCTAGCTGACATAAACGTAATATGAACTTGGATAACAATTTGGGACGATTTCCGCTTCCTGTCCACAATGAGACTCTTAATGAATCAATATCAATTCTTTCGAATACCGGTTCTTTAAACAATTTTCGATCAACTTTACTATGCACAGCATTAGCTAATCTTGCAACTCATGTTAATAAACCGCAGAACTTTACTGCTTTATTGGATTCTGCAAGCCAATCAACAATCATCACAAAACAATGTGCAAATAAGATAGGATTATAATTAACTACTTCTACTATTCTATTAAACAGCATTTCTGCAATGTCAACACCTATCCTTGGTACAGGTAAATTAAATATTTACACCCTCAACGGTCAACTCTTTAAAGAATCTCATGAAGTCATTGTTGTTGAGCAAATTCAAGCCAATTTACCGATTTTTGCAAGGTTACCTGAACTTCAGCGTTGAATCAAATTTCTCTCGCTGATCCTAATTTCAATAATAGTCCGACAATTTCGATTATTATTGGAGCCGATTTGTTCGGTCTCACATTGCGCAACCACACCATACAGTAAGGTGCTGGCTTACCAACAGCAATTGAAACCATCTTCGGTTATTGTTTAATCGGAACCATTCCTACAGCTTCATACCATTTGAACAACATTTCTCTGCTCACCACATCGGACATGAGCTTACACAACCTACTCCAGAAATTTTGGACACTTGAAGAGGTTCCAGTTTCGACGAAAACCTCTAAGGGAGAACTCACTTGTGAAAATCACTACAACTCTACGGTTATGCGCAACGCTACCGGGAGATACATCGTGCCACTTCCTTTCGCACAAGATCCTCAATCATTAGGAGATTCCTTTAATACAGCTAAACATCGTTTTTCATATTTGGAAAATAACTTTGCTAATAAACCGGAATTGAAAGTTGCATATTCTGCTTTCATGTCAGACTATTTAAAGTCTAACTACGTGTCGCTATTACCTACTCAGGTTCCAGATACCGCACATTATTTTTTACCGCATCATGCAGTTGTTAAAACTACTAGTAGCACTACGAAACTTCGAGTGGTGTTCGATGGTAGTTCCAAAACTACTTCTGGTTAATCAATTAATGACATTCAATTCCTAAATTACTGACACAGGTCCTAAATTACAAACAGAGATTTGTGAAGTCATTTTACAATTTTGCATATACAATATCGTGTTTTCTACTGACATACAACAAATGTATCGTCAAATCATGGTTCATTCTGATGACCAAAACTTTCAATTGATATTATGGAGGGAAAATTCATTTGACCCTTTATCAACATACAAACTTAATACGGTCACTTATGGCCTGAAAAGTTCGCCATATTTGGCTATTCACACACTGTGACAACTTGTTCAAGACGAAGGTCACAATTTTCCGTTGGCTGCTGAAGCTTTGCTTAATCACATTTACGTGGATGATATCATCACTGGAAGTAAGGACATCCTTCCGTTCTAGAACTTCAGCGTCAACTCATCGCACTTCTTTCAAAAGGACAGTTTCAGCTCCGCAAGTGGACGTCTAACTGCTCCAAACTTCTCGTTGATATCACTCAGGAACATTGGGAAGTACCACTTCATTTCCGCTCACCAGATCAACCGTTGTTCAATATACTCGGCTTGAAATGGACACCTTCGAACGACGTGTTCTTGTTCACCATTCAGCTACCAATTTCGGATCATTCAACTACAAATCGATCTATTTTGTCCACAATCGCACAAATATATGATCCTTGTGGTTTTCTGTCGCCTACGACATTCTTTGCTAAGTGCCTCATGCAGCACCTTTGGACTCTTGGGATTAATTGGGATTCACCAGTTCCAGAGACCATCAACTCCACTTGGATAAAATTCGTTCAAGAATTGCCTCATTTGGAAGACATTTCTATTTCTCGTTGCATCAACCTTCATCAGTCAACGAGCATCCAGATCCATGGCTTCTGTGATGCCTCGGATAAAGGTTACTCAGCCGTCATTTACATTAGGACGACTACTTCAAACAACATTGTCAATACACAGCTACTTTTAGCCAAATCTAAGGTCGCTCCTCTCAAGCGCATATCACTTCCTAGATTAGAGCTTTGTGGTGCTCATTTGCACGCCAAGTTAATGCACTATTGCATTCAATTTTTATCTACTCGGTGTTCTATTGACATCATCAAATGTTGGTGTGCCTCCATGGTCACATTAGCTTGGATCACAACTCCACCATATAAACTTAACCCTTTCCACTCGAACACCGAACTTGGTTCGGGTCCGCTATTTATCGGTAGCGGTCGAACACCGAACCTAGTTTGGGTTTCGGTAATGCGTAGAATATTATTGATTCAAAGATGTTATCTGATTTGTGTGGATTGTGCTGCTATATAACGAGAAGAGTTTGAACTATCTGAACATTTCATTTCTGAGAGTTATTACAGTTTCATTTTGGTTTTGTACAGCTGAAATTATGTCGACACTGTCAGCTGTCCGCTGTGTTTGTTTACTGCGCAGTTGCAATCGCGATCGTCTTTAGCGTGTGTATTATCTTGAGAAAAACTGTTATTATTGTAATTATTTACTTTTGAAACATTCTTATTTTTATGTAATGTGTATTTTAAGATGTGTATAATCTAGTGAACTGTCAGATTAAATTAGGAAGCCAAGCCTAATAACATAAATTGTGATCGATGTGGTGGAATTTAGGTTAGTGATTTTGTGTTTTTGTTATTTGTGGTGTCTGAAGGACTACAAATCATAAAAGTAGGCAAAAATCTTTTCTTTTTTTTTTTATTAGTAAACTTTCTAAGTCTGTACACAAGTTCATAATGTATAATGGTGGTTTATAATAATATTTTAGTAGACTATAGCAATGTTTATAAATTAGTGTTTGAAAAGGCTAAAAAAAGTGGTTTGGTATTAAATTTTTAATTTTTTAAATTATTTTTATATTAGGGTTATCATTATATATTTTTAACTACAACATTCACCAAATTTAAGAAATAATTAGTTTCAATAGTTTTAGAAATATATAACCTCCATAAAAAAATGTTTTCCCCTAAATTTTCTGAAAAACTTGAATTTTTTTTTTTTTAATGCATCATACTCTAGTATATAAAAAAATATTTACTAACATTAAAATTCTTTTTATATAGATTTCATAATGCCATAAATGTTCTTGAACTAAAATAACATCTTAATTAATACTTTGTTGTCATGGAATCCAATTACAAGCAGATAGGGAAAATCAGCTCTTGCAAATGACATGGGAAAGGGTTAAGGTTTAAATAGCTAATTGCGTCAGTCAAATTCAGGACTGGACTCCAACTGACTGTTGGTCACATGTTCCATCTGGCAACAATCCTGCTGATTGTTCCAGCCGTTGTCTATCTCCTTCCGCACTTCTTAACCATCAGATATGGTTTTCGGGGCCTTCATGGCTCAAACTTTCACACCATCAGTGGCCAAAATCACCTTTACAGGTGTTGGACACTGTCTCTGAATTCCGCTCAAATCCACATCCAATTTATTTATCGTCGTTTCAAACTGAATGGAACATACTTTCCAAATTGTCTTTGTGGTCAAAAACTTTATACATCCTGTCATATGTTCTAAGATTTTGTCATAACGTCCGCACCGCATCAAGAGTGACCGGACCAATAAATCTCACAGAACTTCAATTTGCAGAAATACAACTAATTAAACTTGTGCAAAATTCACATTTTTCAAAGGAAATTCAACTTTTAAGGACAAACCCTACATCTTGTTGTTCACGCTTAGCTTCATTGTCACCTTTTATTGATCACAGCGACATAATGAGAGTGGGTGGAAGAATTAAGTTTTCTTCATTGAGCTACACTTCTAAACATCCTGCCGTTTTACCAAAGAATCACCACATTACATTCTTAATCATTGACCATTATCATTGTTTGTTTCTTCATGCAGGACTGTGGTCCTGCATGAAGAAACAATCACTGCTACAATCACTCATCTATAAAAAATTTTGGATCCTTTCAGCAAGGAGTACCATTAGAAAAAGGATACACAAATGTATTCGTTGTTTCAAACTTAAACCAACTTCTCGTCAGCCTTTGATGAGAGTCTTACCACGCGAACGAGTTACCTTTTCTCAACCATTCATTAATACTGGATGCGACTACTGCGGTCCATTCACTGTCAAAATTCATACTTTGCGTCGTGCTCAAGATGTCAAAGTCTACTTATGCATTTTTGTTTGTTTCGCTACTAAAGCAATTCATATTGAAGTCGCTACTGATCTTTCTACTCAAGCTTTCATTGATGTTCTCACGCGTTTTGTGTCACGTCGTGGACTTTGTTCTAATTTGTATTCCGATTGTGGGACCAACTTTGTCGGAGCTTCAAATTACTTTAAGAAAAGTATTCTAACCATGCTGAATGAACCTCATTCTAAGGAGACCATAGATATATTTACAAAACTGCATGGAATTAAGTTTCATTTCCTGCCTCCAGCTGCTCCACATCAAGGTGGACTTTGGGAAGGTGCCGTCAAAAGTGTCAAAACACATCTTCATAGAACAAGAGGTATCGAAAAACTTTATCTCATGGTCTTCGTTACTTTAGCTACGAAAATTGAGGGCATTCTCAATTCAAGACCTTTAACTCCTCTTCCAGCAGATCCTAACGAGTTAGACGTATTAACGCCTGCACATTTCCTCATCGGACGACCAATCACCGCGTTGCCAGAACCATCTTATGAACAAATTCCTTTAAATAGAATAAAACAGTGGCAACGTGTTCAACGCTTCTGCAAGCAAATCTGGAAGATGTGGCATCTTGAATATCTTCATACATTACAACAACGTCTGAAATAGAATCGTAGTACACCAAATCTACAGCCTGGTGACTTAGTGCTCATTCAAGATTCAAATCTCAAACCTCTTTTTTGGCATACTGGACGCATTCTGTCTTCATCTCCAGGAGAAGATGGAGTTGTACGTGTTGCCACTATAAAAACCAAGGATGGAGTTTTCACACGCCCAGCCGTGAAACTTTTCCCCTTACCTCTCAGTAATTAAACCTTTATTAGTTACTAGAGAAACTTTTGAAATTCTACCTTGTCTTCAATTCTATCATCATTCTCATTAGATGTCTTCTTTCTTAAGCTAGATCCTCTTCCTTCATCATTCATCCGTTTCAGCGCTCATTCCCTTTAGTGCTGGCTCTTTCATTTCTTAGTCTCTATAAACCGGTTGGTTTATAGTTGGGGGTATGTTCAGTATATCTACATTTTTTAAATTCCCGCTCCAATATTATTTTCATGAAACTGTTTCAACCGGAATTCTGAGAACTCCAGCTTTCTTGGGATATCCTTTGTCTCTTTCAATCAGTCCAATTTTCAACCTCAAACAGGTAACTGTGTTTCTTCCTAAATCCGCAGATACAAATCCTTTTTTTTTCTTTTTATTACATACGCATTTTGGCCAACAACTTCATTAATTGTGACTTATAAACAATTGTCATGTTTAGTATTAAGAAGTCAAGTGTTTTTGTTATGTGTTTTACGATTTACAATTGTATTTAGTTTGTGCGTTTAGAGCAGCTGTTCTCGCGTGTGCACACGAGTATTCTTGACGACAGAACATTACCAAAAAGGAACGCCGCCTCTACAAGGTACTGTGACATTAATTCTTAGCTAAACATGACAGCAAAATTAATCAAAAACCATTTTATTAGTTGGTAATAATTTCAATTATTGTCAATTAACCATTTCATTTCTTTTTCATTTTTATCTACTTCCCAATCTAAATTAAATTACTAAACCATCCGCTTTTACCACAGTCATCAAACCAACCGCAATATCAAACAGGTTTCATTTCATAATATGACGTGTTAGTGGAAAAGCATCATCCGCAACTAATACGTACGGGATTGGTTTATTACGTCCAGGTAGAGGTTCATCACTAGGTAAATTCAAGGATTCACTTTCAAGAAATTTGGAAAAATCTGTGTTTTTAAAAACACCCCCATCTGATATATGTCCTTGACAACCGATGTTGACGTAAATGAAATTTTAATTTCCATCCACAATAGCCATAAGCACAAATCTGTGCGTTCCTTTGTAATTATAAAATTCTGCTACTATATTTTCTGGTCGTAGTATCATGATATGCTTTCCATCAAGAGCTCCTATACAGTTTGGATAATTCCACTGAGTGAAAATTTCACTAGATATTTCTTTCCATTCACTTTCATTTTTTGGTATCTGGGAAAAAAAAAAGTGCATTTACAGTATTCCAATAGGTTAAAATTTATTTGTGAAATAAATTATGTTTTACTTTTATTTTATATTGTTTTAGGAAGGCGATGATCTCTCTGGATGCTGTTTGACCACTCCCGGTCAACCCTCTATCTCTCCGCTTGAAAAAAACATAGAAAATACCATGAGTGGCAATAGAACAGTAGGCCTACTAGAGCCAATACGCACCCAAAGGAATTTATCAAAAAGAAAACGACATGATGATGGGGAAAAAGAAACTGAGGCTTTGAACTTTCTTAGAACAGCTACAACAGCTATTGCTGAAAAAGATGATTGTTCCATTTTTGGTCAAATGTTCGCTGCTGAACTTAGGAAGTTAAATCCCCGCAACAAAGTAGTCGCCAAGAATAAAATTCAAAACATAATATTCGATCTTCAGATGGAGGAATCTTCAGATGGAGATCAGACATATATTGTATCACCTCGATCTCACTTGGATGAAAGATCATCAGCTACCGGAAGCACTACACGAGGAAGCATTTCTCTCATCACCTCGGAAGAGTCACCTAGCGTGTTGAGTTTCGGTGATGGGGAAGACACTGTCAATGACGAGACTGCCGTGGATGATTTTTTTATTTTAAAACTTGACAACCAACAATTAAACAATTAAACTTGTCACTATTGTTAATTTTAAATATAATGTTAGTCTAAATTACTTAGACTATATTCTATACGTTTGATCATAATGGTGTTTATATTTTTTTGTGTGAAACATTATTAATAAATATTACACTATTAAAACCAGTGTTACTAATTTATTACCTTTATAAAGTCTTTTAGACATCTAATTATTGCTTTGTGAACCGTCGGGGACAATTACCGATATAGACTGTTTTGACACTCTAAAAAGATACATCAAGGACGCAAAGCTGTCACCAGTTGCCAAAAACCGCAAAGTTATTGCTAATCTAACTTCTGCTGGGATCGCTTCTCTAAAATGACTATCCTATTTTTCTATAAGTGGTCTAATCATGTCCAGAATTGTGATAAAATTGTTCTTAGACATCCTTGTAAAGTTTTTAAACAACACATTGTCATTACCTTCTAAATCTTTTAAAATGCGAAAATTACGAGTTTTAAAGTACTCTTTCATCCAAATTGCTCGCCTTGATTTCTTGCGTTTATGTACTTGCCTTAACACTAAATATGCCGCACTGATTCCTCCTAACAAAATACCGTCATCTTCATCCATCTTGAAAACACAACTGAAGTGAGGCACGTGTGTGGAGAGATGAAAGGCATGCTTCTAAGCACATGCAATAAGGCAAGCGTTGACGCATGTTGAATAGACTGTTGAATTGAATGTTGAAAGGGAAGTTGAAAATGAAATCGCACAAGTGTGGACGTAACAAATCATAGTTACAGAAATCAAGATGATAGAAGTTATATATTCAAACAATAACGTCATATATGAGCCGACATAATTCCCATTATAAAGTTTAATGTTGTACATTAAATAAAACATTAAACATATTTTCAACATCAATCCAATTGCCAAGTATTAAATTACAACTTATAATTGGAACATTAAACATAGTTGCAGACATCAAGAGAATAGAACTTATAAATTTAAACAATAACTTCATATCTACCGACATCAATCTAGCTAAAAAAGTTTAATGTTCAAAGCTAACTAGAACATCAATCATAGTTGCAGACATCAAGACGATCGAAGTTATATATTCAAATAATAACATCATATATCAGCCGACATAATTCCCATTTTAAAGTTTAATATTGTACATTAAACTTATTTTCAACATCAATCCAATTGCCAAGTATCATATTACAACTTATAATTGGAAAATTAAACATAGCTGCAGACATCAAGACGATAGAAGTTATATATTTAAAAATTAACTTCTTATATACCGACATCAATCTAAATAAAACAGTTTAATCTTCAAGGCTAACTAGAGGATCAATCATACTTGCAGACATCAAGACTATAGATGTTATATATTTAAAAAATAACTTCATATATACCGACATCAATCTAAATAAAAAAGTTTAATCTTCAAGGCTAACCAGAGGATCAATCATACTTGCAGACATCAAGACTATAGATGTTATATATTTAAACAATAACGTCATATATCAGCCGACAACAATCTAACTAAAAAAGTTTAATCTTCAAGGCTAACTAGAGGATCAATCATAGTTGCAGACATCCAGATGATAGAAGTTATATATTCAATCAATAACATCATATATCAGCCGACATAATTCCCATTACAAAGTTTAATGTTGTACATCAAATAGAACATTAAACTTATTTTCAACATCAATCCAATTGCCAAGTATCATATTACAACTTATAATTGGAAAATTAAACATAGCTGCAGACATCAAGACGATAGAAGTTATATATTTAAAAAATAACTTCATATATACCGACATCCATCTAAATAAAACAGTTTAATCTTCAAGGCTAACTAGAGGATCAATCATACTTGCAGACATCAAGACTATAGATGTTATATATTTAAAAAATAACTTCATATCTACCGACATCAATCTAACTAAAAATGTTTAATGTTCAAAGCGAACTAGAACATCAATCATAGTTACAGACATCTAGATGATAGAAGTTATATATTCAAACAATAACATCATATATCAGCCGACATAATTCCCATTATAAAGTTTAATGTTGTACATTAAATAAAACAAACATATTTTCAACATTAATCCAATTGCCAAGTATCATATTACCACTTATAATTGGAAGATTAAACATAGCTGCAGACATCAAGACGATAGAAGTTATATATTTAAACAATAACTTCAAATCTACCGACATCAATCTAACTAAAAAAGTTTAATCTTCAAAGCTAACTACAGGATCAATCATACTTGCAGACATCAAAACTATAGGCGTTATATATTTAAACAATAACTTCATATCTACCGACATCAATCTAAATATAAAAGGTTAATCTTCAAGGCTAACTAGAGGATCAATCATAGATGCAGACATCAAGACTATAGACGTTATATATTTAAACAATAACTTCATATCTACCGACATCAATCTAACTAAAAAAGATTAATGTTCAAAGCGAACTAGAACATCAATCATAGTTACAGACATCAAGATGATAGAAGTTATATATTCAAACAATACATCATATATCAGCCGACATAATTCCCATTATAAAGTTTAATGCTGGACATTAAATAGAACATAAACATTTTTTCACCATCAAACCAATTGCCAAGTATCATATTACAACTTATAACAGGAACATTAAACATAGCTGCAGACATCAAGACAATAGATGTTATATATTTAAACAATAACTTCATATCTACCGACATCAATCTAACTAAAACAGTTAATGTTCAAAGCTAATTAGAACATAAATCATAGTTGCAAACATCAAGATGATAGAAGTTATATATTCAAACAATAACATCATATATCAGCCGATATAATTCCCATTATAAAGTTTAACCCCTTAACGGATGCTTAAAATTGACCAAAACAACACAAAAATGTTGACTTTTTTTTAAACTTTAAATGATGGGAAATAATGTCAAAAACATAAAAACCTTTGTAAAAATTGAAAATTTTTAGTTTTTTGCCATAGATAATGTTTTAGGGTTGGTTAGGTTTTTGAATCTGTAAGGATATATTAAATATATATGTATATTTATATTTATGAATATGTATATAGAGCGTCAACTTGTATACATACACATATATATATATATATCACAATGCAAAAAATTGAGAATTTTTTTTTTTTTTTTTTTTTTTTTACATGCCACTTTGTGCCTTTCGACTAGTGAGCATAATTTTTTTGTAGTTTAAAAAATGTATGGTATCCCGCGGGATTTGAACCCGGGAAAAAAAGAAGAAAAAAAAAAACATCTAGGCCCCTAGCATATTATTACGTCACTGGCACATTTTATTGAAAAGCTCACTGACGTAATATTACGTCGCTGACCGTTAAGGGGTTAATATTGTACATTAAACAGAACATTAAACATATTTTCAACATTAATCCAATTGCCAAGTATCATATTACAACTTATAATTGGAACATTAAACATAGCTGCAGAAATCAAGACGATGGAAATTATATATTTAAACAATAACTTCATATCTACCGACATCAATCTAAATATAAAAGGTTAATCTTCAAGGCTAACTAGAGGATCAATAATAGATGCAGACATCAAGACTATAGACGTTATATATTTAAACAATAACTTCATATCTACCGACATCAATCTAACTAAAAAAGTTTAATGTTCAAAGCAAAGTAGAACATCAATCATAGTTGCAGACATCAAGATGATAGAAGTTATATATTCAAATAATAACATCATATATCAGCCGACATATTTCCCATTATAAAGTTTAATGCTGTACATTAAATAGAACATTAAACATATTTTCACCATCAAACCAATTGCCAATTATCATATTACAACTTATAACAGGAACATTAAACATAGCTGCAGACATCAAGACAATAGATGTTATATATTTAAACAATAACTTCATATCTACAGACATCAATCTAACTAAAAAAGTTTAATGTTCAAAGCTAAGTAGAACATCAATCATAGTTGCAGACATCAAGATGATAGAAGTTATATATTCAAATAATAACATCATATATCAGCCGACATAATTCCAATTATAAAGTTTAATGCTGTATATTAAATAGAACATTAAACATATTTTCACCATCAAACCAATTGCCAAGTATCATATTACAACTTATAACTGGAACATTAAACATAGCTGCAGACATCAAGACGATAGAAGTTATAAATTTAAACAATAACTTCATATCTACCGACATCAATCTAACTAAAAAAGTTAATATTCAAGGCTATCTGTAGGATCAATCATACTTGCAGACATCAAAACTATAGACGTTATATATTTAAACAATAACTTCATATCTACCGACATCAATCTAACTAAAAAAGTTTAATGTTCAAAGCTAACTAGAACATCAATCATAGTTGCAGACATCAAGATGATAGAGGTTATATATTCAAATAATAACAACATATATCAGCCGACATAATTCCCATTATAAAGTTTAATATTGTACATCAAATAGAACATTAAACATATTTTCACCATCAAACCAATTGCCAAGTATCATATTACAACTTATAATTGGAACATTAAACATAGCTGCAGACATCAAGACGATGGAAGTTATAAATATTTAAACAATAACTACATATCTAGCAATATCAATCTAACTAAAAAAGATTAATGTTCAAAGCGAACTAGAACATCAATCATAGTTACAGACATCAAGATGATAGAAGTTATATATTCAAACAATAACATCATATATCAGCCGATATAATTCCCATTATAAAGTTTAATATTGTACATTAAACATATTTTCAACATTAATCCAATTGCCAAGTATTATATTACCACTTATAATTAGAACATTAAACATAGCTGCAGACATCAAGACGATAGAAGTTATAAATTTAAACAATAACTTCATATCTACCGACATCAATCTAACTAAAAAAGTTAATATTCAAGGCTATCTGTAGGATAAATCATACTTGCAAACATCAAAACTATAGACGTTATATATTTAAACAATAACTTCATATCTACCGACATCAATCTAACTAAAAAAGTTTAATGTTCAAAGCTAACTAGAACATCAATCATAGTTGCAGACATCAAGATGATAGAATTTATATATTCAAACAATACATCATATATCAGCCGACATAATTCCCATTATAAAGTTTAATGCTATACATTAAAAAGAACATTAAACATATTTTCACCATCAAACCAATTGCCAAGTATCATATTACAACTTATAATTGGAACATTAAACATAGCTGCTGACATCAAGACGATGGAAGTTATAAATATTTAAACAATAACTACATATCTACCAATATCATTCGAACTAAAAAGGATTAATGTTCAATGCGAACTAGAACATCAATCATAGTTACAGACATCAAGATGATAGAAGTTATATATTCAAACAATACATCATATATCAGCCGACATAATTCCCATTATAAAGTTTAATGCTGTACATTAAAAAGAACATTAAACATATTTTCACCATCAAACCAATTGCCAAGTATCATATTACAACTTATAACAGGAACATTAAACATAGCTGCAGACATCAAGACGATATAAGTTATATATTTAAACAATATCTTCATATATACCGACATCAATCTAAATAAAAATGTTTAATCTTCAAGGCTAACTAGAGGATCAATCATACTTGCAGACATCAAGACTATAGATGTTATATATTTAAACAATAACTTCATATATAATAAGTAATAAACTATTTTATATTACCTTATAGATCCGTCATGTGACTTTTATTATGTCTTTATTATAAAGACGCGTTTCGGAGACGTATCTCCATCTTCAGTATTATCACTCCGTAGAGGTCGTTAAAACATTAATATCACATAAACATTGACACTACATACACAATTAAATAAATACACATATCCGTTGATTTTACTTTTTTTTCCATGCGCACTGTTTCATGTTTCGCGAACTACTGATATTACGGTGAGGCCAAGGTTATCTGACTAATGGTTGATATTATCAGTTTATCTGTAACTCATTGCTGTCTCATATAATGCATTTGATTGGAAGGACAGTTTTTCATTGAGGATATCGTTTGGTGCTTGTTTAAATGACTTGTAAATTTCATACTCCTCAATGGCATTCATCATTGGTCCTTTTTTAATAATATGAAGCGGTGTCAGGTTGGATTCGAAGTTAGTATACGAATGCTTGTTATCAATAATGTGTTGTGCAAAGTTAGATCTAATATTGTACAAGTTATTATTGGGCAAGTGTTCTTTATATCTTTCTATGAACGATCTGCCTGTCTGTCCGATGTAAAAACTATCGCAGTCATCACTCATTATTTTATATATGCCTGACTTCTTCTCTGTAGGAATTTCCTGTTTTTTACGCAAATTTTTTTGTATATTATTACTAGTTCTGTGTGTGATAATGGTGTTGTGCTTTTGGAAGGCATTTTTTAGGATGGAGGGCATTATTTCAGTATAATCGGTAGCAACATATTTCTTTTTGTCTACTTTATTCTGTAAGATGTTATATTTTTTCGTCAATTTTGCCTTCTTATGCCTTTCCAATAATTTGTCAACCATTTGGCTTCTATATCCATTTGCCTGTGCGATATATTTAATGACATTTAATTCCTCTTTGAAATCCTTTTCATCGAGTGGTATGGATATAAGACGGTGTATAAAACTGTTGTAGGCCGCCATTTTTTGTGTAAATGGATAGTATGACTGTGAATGGATAGTTACATCTGATGTAGTTATTTTCCTGAATATTTTTTATTTGCATTTATCGTTGGTTTTTGTTACAGTAACGTCTTAAGGTGCCATTGAACATAATGAACGTGTCATCAACATATCTTGCGTAAAAAATTATTTCCTTATTATATTTGTTAGATTTAGATAATAAATATTTGTTTTCAAAGTTATTGAGATAAATATCAGCCAGCAAACCAGACAATGGTGACCCCATGGCTAGACCTTCGTTCTGTGGCATTATGTTCAATGGCACCTTAAGACAAGCAAATAACCTTAAAAAATATTTGAACACCATCAACCAAAAGATACAATTTACAATGGAAACTGAAGTAGACAACAAAATTAATTTCCTAGACGTTACTGTAACAAAAACCAACGATAAATGCAAATACAAAATATTCAGGAAAATAACTACATCAGATGTAACTATCCATTCACAGTCATACCATCCATTTACACAAAAAATGGCGGCCTAGAACAGTTTTATACACCGTCTTATATCCATACCACTCGATGAAACGGATTTCAAAGAGGAATTAAATGTCATTAAATATATCGCACAGGCAAATGGATATAGAAGCCAAATGGTTGACAAATTATTGGAAAGGCATAAGAAGGCAAAATTGACGAAAAAATATAACATCTTACAGAATAAAGTAGACAAAAAGAAATATGTTGCTACCGATTATACTGAAATAATGCCCTCCATCCTAAAAAATGCCTTCCAAAAGCACAACATCATTATCACACACAGAACTAGTAATAATATACAAAAAAATTTGCGTAAAAAACAGGAAATTCCTACAGAGAAGAAGTCAGGCATATATAAAATAATGTGTGATGACTGCGATAGTTTTTACATCGGACAGACAGGCAGATAGTTCATAGAAAGATATAAAGAACACTTGCCCAATAATAACTTGTACAATATTAGATCTAACTTTGCACAACACATTATTGATAACAAGCATTCGTATACTAACTTCGAATCCAACCTGACACCGCTTCATATTATTAAAAAAGGACCAATGATGAATGCCATTGAGGAGTATGAAATTTACAAGTCATTTAAACAAGCACCAAACGATATCCTCAATGAAAAACTGTCCTTCCAATCAAATGCATTATATGAGACAGCAATGAGTTACAGATAAACTGATAATATCAACCATTAGTCAGATAACCTTGGCCTCACCGTAATATCAGTAGTTCGCGAAACATGAAACAGTGCGCATGGAAAAAAAAGTAAAATCAACGGATATGTGTATTTATTTAATTGTGTATGTAGTGTCAATGTTTATGTGATATTAATGTTTTAACGACCTCTACGGAGTGATAATACTGAAGATGGAGATACGTCTCCGAAACGCGTCTTTATAATAAAGACATAATAAAAGTCACATGACGGATCTATAAGGTAATATATAATAATTTATTACTTATTATATTATACTAAGTGACTTGGACACCAAACAATGAACATTAAAATAACTTCATATCTACCGACATCAATCTAACTAAAAAAGTTTAATGTTCAAAGCGAGCTAGAACATCAATCATAGTTGCAGACATCAAGATGATAAAAGTTATATATGTAAACAATAACATCATATATCAACCGACATAATTCCCATTATAAAGTTTAATGTTGTACATTAAATAGAACAATATTTTCAACATAAATCCAATTGCCAAGTATCATATTACAATTTATAATTGGAACATTAAACATAGCTGCAGACATCAAGACAATAGAAGTACACGGTAATTCTAAATGATGGACCCTTTTAAAAAAATATTCGTATTTATTAAAGTAGAAATCCGAAATGAACAATCTTTATATCAATGAAAAGAGGGTGTTTCGAAGTTTTTGGCAGGTGGTGATGGTTCCAGAAGCGGCCGCTTGAGTGATGGCGTCATAAGGCCGCCATTTCGTGTTGCTGTTCAGTTGTGATTGAGATGGCTACTGTGGAGCACAAGGTTTTCTGCGTTATTGAGTTTGCCAAAAGTGAGTCACAAATTGTAGTACAGCAGACATTTCGTACTAAATTCGGGAAAGAACCATCAACTAGAAAGAGCATTAGCAATTTCAACAGACTGGAAGTGCGTGTAAGGCAAAAAGCACAGGTCGACCTCGTGTGTCAGAGAACGATGTTAGACGGATTGAAGACAGTTTTGTTCGCAGTCAGGGTGTCTACCTCTATAGAGTTGGTAGAGAACTTGGAATACCCCAACCAACTGTATGGAAAGTTCTGAGACGGCGTTTGCTGTACAAGCCCTACCGATTACAACTTGTGCAGGCTCTCAAACCTAATGACATAGATAAGCGTCTCAAATTTTGTGGCTATGTGCTAGAAATGATGGAGGATGACGCGTTTCTACAGTGTATAATTTTTAGCGATGAGGCGACTTTCCACCTTAATGGAAAAGTCAACAGACACAATTACGCATATGGGGAGCAAAATCCACATGCAACATTGGAACACAAAAGAGACTCTCCGAAGATAAAACGTGTTCTGTGCCTTATCCCATACAAAGGTTTATGGACCTTTTTTCTTTGCAGAAAGAACTGTAAATGGATTAACTTACCTCGATGTGTTGGAACAATGGCTGTTCCCTCAAGTTATGGAAGACTCACAGGACTTCATTTTCAACAGTATTGGCATCTCGATGTAAGAGGCTTTTTGAATGAATCCCTTCCTCATCGTTGGATAGGTCGCAGGGGAAATGAAGATCTGGCTCTACACTTCTGGCCACCGAGATCACCTGACCTCACCCCATGTGACTATTTCTTATGGGGTTATGTTAAGGAATCTGTTTACGTCCCGCCTCTATCAACAACTATGGACGATTGGCCACATTGAACACCTATAACGTATGGAAACAAACTTTGAAACTACCTCTTTTCATTAATATAAAGATTGTTCATTTCGGATTTGTACTTTAATAAATACGAATTTTTTTTAATGGGTCCGTCATTTAGAATTAATCTGTATATATTTAAACAATAACATTATATGTGCCGCCATAAAATATAATGATCTAAGCAAACTAGAACATTAAACAAATTTACCAAAGCCGTAAAATCATTGTGGTTATCATCACCTTCACAAAATTGATCATGAAGATCCTCCATCATAAAACCTACACATGAAACAAAAACAGTAACATAAAAATTGGAAAACAATAACAAGACTAAAATTAAATAATAAACATAGATAAACAACATAAAATGTTACAAGGTTATAAAATAGGCCCTGCAACAAGTTAACAATAATAAACTATACATTAACAATTAACAACTACTATTAAAATAAATATTACAGGGCTGTAAAAACACTCTGCAATGAGTTAACAATAATAAAATTATAAACTTTAATAGGACAACTAAACATCATAGTACACAGTTGTAAAATGACGGCAATAATTGACTAAAAAATTTTTAATTTTATCAAATGTTTTCATGCGAAGCAAAAAGACAATACCCGATCAAGGATCCGAGCTCTATCCCCCAGCATCCCCTGAATAGAATTTGGTAGAGCAAATATAACATGCACACCTCTCAAAACAACACAGTCAATGAGGATGTGCGACAACACACCTTGAGAAAATGAGAATTGTAGTACATTACCGTGTCTCATCAGAAATCCATGAGTGCTCATGGAATGACCAATACGAACATGGCTATTCAACGATTGGCATAAAAGGATGTAGTCGACAGACGGACAGTATCCTCTACTTCTCTCAGCTTATTGGACTGTATATTTGTCCATTCTTCTTCCCATTGCCTACACAAAACAAATTTAACAGTTGATACAGTCAGATACCATAACATGGTGTGTGACTGGTATCTGACTTGTAGCTTCCTTTGACACTTCGTCAGCTTTTGTTTCCCGAAATTCCGTAATGTCCAGGTACTCAGCAAAATGATATGCTGACATCCCTGAGCTGAAGCCTGTGTATGGAACACACAATATTTTCAACCAAGAGACTCTTAGAATACATATTCTGGATAACCTGTAAAGTACTTTCGGAATCGGAACACAAAAGTTAGTGGCAGAAACCAGATGTAGCCTTTCAAAATTGCAAAGAATTCGGCAGAAAATACTATAAGCTGAGGGTAATAGATAAACGTCTGACCGAATGAGTAATATGCACAGACTTTATGTCCAGTTTAGAACCATCTGTGAAAATAATTTCACTAGATGGGTATTCACCAAGTATATACTGAAACTCCTGATGATACACTACATTTGGAGTAATTTAATGAATCTGGCCACAGAAAAATCAAAATGTGGCATTTTAATGAGCCATGGAGGAATAAAACATGGAGAACATTCGTATATTAGAGGAAGTACAACCCTCAAATTGTCGAGGGTTGTAAGAGTTCTAATGCCAAATGAAGCAGTGCTCCTCTGATGACATTCTAACTATCAGCCAAACGATTATTAAAACAGCATTGTATACTGGATGACACGGCTTAGAGCACAGACTATTCACTTACGATATTTGTAGATGCTGAAACAATCTCAGCAAATATGCTACACACTGGGCTCGAACGAAATGTACCAGAAAAAATCTGAAGGGTAAAATTATTAACAGAAACAAGTTTTAATTGATGGTCTTGTGGATGAGAGTATTATAGGGCCATGATCAAAACAACAGCACGGTAAAAACATAACATTCAAGTCCTATCGGCTCCCCACTGAGTACACGTAATATATCGTTTTATTTCACTGTATTTTTGTTATCAGATAAATGTGGAATCCAGGAAGGTCTATGGTCAAATATTAGACATAAGAATCTAGCATAAAAAGGGCCTGTATTATTCTTTCTCCCTGCATGGCTTGAAATATATTCAGGTCATTTAATTTTAGTTTTTAAAGTCCCAAGTTTCAGGGTCAAGCCCCATAGCAACCTCAACAACTGGAACGTCAGGTGTTGAATGAAGACTTGCTAGATGCCTGAGGTGATTTTATGAGAGTTTTGAAGAACGTGTCCCTCCCTACTTTTTGTTTTTTGGACTGTTTTCACACTCAGTGGTGTACTGGACTTGCCTCGAGTATATTTGTTTTGAACTTTAATAAAAGATGGAGATGTAAATAGAACAGATACTGACTGTGATTTTTGCTTAATTAGTTGTCCAGTTATCGAAGGGAGTTTGTGGTTCTTAAGTGATGATGGGGCGGATTTAGCTTTTGATGCAATAGCTTTTGTTAATTTAGTAAGGTCAACTTTTGAACAAGACGGCAAGTTAACAGATGTACCGCTTTGGACTCCAATTCATTGTCTGTATACTTGCCTAGCTTCTGTAAAGGAAATTTTCTCTTTAGCCACAATTTCTAAAATTGCCTTTTTTATTTTATAAAAGTTGCCTTCACAATTTACACATTTTGCCTCCATATTACAACCTTCGCTTTTGTGGCCTTTAATACCACACTGTCCACACACTGCCTTTTTAGAGTAAGTGTAGCTAACATGTCCAAATCCTTGGGATCGGAAACAACGCTTTCGATTTGGGGTGTAAGATGTTAGATTTTAGAAACCAGCATACACTCGCTCAAAAAGATTTGGAATAGCAAAAATTAATATAATGGAATTGGTTGGTTTTCTCCCAACATTCTCGGTTCAATAAATAAGTTCAACATTAATCATATGTTATTCAGCACGCTCTGTCAATAATTCCTCCGCGCTCTCAAAGGGTACAACAAGAAATAACGCCTCTAGAAGAGTTTAAACCCTTGTGATGTTCAACACACCTGTTAATGACATCGAAAAAGGACTTTATTTTTAATAGAGAGTGACTCTGTTTATTAGATTAGCCTGTATTAATAAAGTCCCATTTTATAGTTTTCTAATGAAACAAACTCCTGCAGCAATAGTTATGGCTTTATTAATGATAAAGGAAGAGATCTTTGACAGATCTGAACCCTCGGTACTGTGATGGACAAGAAGGAATCAGAGGGTTAGTCCTTGAATCCTTTTGTCCAAATTACATTTTTTGTTTTCAAAATCAGACTCTTTTGACGATGCCAATAGATGATCTTATCACAACCCAGGATGACATTATTTATAGTAGTTGGGTTGTTGCAGATGAGACACTGGGAACGGTTATACTCTTGGATCACTTTCGATCATTTCCAAACAGGTATACCCTTATATCACTTTCGATCTTTTCCAAATGCCTGAACTCTGGGACCCAGAGTACACTCTTTAACTGGACTGGTTGATCAGTGCAGACCAACAAACAACTGGAGAGGGAGGGTCCAACATCTCACCAATCACAAACACTTCCTGGCCAAGGACAATGTGGTTGGCTACTGAACAGAAAACGTGCATACGTCGTCGACAGAGAAGCCTCACATCAGCTTACCAGATTCAAAGGATGTCATGGTTTAGTCTGGTAACTACTCCTAGATGCACTACAGCTCTGCACGGTCAAAAACTCCCTACATAAGTGTATATGTATACCTAATCATTTATGAAGAGTAATAGTCTCTACAAAATGTAAAAAGTATTTGAGTGTTGTATGTATGTCTGTAATAAGAGAAGGTGTGTTATTGTTTCACCCCTGTATAGCTTGGGTTCAAAGAGGGTTGCTTAATCCCTCTCAATGGTGGAACTAGTCTCCACCCCTCTCTGATGACAACTCTAACTTAAGGTGAAAGTGTAATTGTATAATACAGGTGAACTGTGTGTATATGACTATGTGGATGATATTTTAAGTGTTGCGAGTATTAAGTAAGTGTTTGACTGACGACTGAGAGGGACGCCAACACACTTTTATTAGCTAGTATGCACCCACCCTGCTGGGACAACACAAAACTCAGATAACAAATGAATCTGAAGAATTAGTATCCATGGAAAAATCACGTATTAAGACTGGATAAAAACAGCCTAAAGACCTCCACTTCACTCAAAATGTCTAATATGAATAACTGATTTTGTTCCACTGTCTCACTGTAAGCAATTATTTAAACAAATAGGTATGATGACTATAATTTAATTTGTATAGCCTATTTTGAGATTTAGGTTTTAATTCAAAATAATTTGTCCAACTACTTATATGTAATGCAGTACATTTGTATATGACAAGAAATGTTTTTAAGCTGGATATTTTGTATTGTAGACAAACAAACAGCATAATGGCTTTTTAATAACTTACCTATAGATCTATAGGTAGGCTAAATTTAATTAGTTTTAAGAAAAAATTAAATGATTGATTGTTATATATATATACAGTATATATATATATATATATATATATATATATATATATATATATATATATAATATAATCCATTTTACTCATGGGAGGAGTACTTAGAAGATTATAAATTTATGGGTTAGATGTTTTAACCCTTAGTTATTTTAGTTATATTGATTTAGATTATAATGTTATGGGTTAGATGTTTTAACCTTTAGTTAATTTTAGTTATGTAGATTTAGATTATAAATTTAATGGTTAGAATTTTTAACCCTTAGTTAATTTTAGTTAGGCCTATATAGATTTAGATTATAAATTTATGGGTTAAATGTTTTAACCCTTAGTTAAATTTTAGTTATAAGACAGCTTATTGTATAATTTCTGGTTTTAAGGTGAAAAACCAATTTTTATACTTAATAGCTAATAAAATCAATCATGTTTGACATATTTAATTGTTGAAATTTATTATTATTATTTGTTATTAGCCCATCAATAGATTTTTAAATTATAAACATATGTTATGTCTTATGTGTGTGTATTTGTTAACACATAATGTTATAACAATTCGTGTTTAGAATAATTTATATTAATCACGAACATGTAGCCTATCAATGTTTATATTGTTTTAAGGACTGATTAATAAATAGAATTGAATTACATTCTTACTGTTAATATTTAAAGGTTGAAAATTAGTTTCTTTTAAAACAGGCTTAAAATACAATTTTTCCTTTTCAAAGTTTGTACTAAATGAATGTTAAAAATTTTTACTAATCTCATGATTGATAGGGTAATCTTTTACTTATCTTTTACTTAAGTAAGTTTGTAATTCTAGTGATATACATGAAAGTCTTTTGGGAGAAGATG
Organism: Aphrophora alni; assembly: GCA_963513935.1. NCBI lineage: Eukaryota > Metazoa > Arthropoda > Insecta > Hemiptera > Aphrophoridae > Aphrophora > Aphrophora alni. The sequence goes on along the minus strand of OY740773.1, from coordinate 47,684,687 downwards.
TGTTGTATTATAAAAATTCATATAGCCTATGCTATGTACAAAGTTGGGGAAAAAAATAATAAAAAATGAAAAACTTATAAATAATATAACCTAACACTATAAAATACTGAATCCCCTAACACAAGTTTGGTTCACATTCACCACAGTGCTCATTGAACATCTACTAATATAACCTAACCTAACCTATTTGTAGTGATTCTTGCTACTACAGATCTATTCATATTTTTGTTTACCAAAAACTCTGAGAATAGGTTAGGTTAGGTTAGGTTAGGTTAGGTCATGTTATGATATGTTACTGTCGGAGCTGGATTTCGGTTTATACTAAGGATAGAGGTACGATCGTTTAGGTATCAGAAGCACTTTGAATATATGCGCATTCAGTAGAAAATCACGTGGTAGGAATTTTGGAAGGAATCCGTCCCGAGCAAATCAGCCCTCAGACAACGAAAGAGGTAGAGTGCATCGGGACCAGCCGACAGACCACTTGGATGTCTGGAACATTCGTTTTAGAGAGATCAGCCTTTAGACAACGAATGAGGAAGTCCGTACTGCCGGGATCAGTCCTCAGACAACGAACAGAGTATCCGTGCAGTCAGGGTCAGCCGACAGACCACGGTAGGAAAGACAGTAAGAAACAATAAAGAAAACAAGAGAAATTAGGTAATAAGAGCAGCGAGAGAGGGAGAGAGAGAGGGGAGGGAGAGAAGTGTTGCAGGTGACCGTGAAACAGAATGATTTAAAATCGATATGGCTTGTATTTATAAGTCGCAATGGAACCTAGTGTGTGTGCATGTTCCCCACTCTGCACGGCCTTGAGTAATTCAGTGTTTCTCCCTCTCAGCTGCGAGTTATTTATTTACAACAATTTAGCATAACGATACAAAGGGGTAGCGTGTCGCTACATACACCTATTCAAAAATACTCATAAAATTATTCAGATAAAAAAATTAAGTTAATAAAATCTTTGTTATAATTTTAGTTGTACCTAGACTTTTAGTCAACTCGTGCATCAAACAAACACATTTTCAATTAGATTGGTAATATTGGCTGTAATTTAATTTGTTATGGATTTTTTCCAATCAACTGAAAATGATGAACTGAATGTCGTTAAACAAATTGCTGTTAATAATAAGTATGAGGTTAGTTTAATAGATAATATTTTAACAAAAAAGTTAAAGCGTAGAGCTGAAAATTTAGTCTACTCTTCCCATAACGAGAACATTGAAATAGTTAGATATTGTAAATTATCTTATATCAACAGAACTAGTTATAAAATCAGTAACCTTATTTCAACTAAATGTAATCGTAAAGTTGCCTTTTATTGTACAAAAAATCTAGAGAAAATGTTGGTTAATAATAAAGATAAAAAAGAAATGTTAGAAAATAGTGGAGTTTATAAAATATCTTGTCAAGATTGTGACTCTGAGTACATAGGTCAAACAGGTAGATCTATAAAAGTTAGAATTAAAGAACATGTAAATAGCTGGAAACATGGCTATAGAAACTCTAACTTTGCTAACCACCTTTTGGACTCGGGTCATAGTTTTGATCCGAAATTGAATGTTAAACTTTTACATAATATAGAAAATAAAAGCAATAGATTAAATAATTTAGAATGTTTAGAAATAAATAGATCTATTTCACTTAGGCCTATTCTCAACTTAAATGACCAAATTGTATTAAATTCGTCACCTCTTCTAAAACCCATCCGTAACATAGTTCATTAACCTTTATCTACCTGCTAGGTCATCCCCCTACCTTTCCCGATTTCTCTATTGTATTTCAGTTTCCTGTACTTATGTTTGAATAGTTGTCTATACCTGTAAATTATCAGTTGCCCGACGATGCCGCAAGGCGAAACAATTGTAGCTCATTTATACTATTAAATATTTGAAACTTTAAGCTTTTGCTTTATTTTATCCTTGGATTTCAATATTAAATCACAACAGAATCTACACTAGTCACCTAATCAGACCAGACCTAATAAAATAAGCGATTACACATTCACTGGTAAATATGTATTGTCCATGTCTTGGCGATTTATTAGTGAAATTTAAATACAATTCGTATTGTATCTACCTCCTTTTGGAACAATTATATCATCTTTTACTATGCTGTATACTTTTAAATAACCAAAATCAATTATTTCTGTCGAAAATAAGCAATCTAAAATGATGATATCCTGGGCTGATGAGGTTTCGTCTGCTGCCTAAATAAATACGTATGACAACTCGCGATTCTATTGAATGACTCATCCCTCGATGATTATGGTTCACATTCATCCGCGAAGCGATTTAATATAGAAATGTTAAGGAATCGTGTTTTACATACCTCATTATTAAACAATTTGATCATCCTTAAGCTGGGAAGAACCTTTCAAGTAAGTATCAAAATCCATTATTTCTGTCAAAAATAAACAATTTGAAGTACGAAATCCTAGGATTTTATGAGCTAACCTAACCAGACCTATTTGTGCGGATGAACATAAACATCGAGTGACGAGACACTCAATTTGCTATAGGAATTAATGTAAACAGATGCCTTAAGCTCATAATCCAAAGATTTCGTACTTTAAGTTGCTTAAAAAAGGGTCTTCCCAGCTTAAGGATGATCAAATTGTTTAATAATGAGGTATGTAAAACACGATTCCATGACATTTCTATATTATATCGCAACGTGGTATGAATTGGACATTTATCAAATAGTTAACAATTTCATAATTTTTTGATAATGAAATACGATGATAATGTATAATAGATATTTACCCAATTTTCTTAACTAAATTTCAGGGCAAGGTAGAATGCATAATTACCATTTCATATTTGATTGAAAGAAATACAAGAAAATGACTGTAGTACAGCTAGGCTTATTATGGTGCTAAATCATTTAAGCCACGTTTACACTTGTAGCTGGAGAGCTATATAGCTGAACTTTACTTCTTAAGAATAAATAATGTTTTCATTGCGGAGGTCGCTATTTTTTACTGATAAATTGCAATTTACAATAGATGTTTTTATAGGTTACACATAATAGCAAGACATGATATCAATGAGAATAGCGTATGGTTTGACTCATTCGGATTACACAATGACTATGATAGATCGCTATTTATATGTCACAACAGGTTTGGTAAGATGGCTGTATATAAAACCACTGAGTTAATAATTTGCTTACTTTAATACTTAGGGTGATATTATATATAACCACTGAGCCTAACCTTTCGTAAGTTTATTAATATGAAAGATTGACAGCATATCACATGATCTGTGACCTCAGATATAAACATTGAAATTTCGAGTAACATATGAGATGTGAGTGTCAACATTAGCCATTATGTATAACCTATATATATATATATATATATATATATATATATATATATGTGTGTGTGTGTGTTGATTGAAATTATAATTTTTTAGTGAAAAAAGTGACCTCTGCAATGAAAACATTATTTGTTCTTAAGAAGTAATGTATGTTAGTAGATGATAAAAAAAACCCCTGAAAATTACAAGTTACCTTTTATTTTAATATAAATATGATTTGCAATTTATTTGTACAAATTAATTTTGGTAATTATATAGCAGAGTAGCCTCACTTCAAAATCAATTTTTATGGGTTTTATTCGTCAAATAAATGTTGGAAAAATATTTTACTATCGAAAAAAGTGTCGATTTGTACTTTTAAAAGTACATCAGGCTATTAGGCCTATAAACTAGTTCACCCCTGGGTCTAAGGAGGTTAAGGTGGCGCCATATTTTCCTTGTTTTATTTTTTAATCCTCTGCTACATACCTTACTTCATAAGAATATATAATGTTTTCTTTGCTGTAAATATGTAAGGCTGTATTATTATATGTCACGAAAGGTTTGGCCAGGTTGCTATATATATATAAAACCACCTGGCCAAACCTTCCGTACGTTTATTGAAGTGAATGTCATGAGTATGAAAGATAACACAGAGTTAATTTTTTCACGAAAAAACAACTTGTGTAATTATATTATGTAATCATCTTTCCGACACTTTTTTTCGATAATAAAATATTTTTCCAACATTTATTTGACGAATAAAACCCATAAAAATTGATTTTGAAGTGAGGCTACTCTGCTATATAATTACCTTAATTTTATTATAGCCTACTATATTTAAAATCTTTTATTTGATTTCTGATTTATTTGTAAATTAATTAATTTATACTAGGCTATCACCCCAATTTTTAAAGTAGGCCTTATTTTTAAATTAAACTAGCTTCTCTTACCTGACTACAGTATTAACAGACTCGTTGAAATTGCCAGTTTTGCTAAATTTCCTTAGTTTCCATTTTAACTACTTTCCTTTTACTAGTAGGTAATTATGCATTTAAGTCTGCCCTGATATTTAGTTAAGAAAGTAGGTAAATAGGTATCTGTTGTACCTCATCCTTCAATTTTTCTATAAAAAATTATGAAAACAAAGTATTTACCTTGTAATCAAAGAATCAGATCATAGTATTTGTCGCAATAAACGTTTCGTCTCAAAATGCATTTTTTCACTGTTAAATAACATAGGCTATAGAATACAAGGGAATCTAGCTGTTAGGTTAGATACTCATACTTCTCTGATAATGAAAGACTACGTTCCTCAAGTGTCATCGCTTGATGTTTTTTATTAAAACATATTATTAATATTAAGTATTATTATAAATATATTTGCATAATATTACAAACATGTCTATTAACAGGTTAAATATCACTACGCTATATGAATTCATAATTCATAATGATGCAAACTAGGTCTCGGCAGGTCACTATATGTATGTGTGTGTGTGTATATATATATATATACCTAAACCATATCTAGTAAATGAACTGAATATCTGGTAAGGTGTGTGTGTAGGCCTATATATATGTGTGTGTGTGTGTGTGTATATATATATATATAGTGACTTTCCCAGACCTGTAGTTCCTTTACTAGGTCCCATGTGAGGTTCAACAAGCAATCATACATTCAGTGACTTGATGAATGTAGTAATTAGTATTAACATTGGCATTTCTAACCTACACAGCTGGATTTCGTACCTTTATAAATCTCATTTTTTATTAACCCTCCCTCTGCCTTAAACTAATGCATTTTGGGACTTGAAAAGTTTATTGCGACTATTAATATGGTTAATATGCAGGGTAGTTGTCCAATCGATTTAAGTGTGAAATCTCGGCAATTAGCCTACTTTTCAAAATAGCAGTCTATCCATCATTTCAATACTTCTTTACAATGCTCTTCACTTTTTATGTTTCACAATTCCTTATTTCTGTAGGAAAACGGCGATTTAAAATGACTGTTTTATGGCAATTTCAGGTTATTTCGAAAAATACTTCATCAATTTTTAAGTAAAATCTATTGACATTTTTAATTCCTATATCTATTTATGTTGTTTTTATTATATCTGTTTTTTCGATCGATTTAAGAGAAGTGAAAAGCGTCGTTATGAAGTATCGAAATGATGGATAAAACGCTATTTTAAAGAGGGATTGCCGAGACTTCGCACTTACATCGACTGAACAACTCTCCTGCATATACTTACCAGAAAGTATGCATAAACCTATTTATAAAAACAAATTATACCTACATACTGCAGACTCAATATCAACTAATTTTTAAGAAACCACCAACACTTTACATTAAATAAACTAAACTTACCTGAGTCTTAACAGATTGCAATCCAATAAATTGACAATAATCAATAATTTGTAAGAGGTATAATCGTTGACCATTTTTCTTGCTCTAGTTTTTTCGTGAGACTGCGTCGACTGCGATGCGATACACCGGGTTGACCGGATACACGGATACACGTTTAGGATTTTGCCACTGTTGCCAGATTGAAATATGGAACACTAGAGTTTAATTCAACAAGATCCTACGTCCCTTATATTCAGCGTAAAGAATGTTGTCATTTTATTTTTAACAACAAGCAAATTTCTAAATTCAGTGAGGAAACCAATACCTTTTAGCGTATGGATTACCGTTAGAAAACAGGAATTACAGAAAAAGGGCGAGAATCAGGAAGGTTCATTTATTTATGAATAATAATTATTTATTAATTAGTGCTCCTTTAATTTAGCACGATTTAAAAAATATTACAAATACATTTCACTATGGTATATTAATGAGGTAAGATTATACGTAGTACTTCCATGTGAAAATAAAGTCTATATAATATATTTTAATTAACAATTATTTATTTGAAGAAATAAAATTATTATTATGAAATTATAGTCGTACTTTTAATAAATGATTGAAAGCAGTAGTTTTTAATATTAATTTATTAATATCATAACCCTATTTTACCCCATGGACATTATTTTATTTTTAATAATTGTGTTATATCTTTGACGTAGTTTTAAATTTATATATTTATTAATCCAATAATAAATATATTTTAATCTTATTAAAGTGAATAAAATGGCAAACAATTTCATATGTGTGTTTCCAGACAACACCTTTTAAAGTGGCACTGTACTTTACTATATAAATTAGCATTAGATCAACAAACTATTAAATGAATCAAGTGAATGTAATACATATATTTATTCAAATGAATTAACTTTAAACAAATAAAAAATTTCACTAAAGCAAGTTTAAACTATAAATTTACAAGTTGCAACTTCAAAAGCCACATATAATATATTATATTGTTTGGAGTGAACCAACTATGATTATAATTTTGTTGATATAATGAAATGAACAAACTAGCTTCGATCATTCGCAAATCTCAAGTATAGAAATTTTTATGTTTTGTTTCAGTATTTTTTAAATGTTGACATTAATATTTCATCAATCATCAATAGGGCCAAAAGTGAAGCTTTTCGATACAAACTCAAGTTTAACGGCCGAGGCGGAACAAGGCCGGAAAATTAGCGAGGATCGAAATGCTTCCTTTGATCCTAGTGATGAACTATATTATGGTGAAATGCAAACAATATATTATAAGAAAACAATTTCACAAAAACTAATATGTTATAACCTATTTAACTTCAAAAGTTTGGATAAGTTACACAAGTTTCCAGCTATTACAGCTGTTTAGTTTGTGTTAGTGGTACTTATTTATAAAATCTATGGTATCAGCGGTTTTATCTGTTATTTACAATCAAGAGTAGGCCTATCGGTTGTTTTTATAGATTCTTCACAATCGTTAATTTTAATTCCTATGAGCGAAGTAACAACTGATGATTTTGACCTTAGCTGATGTTATTAGGTCCTAGGACTAAAAAGAACAACTTTACCATCTCAATGCATGGATTGAAAACGCCTGTTTTTGAAGCACTATGACAAAATAGTATATTTCATTACTAGGATTGAAAGTGAAGCTCCTGTTATACAACTGTCTAAAGATGTCATCAGCTACTTAATATGGCTACATTTATAATTTCAAAGTCTTATTTGAACTTTCCAGTTTGTTAGGCTTCTTGGTATTTTTTGGAATTAAAGTAGAGAAACTTGCCCAGAGCATCAAACCATTTAAGGTAAATTGACAATTTGAAACACTTTAATAACTGTGTAAAGATGTCATCATCTGCTAAATGGCTACACAGATAAGGTAATTTGAAAGTCATATTAGGGATTGATTTTTTGATAGCACGTATTTACAATATTTTGAAGTAAACCAGAGAAGTTTGTCCAGAGCTACAAACAATTTAAGATAAATTAATTGACAATTTGAAACTTGTTAAAACTGGGTAAAGGTATCATCAGCTACTTAATGTGTACATAAAAAATCCAAAAGCTAAACTACTTGATGTCCACAGTTTGATAGCATGTGTTTATTTTGTTCAAGTAAATCACTAGGAAAGCATGAAGAGCAGTAATCAATTTAAATTGAATTAGTTGACAATTTATAAGTTAATAAATGTCTAAAGATATCAGTTGCTGTTTAAAATCTATTAGATAAATTTTAAACCAGATTTGATGTCCAGAGTTGTAGCATTGTTTAAATTATTTAAAAGTAAACCAAAGACAGTTGGGCTAAAGTTTGGAGGAAGATGGAGAGTGGGATGTTGAGAAGAAAGAACCAGTTACTATCCCTAATGTTAGTTTAATCAATACCGATATAGGCTAATGCAGTGACTCAGAAGTAAACACTGCCTAGTGTAAGGACAATATTGTCCACACCTTTAGAACAAAGTGAATCTGAATAATTGATAATATGTAATTTTAAGCATCTGCTATCACGATGATATATGCTGAAAATGATGAATAAAATAGATCATAATTACGGGCTAAAAATAGGAGACAATTTGCTTAAGATCGGAAATAAGTTCCTTCAGTTATCAGAAGATGGTAAAGTAATTAGATATATTAGTAGACAGGGCAGGGATTGAGCCGTAACATGGGCTCTTATGGAGTTATTCTTGACCAATCAGAATCGTCCATTTGGTCACGTGACCGCTTCTCGTCCAATCAGAATGCTCCATTTATAATATTGTAATTTACAAGGTGGGGATACTGTTTGACATGCTGGACATATATTTTCACATCTATGCTTTCCTTTGTAATCATAAGGAACGTGACATCCTTCACAGAAGAAATTACAAGCAAAAACGGCTGTCAGGCTAGTGATTACGTTGAAATGGCCTTCACTAAATAATAGGTATATTTTATACACAGCACTTTCATTTTCACCACAAAAATACACATCACGACCTTTCCTGTTGTAATTGTACACTGTAATCTTGTATTTCTTCAAATGGTCCTGAAGTTTTTCTAATTCAGGGATCCCTGCTCCATTCTTTGGAATTACCACCCTTGCTGGAATTACCACCACTATGAAGCGTTGTTACTATCAGGTGCCCCTGTTCGCAAAATTTTGTGGGAGGCCCTTCTGGCCCCCTTTCTGACTCCAACCCAACTCCGTCTTTCGGGGGGGGGGAGAGCTGTAACATCCTTCAGATGATAAAATACAATCTGCATCATCCTTATCAACATAAATCTAACCAACATACAAATTCAGATATAGCGCCTGCACTATCGTACCTAGCGTGTGCTGATACCTGGCGAGCCATATCAAAGTTAAAGCATCGCATGACCCATGTACTCTACCTTACGGCAAGCACGGCATGGCAAGTCGACATCGAACTTCAATACAGGGCAGTAGGCTTATCACAAGATGAATATTATAAAATAGAAAAGTGAATAATGTTTTAAATTACGCCTATTCTTTTCTAAATTCGTAAAGATGTGTACAGTTGCATAAACATTACATACCATTAGGTTTTCAGTTTTTTTTTGTGTTGTTAACTTTCGTCTTACAATCACCTTCATGGACATATCAAACTAAGCTTCTTTACAACAAATTCCAGGTATCTGAAATTAAAATTTGACCATCCTAGATATAACTCTGTTAATATTTTTTAGGTTTTAATTACTGATATATATTTTGTTCAGAAATAGTTTAACTATGATTAATTTTCTTTTGAGTTGTCAGTAATTTTATTGAAGGATAATGTCTTGTGAATGTAGGATAACCTTCTTTCATTTAAAAACAATTTACAAAATCAAATTATAAATTTTAAAATAGTCATAAAATCAAAGAATTAACTAGTCAAACTTTTCCTTAATTAAAATCTTTTGTTTTACAATTTCCTAGCAATTATTACAGTTCTTTATCTCAAACAAAGATTGAGATGCATTAGTTTCTTTATTGATATAAAAAAACTTATTTGTAATCTTTTTGAACATTTTGTAATTCTGATAATATTTTTTTTTTTCATTTTAATTAAATTTTAAAATCATTTTTCATTACAAAACTTGTTGAACAACCTGTATGAGTTTGTCTAAATCTCTTTTTAACTTGCTTATTTGCACAGCAAAAGCTGGTTCGAGATTGCAAGTGAAGACAGGCTCAAACTCACTCTCAACATTTTCTAAGTGCTCCAGATCATCATATATATATATATATAAACTTTTCAAAAATGACAGTTGTTAACTAAAGGAACTTTGGTTGTGAATTATTCTTTTCTTTGCAAAGAATAACAAATTTTGTTCAAGAAACAAAACATTGTATAATAATGTGTCTTCATTTCAGCATTTTCTATCTGTAAAATAATGTGTACTAATTTAAAACCAAAATAAATTTGGATGGGACTGCATGAAAAAAAATTTCGGCCTCCACGACCCCAAAGGGGTTATTTTTCAAAATTAAAATATATTGACGTCAATGGCTTAAAACAAAATTAATTTCCTTTTATATGATAAATTTGTCTTTTTTTTAAAATAGAAAAATAGTATGTTGATCAACCTAGTTTTAACATGTATCTCTGTATATATAAATGGTAGTAAACTAAGCATTTGATAATACAAATTTTGTTAACTATAATACATAATTTTTGACCTTTTTTTTTTTATCTAAAATTTAAATTCCTTATATAAATTCATATTAATTTGAAATATAACTTCTGTAACAATTGTTTTTTTTTTTTTAAAAAAAGATCAAGAACTATAAAATGTTTGTTATATTTAATTGTTTTTCTGTAAATGGTCAAATTTAATTCAAAAATTTAAGCTAAATAAATTTCAGCATTCGTTTTTTCTGAAACTTGTTCTTTTTTTTTTTTTAAACATGTTTACCAGAAGGTTCCAATAAACTTTAATTTTTAGTCGCCTGGTAACAGGAGTTAGTGTTTCAAACCATTTATCTGATGATGAAATATATAGCGGAGCCAATTAGTACCTTCAGAGAGTAATTGTTGGAACTTTGTTGGTAATAAACTGATCAACGTGGAAGAGGGTTCCAGCAGTTTCGATGCATTCAACTTTCATCAATTTTCAGAACTTAGATCATGCGGCGAGAAAGAACTCAAAGATCACGCAAAAAGAAATAATCACTCTTTGATGCTGTGTGTAAAACGTATCTGTGATATTGACTAAAGTGTTGCAGATAGAGATTCCGCAACTCATGGGCTATAGTGCAATTGAGACTGATTATGAAAGGGAGAGTAAAATAATCTGGACATATTAGAAGAACAAATATTTGAATCGGAATTGATTGATTTGGTACATATGATTAAAAAAGTATATAGTAAAATTGATGTACTAAAAGAGAAAGAAATAATTACCAATTGGAGAAAGTTATGGAGCTATATAGATGTCAACGATGTGGTTTAAACGTGAGTATTTGAAGAAAGGAATATGTTGACCATATTCAATTTGAACCAGTATATAAATGGCAAAGGAACGATCAACATCATCAAGAAGAGCCAGCAAGAAGGGCTTTTGAGTTTTAAGTGTCGGTGCCAAAGCCCTTCGGCAATTAAAGTTATCAACCATTTACCAGTTAAACTTTATCTACCATCCTACAATTATTCTGGAGCCAGTACAAAATTGGCTCGATGAAACTAAGGTACAAACTTTGAAGCGTGTAAGGAGCATAATTTTGCTTACAGCAAATACAGTAACGCGGGCAGACGTAGAGAATCGTTGAAAATTTTAGCAGAATGGGCTTGGAGTCAGTTAAGTCAGTTAACGCATCTGTATGTGAGCGTGCAATGTAATAATGGCAATAAAGGCGAAACCCAAATTAGGAAATAGGAAAAGGTTGCAAGGACTAAAATTCAAAGAAATGATGAGTCGGGTCTTATATCTCAATCTGTATCCAAAAGGCATGGGACTGTATCTAAAACCACATCCCAAAGGTAGGGCCCTGTATCTCAAACTGTATTTAAAAGGCAGAGGTCTGTATCTCAAATTGTATACAAAAGTTGGGTCTAAAATCAAAGATGGATAATAGCTTGAAAAGTATCAAAAAGAAGATTAGTAAAACAAAACTTTAATTGATTCATTACCATTTGGTAAAATAAATATTAATTTGGAAAAAACCGTCAAACGGAGGATACCTTATTTTAAAGGTGTTTATTATGAAGGATAGTCTTCCCTCAAGACCCTTGAAAAACAAATATGCTATTGTAAACCCTTATAGTATCATGATTGAGGGTACAAATTAGTAGTATTAGGTTTGTATCATGAGTATTGTTTTAAGTGGTAATAGTTTTATACTTTCGTGTGACACTTTCCCTCGGTTAATTTAACTGTTGGAGACTGGGAAATCTGTCTTATCGATCTCGCTATATATATCTCTATTCCCAAAATTGAAGATGGAGTTAATAATAAATTATATTTTGGTATTGAACAGTAATTTCGAAGTAACCATAACTATACCTACTCATTGAAGTTATTGAGAAGAATATTGTATAAAAACTTCCCCAATTGTTAAGTTTTTGCTAAATGCAAACAATAACACTTTAAAGGTGGAAATATCTTTCTCCAAAACTATAATATTGTGAAAGGTTAGCCAACAAAAAATATGTATCCGAATTAAAGTTCATTTTATAAAAGTGAATGTTATTAGAGTTGCGTGTAATATCGTAACTGAGTCATTCCAAAATGGGAAAGAGCCCTAAAATATACATGCATTTTACCAGCATGTGGCTCTGATTGGAAACCTGATTGTTATATCAGAAAAAAATGGTGGTCATAGGTGAAGATTGGTGGCTTAGGATAGTAGTAGGAGAGGACAGCTGATCTTGGTTGTTACACAATTTGACCATGATTAAAATACTCTAACCACGCTTAATGAAACTCAGTGTTAGACTAAAATTATTTAAAAAACTAAAATAAAAACTGACAGTGAGAATAAAAGGAAGGGTATCAATGTGTAGTAATTATTGTAATTATTCTACAGTCTACAGTTTATTTTGGATATGCTTTAGAAATTTATTCGGAATTAAACAGTACTATTACAGGGACTATTAAAAGCCAAGAGGTCGGTTCGCGAGGTGCAAGGATGCCCTCAGGTTACATGCAATTTGTATAGATGCCCTCAGGGTACATTAGGCTTGTAGGACATGTGCTGGGACTCATAATTATTTATGTTTTCAATTTTCAAGGATGCTCCCAGGTAACATAATAAATTACATTTAGCTGGCAGGAATTGTATCACAATTTATAATACAGGTTTGCAATAAGTATGGATGTAATCAGTTACATTATAAATAACATTTAACTTTTAGGAGCTGTACTGGGGGACTTATAATGCATTTTTTCAATTTTCAAAGATACCCTCATGTAACATAATAAAATTAATGTAGTTTGTAGGAACTGTTTTTTGTCTCATAATGCATATTCTCAATTATTAGTAAGGATAACCTCAGGTTAAAGTAGGTTTGTAGACCCTGTACTGGGACTTATAATTCATGTTTTCAATTTGCAAGGGTGCCCTCAGGTTATATGCAATTTGTACAGATGCCACCAGGTTACATTAGGCTTATAAGACCTGTCCTGGGTCTCATAATCTATGTTTTCAATTTGCAAGGATGCCCTCAGCTTACATTAGGCTTGTAAAACCTGTACTGGGACTCATAATTTATGTTTTCAATTTGGATGGATGCTCTCAGGTAACATGATAAATTAGATTTAATTTTTAGGAGCTGTACTGGGACTTATAATGCATGTTTTCAATTTTCATTGATACCCTCAGGTAACATAATAAATTTAATGTAGTTTGTAGGAACTGTTCTGGGTCTCATAATGCGTTTTTTCAATATGCAAGGATGCTCTCAGGTTACATTAGGCTTGTACGACCTGTAATGGGACTCATAACTCATGTTACCAATTTGCAAGGATGATCTCAGATAACATGATAAATTACATTTAGTTGGCAGAAGTTACAATTTATAATACAGGTTTGCAATAAGTATGGATGTAATCAGGTAACTTGATAAATAACATTTAACTTTTAGGAGCTGTACTAGGACTTATAATGCATGTTTTCAACTTTCATAGATACCCTCATGTAACAATAAAATTTATGTAGTTTGTAGGAACTGTTTTTTGTCTCATAATGCATATTGTTAATTTGTAAGGATGTCCTCAGGTTAAATTAGGTTTGTAGACCCTGTAATGGGACTTATAATTCATGTTTTCAATTTGCAACGGTGGCCTCAGGTTATAATATGCAATTTGTATAGATGCCATCAGGTTACATTAGGCTTATAAGACCTGTTCTAGGTCTCATAATCTATGTTTTCAATAGATTATGAAGGATTCCCACACATTATATTAGGCTTGTAGGACCTGTAATGGGACTCATAATTCATGTTTTCAATTTGCAAGGATGCTCTCAAAAAACATTAATACATATAGCTGGCAGAAGTTGTATCATGATTTATAATGCAGGTTTGAATAAGTATGGATGTAATCAGGTAACATTATAAATAACATTTAATTTTTAGGAGCTGTACTATGACTTATACTGCATGTTTTCAATTTTCATAGTGACTCTTAGGTAACATAATAAATTTAATGTAGTTTGTAGGAACTGTACCGGGTCTTATAATGCATATTTTCAATTAGCAAGGATGCCCTCAGGTTATATTAGGCTTGTAAGACCTGTACTGAGTCTCATAATTCATGTTTTCAATTTGCATGGATCCTCTCAGGTAATATGATCAATTAAATTTAGCTGGCAGGAGTTGTATCATGTTTTAAAATACAGGTTTGAATACGTATGGATGTAACCAGGTAATTTGATAAATAACATTTAGTTTTTAGGAGCTGTACTGGGAGCATGTTTTCAATTTGCGTGAGTACTGTCAGGTAATATGATTACTTTCTTTTAGCTCACAGGATCGTTACTGAGATTCATAATGCATATGTGCAATTTACATGGTTGTCTTCGAGTAATATGGTATATATTTACCTTGCAGTAGTGTACTAGTACTCACAATGTTTGTGTAATTGCATGTATTCATCAGGGTGCTTGGTATTATTTCCATTTAGCTCAAGAAAGATGATGAAACATGAGAAGTCAATATTGATGAACGTCTTAAGGATAGTGCTTTCCATTGTATAAGTAGAGAATAATCCCTTTACAAATACCAGTAGACATATACAACCTTGAAAACCTACCACTCCCAGTCTTACTAAAGATGTCCATTTAGTTGAAATCTTAAGTTTCAGGATTAAATAATTCTTGTGTAAGTAAACTGAACACAATGAAATAGAAATGTCCAGGTGTCAAGTTTCCATTATAAATCACATGTTCGCAACCCAGATAACATATGGTTTTTTATTTTGTGATATAAACAGTTTTTATGATGGTTAAAATGAAATACTGTTTTTATCATCGCTTGTAAAGCAAAGAGAAAAATGTTGGCTTCAAATTAACAAAAAATTAGTGTATTTAATATATTGAAAAAATGTATTTATTCTGTCAAACATCTCTATTGTATATGCGTATTGCTTAATAAATTACAAGTTTTTATAGTTTTTTATAAAAAATAAAAAAAATAAGAGACTACTTAAATTTTAGAATTAATAATGATTTTATATATAAATTCAAACAATTAATAATCATACCCAAAATAACGATATAAAGACCAACAAACATAAACATAAATAAGCTATATTAATATTAAGAATGAAGTATTTCGTTGACAGTTTTCATAACACGTGTAACAACACCCGTAATTAATTGATAGCATTCAACATTATTTGGAAGAATCATAATAAACTCTACGTAACACATCAATTTTTTTCACTCCTGTCCAGCCTTCGACATCCTTACCACGTTTTCGTCTTTCAAACTTATTATTTTACCACAAATAAAAAGAAAGTACCTGAGGATATAGAATAGTTTTTGAAAAATCATCTTCTTTATGTACTTCAAAAAACGCTATCAGTGTTCTTTGAGGTGAGTTGCTAAGTTTATTCATACAAATTTAGTACATACATTGTCCATTTTCTAAATCTAGAGCAAGTTGTATATTAGCAGGACATCTTTCATAAATATGGATTCCAAGGATTCTCCAAGTTGGTTCAGAACAATAGTATCTTCTGATCTCATATCTTGTCTTCATCATGTTTTCCTAAACTTTCTATTTTAAAATCAGCTTGATCATTGACTTTATTAATGTATGCAAAGACGTATTTGATAGATTTTTTTTGTGTACAGAATTACATATTTCTTCATTAATATGAGCACAAAAAAATTAGAGGAAGGTCTGGATTATACCCAACTACCCAGCGATTATCTATTTTATTTCATTAACTTCAAATGTAAAGCCTCCATCATCCATTGATTTCATCCGATATATCGGATATCCATCATTCCTTGTCTGAGTCTCTTTTAAAAACTAATGGGTGTTTCAAAAAGGCCGCAACCCAAAGTTTAAGAAGGTATAAGTTACGCACAGATACAATTTTTTCCCCCCAAATATCAGTTGGCAAATCTGTTCTCATTGTTGACTCGTCATGTGTTATTGTATTGCACTAGTGTTATTCCAGTATGCATTTGTCTTTGTAAGTGTGTATATATTTTCAACTATGTCTTTTTCCAAGAATGAACGTGCGTTTATTATTGAGACTTATTGCACGTATAAATCTTACAAACGAGTTCCAGTTACAATTTCCCAATTCTTCAGTTCCTAATATGTCAACTATATCGTGTCTGATTAATAAATTTCGTGAGACTGGCAGTGTATATGATCAGAAAAGCACAGGTCGACCATTACAGTTAACAGTGGATGTTCTGGACGATGTGAAAGAACGTTTGAATAGCTCACCCAGCAAATCACTTAGAAAGTTATCTTCACAGGCTGGATTTTCACTATCTACCGCTTTTAGAGTTACTAAAAAAATTAAAACTGTGTGCTTACCACGTCGGTGTTGTTCATGAAGTGAAAGTAGTTGACCACTGTAAACATCTACAGTATTGTCGTTGGATGTATTTTCTTGTTAATGACAAGGGTATTGAAATGTTGGATCGTGTTTTTTTTAGTAAGGAGGAATAGTTTCACTTGAATGGTTATATTAAAAACCAAAAATGCCGAATATGGAGCGCTGCAAATCCTCACTCGTTTCACCAACTACCACTACACGCAAGTAAAATTGGTGTTTGGTGTGCAATCTCTCTGTGTCGTGTAATAGGTCTTTTATTTTTTGACAAATTGTAGATGGTGTGGTTTATCGCAACTTAATTGAACATTTGATGGCCGAGTTAGATTTACACGAAAGATATTGCTGGTTCCAGCAGGATAACGCAATATGTCATACTTCTAATGAAACGCTGGATATGTACCGTAATGGGAATTTTTTGGCCATCGTGTGATATCAAAAGGATTGTGGCCTTCAAGGTTCCCAGATCTTACTCCTACAGACTTTTGGGGGATTTAAAAAGTAAGGTTTTTCAAAATAATCCTCATACACTTGAAGAATTGAAGGATAACATTGAAAGTGAAATTTCAAACATTACTGAACAAACACTATGAAAAGTAGCTGTAAATGTTATGAAACGTGTCCGAACCTGTATTGCAAACGGAGTATTATCCTTTTAAACATTTATAATAAAATATTAAAGGTAATTTGAATATTGTATAATTATATAATGTTGTTATAATAATTTTTTAAAGTCACGTCATAAATAAATCACGTCATCAAAAATAAGGTTGCGTCCTTTTTGAAACACCCTGTATCTTGGACCGTTACTTCTTTTTATATACGGTAAAATAGGATTTAAATTTCCAATGATCCATGAATCAGTTGATTTTTTCACAATTTCATGTATGTAGATCGTTTACTAGTTTAGGTATTTCTGCACATACTACGTTG
Organism: Aphrophora alni; assembly: GCA_963513935.1. Lineage (NCBI taxonomy): Eukaryota > Metazoa > Arthropoda > Insecta > Hemiptera > Aphrophoridae > Aphrophora > Aphrophora alni. The sequence continues at coordinate 47,667,056 of OY740773.1, read as the reverse complement.
TCAATGTTATTTGGAGTACGACTATTTTGTAACCATATTAATACATGAATATGTGGATAGCCGCGTTTTTGCCACTCAACAGTGTTTACCCAACACTTAACTTTCCACAAACAATTTCCCTTTTACAAAAATATTCATTAGTTTTTTAACTTTCAAACAAAATTTCCCACAATATATATTTCGTACAAAACGATGTTTCAATTATTAAATCATCATCTTCTGCTGTTATATATTCACAAACCTTTTTGGTACTGAAATACAATAGACAAGGCCAATGCTTTAATCAGGTAGCAACATGGAAGCTATATGGTCACGCCTTCTAGTCCAATGTCATCAAAATATACAGAATGATTTTATTAACACAATTTGTTCATTACCTTACGAAAATATGTTCTTTTCCAATTAATGATAAATAGAACTAAGAAAAAGTACTGGCAAATCCCCTTTCCCCCAAATAAACTAAAAAAAAGCCCCTCCTTTCAAATAAGTGGATGGAAATAACATAGTAATGGAATGAGAATAGAAGAAGAAGAGAAGAAACAAAATTACGAAAAAGAAGTACAGCCCATAAACATGAAAAATGTAAATCCTAGAATATGGAAAAAACAAACATATAAAAATGATCTTCTAATAAAACAGACACAAGGAAAAATGCAAATAAATAAATAGCAGTAACATAGACTAATAAGCAAGATATCAGTGTTGCCATACTAGATATCAGTAAAAAAGGGATTGATGTTAAAAAATAACGATGAGATTATGGTACAAACGAAACAAGTTATTACTTATTTAAATATAAATATTGAGAAAAATACAATATTTAGGTACCATTAATTTATTTGTAATTACTAAATTTTTATAATTTAAACATAAATAAAATAAAATACAATTTATTAAATCTTCGGATGAACAGAAACATTTGTTCTTGTTTCTGTTGTTAATATGTTCTAAACCAACTTATCTTCTATAATAAATACGGGTGGGGGAGATGTCAGTAATAAATGCATTTTTATTCACAATAATAATTATTAGAAATATTTTGGCACAATGACGCCGAATATTAATTTTTGCTAATATTTTGTTTTGTAAAGTGGCATGAAAAAAGTTGTTCTAATGTTTTTTGTACCATTTAATACTATTAAAATATTTTTTTACTTATATATTTCTTAATTTGTAGCAATGGTTTAAAAATGTTATCACAATGGTGAAAAGACATGTGTTCGTTTTGTCTATTTATTCTAGACAACGAACATTAATTTGTTATTGCATTTTTGTCAGTTGAAATTCAAATTGATGCACACACAAATGTTACTTTTAGAAATATTGAGAAAGATACTGTGTAATTTACACAGAAAGTTTAATCAAGATAAAGGCAGTGAGGGAAAAGCGAATCCAACCGTAATTAAATCTTATTGGAATTGCGACATTTAAGTTCAGCGTCAAGATGTCAAAGAAATGTTATATTGTCTATTACTGGTATATACCATCAAGATCTAAACATTTTTACCGTAAGTGATCAATCTCCATTTACAATGTATTAAAACAACTATTTGTTTGTTATACAACTGTGTAGGTATAATAACTCTTAATTTCAACTTTTAATTAAAAACTAAACGAATTGAAGATAAAATTAGTAAGTTGATATTAACATGGAATGTGAAGTTACATACGAAGAGCTTACACTTGACTTGTATTTTTACTAAATAATTGGAGTGAGCGCTCTGTGCAGCAATGTACTGTATTTCTGTATTGAGTAAATCATATTGAGAAACACCTATTGCAAAACAGTAAAGTCAGTGATTTCAATACACTTCTATTCACTTTTAGTTCGTACTTAATGTGGGGATGTTTTTCATAAACTGTATCTTTCAAGAAGCCTCATAGATAAAAATCACAATATGTAGACAAATTCATGGGCCGTGAATGCCTCCGCAGACTTGTATAGATGATTCGTTCTTCTTTAAAACTCTCATGAACGCTAGCCGGTGAAACCTAGACACGTGACATGTCGGTCCAATTGGTTGAAAGAATGTGCTAACCATCAAACAACTAGTGTAGAATTTTTGGAATATTTTGAGGAATACATCATATACCCTACTACAAACAACACATGAGAACTATATTATCATAGTGAAAGTGATTTTTCATCAGCTGGTCAAGATTTACTGACTACCAATAGGACGTTTTAATTGTACGTGTTAGTTTTACAATTTATACAGAGTGTCTCACAAATAAACGGAAAGAATTTTAGGACGTGTTCTATAGATAAAAATTAAGAAAAAAGTTCGTATAAGCATATGGCTTAAAATGGTTAGTTTTCTATCTACCTGCCATTTTGTGTTTTTAACAAAATAATTCATATCTTTTGCACAGGAAATAATACAGAGTTGAAATTTTCTATACCATTTTGTGTTATAAAGACCCAATTTGAGAAAAATTATAAATCGATAATCGAGTTATCGACAAGAATTTGAAAACATGATTTTCTCTGGGTTCTGATAGTTTTTATTTAATTCTGAATAGATTGATGTAAATATAGTTAACATAAAACAAATACAAGTTACAGACTATTAACATTTATTAAAAATAAAATAGACCGAAATGTGTCAAATAAAAAGGTTTATAAACTTTCAATATTAGAAAGTATTTAGGTAACAACAACAAAATCAATTCATACATAAAAAATAAAAAAAGGAAAGTTAATAAAACGCTATGATGATTTCGTTATGAGCTGATTTTTTTGTTATAATTAAGATACTTATCTCGTATTTTGGGGGGGGGGGGGTAAAATTAAGGGTTTTCGAGATTAAAATTTTAAATAGCCGCCATTTTGAAATAAGTATAGGAGTTTGATTGATAATTATTGTTATCAAATTCGGTCAATAACACTAAGTAGTATTGAAAATTTCAACACCGTAACATTTGCCATTCAAAAGATATGAATTTTTTGTTCAAAATATTAAATGGCAGGTAGATAGAAAACTAACCATTTTATGATATATGTTTATATGAACTTTTTTATTTATTTTTATCCATAGAATATATGATAAAATTCTTTCCGATTCTCCGTGAGACATTTTGTGTAAATACGGAATAAGAAAAGGAGAAATGGAATGATATTGTTTATTGGACGATTTTTAGAATAAGTGTGATTTATCTGCAAATTTGTATTTCTTTCTTTATATTGTACATGAGTATATTGGCTTAAAAAATGCCAATTTTGATTTCTTAAAATTTTTTTCCTATGAGAAAAACCATGTTTTGCATGTTTCAAGTCGATTTGTACAGATTCAGGATTAATTTTTTTTTTTTTAGAGGAAATGTTCCAAAATTCCAGTCGCTAACAAATTTGTAAAATTTCTCTTCTATTTTCTGAAGGGTGAAAACACTTGATTCACTTTCCTCTTCCAACTGACTACTACTGATACATGTACAGAGCATGTATCTATGGACAGAGCACTACATCAAGATACTATGTGTCAATAAACGTGATTTTCAAATTTACTACTCTCATATATTTATGTTTTGCGAAAGCGTGCTAATAATTACGGAAACGGACGTTAGATAGTTCACATTTAATATTCTGTAAAAAAAATGTTAAAAATAAATCGCACTTCAAACCTGTCGCGTAAATGTTTATTTGTTTCCTCTTTTAATCAGCTTTATACATTTGACGTGGGTTTGCAACACGCTAAGCGCTCTGCCATCTACTTGCGTGCATCACAATATTTCAAGAGAATGACACAAAAATATAATTTATTTGTTCACCAACACGCACAGTGTTTATAACTTTTATTCAAATAATTGATTTCTGAAAAATAATCATGTACATTTTTACGATTTATCAAGAGTGTATTCTATGAGCAATGATATTTGTTGGATCACTAGAGATCATTCTATTTTTACTTTCTAACATATATATATATATATATATATATATATATATATATATATATATATATATATAGTGTAAAGTGATGATGTATCAACAAATTGATCATACCCGTGTTCATAGGCTTTCAGAAAAAAGTAGTTTTTGGAATGATATTTGTCATCTGTGGAGTGCTTTACAGCCCAAACGTGTGCACAGATTCGATTAAATTTATCATGTGGTACTCTCAAGAGCTCACACATAGTGCTAATTGTTAAAAATAACTAACACTTGTGTTATAAACTATTTTATTCCAAAACAAAATGAATTAAGAGAAACCGTGTAATCCATTAGAATTTAACTTTACTCTGTGAGATAAACGTAAAAGTTTATAAACAGAAAGAAAAATGAAACCCAGGCAACACCGGGTACTTCAGCTATTCTCCCATAAAAAAAATACAGGGGGAAATTCAATAATAAAGAAAAATTACATTTTAAAGTAGTATTATTTGAGAAATTCTTAAAGAGATGGTGACAGATATTAGTTTTGCTTGTATTTGATGTTTGTGAATGGGTTTTTATTGGGTAAATTAATTATTGTAATTTTTCATGATTGTTATTAATTTGTAGCAGATTGAGGAAATAAATACATTTATTATTATTTATTATTAGAACGTTGATAGGCTGACGTGATAACACGTCAAAAATTTTGGAGCAATTTAACCTCGGTTTAAATTTGGTTCACTGATTGCCAAAAATGCGCTATGTTAGAATATATAAGTTCGAAGAAACTTCTGAAAAACTTATTTTACCTTTTGCCACTAGTAGTAACACACATTATCAACTATATTAGTAAAACCTTGATTACGTGCCAAATTTGACTAAAATCTAAATCCACAAGTGTAGCTTATTACAGTTGAATAAAAACTGTGTCTTGAATCTCTCAATATCTCCTGCGATTTAGGAAGATGACATTTTCTCGCGTCCCAGTCGAACCATTTCATCATACTTAGATAACATTGGTTGTTCCATAGCTACGTTGTCATATGATTGTAGATGGGTTTATTAAAACCTATAAAGACTAAATTAACGCTATTTTTTTAAAATCTGATAATGATGTTAGATTATATTCTCAAATTCTATTATACATATTTACGCTTCTTTTCTCTCATGTACTATTTACAATTTTTCTCTATCCCACTCATTATCTTTGCGTTAGGTTAGGTTCCTTTCCTTAACATTATTTATAAGTACCAGTGTGACATATCCCTTTTTTCTTTTCATGTTATGTACGTCACGCTACCAAATTTCTTTTTTCTCATACGGACCTGATTATATTAGGAATAACTTTGACATATCTACTTCTATCCGTTTCCAATAGTCTTTCTCCTCATAACTACCTCCAATTTATACACCCTGTGGTCTCATTAGAACGTTCAACTCTGGTTTCTCCTTTTCCTTATATCTTATTCTCTACTGTTTTAATTTTGATGACTTGATAATGTTTTGGGTGTCGGTTCTGTGTCTGGAATGTTTAAAAATGTGGGCTAAAATGTTTGTCCCTCAGTGTAAGTTAGTTTATTTGGTGTGTTTCCGTTCGTTTCATGCATGAGTTCATTTAAACATTCAGTTATCGAGGATAAATCCTTGTTCCAAGACTATGGTTTCCATGACAATAAGTCCTTAAGTATCTTCCAATCTTCTTATTTACCCCTCCTACCATGTCGCTATTTGGAATTTTGTCAATATGCTCTCTAGATGAATTAAAGGTTGTCCAAATAAATCATGGTGCATAATGCGAATTCCTCCCCCACAACAATGTCTAATACTCTTACTAATACATGGTTACTTTGAAATGATACGTCCTTACCTTTATACTGAAATACCTAATATTTTCTTGAATTTTCTTACAACTTTAACTCTCAAAACTATTGGTTAGGTCCATGGTACTTAGCTACATAACATTTCTTGCCTTGTTTTAAATTTCGTTTAGACTTCTGATGCACTGGTAATCTGGTATAAATATGTCATTTAATAGCTTTACATCTAGGAACAATCTCAATTCATTGGATTTTTTAAATATCAAATGAAATCTCAAATATTATGTAGTTTATGTAAGGACTATTAAGGTTTTTAATGACATCTTCTTTCTACATATTTTCAATTTCAACTTGCACAGTTTCTTGGGGGGGGAGAGAGAGAGAGAGAGAGAGAGAGAGAGAGAGAGAGAGAGAGAGAGAGAGAGAGAGAGAGAGAGAGAGAGAGAGAGAGAGAGGCAATGTTTTTCTTTAGGCTTACCAATTAATAAATAGTAATTTCTATTATAAATAATCTTGATAAACATAAAGAAAGAAATCGTAGCTAATAATATTAATATTTGTGCCTGTAAATAAATAATTTAAAAACAGAAATATTTAAACCTTAGACAATAAATTGTTCCACTTTACAGCAGTCGATAATTTGTGTAAATATATATTATTTTGAGTCAATATAACTTAGAGTAAGTAGTAAATTTAGTACTCCAAAGTGAGACATTATTTTGAAAGTAAACTACATTTTTAATATTTATTATTTGATGAAACAACATTAGGCCTGTTAAAAAAAATTAAAAAGAGTATAACTTTTTATAAAGGATATGAAATCCTGAGGTGTCCAAGCATGATTTTCTTTCTCTCTTCATCTAGTGTGGGGTTAGATCCTTTTTTCATTTTTTCTATTAGTCTCTCTTGACCTAACCTTGTTCTCTCTCAACCCTGACGTTTTAATAGTATTCGTGGGCTAAACGTTCTATATTTTATGGTCTTTTTTCCTATTTTAAGGGGATAACGACAGCGAGGTTTCATTCCTTAAACTACAAGCCACTTCAGTCAAATTTGAATGAATTCTGTAAAACCGATGTTGAGAAATTACGTCTTTTGTAATAGAGTTTTTTTACCAATAACTCATGAATCAGTGGTTTTGGAGAGATGAAAACCAATATGTCTTGTTTAGGTCCTGAGGAGCAAAACTTAATTTGATTCATCAAAATTTAATCAAAATTGTTACCCCATAGTCGATTGAAAGAAAGTTGTAATTTTGTGTTTTTTTTATGAAAGCTGTCCCAAAAATTTTAAGTAATTAAAAAAAATGAAAAGTCAAGAGATATGGATAAAAATGTCCACTTAAAAAAAAATTCATTGCAATCGGTTTACCCGTTTAGTATGTTGAGCTCTGTATAGACGTCATTTGGTTAGACAGACATCATTCCAAAAATCACTTTTATAGAACTCAGAAGCCTAAAAACGGGTAGATCCGAAAATATAAGACGTCTATATTTTGATCATCAAGTCATACTACGAATATGCAAGGAAGTAAAAATGATTTATTATTAATAATACCATTCAATTCAGAAAGTCAACGGAGTCTAAAAGTCTGAAATAAACTACATTTATTTTATTTTTCACCGAGTTATTCCGATATCTCCATTTAACATGTCATGTTTTTACGGATTATCCTATTATCAAATTTGTCGATATTTGGATAGCAATGTCTTTCATTTTACTGAATATACACCCACGTGATAACTGATGGTTACCTAGGTAACGCTTAGTTTCAGGCATTGCCGCCAGGGTTTCTAGATGCTGCAATTGGAATAGTATCACTCCGAGTGTCGGGATTGTTTGTTGAAAATTTGTGAGGTAGATTTAATGTAATCGTATTGAGTTGAATGAGTAGAATAAAACGTGAAGTACTTACCGTTGTTGTGAGTGGTTAACAAGTGAAATCACTGACATTAGCAGGGAGGCGGTAGTGTTGTCATATCTTGCAGGTAGATATTTGTGTTTTTAGGAACATCAACTTAAATTTATCTGTAAGTAGTACTATAGAGAAGGTTAAATAATGTTCTAAAAAAATTGGTGTTGAGTGTTAGCCGATATCCGTTTTCAGGTTTGAATAGTTTAAAAAAACTATTATTTTTTTAATGATGTCTGTCTGTTCAGTATGTCCCATTAAACCTATTTTGATCAAATTTGGAATGTAGTCATCTTTTGACCACATTTCGAGACTTATTGTCACTCGATAACTAAAAAATTGGGGGTAACTACAAAACACAAAATTATCATTTTCTTAAAATTGGCTGCAACAAGTTTAATCGTATTTTGTTAATTTATTTGTGTTATGAACATAGGCCTATACTTCACTTTAGCTTTAATTTTAATTTCACATATATATCTAGTAGGCCTATAAAGAATAAGTCCCTTGAATAGGCCTAATATTAATAATAATAAAAAAAAGGAACGATGTCTGTCTCTGTGCAGTGTTGTACAGCCCCAAAGAGACCGATTTTGATGAAATTTGGTGTTAACATTGTTTGGTAATATCGTAAGAAGTTTTTTTTTCATACAAAAACACCAAATGATGAGTTTTCCCACACAAGTTCATCGGCATCTCCTAAAAAATGCGAGTTAAAAGTAAACAAAAATTGACTGATGAACTGTTATAAGAAACGTAATACTCAAAATTGTCTGTACGGATTAAATTTTATTGAAATTATGTATGTTTATCTGTTGTCTGTGGCAGGGCTCTGAGAGGCGTATCTTTCATTTTAGTTCATTTATCCATTTTTCAAAATTTGCCGTAAAACCAAAACAAAAATTAAGATTTTTTTTTCAAAATCAGCTGTTACGAATTCTTAGAAATTTTGTTAAAATGTATCATATAAGGACACAAACAAAACGTATTGGTCGCACCTTCACAAAAATAAAGGTGCGTTTGTTAGGACTAAAAAATAAAATAAAATTTTCACAAAGCAGTTGATGTTTTAATATTACAAAATTACCTATAGAAATTTAGTTAAAAGTTTAGTGAAATACCAACTATTCAAACTAGTACCCAAAGTTTGAAATGAACGAATTTACCGTTTTAGAATATTCAAAACACAAAAAGGAAAATTTACGAAAGTTATTAAAACTAGATTCTAGAAGTTTTTGTTATATTTATAAAGTATTTTCCCATGTATCCTCTAAGCCGGTGTCCATGGCTAATATTGACTATTAAACAAACAGCTATCCAATTGACATATAATATTGTTTGGTTTAGTGGAAGAGTGTTTGAGAAAGTTTGTGCAACGTTTTTGAAGAGTTGTATTATAAAAAATGTAGTAATATATAAAAACACAATATTTTGTTTTTATTTATTAACATGGAATACCACCAAGTATTTAGCATTAATAGTTTAAAATTTTAGTAATTATCTATATATGTCAATATTTGATACTATAATGGCATAAAATGTTTATTTTCCGAAAGCATAATTGCAACATGGACAGAAAGAAACACACAATGTAAACTAACACAATATCAAAATGAATGTTTACATACTGAACAATAAAAACACATACAAATACAGCAGGTCCTTCCTGAGGTAAAACCTGTGTTGGATTATCCGTCTTAATGTTGTATAAACGGTTCAAAAATATTGCACAAACTTTCTCACTCAACCGTCTCCAAAACGAAACAAAATAACCGAAACTATTCGTCATCAAAAATTTTAGTTCTGTGGTTGTCTATTAGAAAGTGAAAATGATCCATGGGGGCAGTATTGGGGGGGGGGGGGAACTGCCTAAACTTGTTTCGTTTATGTCATAAACGCGTCCTTAGAGTGAATCGAAAATTTTTTTCTTTTTTGCTAATAATTCCTGTACCGTAATTAATTTTTATTTGCGATTTTGTACACCGGTTTGGTTCATAAATCTTCACGTTCAACTAAAATTTAATGAACTCAGTACAATCGTTTTAGAGAAATTACTTCTTTGTTTTCAGCCGCATGGCCAGTTTTTTTTTTTTTTTTTTTTTTGTTTACCGATAATTCATGAACTAATTTAATAAATTATAATTAACAGTAGTCGGTATGGCAACAAACAATAATAAACTAATTTTTTTTTGACGAGGTGGCCACCAATATGTTTTCTTTACGTCGTTAACAACCGGTTTTGAGCAATTCGTATTTTTGAGTTGAGTTTATTGAAAAAAAATCTCCGAGATATGGCCAACTTATGTAATTTAGAGTGGTCTTTGCATTTAGGGAGTATAACATTGCCCTTATGATAGACCCCAGATAGACAGATATCATTCCAAAAATCATTATTTTTCAGAGGACCTCAGATGGAAAGGTCATGTCCTCAACAATTCCACACCGATTTTTTTTACCCATCACTTAGTAACTTCCTTGTACTACGTTCCGTGACAAAGTTAAACCTAAGCGACAATCTGGAGATATATCCACAATTTAACTAATTCACCTCCTAAAATATGAATAATAAACCACAATGTTATTGAAATTATTTCAGAATCCGAAGCTGCAATGATTATAATTTTAGTTATAACAACACCTTAACAAAGTCTGGATAGTTAACCTAAGTTAAGGAATACAATTCACTACAATAATTTTTTTTAATTACACCATGTTATGAAAAACATTTTTCAGCAAACTTTAAAACTTTTAAGGAATATGTTCCCAATATCACATAGGATAAGATTAAGAACATTTGGATCCATATAGAGATCGAAATTCTTATATACTGTATTATGAAGGTATGGATGTTTTTTGTAATTATTTAATTCATAAACAATGCAAAAACATTTCACTACATTTCTTTCATATCCATTTACAAAACCAAACTAGGCTACTTATATACGAGCAAGAGAAAACAAAAATTGGTATAGGTTATTTTGACTTATGTCATTATTTGTGTATTTGAAAATGAATGCACCAAGTCTCGAGAGAGTGATTCAAGACCCTAAGTTCTGTATTTATCACTTGATAACGGAGGTTGATCAACGTTTCGTTGTGTATTAATTTATATATATAAATGTTGGCACATATCCGAATACACTATATCAAAACTCCAATAACTTTATTCGGAACAAAATAGTTATTGTTCTTAATTTTATTAAACAAATTAGAAATGTTTTTCTAGTCTTGAATTTTTATATTTTTTAATTGTATGTAAATTGTTATAAAATCAATATTTTACCTTTACTAACCATTATATATAATCATAAATATATGAGAATATAAATAAAAATAGTCTTAGCACACATTTATAGTGCGGGTGTGGCAATCCTAAGGTTTATAGCTGGATTTACCTTTCTCCATCTAGTATAGGGTTAGATACCCCTCTTTCAACTTTCCAATCAGGTCTCTCTCTCTCTTGACCAACTCTTCTATTATAGTTTTTGAGTATTAGACTCTCTATTTTATAAGAAGATGGGTGACAACGAGATTTTTCACTTTTAAATCACAAAACACAAATGTTATTGAATGGTTTGTAAAATAATTAGTCAATTTTAACTGTACAAATTGATTAATCTTTGTTTTGAACTTTGTACGATTATAAAACTGAAGAGGGAATTTAACTAAAGAGTGAGTTATAACTATTTTAGCGTTTGATACATTCATTCCAAACTAACGCCATGTGTAATTTATTATTAAAGTATATTATAAGATATCGTATTCTACATGTTGGTGGTAAAGTTTAATATTTAAATGTTAGGTTAAATCTACAAGTTATAATAAGACAGTCTTTTGACGAATTAAACGACATTGCTGTTTTGACTAAAAACAATTGTACAAACATTTTTCTAGATATTTTTCAGTTGTAAAGTAATAGCTCTCTAAATATCAATTGAAGGGAAACAATGTGGTATTGATGGTGATATACTGGTATTAAAAATAACAGAAAGCGTCGATGAAAGTTATTTTTAAATTTACATAAATTATTTTATTTTATTTTTTTAATGAACTATGGTTTTATTAAGATTTAAATTGGACTCAAATTATTGTGAAGTAAAATTAACGCTGGCTGTAAACACCCATATCACAAACGTTAGAGGGGAAGGATCATTGGCTGATCAGTATGAATGTCGTAAAAACCGTACCACCCCATTTGGCATTCGAACTCTACGGATTCTCGGCAATTTTGGACTTACATTTCTTCCAATGTTTGAGTATTTTCTATGGCTTATTCAAATGCCGATTTTGTATATCTCACCGTCTAGATTTATAAAGTACTACATTCCTGATGTTATATATAGTCAGTAATACAGGTGTAGCATTCAAATTCAAATCACCTCTGCAATAAAACGTCATTCACTCAACTTCCACACATACAACTTCCGTTGCTTGACAGATGCTGTCACCTGCCGAGATTGTCCAAAACTAATCATCACATGACATCTGGGAGGGTAAAGTACAACGGCAGGCCAGCCTATCTGCCTCAATACCTGTTGCCAGTCTATCAAAAATAACTCACGATGTCTTACTTTCGATCATAAGCTCCGTCAGCCATAATTCTTTTCTTGTTCTCAAAATTGCAACTCAGTCTCAACGATATGTTAACATTTAGTTTGTGCGTTTTAGTTTTGTAAAACGTTGGTTAAATTATTATTTTTCACGGCACAAGCTCACGTGATCTGCGACAGGATTTTCCAGGTACTAAGCTTTACAGATTTTATCATATTTTAAATTTTTGTTAATGCTTTAAAACAATTTATTAATTATCATGTATTTTTAAAATATGTATTTCATGTTTTATTTAATATACAATGTTCTTTTGAAACTGAATGATTATAAAAACTTACTTTTCTTAAAACATACTTTACAAAACCTTGCAAAGGCACATTTTGAGTTTTGAACAATTATGTGAAATAGGTGCAAACTAATGTTGAACTTTAAATGATCAAAATATCTTATTGAACATGTCAAATATAAAACAATTGGAGAAATCTGTTCTAAATCAGAAAATTTCGTTTTACAGACTTTTGCAGATCTTTGCAAGTCTTATACAAGCTTTGTTTCAAACAAATTAAATATATATAAATAGATTTATAATCATCTAAGAAGCTTTTAAGTACAATCTTAACGAATTTCTGTTATACAATCAATTTTCTTTAATTTTGACAAATAACCAGATATTTGCTTTAATAATGAACATTAATGCTAAAACATGTCTGATTTTGTACGGACGCTAAAAAACATGTTTTTTGCCATAGCTAATATGCTGGTAGAAGAAACACAGCTAAAGATCTAAACATGTTTCGTCCTGTTAACAAAACACGTTTTGTTCAACATAGCTTCAGAGTTTCACGTGCACAAAAGTGATGTTACAAAAAAAAACTGACTTTATAGAACTTTAATTAAACTCATATTGTATATGTGCCTAAATTTATTTCAGCGAATATGTTTTCTTAAAAACTATCTTTTAGATGTAGACTTGTGTAATTAATTATAAAATATATAAAAAATTATTGGGTGGAGCCTGCATGCAAACTTTCGGTCCTAACAACCTCCAAGAGGTTATTTTCTAAATTAATATAATTGACGTCAATTAATAAAATTTAATATTCAAAATTTTCATTTCTTTTTTTTTTAAATAAACTTCTCATTTTATAATAAATTCTTTTATCTAAAACATATATATTTATTGGCCAATATAGCATTTAAGAAATTTATCAAATAAGTAATATTATGTAACTGTTTTGAAAAACTATCATCTCATAAAGTCAAAGGGGGGGAAATAAATATCAGTATCTTTTCATCTTTTTTTTTATTCTAATTGTACATTAAGGGCGTATAATCTTTTTTTTTTGGATTAATTATAATCCTGTTAATTGTTAAGCTGTGCTCATTGTCTTTTTGTTAAATTTTGTAACTATAAAATATATAAACTAAAAAGGGGGGATAAATTTTCAGAATCTATTGATTAATTTTTTTTTTATTATTAAATTATAATATTTTACATTAAGGGCGTATAACTTTTTTAATTATAATATTGTTAATCATAAGCTGTTTATGATGATTTGTCTCAGGATGCCTTTCTAAGTTGTAAATGATAAAATCTGAACCGTCGAAATTTCTTTTGTTTCAATAAACTTGAGCCTTGTTAATTACTAAATTTGTCTTTGTCTTTTTTTTATTTTTCTTTTCAAACATTGTTACCATTTGGTTCCGCCTTTCTTAAATTTAAGTCCCCTGGTAACATGTTTCTGGTAGCAGAGCGTGGTTAGCTTTAAATTCGAGCTTGGTTTTTTCTAAATTACAGAGCTTGGTTAATTTTAAATTCTGGAACCGTAGTTAATTTTCAAAATTTTGGATTGGAACCATCTAAATTTAAATTCAAAAAAATTCTTTTGTCAAACAAGGCTCAATTTTATGTTTGCATTTTTTTTTAAATACTGCACAACTATTGCTGATGAAATTTTTTTTTAATATTTAAATCTATATAAACCTATTAGTCTCTTTTTTTTTAAATTATTTTCATATAAACACTTTACACAAAAACTTCTAAACCAATTTTGATAAAATTTTTTTTTTTATTATTTTCTCTGCTTAAGTAAATTTTTTTTTATATTTACATACATTGCACTATAGTCATTCACTGAATTTGATCCAGGCAGCGGGCTCATTCGGGAATTCCAAAAAAAAATTAAATAAATAATAAAACCCAAAAATAGTTAGAAACAAAAAAAAACAAAAAAAATATATTCAAGATTTCCTTCAAAATTTTTCTCGAGTTTTCTTTCGCTTGTCTGTATTAATTCATACTTACACACACACATATACACAACAACTACACTACATATAATTCTTCAGTCATTCTCTGGTCCTTCTCTTCATTTTGTATCAACTTTTTAAAAAAAAAAAAAATCACTTGGTTTATTTTTTTTTATTTTATCAGCAACAGTTAAAATGGCAGTGGATTTGCTGCGATTAGTTGACTCGTTAAAGAACACTGAGCTTGCTTTTGAAGTGGTAGCTAGAGGTGGTGAGAAAGATATTGTAGCTAAAATGCGAACCTCTCTTAGGTCCCTTCTACAGAATAGCGTTGAGCCCGAAATGGGAAACTTCACCGAAGATATCCTCTTGCAACAGATAGCGTTAGCCCGGAACTCCTTGTTTGTCTTGCAAGACGACCTGGAGAACCTCGATTCCGAAAGAGGAATCAAAATGATTCGCGTTCGTGCGCGCATGAACGTATTCGGAAGACGTCTAGAGTTCCTAAATCGGGTGCAAACTGAGCAACTAAAAGTTGCAGATAACACCGTGCCACGGGATCTGGCCGACCTACAGAATAATTTCGCTACGCTCAAGGAAAAATTTAAAGCTTTTGAGCAAACCATTGCTCCTCTAAAATTAAACGTTAGCATTCCGTTAACGCCCTCTGGGGGAACCACTAAAGCTAGCTCTGTAGAGCCATCTCGGTCTAATGGGCCAAATCTCCTTGCGGACACCCCGCAGGCTGAGGCTCAGCAAACCACTCCTAGCAGTTCGAAAGGCTGTCCATACATTTCCTTATACGGAAAATTAAGTCATCCTGCCGAACAGATCATTAAAACAATTCCTCAGACAGATGGGTTCGACCTTGATAAATTATTAATTTTTTTTAAAATCGCTTTAAAAATAGTCAAAACTTACCCGGACGTAGCTTTAAACATTAATAATGTTCTGATGCCCTATGCTCAGGGCCCTTTAAATTCATGTCTGATTAGACATCAGACATTTAAAACTTTTCACAAAGAGGCCTTAAGTCTCTTTATACCTTCGAAAAGGTTGGCTTCTCTAGTACAGGAGTTATTTTATAGGCCCCAGAAGACTAACGAGGCGGTGCACATTTTTGTTAATCAAATTAAAGAGGCTGCAGAAACTTTAAATTTAGATAAGTCCGAATTGGAGGTCACGGACGTCATTCTGGAGGGACTGTCTCCGGAAGTCCGCAACTGCTTAGTTTTTGTTGCCAAACCTAAAAATTTTGCAGACTTAGATCGACTCTGCGCACATGTCAATAATGTCATGTATACTGACAGGCAAAGGGCTCCATTAGTGAGACCCGAAGTTAGAAGTACTGATTTTAGACCTACAAGACCAGTGGTCTGTTACAGTTGCGGTCAGCCGGGACATAGAAGCCCAGAATGTCGGAACCGGCCTCCAACAAGGCAATACCCTCCCAAAAACAGGCGCAGGCCAGTCTCCCATTTTAAAACCAACCACATCGGATTTAAACATAACCTAAACCCATATTTCACTAATAAACCATCTTTTCAAAATTTAAACTCAATTTCCTATCTAAGAAGAAACAATTTCGGCAATAAAATTCAAAATTACGTTACTCCCATCTGTTATCATTGTGGCATACCCGGTCATTATATCTGGGGTTGTAAATTCTTCTCTCTACGGAATAGGTCCAGGCAAACCTATTCCAGCTCTAAGCTTTCCAACTACAAACTTCAAAAAAAAAATAATATTTCTCTTAAATCTAGGGGTCTGAACGATCAGTTTTTGCCTTTGGTGGAAGTAGCTTTTGGGCAAATTAAAGTTAAGGCTCTGCTGGACTCCGGTTCAGTAAGATGCGTCATTTCTAAAGCCCTTTTTAAAAAATTAAAGAACACCAAGGCTTTTAAATCCATAACCAGGGTGAAGGCTGATTGTGTCACGGCTTCTGGAAAAAGGTTGCCCATTTCCTACTCTTGTCGTCTTCATCTTAAAATGGAACATTGTAGTTGGAATGTGGATTTTCTGGTGGCGCATAAGTTGTCGTGTCCTCTGATCCTCGGGTCAGATTTCATATCTAAAACGGGACTGGTACTTGATCTTTCAGCAAAAAACTTTTATTTCAAATTTTCAAGGTCTATTGTTTTTCCTCTGTGTAATTTTAGTAATTCTGCTTATAAACCTATAGTGTCTACAACATCTGAATCTACTGCTCCTGATCCTTTAGGTCATCTTCAAAAGAATGATAAAAACGCCATTTTAAAAATAATTAATGATTTTCCTCAGGTACTCACAAAAAGGTTAGGTCTAACACATCTAGTTGAATACGATATTCAACTGAAGGACAACACTCCGGTCAAGTGTTCTCCATACCAATTGGCACCTCCAAAAATGGAATACCTCCGCGAACACATTAACGAATTGTTAGATTCAGGAGTAGTAGAACCTAGCCGTTCGGCATATGCATCCCCTGTTTTTCTGGTTCAACATCCCGAAAAGAAAACAAGGATGGTGATTGATTATCGGAGGCTCAATCAAAACATCGTCGTCGAAGCGGTGCCGCTACCTAATCTACATCAAAGTTTTAACTGGTTTGTCGGTGCCAAATATTTCACAGTATTCGATCTAAATTCAGCTTATCATCAAATCCCTTTGTCTCAAAAGTCCAAACAAATTACCAGCTTTTGTACTCCTTGGATGCTTTATCAATTTACTCGAGTCCCTTTCGGACTCTGTACTGGTGCCCAAGTGCTTACCAGACTCTTGGATCAGGTCTTCCATGACATCAAATTCAAATTCATTTTTAATTATCTGGATGACCTAGTCATCTACTCCAAAACTTGGGAAGAGCATCAAAAACATCTTCGCGAAGTCCTTACTCGTTTGCGGCGGGCTGGCTTGACTGTTAACCCAGATAAGGTCCGTTTCGCTGTGAATGAGATAAGCTTTTTAGGACACCTAGTTTCTTCTCGTGGCGTGCAAATCGACCCATCTAGAACAAAGGCAATTAGAAATTTTCCGCAACCCAAGAACCCTAAGGCCGTTTCCAGATTTATTGGAATGGTCAACTTCTTTGCTAAATTCATTCCAAATTTCGCGGAGCACGCTGCGCCTCTAAATCTGCTTCGGAGGAAGGGCCAAAAATTCTCTTGGCAAGCTGAACAAGAGAAAGCTTTCAAACATCTTCGAGAGGCAATAACACAGCCTCCAGTTCTCCGGATGGCCGATTTCGCCAAACCATTCATCCTGCAAACGGATGCGAGCTCGGTGGCCCTTGGAGCAGTTCTACTCCAAGAAATTGACGGCTCACGACAGCCCATAGCGTACGCTTCACGTACTTTAACACCTGCAGAAAGAAAAGCCTCATCTGCATATGAAGCCGAATGCCTAGCAGTAGTTTTTGGAGTAGAGAAATTTAGGCAATATCTAGAACATCGGGAATTCCTATTAGAAACCGACAACCAAGCCCTTTCTTGGCTTTTAGCACGTCCTCGTCAACTTGGTAAATTAGGCCGATGGATTGCCAAGTTGACTTCATTGAAATTTAAGGTAGCGCACATAAGAGGAACTCAGAACATCATAGCAGACTCCCTCTCGCGCATGTTTGAACCGGAAAATTTCAACGAAGAAAATGTCACCTTTTCGTGTACCAGTCTCCTCACAAATTCTCCTCTAGCTTTTCATGACATCCAGACTCATCAGAAGGCCGACCCTATTTTGAAAAATATCATTGCCGACCTTGAACAGAACATCTCTTCGGAGAAGTACTGTTTAAGTAAAGGTGTACTTTGCCTGAAAAATCATTTGGAAAAGCCCACCAGAATTTTTTTACCTCAGTCCTTAGTCGACCTGGTGATTAATTACCATCACGACTCCGTTGTGGGTGGTCATCTTGGAATACTTAAAACTTTGTTTAAGGTAAAGGAGAATTTTTATTGGCCAACTTTAAAACAGGATGTCACCTCTAAAGTGCGAGCTTGTTCGGTGTGCGCTGTAAGCAAACCTGCTCACAACTCCAAATTAGGATACCTTGCCTCAACGGTTCCCAATCGTCCCATGGAAAAATTACATATCGACTACGTCGGACAGCTTCCCAGGACAAAACAGGGCTACAACATGATACTGGTCGCAGTTGACCAGTTCTCAAAATTCACCTGGCTCATGCCTGTCAGAGATGCAACTTCCCACAGTACAATTAAGGCCTTAAGCCAAAACATTTTTCAAAATTTCGGCTTTCCAAAGATAATAATCTCTGACAATGCACAATGTTTTGTATCACATGTCTTCCGCAACTTTTGTTTTTCTCGCGGTATTAAGCATGCAACTTTATCTCCTTATCACCCCCAACCTAATAATGCGGAAAGACTTAACCGAAACCTTAAGGCAGCCCTCATCGCCTATCACTCCAAAAATCAATCCTCTTGGGACGACTCCCTTTGCTGGCTTCAGCTGGCCTTCAATTTCGCACATCATGAGACTCTTAAAGCAACACCTTTTAGTATTCTTTTTAATTTTCTCCCCAATACACCACTGAGTCTCAGCTGGAACATACATGATCTCCTTCCAAAACCTAATACTAATCCATCACAAGTTTGGCGCCAGGCCAAAGACAATATAATGAAAGCGCACCAAAAGGCCGAAAAGACCTATAACAAATTCAGGAAGCCTCATCTGTATAAAATCAACGATCTTGTCTGGTGTAAAACACACCCTCTGAGCTCCGCCATAGACAAGCGAGCTGCTAAATTGATGCCTCGATGGTCAGGTCCCTTCCGGATCATTGATTTTCTTACTCCAGTTACCGTTGCGCTTTCTTTCGCCAATTCACCTCGTTTTATTAAAAAAGCACACGTCGAGCAACTCAAACCTCATCATATAAATTAAATATTAACAAATTTCTATAACCTTCTCCTTTACGATTTAATTTTCTTTCTGATCTTTCTTGGCCCGCATAAATTGTCATCTGGTAGTCTTCTTTCTGTGCACTGCAGAACATAACAAAATACGGAACCAAGCCGTATTTCCTCTAAGCCAAATGCGCATCTGTATGTTTGGGCATCGGTGGGCTGAGCTCTCCTAGAGCCCCTCCGTGCCGTAATCTGTATAGATGTTTGCAGGCGAAGAGATATTGATTTTCCTTGTCCAGTGATATATCTCACTGTTTCCCGGACTTGACGCTTTTCAACCCATAGTCTGATCAACTATGAGTTTCCACTTTACGGCAATGGCCGCTACATGTACCTGACATGTTTCCCTATCTAGACATATCTTAACATCGAGCACTCCGCGGGTGTAATCGATGCGACGAGAATATAGAGAGCGTCATGAACTCTTCTGTTTCTTCGTCACCATAACGTCTTCGGACGAGGACATAGTGAGTCCATTTCCTTAATAGTTAAGTTTGGTGTATTTGTTCTTTGTTGTTTATCTTGGTGAAGGTATACTGACCGGTTCTGTCGAACTACATATAGTTAATGTGGCACTCGCTATGCATGTTAGTCTTAGGTTGTTTTTTGTCTTTCTCGAGGTCTAAAACACCTGTCTGAGAGAAATTTTTTTTTTTTACCCTTTCACGCACACTCTCTCTCTCCTTTTCTAAATTTTGCGGGAGGCCCTTCTGGCCCCTTTTCTTTTCCACTCTAACTCCGTCTTTCGGGGGGGGGGGAGAGCTGTAGCATTCAAATTCAAATCACCTCTGCAATAAAACGTCATTCACTCAACTTCCACACATACAACTTCCGTTGCTTGACAGATGCTGTCACCTGCCGAGATTGTCCAAAACTAATCATCACATGACATCTGGGAGGGTAAAGTACAACGGCAGGCCAGCCTATCTGCCTCAATACCTGTTGCCAGTCTATCAAAAATAACTCACGATGTCTTACTTTCGATCATAAGCTCCGTCAGCCATAATTCTTTTCTTGTTCTCAAAATTGCAACTCAGTCTCAACGATATGTTAACATTTAGTTTGTGCGTTTTAGTTTTGTAAAACGTTGGTTAAATTATTATTTTTCACGGCACAAGCTCACGTGATCTGCGACAGGATTTTCCAGGTACTAAGCTTTACAGATTTTATCATATTTTAAATTTTTGTTAATGCTTTAAAACAATTTATTAATTATCATGTATTTTTAAAATATGTATTTCATGTTTTATTTAATATACAATGTTCTTTTGAAACTGAATGATTATAAAAACTTACTTTTCTTAAAACATACTTTACAAAACCTTGCAAAGGCACATTTTGAGTTTTGAACAATTATGTGAAATAGGTGCAAACTAATGTTGAACTTTAAATGATCAAAATATCTTATTGAACATGTCAAATATAAAACAATTGGAGAAATCTGTTCTAAATCAGAAAATTTCGTTTTACAGACTTTTGCAGATCTTTGCAAGTCTTATACAAGCTTTGTTTCAAACAAATTAAATATATATAAATAGATTTATAATCATCTAAGAAGCTTTTAAGTACAATCTTAACGAATTTCTGTTATACAATCAATTTTCTTTAATTTTGACAAATAACCAGATATTTGCTTTAATAATGAACATTAATGCTAAAACATGTCTGATTTTGTACGGACGCTAAAAAACATGTTTTTTGCCATAGCTAATATGCTGGTAGAAGAAACACAGCTAAAGATCTAAACATGTTTCGTCCTGTTAACAAACACGTTTTGTTCAACATAGCTTCAGAGTTTCACGTGCACAAAAGTGATGTTACAAAAAAAAACTGACTTTATAGAACTTTAATTAAACTCATATTGTATATGTGCCTAAATTTATTTCAGCGAATATGTTTTCTTAAAAACTATCTTTTAGATGTAGACTTGTGTAATTAATTATAAAATATATAAAAAATTATTGGGTGGAGCCTGCATGCAAACTTTCGGTCCTAACAACCTCCAAGAGGTTATTTTCTAAATTAATATAATTGACGTCAATTAATAAAATTTAATATTCAAAATTTTCATTTCTTTTTTTTTTAAATAAACTTCTCATTTTATAATAAATTCTTTTATCTAAAACATATATATTTATTGGCCAATATAGCATTTAAGAAATTTATCAAATAAGTAATATTATGTAACTGTTTTGAAAAACTATCATCTCATAAAGTCAAAGGGGGGGAAATAAATATCAGTATCTTTTCATCTTTTTTTTTATTCTAATTGTACATTAAGGGCGTATAATCTTTTTTTTTGGATTAATTATAATCCTGTTAATTGTTAAGCTGTGCTCATTGTCTTTTTGTTAAATTTTGTAACTATAAAATATATAAACTAAAAAGGGGGGATAAATTTTCAGAATCTATTGATTAATTTTTTTTTTATTATTAAATTATAATATTTTACATTAAGGGCGTATAACTTTTTTAATTATAATATTGTTAATCATAAGCTGTTTATGATGATTTGTCTCAGGATGCCTTTCTAAGTTGTAAATGATAAAATCTGAACCGTCGAAATTTCTTTTGTTTCAATAAACTTGAGCCTTGTTAATTACTAAATTTGTCTTTGTCTTTTTTTAATTTTTCTTTTCAAACATTGTTACCATTTGGTTCCGCCTTTCTTAAATTTAAGTCCCCTGGTAACACAGGTGCATAACTAATAATTTTCAATCCATTGAGATTATTTTCATAGACTGAACAGACTAAACTGAGCAATCTAATCAGTTGTTCATATGTATGGTTTAGCCTGGTATTGGAGAACTCTTTTCTATCTTTAAAGTTCTTAATACCGTTACATCGGGTTCCATCACTATCCTGTCTGTAGGAAAGTAGAAATTACTACCCTCCTGTGGAGTACCAGTGCCAGTTGTCAAAAGGAAGTAGTGATAGCTGTCTTCGCATAGGTAATTCCATGATGATACATGGATTTCTGATGAAACATAGAGACTCCGTGGTGCCCAATCTGTCGAAAAGTTATAACACTTAGGCACATCCTAATTGACTAAGAGATGTGCATATATTTGTCCCACCCACTTCGATGTATACATTGTTGAGCGATGGTGCTGAGGTTCTTATTGCGCATTGTCCTTTTTGTGTCGTCTGGTCGTTTTTGTCAAGTTTATATATACAGGATGTCTCACGGAGAAATGATATTAGGAAGTATTATATTGAAACAAATTAAAAAAAGTTGATAAAAAAATATGCCTTAAAATGTTAGTTTTTTAACTAGCGATCATTTTGTGTTTTGAACAAAAAGATTAATATCTTTTAAACAGCGAATAATACAGAGTTGAAAATTTGGATAAATTTAATGTTATAAATAATAAATTTGAGAAAACTCATCAACCCATTTCCTTTACTCATTTGACAATGACGGCCATTTAACATCAAATATCTCGAAAACGTTAATTTTACAAATAGTTACAAGAGACAAGAAAGTTTCCTCCTTCAACGAGAAATTGTTGTAAGTCAAAAAATAATATAATTATCGAAAAAACCTTAAAACATAATTTCTTGATAGTTGTTTACAACATTCAAGATTAACCTAGAACGAAGATTTTCTGTGAGTTCTGCTAATTTTTATGTTATTCTGAATAGATTGATGTACATAAAGTCAATGAAAAAAACAAACAAACAAACACAAGTTACAGAAATTCAACATTTTTTATAAACAAAATAAACTGAAATGTTGGAAAAAGTTTTGTAGTTTTAATCCAATACAAGATTCATTTCAATATTAGAAAGTATCTACGTAACAACAACATCAATTGTTATTAAAAATAAACAAACAAAAAGGAAAACTAAATAATTGCAATTCTGTTAATTTTTATCTCCAAATATTTTATATTTTATATTATGTTAATCATCAAAGAAGTACGCATATTATGTATTGCTTTCGTTGCTTTTTTTATAGTTTTTTTGTTCTTTATTTATACATAATTCGGGCAATTAATTTCTCACGGGAGTTCACTTTTTTCTCGTACACTTTTCATCCATCCCTACACACAATAACCTAATGGTTTTAGATCTGTTGAACATGGGGGCGAGGAGTGTGGACCTCTACGACTGATCCACCAAGTGAGAGATTAATTTAAGTGGGTGGAAACATCTCGTGAAAAATGGGAAGTTGTACCATCTTGCTAGTTATACACAAAGCTAGTGGAACTTCTTCCAACAGCTGTGGAAATTCTTCTTGAAGAAATTGTAAGTAGACTTCAGAAATTAAGCGTCAGGGAATATGAATGGTACCATTAGCTGACGTTTTAACCTGGTGTTAAAATTTTTAAATGGTCGAAATTTTGAAATTTTTTAAATAAAATCTTTTTTTCCCGTACAAATATAAATCGTTACATTATAAAATCTGAATTTAATATCTTATCTATTTCCAATGTTATAACTAACATCTTATCTATAACAATGTTATATAAAGGGGAAAAATTGATAGCCAGAAACGAAGCGTTTCCGAACATGTACTTTATTAACCTTTTCTTTGTTTTTCTTAAAGTATGAACTCTGACAGTGACGGGAAATCTTTGTGATACACCCGGTGTAACGTAACTTAACGCCTCTGGCAGCCCTGAACAAAAGGAGTATATAATCTGGTGTAATACTTATTGTTAGTTTCGGAGGACCTTTATTAAAGTATTAATTATATATTTGACACTGAAATAATTAGATGAATGTGGATCTTACCTTGTGGTGTGATGTTATGCGATGATTCCTGGCTAAGACTGGCTTGTAGAGCTGGAAGCAAAAGATCACAAACACAAAAATAATCCAGTGTCTTTTAGTGGTGAATATGTGTTATCGGGTTATGAATCCGTGTTTAAAACTCGCAGTATAGTACGTAATTTAACTGAGGTTAAGCGTAAAAAATATAAGTGGGTTTTTTGAAAAAAAAAAAAAAAAAAAAAAACACGCACACTCGTCAATTGCGTAAATGCATCTGACAAAAAACCTGCTCCTTCTTATCGGATGAATCAAAAATGCCCACGCCACCTCGTTTAGTGTGTAGCCTAATTGGGCTTATTGCAGGGGCCATATGAATACCAAACACTCGGTATATCAAATTATTTCAAATATTTTCAATTTGATATTGCAGTGCCTCATTACTGCTATAAAATATGTTGTTTTAATACTTTATCAAAGTTATTAACTAATTTTACGGTTGTTTAAACGTTTATACTTTTGTATTTTAGTTTATATTTTTTAGTTTTGTTACACTATTAGGAGGCAATTATGCTCTATTGTGTTAAAATAATGATTAGCGCGGTTTTTTTCGTTTCAAACAACAATTCGAAAGGGATGATCGCGAACGACTTTCTTATCTAACTGAGGTTTTTAAATATATGGTTTCGCGGTAGTTTTTTATGAAAAGTTTATCCTATACAAAAAACACTCTTTTTTGACCGAACCTAACCTAACCTAATCTAACCTACCTTACCTAACGTTAGTTGCAGTGTAAGAACAGATAATACTTGTTGACTAAGTTTTTAAAATTTATTAAATAATCTTTTAACTTATTCAACCAATCAATGGTATAGGAAAATAAAAGATACTGTCCGTTTGAGGAGATTATTAGTTTGTGCTAGTTGTCAAGAGGACTCGTCATCTTATATGACAATCCATACTGACGCATCGATTTCAGATGGAACACGGGAACCCTCCGCAATGCCGATTATGGTAACGTATTTTAATGGTTAAACACATCCTTCTTGATTATGTTATAATACGTAGGACTTTTTACTATCTATTTCGATTGAGGACATGTGAGATGATGCTGAGATTTTGATCAAGTAGTTTCCTCTTTGCCTGAAGGTTTTTGAGAATATGACACTAATTTATCTTTACTTTTGCTAGGTCACTTTACAGCTCATAGCGGTTCATATGTAGTTTTGTTTTCAGTTGATATTTATCAGAGTTTACCATTTTAAACAAGTTTTTGGTGTTGTTTTGTTTATTGATATTTATGTACTACTGTTGTTTTTATATCGTATTTCGCAGTTTAATTTTAGAGCAATTTTTGTTAGTTTGGTTTTAGGCGATGTTGCCTGTAACAGGTTATCGTCTTAAAATAATAATAAATAAAAACAAAATTGTTCACGGCGGCGTTCTTAAAACATTTTGATCGAAATTTGTATATACACAATGACCTACTTCATGTAGTATATGTAAAATGTTGCCAAAACACTACTTTTTGTTTCAATATTAAATATGTTTAAAATTACTTTTTTGTTTAATTTTTGTAAAGAGAGAGTTACATTTTTTTTAGATGATGTTAATGTTTCCAAATCTAAACAAAAATGATATTCTGTCATTTCTATAATGTTAAGTGTGGTGTAAAATGAAATGGTTTGCCGTATAGTTAGTGCAGATTAGTGTGGAATTGGTTATTGAATTTTCTGTCAGTATAGGGCGTCAGTTACTGTCAAGTTTAATTGGTTATTTCTTTATAATCAGCATGCTCAGAGAGGGGAAAATGAGTGACTGGCTGGAGAAAAAAATATACATTTTACTTATGACTACAGTAATCGTACTTTAAAATGAGGATGTGCCATTTTGAGGCATAACACCGTATGAAGTTACTACAAAACAATATTAAAATTATTGTTTGGAACAATTTACTACGGCTTAGATCAAATAAATAGGCTTCAATTTGATTTTACACCGAAAATGTTGGTCTCTTCTAAACAGACGTCAACAACTAAGGTAAGATGGAAAACTAACTTGACCAGTTTTAAAGATAATATTTTGATAAAAAAAAAGTTAAAATGATTAAATTAGAAACAGGGTTAACTTGTCAATTAGTTAGTGTATGTCCAATTTTAAGAATTAAGTTAAGTCAGACACAAGACTCGAAATGCGTTTTAAATATAAAGAAATATGTAAAGATAGTAAATAATTACATAATAAGTTCGACCCCTTTTTCTATCTATATAAAACAAATAAATAAATAGCAAAAGGTTAAAAACACACACATATATATAGTGCTTTTCCATTTCTTTCAACTGTTAACGTTCGAACTTTAAATATATAATGTTTGAACGTTTACAGTCGAAAGAATGGATTGGATGAGAATTTAAAAAATAATAATAATATCAGAATCTTCTACCAGACACTTAAATCCAAACTCACCGCCTAACATCTACCTCAACAATGATCAGAAAAAAATTAATCTTAAACAACAAGAATATTTAGCCAAGTACTTCAAAGAACTTACTCAATTGTGAATTAGTGCAGAATTACTTTCCAAAAGCCCCAACTAAATATCCGACCCATCCCTTAGAATAATGAGGAAATAAAAGCCACCAATGCAAGTCTTACGATGCACAGATTCAATCACTGCGGAGTTTATGAAAAATGCGAGAGATAAAACATTGGAATAACTCGACCAGATCTTTCAGCAAATATAAGGGAAAAACCCGGACGAATGGTGAGACACAATAATCAATCCTTTGTATACAAAATGAAGGAACAAATAGACGCCCATAATCACTCTCCTGGTTGGATATAGACAGAATCAGATCATATAGATTAATTGAAGGAATATCAAACTTTATTCAGAAAAAGATGATTATTGGAAGAATATATCTCCGCTGTAAAGAATAAAAACAAAAAACATTAGCAGACAAAGAAGCAATCACGACATTTATGGAGTTAAAAAAGGCTTACGACTTTGTGCACCGCGAGACACGAAAAAATACTAAAAGAATTCAGAATTGACGATAAGGCAATATTACTAATACAACAGGTTTAATAAAACCATACACTTAACAAGGAAAGTGGTTATTTAGAACGCAATGTAAGATTTTGTATACAAATTAATTTTTTTTAGAAAAATTAGACACAACTAGTCATGTATCTTCTTGGAGCTAAGCTTAAAAACACATAGAGAAACATTTAACAATAATACAGTACGTGTAAGTAATAATGTGTACACATAATATATTTGTGTGTATGGTACCAAACCTTCAGAAAAAAAGAAAAAGAAATATAAAACATACTTAAAACAATTCTGCTCCGACTTAAAAGTCTGAATTTCTGTCTCAATTAAATTCCTCCTTTTCTTCACTTTCCTTTTCAGTCAAACGAGAAACACGAATGTTTTCAACATTAGAGCTGCTTTGTTGAACGTATTCATAGACTATTCGGCTGTTTGTACTTAATATGTAGATGTAAAGATTTTAGTTCTGTAAGTTTTTATTTGGAAAGAGGAAGTATAGTATTTTAAATAGGGTGGAGGTCAATATCTTCTACGTTGTAGGAGTAGTTGCTTTTTTTGTTTGTTCTTGGATAAAATCTAGGCAGGGTCCTGAGTATTGTACTTATATATAAACCACCTTGGTAGTATACCATCCTACAGGTTTTAGTGTTTGCAGTTCTTTTATTTATATTAGTAATTTAGATCTCATTATCGCTAAAAGCAACAGAAGAATAAGTTCTGAGTTAACATTTTCATCATCTGCTGTATTGAACAATGTTCTATTCCGGTTTTAACTGTACATTTCCAATATAAAAAAACTCAGAGGCTCATAGTGAGTACGGCCGTGGAAATCCTGAGGGACTTAGCTGATTGTACACCTTATTCATGTAGTATTATGTTAGATTCCTGTCTTTAATCTTTCCTAACAAGTAGAGATCATCTTTTATTCTTTTCTGACCATTCGAGGGCTAATAGACTTTATTTATAAAGCGATGATGACCGAGAGGTTTTTCACTTTTAAACTAAAAATCCAGTATATTAGGTTGTCTTATCCTCCAACAAGTTACAATAATTTTAATCCCATCAATTCTTTTTATTTTAGAAGTTTTTATATAAAGATAACACTTAGTTTTACTAATTATTCTTACTAAAAGGGTTTTACCCCGCTGGGACGTATTCGTTTAAAGGATGTCCAAATTCATTACAAAATTCTGGTAGATTTAAAGGAGAACTACTTTCACTAGCACTCACTCACGTGGCCCTGCTTTGCTATTATTTTGTAGCAGAATCATTTTAGATTGCTTTGAAATAATCCAATTATTGTAGTACCTGTTATTAAAGGAATAAACAATAATCAACACTTATTATTTGTGCTAACTTGGTGATTTGACATAACATCAAGTCATAAAGTGGTGTAACCGTATTTGAAAATAAAGTTAAAGTGCTTCTGTTGACAAGTAGCCATTAAATTAAAAAGGAATATCTAGCTGTTGAAAACATCCATAAATTAAACTTAAGAATATACTTGTGTAATATAGTAATTTTGTTTTAGTTAGACTAGAGAAAATCTAGTTTTCTTAGTAAAATAGTTTTGGTATATTGTAATTCAGTTATTAAAAGCATATAAAATATGATTAAGGTGTATTGATCCAATTATGTAAATTCATAATAGAGTTTTTGCGTTTACTTGCTATTTACTTTGTTCTAGTTATGTGAAAATTTTATTAGGAATATATTGGATTTATATAATGGAATAACTATTTTATCATATAATAGAAGTAATTTTTTCTGAATTCTACCCTAAGATTGAGCCTAAATAAACATAACTTCAACAATGGTAAAAGTCATTCAAAATAAACAAAGCTATAAATATTATAAATACTCTGCTTTACCTTTGGAGATCCTATGTAAGTTGACTGATTGTAGTTGATAGAAAGAGTTAAAATATAAGATTAAATTTGTTATTAATTGTTAGGTAAGGTAATAGGAAAACATTACAGAGATGGAGAAAAGTGAAAATTTGGTAACATTATCAAACATAAATTAGCATTATACTATTTTTAAAATGTTAAATGTCAATGAATTAAAAAATGGAAAACAAATGTAAATTTTCTCTGCAAAGAGAGTAGTAGCAGTGAGTCGAAATCATACTTTTATCATCATACTATCATCAATTTAAAAAGCCGAAAAATGAAACAACTAGAAATTCAAAATCATCGAATTCTTTAGGACGACAAAACTCCAAAACTAAACATCCTACAGATTCGAATCAAGTTTATTTACAAACCAAAAGAAGAGGGTCAACATTTCAAAAATCGAGCGAAACATTCGAGAGAGTTATGAAGAATGGAAGAAAAATCTATACAAAATCCAATATTTTCCGTGCTAACATGAAACACCCATAAACCTCAATCTGCGCAGAAGAGGGATGAAAAGCAGGGTAGCCAACTTAAGTCTCACAAACGAAAGAAAATTAACAAATAATTTGAATAACTAAGACAAATAACTAAATGGTTTTTTAATCTTTAAAAAATAAAACTAGAAAAGTATATTTACTTTTTTTTTTAATACGATAGTTTGCCACCAAAAATATTTTTTAAATACAGTAAATGTTTTTAGAATGATCTCTGTCTGTCGTCTGTACGACGCTGTACAGCTGAAACGCGGGAATGATTTTAATCAAATTAGGTGATAGCATATTTTGGCTATATCTGAGAACTTATTTATTAATTATTTTTTAAATTTTGGAACACAAAATTACGATTTTCTCAAAATTAGTTAAACCGAGATTGTTTAAATTTTGTTAAAATTGAGAAGATAAATGCCCCAAACCAGTGTGCAAAATTTCAAAAGATTTTTTGTGCAATGTTTTTGTTCAACTTAGTTCCGAGGTACCTAGCGGTATCCTTTTTTCATTTAGTCATCTATAAAATAGTCTATAAGTGAAATATTATATAGTCATATTTTGACAAGAGCAAGTTTAGATTTGAAAGCTTTACACCGATTGCAAAATATATTTTCGATAAACTCATCGTCATTTTTCAATGTCTCTTGCATGGCACCTTCATTATTTAAGGAAATATTTAATATATTTACGGCCATACTTTAATCTGGAACAACCCCTCAAGGTGAGTTCGAGTGTGACATCTTGAGTTACCTTGTGCGATCTACACGTTTTACCTAGTTTTGGATTATATCTCTCTATTTCAACTTCCCCATCAAATTCTCTTAATCAACTTTTGTTCACTTTCGACCTGACGCTATTAGAGTATTCGAGGGCTAGGAGTCTTTAATTTGTGTTATATTTTTCAGACGACTTTTAACAATTTTCGCCTTTAAACCATAAGTGGAAAAATTCACAGTTTATTTATCTTCAAATTAAGTTTCAAAGATTGTATATTACGCCACTTTTGGGGGGAAAGACAACCTCTTGAAATTTCACGCTTAAATAAGCTTAATCAATTTGCCAACAAAAAGAGCTATTGTAAAAGAGAGTATTATAAATGTTCTTAGGAAACCGTCTGGATGAGGCGTGCTCAAATGGATTTGATCGTTAAAATTAATGATAGTTTATCCCTACTTTTTGCAACGCAATTAATGACGACAAAGAAATAGACTAATGTACTCATAATTCACTAAGTAAAACAATTTGTATTACAAGCAGAATACAAAGATTATCGTGTTTATAAGTCTTAAATGAATACTACATGATAAGACCTACCATCTAATTGACGTTGTTTTTCTGAAAGATCTATTTAAGACTTTTGTTCGACACAATTCCATTAGGCGATGCTGGGGGTAATCTAGATCCTTGATAGGGTATTGTCATTTTTGTGTGGTTTGAATCTTTTTGATATTATGTTTAATATTTTGATTGATCCTAGCAGGGTCCCTATTTAATTATATATTGATATTCATCAAAGTTTATCATTAGTTTTAATGTTGTTTATTTTGTAAAAAATGTTTAAGCTGTTGTTACTTAAATTTTAGTCAGATTTCTTAGTTTTCAAATAAGGAGCTACGTTTTGTTTTGGAGGTTAACATTATAATAACAACTGTTTTAGTATTGTTGGATTACTAATGATTTTGTTACTTTGTAATACCAATTGTTAGGAAAGTGTTATTATATATATGAAGTTATATTATTATTAATGAAGTTATAGTATTCTTCGGAGTTGGTGAAGAAAAGTCAACTAAATTTTGGTGGTTGTATCTACTTTTTTAGTATTCAAGACCTTTTCATCCCTATAGGGATGAATATCATTTTATAGGTCTTTAAAAAAGAAAAATTCCACCCTAATTGGAGGTCTCTATTTTAAGCCGTTTTTAGAAGTGAAGAAAAACATCAATTTAGGTAAAAAAAGCATTTATTTTAAGGATGTTCAAAATCGCTACCAATAACATTTTGACAATAATAGAGCTGGTTATTGATTTCTCTTATTACATTGGCCAATATTTCTGACGTAATGCTTGGCACACGCATCAATTATTCCTAGTCGCAGTACATCTATATTGTGGGGTTTATCACAAATTCCCGATTTTGTATGTACCACCATAAAAAAAATCAAGTGAAATAGGGTCCGGAGACCGTGTTGGCCACTCCATAAACTGTCGACGTACAATCCAGATACCAGGAAATAATATTCCCTCACAAGTGTGAGAGTACCTCATCCTGCTGGAAAAAAGGATCGACATTGGTTATTTCAATTCCGTTGAAGGACCAATTAATAAAAAAACCGAGACCAATGAGCCTGTTTCCAATATTTCTACCTCATTCTTTTAATTTCTGTGGATGATGAATTTAGGCCTCTTAAAAACCAATTAGAATTTTGATCAGTACGATATCGGTAATTACGTTCATTGATTTTAAACCATTTATGGAAAATGCTTCATCACTATAACAAATCCGATACAAGTAGTTTTGTTGTGTTTAGACCAATCGAAGGATATTGCACTCTACATTCCGGTAGTTCTAGTTAAAGATGGAATTTCTGTTATTATTATTAAAGAATTTACGTATTCTAGATTTACTTGTACCTACATTAACAACTATTTTTCATTGTGATTGTGTAGCAACTGTACTTTAAACTTGACAGATATTGGAGTATCTTTCACACTAAAGATTGTACTGAACTTGATCACAACGTTTCTCACATAACTAGACGAAACTGGTCTCTCTGGGAAATATTCGTTGAAAAATCTGTATGTTTTTTTTATGCTGGTAATTCCGATTAGCTAGTTCATAAAAGAAAATTATTTCATCTAAATTCCACGTGTCCTATTCTTTGAACTGTGTAATGAATTTCTTTACGCCACTGAGTGGTGCAATGAGTCAATAAATTACGATTACACCACGCTTAGAACAAATACTAAACAAGACTGGGAATCGATAGTTCAATTGAGTGAACCCACAGAAGACTCCCTCTGGATATATGCCCGTTGACCTCGTTACAAATCAGCTTTTCTGGTTTTGATTTTATTAGCCTAATATTTGTATTATATATTAGTTTATATTTAATCTAATAGTGTAAAATAGTTTCACAAATTATATAAATTTGGGAATGTTAGTCTAATATTATCATATACTTTTTAAAATCCAGGTTTATTCCACTGCAATGTTCTTGTTTCATTACAAATAATTAGGCTACGATTTTTACCGTTTAATTTCAGTTTAATTTATAATTGTAAAATCTTACATTTATTATTTATTTTAATTACACTAAAAGCTTCAAAATGTCAGTCGTTTAAATATGATTTTTTTTCTTCTGATTTTCTAAAACCGTTACTAATACAGAATCTTAAAATAAAACATTTTGAACAGTTTATCTCATATTTCATAACTTTGCATTACGGTGTTAAATATTTTCATAGAAAAGATTAACGAGTCAAAATAAAACTAAAACCATATTTTAAAATTCGACCTTATCAAATAAAACACACACAAACAGTAAACTAACATGACCCACATTCACAAAATAAAATTGTAAAACGATATAAAAGAGTCATTGTTACTGATTTTTTGCTGGGAGATACATTTGTACAGAAGGTCCTCCCTTATCAACTTTGTGATTAATAAAATAGATTTCGATTGTGCCACAGAAACTAGAGAGAGCTGTGTCAAAATGCCGCAGATTGTGATATTAACTCTACATATGTGTAAATCGCAATTGATTGAAATAGAGATTTTAAGCTAAGGTTCGTTATTGATTTTTCCTAATTATTTTCCTGTACGAAAATGTGGACTACTTGAAATTTCACACACTAGTCTGGGATCTTCTTTATCAAAATCTGTAAAGCCGATCTGATAAAGTCAGTCTTTTTAACAGCAAAATGGACTAAATTTTGGGATTTTACCCATAACCTACGAACGCCCTTTTTTGTGGAGATGGAAAACAATACTTTTTGTTTTAGTAAAGTGTAATTCTAGGACAATTTGAGGTCAATATAGGACAATTTTATCAAAATAGTAGAGGTCAATTTTGATAAAATCTTATCTTTGTGGTTTTATCTTATACAGTTAGCTTGATATTTTGAGTTATTGGGAAAATGTTAAGATAACATTTTGATATATAACCAAAATTTGCCCACATATGAAATTTAATAAAATCAGACTGCTGGTTTGGGCTACAGAAAATTTCAAAGAGGACACATGACAGACATCCTACCAAAAAACACTTTTTTATATTCACTTAACTTTCATTATCCTACGTATTAGTGAGAAGGATATATTTTTACAGTAAAAAACAAACTATAAAATAAAGGTTTTATGAAATTTATTTTGTTTCATGGTCGAGACACTTATATAATAAACGCAAATAAATTGCAATAGCTTCATCTCTAAAAATCACGCAAATAAATTGGGCCAAGATACGGTGATAATTGTATATTCTATTGATATAATAAAACTTAACACACATATTAAGTTTATTTATTCAAACACGTTTCAACGACAAAGTCGCCGTGTTCAGTGATGAACGAGCTACAATAACTAAACTATATAATAAGGAAAATAAGGATTCTCCGAACCACAAAAACAAGAAACAAAACTGAGTTTATAATAAATTCAGTGTGTTTTTTTTTATAATTCCCTTGTGTACATTTCGATGACATAGCCATCCTCTTCAAAGGTAATGACTAAACTAAACTAAACATAAACCTAAAGCTATCTCTCGCTCACAAAGCGGCACTTCTTGTTTCAGTTAACAGATTGTAATCCTATGAGATAATAATTATGTCATCGAAATGTACATAAGGGAATTATAATAAACAAACTAGATGTATTGTAGTCTTAGTTTTGTTTCTTGTTTTTGTAGTTATATCGCCACAGTGCTTCATGGACATTTGACCTACAATTTTAATAACTAACTGAAGTTATAGTTTAGTTATTGTAGCACGTGCATCACTGAAGATGGCGATTTTGTCGACGAAACGTGATTGAATAAATAAAAGTACTATTTGTGAGAATTTGTGTTCAAGTTTTATTCTATGAAGTATACCATCTCACAAGTCAAGCTCAATATTAATTTATACATATTTGATTCTCGTTCAGATATTATTATACATAGATGTACAAATGAAGATCACAAGTTTTGCAATGTGGATATTCACTTTTTCTCTAAGAAGAAGTGACAGGTAGGTTATACGTTGTACGTGACTAGATTATTACTAGAAAAAGTAAATAATTAATTTAAAATTTGAGACGGTTCAAAGTTGAACGAAAATAAACACTGTTAGAATTCGTTAATGAAAGGAATCATTAGTGACTGTTTGATTTTCCTTTTCTCCCCTTCATAAACACGTAATTTAATCAATTGCCAATGAGGTAACAAGTGAGAAATATGTTTTCCTGATTAAATGTGACGTGTATTCAATGTTTTGAATGAATGTTGGCTATATAAATATATATATATATATATGACGAAGATAGTGAGTGTGT
Source organism: Aphrophora alni (assembly GCA_963513935.1). Classification (NCBI taxonomy): domain Eukaryota; kingdom Metazoa; phylum Arthropoda; class Insecta; order Hemiptera; family Aphrophoridae; genus Aphrophora; species Aphrophora alni. The sequence continues at coordinate 47,632,065 of OY740773.1, read as the reverse complement.
GTGTGTGTGTGTGTACACCACACATTCACCACTATCTTCACCAGATAGTGACCTTTTTTTTATAAAGGCCAGGAAAATATTCTATTGTGAATTTTGCATAGTTATTATAACTTTTAGTTTTTCGTTGTTTGTGTCTTTACAAATTGTCAGGATATCCTCTTATAACAAAACTGTTAGACAATTTATCAATGTAATTGAATCAAGTATATAATCTGCATATTGTGAACAATAGTTTTTTCTCTTATAGGTACACGTTTTAGGATGATTTTGTAATAACTATAAGATGGCAGCTGCTATAATGTAACTATTCCATATATTCTTTTTACGAATTTATTTTTATGATGGCATTTAAAAATATGCTTTTCAATGTTAAAAAGGTAAAACTTTTGTTTGAATTATTCAATGTAAAATAGATGATTTCGGTTATTCGATTAACTAGCAATTATGTAGTCTTACATGTGTTAAATTTAGATTAATTACGTATTGGTAATAATTATTTAATTAGTGTATTTTTAATAGAATTTAATTGTCTCATGTTAAATAATTTTTGAAGCTATTAAACATATAAAAGAAATTAAACTCGACCAAATAAAAGTCAGATCTGTTTAAAGATTAGGCCTTTTTTATATAGCATGAATGATATATATTATTGACTGAATAATTTGTGTTAGTGAAAATTATCTTCATCATTTACGTATTTATATAGGCAATGTCGAACTTTGTTTGGTTAAATGGTTTTATCTTGGAAATGGTTCCTACCGATTTCGGTCCAACTGGGCCACTTTTGTCTAAAATATTTATACCATTCACCCCCCCCCCAAATTTTCATGTAATTGTTCTTTTTTCCCCTAACAATATTGAATAGATTTTACCACTGTAAAATAGGTTTAGAGTAGTTTTTCGTTAAAATTTTATACTATTGTTATATAGTTTTTAGTTATAACTATCATTTTACATTTAAGAGCAATTTTGGTTGTTTTTTATTAGGCGATAACAGGCGTGATTGTTTTTCGCATTCAAACAATAAAAAAATGAAAATGTGTATTATATTTAAGTCTTTAAAAATAATGTAGAACCAATTATCATAATCAAACAAACAGAAATAGTTTCATTTCCACGGTTGCAGAAAGATTGTAATAAAATATTCTCTTATATGTACATGGAAAACACTGAGACAGTTACAATTCAAGAAGCTTGGAAGTGATCAATAATCCTGTAGAAGATGTGTAAGAAAACTTTGTAATGAAAGATTTGAACGTGATCGATGACAATACAGTCAGCAAAGGTGATTCAGAAAAATACTAATTATTTTGTCACTATATGTAATTCAACTATTAATATGTATTGCACATACATTTTTATTTTAATTAAATATAACCATTAGTATATCTATATCAGATATTATTATAGGTAATTATGAATAATGATTTTCACGATATTGTGATAATATCCGTTCCAGATATTTTTCGGTTTCTTAAGCTAAATTTCTTAATTGTTAATTTCTACCAATTTTTTCCTAATCTATTTTACCAATGAGTAGTATACAAAACCAATTCTTTTGTTCAAAAATGTTTAGAAAGGGAAGAGTGATTTAAGTAGCATTGCCTAAGTCTAGAGAGTATATCCATAACAAAACCTTTCTACAGAATAAAATGAATTCCAAATATTTTTCAGAACTATTTGAACTAATTAAAGTATAAAGAGTTTGTGGATTGGTTTTACACTCTGAGGTTATGTATTCTTATCATATTTCTATTTGTTACACAATAGCCGTTAATACTATATAGAGTAATCAAAAAAGGTGTCCGTGGTTTCAACTATAAAGGGCATGAGCTGATTCGGCCAATCATATTGATTTCAAAGACTAACTGTTTATAAACTTTGCGCGTCGTTCCTTACTCATAGACTGACAGTATTAACTTTAGTAATGGCAAATATGGAACAAAAAGCTCATCCATTATATGGTTTGCTAAATTTAAATCAATATTTAGAATGCAAGATAATTTTCTGTGTACTTGTGGATGATCCACATGAAGACAAGATAATTTATTATTCGTTGATATAATGTGGACTTGTGAACCACTCAAAAATTTGATTTCTGTTTTTATTATTGTTGTAATTTTATCTTTAGCCGATTTTTTTTTGTAATGTGTTAAAAAAAAAATTATGTCAGTTAATTTGGAAGAGAGGACTGTATGCTCCTAACTTTAGATCCTTAATACAATTAATTTATTTATCATTAATATTATTCATTAAAATCATCAGTAGTGATAGTGTATCTATCACACTATACATTATTTGACCTGCGCTGTTTTCTTATTTTAAAAGAAAATAAATTTAAAACAGTGAAGTGTTCATTTTTCAACATAGTTATATTATAAGAGTTGACAAAACCAATTAAATACAGATTTTATAAATAACTTATACGTCACGTTCTCTGTATTCAATTTTAATTTTAGGGCAGTTTCTAATAAAATTGTTTGTAAATAAATTGACAACTTAACTACAGTATCGTATTTATTATTTTTTACTTCACAAAAACATCGCACTAACTTTCTCATACAACACACATTCACAAATGCTAACAACAATAATAAATTCACAGGTATTTATTTTTTGAATCTCTATACTACTACATTAGAAAGAGGAAAATATAATTTTCTAGATTACTAATTTTCCCTCATTTTTGTATTTTTTACAATTTAGAAATATTCCATCGTTATCAAGATATGTAAATATAGCCCACTGCGCATGTGCCCACATGTCCTAAGCAATAATCTAATTTGATTTATAAAAGAAGACAAGTGTAGAATCCTTAGAGTTATCACATGTGCTTGAAGTGATGACCGTTTTGGTCCAGTCATTGCTGATAAGGCGCATAGTTGGGACTGCAAAATCTTTGATTTATCACAGGTGTTCAACTGACCACTGTTCTGTTCTAGCTGATATGGGGGAGAAATGAAGTTTCAAACATTAACAATCATTCCCCCAACGAGCTTTCAAGTGCTCGTTGAATGTTACAGGTTTTTTGGTATAAACTTTATCTCTAACGTATCTCCATAGAAATATATAGTACAGTAAAATTATATCTGTTTGCTCAATACAAAATCTTTCCACAGAATTTCGTCTAGGCCTTCACATCAGAACTCCCTTATTGTTCAAATCAAATTTGCGTGTCAACGGAAAGGTAACCTATCTTTTGCCTTCTTTCAAAAGTTTAATTCGTGCTACCTTGCAGTCAATTGTTTATTGTTTCTTGTGAAGTGTATTTCCGTGATTACTGTTTTTATATGACCAAGTTTTGTTTTGACTGCTGAGGCTTTTTGGAGAATTCGGTTTCCTTTCGTAGATTACTAGTTTTGCTTTTAGTTTTCAACATAGTGCTAAGCTATATGAGTTTTATACACATTTTTCTTTTTCTATTTTTCACATGATAACGAGAGTTGCTTTATATTTTGAAACGTGATGTATTTTATATATAAATATACAACTCACCTATTAAAGCTATCTTCATTGAGAACGTTGACTAAAATCAAATGGACGCTCATGTTCGCGATTCCTATTTCTCGATGTACCTATCATTAACTTTTTTGGAGACGAGTAAATGACTTTTTAGCAGCTCTACTTCTTTTGTGGGAATGATGGATGTCGCTGTTTTTCAAGAACGGTATTTTTAGATATCATAAACAGTTTCATCTGCTTAAAAAAATGCATTTATTGATAATCTGTTTGCATTAATTGATAAAAATATAGCATCTAATACTCCAAACAAAAAGTATTTGTCTGTATTTGAAAAAAAAAATAAAATAAAAAATAAAATCGGTTAAGGAATAAAACAAAAGGAAAAACTTATCCATTTACCTGTTATAAAAATCCTAATTCATCATAATCTCTTCTTCCGATTTCATTACAAATTTGTGAAATGTGAAGATTAATAACGCAATAAACCATATGCGAAATCACAAGTTATTGGAAATTGTGTTCAAGATATTTTGCTACTGCGATATATATATATATATATATATATATATATATATATATATATATATATATTGGAATTTTGAGTAATGGTTTTTGGAAGCCACTCCCAGTTTTTGGGTTAGCAAAAAATGTTAAAAATTACCTACGTACCAAATGTGAATGAATCGGTAACTCGTAAAATTTTTAGATCACTGCACAAATGACAGGTAAACATTATTAGTGAAAAATCATTTTATAACTCAGTAAACTTGAAAATGAATCATCAAAATAAATTTGAGTGTTGTGCATTTACTTGGTACCCATTGCATGTTTTATTTCTCATTGTTAAAATATGTTTAATTAAATATTTTATGAAATCAAACAAAAAAATGCATTATTAATATGAGATTGATGAAAATATCAAATTACTTTTGTCTTTAGATTTCAACTTATCAAGTCTTTACCGAGTGTCCGAAAAGTAAAATGTACTACATAACACAAATATATCAACTTTGTGGAGTAGTAGTTGCGTTAGCCTTCACATACCACTGAAGTCACGCTAACCATTTCCTGTACCGCTATTGTACCGATATTCATTGTTTTCCCAGCTTTTACAAACTGGTTACATTTTCAGCAAACGAAGTAAAATGTACTATTCTGGTTTTAAATGTATGACAGAATGGCTGATTCTTCAACATTAATCAAATGAAAATAAACATAAATAATAAATTATCAAATTAAGCTAACAACCATATAACGGTAATATATATTTTGAACAAAATTAACAACACAAGATTTGATTGAACGTGAATTGTGAGATGATAATTTGAGAGAAGAAAATTTTAACACACATAGTACGTATCTGTATTCAAACGCGTATCAACGAGAATGTTGATATTTTCAGTGTTGGAGTTATAGTTTAGTTAATGTAGCTCGTACATCACTGAGGCTGAAGACTTGGTTGTTGAAACGCGATTGAATAAATACACATAAGATTTAGTTAAAAATACATATACTTCTGACATAAAATATTTATTACAAAGGTGTAACGGAGCTCTGCAACAGCTAAATGAATTTTAATCTTATCAATAAGATTGAGATGAAGAAAGAAGGATCTTAGCCCACCGCAGTGGGGTTGGGGTCCCTCGCGGTTCCCAGTCAAACACTCACAACTCAAACTATCATCTACACAGACATACACACAGTTCACCTATATACAGTATCATACATTCATCTTTACTTAGGGTTCTCATCGCAAGGGGTACAGACTATGTGCACCTATTGAGAGGAGTTTAGCGTCCATCGCGGAACCCGAGCTATACAGGGGTGGTACAATAAAACATCTTCTCCCAATATACACACACATACAACACTCATACATATTTTACAACTGGTAGAGGCTGTTACAATTCACGATTCACATGGGATACATAAACACTCTACATTCATATAGAGGGATTAGATTTTTTTTACCGTTTAGCGCCGTAGAGCGTCTGGGAGTGTTTACCAAACCAAAGCGTGACAACCTTTGAATCTGGTAAGCTGATGAGAGCCACTTCGGTCCTTGGTCAGGGAGTGTTCGCGATGGGGGAGGTGTCGGATCCTCCCTCTCCAGTTGCGGGTCTGGACTGATGCCCATCCAGTTTGGTTAAAGAGGATATTCTGGGCCCCAGGGTTCTGGGGTTTGGAAATGATTGAAAGTGATCTAAGGGTGTACCCGTTCCCCCAGAGTCTCATCTGCAACCACTTAACATGATGCGATGGTTAACTCATGCATGACCTCTACCAAAAATAACGTCAATCCGGGTTGTGATAAGAGACAACTATCGGCATCGTCCGAAGAGTCTGACTGATTTATTTGTTGATTCAGACTGACTCTGATAAACAGAGTCACTCTCTGTTGAAAATGAAGTCCCTTTTCGATGTAGTTAACGTGTCTGTTGAACCTCATAAATGTATAAATTCATCTAAAGGCGTTATTTTCTGTCGTAACCTCTTGAATGAGAGCACAGAGGAAATATTGTAAAAACTTGCCGAACTACACGTTATTATTAACGTGGAACGTATTTATAGAACTAAGAATAGTGAGAGAAAACCAACCGGTTCTATTATATTAACCTTGGGTACTCCAAATCTTCCGGAGCGAGTGTGTATGCTGGTTTCTACAGTCTAACTGTTTTACCTTACTTTCTAAATCCAAGGCGTTGTTCCGATGCCAAGGATTTGGACATGTTAGTAACACAGACTCTAAAGTGGAAGTGTGTGGACAGTGTGGCATTAAAGGCTACAAAAGCGAAGAGTGTAATATGTAGGAAAAGTATGCAAATTGTGATTCTGACAATCCTGCACGTTGACCGAAATGCCCAAAACATAAAGTTGAGAAGGCAATTTTAGAAATAATGGTAGAAACTTTCTTTTCCCGAAGTTAGGAAAGTATATAAACAAAGAACTGGTCTACCTCCAACCATAGATAAATCGTACGCAAATGTGACATCTGCCTCAGCCCCGAATTCATGTTCATCATGCAAGGAACTGGGTGAGATGGTTCGTGTAATCGCAGATCAAATAAAACAATTAATTGCAGTCTAAAGCAGTTAATCTGTTAATGTCCATCTGGTTCTAAGTCGACCTTCTTGCTAAATGTACTAAACCTATTATATCAAAGGCTAAATCTGTACCTCCGCCACCGACAACTGCACAGCTAATTAAATAAAAATAAAAATCAATATCGTTCTTGCAAAATCTTCGTCTATTGTAAAAAATCAAAATAAAAATACTTTAGGCAAGTCCAGTAGACCACTGAGTGTAACAACCCTATCTCTAAATACCAAAAATAATGGAGGGGCTGGTTCTTCTAAATCCCTCCAAAATAACCTCAGGCGTCTCCGAAGCCTTCAACACCTGACGTTCCAGTCGATGAAGTTGATGGAGCTTGACCCTTGAAGGTGGTAAGACCATGTCCTTTTTCATTGTTAATTGTTAACGTATCCATTATTTATATTTTCATCATAAAATATGGCCAGGAACTTAAATTTGAATAGTGTGATACAATGGAACATTAACAGCGTGAGGTTATGTTTCATAAAATTTTGAATTTATGTATTAGTTATTTTAATAACTACTATTACAATTAGCTACTAAACAGAAGTAGTTTTTCAAACTTCTGATTAGGTAATGGTAGGTTTATAAATCTTGCCAGGTTACTGACCAGATATATTGTTTAGAGTTAGCTAATGTGACACTTTTTGATATATTTCACAACAATACCTTTTGAGTATTGTCTTGGGGGTTTAGAATAAAAATTATATTTGATAGTTTTTATAATTTTACCTAGCAAATATTCTTAACAATTATTCCTAACAAGACCTAACCTAACAAATGTCCTCGTTATTAAGCTCATAGTAAACTAAATTAAATCAATATTCAAGCTTTTTTAAATTATGTTTACTTTCAATAAGTAGTGAACATAATTATTAAATCTTAAGGAGAAACGTTGTTATTAAATGTAAGCGGTTTTTGTAAGGAAAGACGTTGTTATTTATACTATTACTCCAATGAACAAGTAGAAAATTTTGAAATTGGGTTTTCAAAAAAAGTTTTCTAACGTTTATTATAATAACGATAGATATTACAATTAGTGGGATCATTACTAAGAGTGAAATATTAGTTTTAGTTGGTTTTATCTGCCTATTTATTGAATGAATTTCACTAAAATTGACCTACTTTCCACTATCCAGGTTGATCCAAATAGTATCGAAAGTGGTGTTTTTCGGTACGCGATCCTGTTTTTCGTGCGAGGCTATAGCCAAGCGAGGAAATTCGATCAAGGACCAGAATAACACTTTAGATACGAGTTATGATCGATACTTTTCATTACAATGTAAATAATAATAACAATAAAAAAAGTATAATTTATCAACATAATATAATTACCCCTAAAAGTATAACTTTTTAACCAAACATTTACAAACATTAAGGGTTATAATTTCTACATTATTAAATTCATTTATTTATTGACAATTTACTTACGAATGAAAAGTTATATGAATATTGTAGTTTTCATCGTTACCTTATGTTTATTAAAGCGTCTATGTTTTATTTTCTTTTAAAAATACTCATGATCATTGAAAATCTACTCCATTAAGTAGAACATTTCATCTTTTTCGATTTTTCTACCAAATACAAAAGCAATATCATCACTTAGACAGAACTTTTTCATTAATACACCAATCAATGAACTTTTTATATTCGTCTTCATATCTATCTTCGTTTTTTTTGGAAGCAGACGATTAGTAGCTTCCGCTACTTTACTTAAGAGGCGGCCGGAGTCAACCCAACCGCTCACGGCTCAGATCCCCAGTTTAACATGGGGTGGGTATAGTTTATGTTTGAATGATAATTATGTTTATAGGATAACTATGTTTATATGATAATTGCAATGTATCATTTAAATCTTTGTCAGATATTTTATCAGGATTCCTCAGTAATATTTCTCACAAAATATTGACAGCAATAGTGTTTGCATTGTTTTTACGTTTATACTGCTAGATAAATTAATAAGAACAGCTGATTTCAACTACTACTGATGGAATTACTAGCGCAACTGGTGTTAGAATGAATAACTGCATAGCAGTAAGGTGTTAGAATGCATAACTGCATAGCAGTAAGGAAAATATCTTCAGATGTTGGAGCAGACCAGGAAAATATCACTTTTAATATACACAGCTGTAATTGAAAATTATTAATTTCGATAAAGTGTGATGAAAATGCTTGTTCGAAAGTCATGATTTTAAAATCATAAATAAAAAAAATTGTCATGAATAATTTGAAACAATTGTATACAGTAATTTACTTTTTTTTTTTTATCAAAGCTGACCAATTGTTGGTATTATAAAACATGTATTTTCATCCCTTGACCAATGGTAAAATGTAGATATATTAATATAGTATACTTTAAAAAACCACACACCCATTGTAAATAGGGTTTTATTCTGAAAATGGAATATTAAGAAATATTACTCGTTGCACATTGTCATCAAAATGAGTGCGTTATTAGGATCATTATATATATGCACATTTTATTTTTAATTACTTTACGTATTAAATGTAGACTATATTTGAAACAAAAACATAGCCTAGAAATATATTACCGTACACAGTATTGTTTCCAAGTGATGAAGGATTTAAACTTTCAGTCTTGTCAGTTTTCAAATGTAAAATATGAAAATCACGCCCGGTTCTACTAACCTTCCCTTCAACAATATCATAGGTATTGTAATCACTGAAATATCATCCTTATGCTCTGGTAGAGAATCATATTATATTCTGTATACCGTTAAAAGTTTTTAATAGCTTTTTGGAAATATACTCTTTTTGTCTCTTCAAGGACTTACAAAATATTATAAACACTGAAAGAAGTTTTAGTAGATATAATAATAGTTAACCAAATGTTTTTACAATTTCAGAAGCAATTGAACAAATATGTCCGTAAATGGAAGAAGTTGACGTAACAATAAGTAATAGTTGGATGTATGTAGATCACCGTTTGACGGGGGGGGAGGGGGGTGAAATTATAAAAAAAAAACAGCTGTAAACAGTGAGTCACAGTGGCTTCCTATTATTTGAAATGGAAAGACACGATAACTGATATGGAATATATTTGTTTATTTAAAGACAAAAACACATTGCGATCACCATTGCTTTAGCAGAAATATATTGTAAAACACTCCTTAACGTAGAACCAAATAATCCAACCAAAAATCAAACAAAATAATGTTACCCCTCCCCCCTTAGCGTAGTTAAATTTAACTTTTTCACTGTTCGTCATACATTTACAAATTGAAAAGATAAAGTGTAAGGCAGGAAATACCATTTCCTTGTAAACCTGGAAGATAGACCTGATAGGAAAGTTAAAAGAGGTGTTCTAGCTCAAAAACTATATGAGAAAGGTAAACTATCTCGGAATATTCACATCCTTACTCACCTCCGTATACGAACCATTTGACTTTGGAGATCATCCACTCTTCTTCATAGTAACTAAGTCCTTTTTACTGGCGATGGAACGCAAAGAATAGATTGAAAACCTTTTTCTTCCTTTTTTTAAAATTAGGCCTATCATATTTTTTGCTAATTCGAGAATCATATCAGCTTTTTAAATCAATCCTTTATAATTTAGCCTTTGCATTTCCCAGAATAACTCACTTTTTATAAAATCTTTTATGAAATATAATATGCTTTTGTCTGTCAACTCCATTGTAGAGAGTTTTGTTTTGTTTTTGTTGTAACGCTAAAATCTTCGCGGCCATCAATGCCTAATTAAATGCATTAAATTAATTATAGCACAAATTAAAGCATTAAATTAATTATAGGACTGTGGCATGTGTTAAAAATATTTCTTCCCACTCAAATCATAAATTATGTACAAAATGAATCACGAATAACATTTGTAACGTGTCACAGAGTAACATTGTACGTCATCTCATGTTATTAAGTTAAAGCTCAATTTAATACCAGTTATAAACTTATTTGTTCTACTGTTACAGATACGTTCCACACATGACTGCAATCACAGAGACTGGAATGTTATATCAAACTATAGATTGATTCAATATGGACTCTTTCGGTACACAAACAAATCAACAAGACAAAGAACCACAAGCGAGTACGTCTAAAGAAGATGAAACAAACGAGAATACAAATATATATGGAGCAATAATCAAAGATGAAGGAAATGGAAAGCAAGTCACGAAAAAATACGTCCATAAAGAAACCTCAATTGGTGTTGAACAGCAATCGAATGAAGAACATCTAGAAATAGTACCAAGAGAACAAATTGTAAAAGATGATATTAGTATAGTACAAGATGACATCCGAGTATTTAATACGCACGTCAAACCCGAAATAACGGTAACAGCAGATAGCACTCCATCACCAGAAAGGAAAGATTCTCTTAAGAGACAACTTGAAAGGGGAAAACCGAGTTCCAGTGACAATCAGTCGAAAGGACGATGTCCAATTTATTTTGGGATTAAAAGCTATCTCCACGATTTCTACGATCCTCCAGATAAAGATGTCGTAAACAGTGGAGAATATATTCAGGTAATTGTATTGTTGTTGTCACTTTCACAAAATCATTAATATAGAAACAGATACTCTTGCATTGAGTGTAAGGGTTTCTATAAAATTATTTAGAAAAAAGTTTTTGATTTTTGACATTTGTATAGGGTGTATACTAAATGGTGTCCAGTATTTTATCAGCGTGTTTTTGAATCATTTTAAGGAGAAAATACTTCCTTTTCCGGTTAAGTATTATAAAATTAAATAAATAAATCATCCTTAGAATTAAATGAGATATTGAGTCCAGATTTGGATTAAGCACCTTTTATGTAACATAACCTTTAATTAGTATATCACAAACCAAGATTTAATTTTGTACACTTTAAAATGGCGGCCGTTAAACAATTTGTAATATCTGAAAAACCATTAATATAATAAGAGGGAAAGTATTTTCCTTTTTAATAACAAAATACAATGGTATTTAAATTTTTTAAAGGATAACAGAGTTATAAATAAATAAATAAATAAATATATATAAATTCTTGCTTATTATCAAGATGTATTGCATCCAATTATTATAACACAAAACTGGGTGTTATAAACCTTTGGGTGGTGAAGGCTCAAAATATAGGCTCGATATATTTATGTCCATTTTTTATTCTTTTATCTTTTGAACTACATACAAATGAAAACACCATTGTAGTTTTCGTTTGAAGTGAACAATATTTGGTTACTTGTAAAGGTTTTGTAGTCAAACATTTTTGTAGATTTTTAGTTGTTTGACGTTCAACATTTAAAAGGCTGCCATTTTTGAAATATACAAAATAAAGTCTTGGTTTTTGGTATATTGGTTAAATTTTGCATGCTAAATGAGTCTATCAAATTTGGATTCACACCTCACCCATTACCAAAGTTGTAACTTTGTTTAGAAAAAAACGCAAACTGTTCGACATATAGAAAAAACTCGTTTTCAGACATTAAGTTCTTAAAACTATTTTCATAAACATTATGTACGGTCATCTTAAAAAGTATCATACATCATTTATTATACAACCTATATAGAGCTATTTAAGGATAATTATTCGTGTGTTTGAATAGCTTACAAAAAAAAACTACAAACAGATAGAACTTTTCGTTACTGAAATATTAATGAATTATTAGTTCCACGTGTGAATTCCATTATAATATACTATAAGCATATCTACTGCCGTCATTCATTTGATCGTGAATAAGCACATTGTGAAATTTGTTTATACTGATTTTGTTGCCGCTTCTCTGATCTTATTTTAGGTTGTTCGAAACTAGTTTGAATGTTTGTATTGTTGTCTGCTTGATGAATTGCTGTCAAATTTAAAAGAGTCATGAGTTTATAAATAATAATAAATAGAAACGGGATTAAGCACATTATATAAATTTCTGCTGATTAAAAACACCTAAAGCTATGGAAAAAAAAGAAAGAAAAATATGAATGTTGTTATAACACGTTGACAAGAAGAAAAAAGGCAATATTATATTAAAAAAAATTAATAAATCTGAAAAATTGTAAACAAATTAGTTTAGAATGACAATAAAAAGTTAAATTTGCCTTTTGTTTTTATGTGATGGGAAATAATCAGATTCATTACTATTTATGTTTGAAAGAAACATTTCATTATATTTTCAATAGCATCATAATTTCGTATCAATAATAATACAGTACAAATAACAAGAAGTAACATAACTCCACAATATTACCCTTGAATTTCACATTAACAGATGATCGCAGATAGAGCGATACAGTTTTTAGTATTACCAACTTTATCCTTATAAAAATAATTATCTCTATCCAATATCTCAACATCTATTGAATTGGAAAAGGTGAAGCACATAGGTATGATAAACGAAAATATTTTTAATAATCGTATAGACTCTTGTTATCAGTTCACACGACTTCTCTCATCATTTTAAATTTATTTGTATGTTTACCTTCGGACTTAGTGTAATTAATTTTACTATTTTAACTTGTGAGTGTCAATTATACATCTATGTTGTTGTGTAGCGACGACTGTTTCGTCAACAACGTTGACCTCCTCAGGCTGAGCACACTACTTGACTTGACACAAAACACACGATACACACATGGACGGATAACGGTCAGGTACATTGTACTTTATGAGTCTGGTTTTTGTAAAATGAGGATTGATATTCCACATTTGACTCGTACCTTCTCTCCCAAGTCGCATCCCACGAATGGGTCAAACTGAACCCACCAATAACTCTGTTGAATCCTTTGAAGTCATTTTAATATTTTTTTCAATTATAAACAACGTTTTAATTATATAAAAACTTCAATGTTCATAAAATGTATGTTTTCGTTGAATGTCTAAAATATACATGAGAATATGGATCAGCTTGGTCACTGATAACAAATAACGTTGTTGGTGAACATTCTGAAAAAATACGTAAAATATGTCAAAAATTCTGTTCTTTACATTATCGAAGCGGAAAAAATATTCTTATAACTTGGTAATTACGGAATGAATTTTAATTAAACAGACTAAAACCGTTCAGATAACGTAGCTATATAGCAAAAATAGGGTGACCGATTCTTGAGTTATAACCTCACAAAAAGACAGAGAGGTGACTTTGCATTTTATACATATATAGAAATTCATTACACACTACAGCACATAGTTAATTAAAAACACCTGAGATATATTTTAAAGGATCAATTGTCTTTGGATAACGTATACACATTTTCAAGCCCTAGGTAATTTCTTCAAAATTACAAGAAAATTTTAAAACTTTATAAGAAAATTGTCTATAAAATTCTTTACAATTGTAAAGGAAGTTAAAGTGGTCCGACCACTTTAAAGTGGTCATATTAAAGTGGTCCTAATTATTTTTTTTAAATATATGGAAAATTATATGTTAATGCGAAAATGTAGCATCTAGGCAATCACATATGATCAACTCTATTTTAAATACTCAGTAATATTCTGCAGTTCATCAACTTTCTGTACAAACATTAAGTTTGAATTATTATCTTTTTAAAAATATTATTGGTATAACAAAAATACATGGTACAAACAACATTGGACTAACTTCCTCAGAAACCAATCCACAAAACGAAATAATAAATACACAAAATTGTCTGTATTATACATATGTACGTCAGAAGGGCTAATTAAATTTTAATAAAATAATATTTATATATTTAAATAGAAGCTAAACTTGGTTCTTTTGTGTCGTTGAACGTTAATTCGTATTTAATGAAATTGATTATCTAAGTTGCGTTTTTTGTGATCTATATACAATTCTGAGATAGATTAATATAGTTCATATTTTGTTCAATTGAGTGAGATAATTTTGTAAAAAATACAGGTTAAATTGAAATAAAAAGATATCTCGGGCATTCGATGTCAATTCTCATTCAAGTCAAACTCAGAAACAGTAAATGCCAATTAGCCCTTCCAAAGATTCTGTTCCACAAGAAATTTCCTTTCTGAGCCATTCAATCTAACCACTTTATTTTTACTTCAATTAGTTGTGACGCCATAGTTTTAAATTAGGTGAGTTTAATTAAAAGTTTAAGAACATTAATTAAATGAATAAGAACTGCATTCTTTACACTTACTGGTAGATAGTCTTGGTAGGGGGTTCACTTATAATGAATAGTGATTGACCAATCCCGAGGAACCTAGTTGGATCAACATCTTTTTTTAACGGAATCTTGGGTTAGATACCTCTCTTCCTATCAGAACTTTCTTAACTAACTTTTATTGTTTTCTGACCTCTAAGCTATTAAAATATTCGACTCCTCAGGGGCTCACTATAGTCAGTACGGGTTTGGCAATCCCAAGGGCCTCAGTTTGTATTAGATCCCTCTCTTCCATCTTATCCATCAGGTCTCTCTAGACCAACTGTTGTTCTCTTTTGACTCTGGTGCTATTAGAGTATTCGAGGGCTCAGCGTCTTTTTTTATGTTCTTTTCTTCCTTTTTTTATAAGTCAATGATGACTGGAAACTTTTTCACATTTGAACAAAAAGGGGAAAAAATAAAGTAGTCGAGAGCTTAGAAAAATTGTGGTAACAGCTGAAAATCGTTTATGTAGCTTATACAAAAGGAATCATATCTATAAATCGGCTGCACTAATTTTGTTGAAATTTTGATAAAATGTGAAAAGAATTTATACCAGTGAATGATAAAATAAAATTGCTGTTATGACAAAATTATTTCAAGAAATAAAAGATACTGTCCGACCGTGGAGAACATCAATTCCTGCAGTCGTCGAGAGGAATTGGACCGTCTTTACATCGCTCATTCCATGATGACTCATGGATTTATGATTGAACACTGGAATCCTTCGCAATATCCATAAGGTGTGCGTAAGACTTTTGTCCTTCTTGCGTCTGAATGTTGTTGATAAGTTTTAAAGTGATTTAGTTGTTTCAGGGGCCCTTTTTCATCCCTATAATATGTTAGGTTATTGTTTATTATGTTTTATTAATAATGACTAAATTTTGTGTTGTTAATATTCTTATATTTAGTTTTTATATCTTTATTTTTATTAATTTTAAATTGAGATGATGATCGCAATGGTTTTTTTTGCCTAAAAAGAAAAAAATGAAATCACCGATTTTAAAAACTCAATTTCAAGCAAACAAAATTTAATCTTAGGACGAATTTATTGCTCAAAGGAAGCTAGTATATAAATTACGTAAATATCTTTGAACGTATTAAGAAAACTTACACAAAACCGATAGGGGGAGGAGAGGGTTCTGTCTATACCAATTTATCTCACATAGAAATAGCAGGAAGAAAATCTTAGAAATAAAGAAAACTACATTTGTATTTTTTTTTCTTGTATGCAAATATTACTAAAGACATTTGTGGAGATATGGCGATGAATAAATTTTTAGTTTAGTGGATTGGTGTGCGAGACAGTTTGCGCAATGTTTTCGCAAGTTTTTATTAAATGATGTAAGTCAATGAAAAATTAGTAACCAATTTTAAAACGTAAGAAAGGTATGACATAAATTTTAGAACAAAAATAAATAAACTTTTGTCATAACAGTCCGTTGTAGACTAGAGGCTGCTAGACAGCTTTTCATTGGGTGATTAAGCGTTAGTACATCCAATTCCCGTTACCATAATTAGATCTTTTGTACCAATTGTAATCCACTTTTTCTTACGAATACCGTAAATTTTTGAAACCCTGGGGGTTCGAAACAGAAGCCTCTTGTACTGAAAACGAAATGTATACTCACTGGACCAATCGAACGCTCAAACCTTTGTTTAGATTAGTCTATAATGAAAGTAGATTTAACATTATCTAATTAAATCAGATTTGATTACTTTTTATTTTATTATCACACTATATTTTGTGTCCGATTCCATGAATGCTATACACCTTATCCAGGATATGTACTCTGGTAAATTCTTAGTTGAGGATATTCTGTCTTTAATACACAGAGTACATTTAGAAGGTGTTGGAGTATCATATTCTGCTGGGCACTTGGATATAGTGGATAATTGAAAAAAATCAGATGTCACAGCTAAAGATGCTAAAAGTCAGATTTAAAATATCGTGTTATGACATCTGACTTTTATCGACAAAATAAATAAGTCTATGGACAACTGGAGTTCATAATAAATTGAAGAAAAATACTACCCTATAGTGAAATCAATTCCTGTCATTTATATAGAGGAAGTAGTGGATACATGTGTTCGCATCGGTCATTCCACGATTACTAATGGATTACTAATGAAACAGGGAAATCGTTCATAATGTTTTTGATAAGAAAGAAAATGTTTTTGATAGATTTTTGCAAGGTCTCTTTACAGACCTGTAATGTGTTAAGTTGTTGGCTATTAATTTTATTAAGATTTATCATTGTACATAAGTTTTATCGTAGTTATCATTTTTTAATTTTGAAACTATTGTTCTTTACATTTAGTGTTATAGCAATAATGACCGTGATTGTTTTTATCTGATTTGTTCCAGGAAGATGACTTCGAATTTGTTGTTGAACCAGGTAAAAGGCGATGGAGGGATTGTTGGTTTCGAACAGGATTATGGGTAGGAATAAATTTAATTTTACTTGGAATTATAGCACTACTTGTTGGTCACTTGACTCCTGCTCGTAACACTATCGTGGGACATCAAGAAAATTTAGAAATATTAGATCGCTGGGCCATCACTTTCAACCGTCGATTAGAACTTTGTAGACTTGCAGGATTGGTTGTCTTCTGCTGCGGAGGAGTAGTTGTCATGGTTACATTACTCATATCCAGTTATCAACAGGAAACAACTTATTACGTCATGGGGGCCACAGTTGTTCCTGAGATGTTCGTTGGAAATCCTCTCATAGGCCAACAACAACGCCTAGGGGCAGGACGGATTCCTGTGACAGGATCTATTCGTAACGTACAGCCTACTATATTTATGTCCCAACATTAAATAATATTAATAAAAATATAGTTAGCTTTGTGAAAAGCATAGGCATGCGCAGACTCAAGTCAATTGGGAGAGGGGGGGGGAATAGATTTTTTGCACATAAATTATCCTCCTTGTACACCATCACCCATCCTTTACCACTAATAATCGCAATACGTTGAGTCCATAAATCCATTTATTTGCTGACCTAAACACATTATCTTGTTTAGCATGGCCAGCCGATTGAGTCATCTGAAGTGAAATTGCTGTCAAAGTGGATAGTAAAGGGGTTACCATGGAAACAGATCAGTGGTACCATTAATGGGGGTAAGTCGTCCCATACTTAGCTTTATACCTTGCTCGCAATACAGTGCAAAGCAACATTTAAATTCAGTACTGTAAAGTTTAGGAACTGATCTCGTACGGGTTTTAAACCCTTTCAGTGTAAGGCATTTTTGAAAAGTAGTGTGCCGTAATGCCGGGTATTTTTTTTAGTTCAAGCCTAAAGTATTAACCCTTTTTTTGGTTATGTAATGTATCTTTATGATTTTTAATCAAACTTCATGACTTTTTTTTTTCATGTTTGTAATTATCTGGTTTTTAAAATAAAGTAACTTATTTTAACATATACTTACATGTAGTATGTATAAAAACAATAACGAAACCTAACTTATTATGAAATTTAATAAAGATTTTTAAAATATTTAGGAGAAAAACAAGTACCTACACAGCAAAATAAATATATAAGTTCTATAAAATCACAAATATAGAAACATTTTTGTTAGTCATTACGAAGGACGATAATTTTCGAATTTTGTTTCTTAGATTTGTGGCAGTTTATATCAACATATCAAACTCGCACTAAATAACGTGTTCATAGGAAAGAATAAATTTACTGTTCGATACAAAAAACATTAGGATTAATGGGCGTTTTATACTTTTTTAATTGTTCTGTGATGTCCGAAAAATAGGATGTCCACACTTTATGATTGTTATTTCAATGTTAAAAATATCGGATGTTGGTACTCAAACGTTAACCTCCTTTCCTTAGTGATAATTTTCCTTAATGACTTGATAAGTATTAAACTGCAAGCTTGTATAAAGCCTCAAATTGTTTGTCATGTAGACTCTTACCTAATTACAGATAGAAAATTGAGGTAAACATTTGTTAAAATAATTCTAAGAGTAATACAACTCATTTTTTCATATAAATAAAATCATTGTGGGTTCTCATGGCACTCAAGACACCCCTCTCCCTCATACGTACGCCTATGGTAAGAAGATAGGCTTTCTAAGAATGATAAACAACACAATTTCCAATAAAATATAGTCTTATTATCAACTGCGTTGTAGCAATTTGCTTACATCCTACTGTAATTATTCTTTAGTTTGCTAATTGTAAAAGTAAAAGGTTCTAGCAGTTAGGGCACGCCCATTCTATTCCTATAATTATATGGCCTAGCCCATTCCCTAGGTTAATAATAATTAGTGATGGAACTAACGATGAGTTTACAGTAAAAGCAAAGGTAGTAATTGCTACCGACAAATTACAAAGATTGAGCTTGATTAACCACTGATTCGACTGATTGACCACTGTGACACCCGTAAAATATTAAGTGATTCCGTCCTCAATATTCATAGCACAACTCACTGTCTCTTCACGTTGGACGTTGAAGTTTTATAGGAAAATTTTTGTTATGCACAAACTGAAAATACTCGTGTTTTATCATGAGTGGAACAATTCTTTATCCTTCTATTTTTGATACTTGATAACTTTTTCTCTTTCAAATTGTAATATTTTATTTTTATAATTATAAGTTAATTGCTAGAAGACCTAAAACAATTACAATGTGACAGTTCATAGAGAAAATGCGGTAATAGGTTGAAATATTAATATATAATTTCCCTACCAGAATTACTGCTAAACTAAAAGTAACATGTAAACTAAGATAAATGGTGACTTCCCACCCCTCCCACTCCACAGTTTGAGGTCTCTTCAGGCACATGTCATTGACCTGTAGGATAACCTTCCAAAAACAGTAACGTGTCACGTGGTTACGCAAATAATCTGTGGAAATATTTGTCCTATTTTAACCTTAAAATGAACGTATAAAGTTATGCAATATTAAGGAAAAGAGTAATATCAATTTTAAACCATAAATAATAGTAATAAGTTACTAAATACTATAATAGTTTTTTAAACATTAATGCAGTCATAAAATTACTTAAATCATACCCTAAAATCAAAAGCAATAAATAATTGATGTGAATAAAAAAAATAAATTAAATTGACATAACTTAAAATCTATTGTTCAGTAAACTATTGTTAAAGTTAATATTTTTAATTCTGTAAGGAAAATAGATATTAATTACTATTTATTTGGTCCTTTATCTCCATTTATTTAACATGTTATTATATATTTTTGCAAAAAAAAAAAATCTTTCATACCTTGTTAGAGGTCACATTCTTAACATATTTTACTTGTAAATCTTGATTTATTTATAGTTTATGTTAGTTCCACTAAATATTTGCGATCTGTCGTATTTGATATGTGCTAAATGTGCTTTAAATTTAGTTAAAATTGTTATCTTTGTTTAGCCAAAGGGAATTTATCAATTAATATTGTGAATTTTACCACATTGCTCATTGAAGATTGTATATTCAAAATTACAAATACAATACTAATTAAATTCACTATGTTAAAATACTAAATTCCAAACAAACACAGACTGAATCTGGCCTAGGATAGAATTGAAACAAGCCAGTAGTGAAAATCACATCGAGTGAGTCACTGTTTATCACGTTTAGTGCAACCAATCGCCTAGGTTATAAATGGGAATTTGACAATCACTGTGATAAAATCATGAATCTGTAAATCACCGTCCTTCAGTACAGTAGTTATAATATGTTTGTTTTATCTAATATGAGGATGACGTTATTATCGTTGAAATTCCTTTAATAATGAAATGTTTTACTGTCAATATATTTGTTTTGTTTATCGTTCTTAGAAAATTAAATTAGATCCATGTATTTATCTTAAGCTCTGTCTTGATTTTGTTATATTATAGTGACAATAAATGTTTATTTGATGTGAAGAACAGGGCGTAAAGTATCATTTCAGGTTGAACAGAAACCATATAAAAAGGCTGAATATCTTTAAATATTGAAATGTATATACTATATTACGTTATAATCTTTCTATGTCTATATTTATGTTTAACTTATGATGTTATTTGTTATTTTAATATATTTGACTGTTTTCAAATAAAATTCACTTGATTGTTGGTAGTAGGTACATATTACATTATTATGCAATTTTCTACGTTTAGATTAAAATATTATGCTAAGTAAATGTTAAATTATACATTTGTGCAATAATTTAATTACATTAATTGTTGAAAGATAAGTAACACATTTTTAAAGTACAAAATTAAGAGGAAAAGTTTAATTTTCTATTTAAATTGTGAAAATCGATTCAATTGATTCTTTAAACGGGTAACCAATGTCAAGAAAGTTACTAAAAATGGTTTAGTTGAATAAAATAAGATATTTGGTCTGGAGGGGCGATTTTATAGAAATTGGTTCCCTAGGATATTTTAAAGTTACTCTATCTCTTTTTAATTTTAGGTGAGTGTAAAGTGGTATTAATGATTTAAGTTGCAAAATATCCAATTTTTCTATATTTCTTTTCGATAACGCATTTAGTTATACATGAATTAGTTCCTTATTAAATTATAAAGGAAATGACATGGGTTCGAAGTTGAACGGTTTATTTAGTGACTTTTCACATAACCTTAAAGTTTGTACATGTCTATTTTAAACAATTGGCTAGAAATATAGAATCTATTGGTGGATTTTAATGAAACTTAAAAAAGATGTTTAATAGAAAGATTAACATGCCACACTTCGAGTTAAAATTTGTGAAACATAACCTTAGTAAAGTACTTTTCGTAAAAAATAAGTTTAACACTGTAGATATAATCCAAAAAGTCGCATAGCTTTAAATTATATATTTTTGAATCGTACTCTGCGATTTAAAAGAAAAAGTCTGTAACTTAAAATTAAGTCGTAAAAAAGTATATAGAATCGTATGAGTGAATTAGTGTAGACCTGGCAACTGAGGTGTAGGGGATAGCTAAATTGAGAGACAACACAAAACTTTCTTTATACGTAAATGTGAGGAAGTAAAAACTATGCGCAGACATTATTTCATCTCTAACCAACTACTTACCTTAATGAACTTTGTGGTGATGGCAAATCAATGCTCAGTGGGGAGGCATGGTGTTATCTATCGATTCATATAGGTCAGCGTTTCCAAACTTATTGTTGGAGTACCACCTGCATAACCTCCAATAATCTGGCGTATCAAATACGTACTTAATATCGTAAATATGTAGGATTTTTGATTATAGTTCATATTTGTGAACTTATATTTAAATATAATAAAACAATATACTTTCGAATAACATTTTTAATAAATGTATAAAAAAATTGTTCATGTAAATATACAATTAAAAATAAATAAATAAATGTTTAGAGCAATTTTCATCGGGTGATGTGTGTGATCAGCACATCGGGTGATGTGTGTGATCAGCACATCGGGTGATGTGTGTGATCAGCACATCGGGTTCCCTTTGGCTTTCGTGACTAATCGTAGCTCCCCAGTTTCCTTCACAATGCTGGGTCAAAACTGTTTTATTAAAGTCCCCAATGTAGAATATTTTGTACACAGGACTAAATAAGGGCTAAATTATAAAAGTATATTATTACTCAAGTTTTTCTTTTAATTATTACCATAATAAAAATTAATTATTAATTATTACCATAAAATACAAATATTGTTATATGAGTAACAATGTTTTTACAACGACTAGGTTACTTATGTTCATAAAATACCCCAAACATTTCAAAAAATTTTAATTTGTATATAAAAAGCTTTTAAGATTATGTAATAATTTAAGTATTAAATTTTATATAAAACTAAAACTGTTGTGTGTATGGCACAATAGCCCGTGAATTTAATTGAAGTTCTGACCTGCTAGACTGCTTTTTAAGTTAGGGGTTTTTATCACCATTTTGATTGCGTTTTATGAAATGTTAATGCAATTTTTTGTCTAATAAATATTTTTAATAAGGTGTGACTCCTGTAGGGTAAGTGTCACCACCTGAAAATTTGAATTTTACATTTTACAGACTCCACAAAAAAAAATCATCTTGATTTAAAAATATATTTTTTATGATATCATTATGTTCTAAAAACACTACCAAAAGCAAAAACAAAATATATTTTATCAATTTCTATTCATATATTGTTCCAAAATTATGTAATAACTTACAGGTTATATTAAAGTCTTGTCAAGTAATAGATATTTGTGCAACAAGTTATCAAAATGGGCCGTTCACACGAGGCGAAAATATGTTATTACAATTATTTTTAAAGGTTCATTTATTCTGACAATTAGTTATATTTTTGACTAATGAATTTAAGTTATCTAGGCTAGTTGACAATGCTTATAGTAAAAGTGTAATTTTGATATTCTTTTAGTATTATTCTTGAGCCAGAAATACTGAAGAATGGTCTTCCCACTGTATTGACTTAACTTTTCGGTACATGCGAATTACCTGAAAACTCTTTGTCCTGTTATAATTTGGCTGCTGATCGATTCTTCAATTTAGCCTTCTGCTAACTGTTGAACTTTTCCAGCCTAGATGACGTTTATTTACCACCACCTTGTACTATGTTATAAAAAAGTCCTAATTCTATGCAAAAAGTTGCTATATAAAAGAGCTTTTTGTAGATCCTAAAAAAGAAACAAAAACAAAATTAAATATTTTGAGCTCATGTATCACAAGACATACGTTGCAACAGAAGATCAGCTGTTGTATTACTTACTGATAAACAACAATAGTTACGGTTAAGCATCAATAGTGTTTTTTTGTATTGTCTGACCTCAGAAACCTCTGTTATAACGTCCAGTATTTTAGTGGACCACCTGTGTGAGTTGTCCATTATTTTTATAATAACAATAATAAGAGACAGTGACGATGAAATTAATAATACAGAACAAGAAATAATTAATGTAACAAAAATATAAATTAAACATATTACTTGAAAAATCCTGATCGAAATATGAACGCCAAAATGAAATATTTTCATCATAGTTCAGAGGAAAGAATGTTAAGTGCCTACTTTGATGAAAAATCAAGGGTAATGAAATTACATACTCTATGGAGTATTTATTCAATGCTGAGGGCTACAATTCAGGTAAAATATGACATTTATAAATAATTACAGAAAAAATTATAGTTTTTTTGAAAAAAGAAATGTAGGCTAAAAAACAAAAACAAAAATCTAAGTCGCTGACAAAAGATGAAATAAGAACCTTAGTACAAAAATCCTCTGACAATACATATTTACTGCACCAAAAAATTAAAATTTTTGAAGTAGCTGGTGCCTGTAGGAGGAACGAACTTGTCAAAATGATAATAAACGATGTCGAGGATTTAAAAAATTCTTGTTGTCAAAACACCTCGACTCAAAAACTAACAAAAGTCGCGTTTTAACTGACTTATGATGTGTCTTATGATGTGTTTTAACACGAGCATGATGTGGATTACTTATCAATATATAGAACGTATTTTAAATGTACTTCCACAAGTCATCTTTTTATAAGGTACAAAAAATGGAGTTTTTATTAGACAAGTTGATGGCGTGAACATACCACAAATTCTCAAAGAAATAACCCCTCTTTTAAATTTACATAACCCAACTTGTACATTGCTACTATTCTGATGTACATCGGCTGTTCTGTTAGTAAAAGGGATAGGTGACATAACTGAATTAAACGCTATGGAGGCTGTACTAGGTCAATATTAGCGGAAGACACAACTGAAGAATCAATTAGAAGCAAAAGAGGATTTTAGGACATTCACAAGTACCGATAGCCTACTAGTCAAGACATGTTAGAAGAGCATTCTGCTGTATCTTCTGGTACAGCAATAATGATAAAACATTGTCATAAGCCATAAGCCATAAGCGTGGTAAATAACACGTAACAAAAATATTTTTAAGTTATGAAAATAATGTTTGCCAAATATTACAAAAGTAGTCTAGATAACTTAATTTTATTATTCAAATATTATTAATTGCCAGAATAAATACACTTTTAAAAATAACTGTAAATTTATTTTCTGTGTCTAAAAAATTTAATGATCTTAATATCTTATTGAGCAACATATTTTATATTATAATTTTGATTTTCTTAGTTTTCGTAGGGAAAATTCTGTGTGCAATCGAGTTTTTGCTATTTTTGAGACAATTTCCGTCCTCGGCTTCGCCTAGTGGGTACACTGTTTCTTTCATAGCAAAAAGCCACATTTGCAGACATGTTGTACAAATAGCTATTTTCAAAAAACCGTTAATCTGAATAGGTTGACATTTTGTTTTTTCGTTTTATTTGATTTGGTTGATTACGTTTTCCATTAATTTTATGTTGTGTTATTTCTTATTTTTCTATTATCGTTATGTATTAGTTTTAATTTTGTTTCATTTTCATGGTAGCAAAGCCAAGATATAAGTAATTCAGTAAGACATTCACACCCATAAACACCTAGACACATAACATATCTTAGGGGAAAAAAAATATTAAAAGAAAGAATTGTATTTAAACTAATTAGCTTGGTTGTTAGATTGAATCAGTATATTACATTATGACAACTTCGAAACTGGCTGTATCTATCTATCATAGACATATTAAATCGTCTTTATTATAGATTAATGGCATTAGGATTAATAATGTTATGTTTATTGTGTTTTATGGCATTTACAAATGTTGGTAAAATAGCAATGAAAATTAATTAAAATAGGGCTAATTAATTATGAAGGTAATCCGAGAGTACAACTGGTATAGTAATCTATAATGTTTTATTATTGGTACAATATCACTTATGAACAAACGGTAATTTCAGCCCAACGTAAAATTTGATTTGGTAGATAAGATCTATGCTCAAAGTTGATTTACCGCCACTCAGTTCTATTGTGTACCTAATTCCATATATATATATATATATATATATATATATATATATATATATATATATATATATAATGGTACTGTGTTTGACGTTGTCTAGTTTATTTTCATTTTATTTATATGAAATGTAATCATATAAATAAAATGATGGTTTTGTTTTATACCTCCAACACGTAGTCATTTGAAATATGGTGTTTAGTTCCTTCTTGTGTCCTGACTTAATTAATGGAAAACTATATATCTATTCAAAATGTAACTATAGGTTGCTAGTTTATGTTACACTGGATGGATAGAATTACGATTTATTACGTTCCCTTCCAAGATGGGAGTATTTTATATTTATTTCGATCATTTAAGTGAATTCATTTTTATTACCTATATCACTTTTTGTTAAGAAGATACTCAAGGCAGAAATTGGATTTGAAAGTAACGAACTCTGTATATCGGAATCCATTTGACAGATCGTCACGGTTTTTTACATCTAAATAGAACTTAATTATGTCAGTCTTAACGACGGCAGGATTTATATATTTTTGACTTAAGTATTAAATTGTCCAAAAAATTTTTTAAACACTTAGGTTATAAATAGTAGTTCATAAATTAGCTGTGTCTTGAAAGATATGTTATAATATTGACTATACTATTATTGTTATATTTATATTACTATTGTTACTATTTCAACATTTGTTACTATAACAACCAATTTTTAAAATTTATTAAACTAAAAATAAACTATTAAATAAAATCAAAATAAAAATAAAATTAATTTGAATTTAGGTTTATTTCAACAAAATACACGTCATATCGTCACAATATATTATATTTCTGTTGTGATTGCATGTCAGCTTCAAAAGTTTTAATTAACAAAAAATTTCAAATACATTAAACTTATAGGAAACTTACAGAGCACTTGTCTGATTTTTGGAAATTTAAACAATTTCAATATGCTACCTTTATAAATCATTTTACAAATTTAATAATAGCTAATTCCTTAGAATAAATCTGAAGTTTGGATAAGAAACTAGTTCCACATCTTAATACAGTACAAGTTGTTTCTGTTTTGTCACATATTAGTATGTTTTCCCTGTTTAAATGAGTATACCTCAAAAACTCTGCATGAAAGCCCTCACAAGAAAATATATTCTTTACGAAAGAGAAGTATGACTTTGGTACGACATTGTATTCTAACGACAGTCAAGTTTCAATATATGTATAAACTTCCCCCCTGCGGTCTGTGTCATTTGGTGTCGGCCTCGTTATAAAATACCAACTAATCGATTGAAGTTTTAAAGTATCAAAATGCTGAATAAAAACTTCACTTAATATTAATAACAGTGGATTTCACACAAATAATCCATCATTTTGTTTTACCTAATTAAATAAATAAAAGTTTTGTCTGTACGAGGTATAGGATCTTACTACTGTATTTCCTATTTTTTCCGCGCTTTTAAATGAGTATGTAGTTTTAAAACATGTATGTAGTTTAACCAAAATAATTTGTATGATAATAACTTAAGACTGACCCAAACGATTTCAACAAAATTTTACTTTAATTTGAAATATACGTACAGCTTGTATTATTGAACAGTTTTAAAATTATTGTTGCAACGAATTTTCCAATATTCTTAAATTTGCAATGGTCTACAGAAAAAACAGTAATTCTCACCTTTATTTTCAATAGTTGAAATGTAATTTCTGAGAAAATTCACAATATTGATACATAGTCCCCCCATTTATATTTAATTTTAATACAGTAACAACAATGTTAAAACGTATAACAGATTACTGAAATATTAAGAATGTGGTCGTATCTTTATTTTATTTAACATATTAATTAATTAAATTGTACAAGTTAAATTTTTGCAATTTTATTTTAATGTTTTAAATTATAAAAATCGAATAATACCCCCACAATCAGAATGTAGTTACCTTTAAAATAATTTTAGTTCTAACAAATTTGAATAAAGCATGTCAAATAAATTATCTTAATGGTGGAAGTATGTCTGCAGAGAATTTGTATGTAGTCATACAAGAACAATGTATTTTCTGTTCAATTCTGCCAAATCTTAATTGGAGCATTTAAGACGTAATGTTTTAAAAATATTGAAAAACAATTTTTGTTGTTGTAATTTTAATAATATCAAACAAATGAAAAGTTTTTAAGAGTTGAGGATAGATTGCAAAATTAAGTTTTTTTATTTACACATTAATTTCATTTATTTATAAAGCTCATATAAATAGTTACTTGAAGTAGTTTTATATAAAATAATAATTATGCACTAAAAATAACATAATAAGATACAAAATTACAGACAATACCAACAAAACAAGAGATATACTATAAAACATTTGGAAAACGGACAATTACAAAAATTATTTAAACTAGAGTCAATTCAAACCACCATTTACATTTCATATACTCGTCATCCATGGCATATATTCCTGACAGAAAAATAAACACCTCTAAATAAAAATTGTTTTAAACATTCTATTTCCTCAAGCAACATATTACATAATTTGGTACTTTTAGAAGAGTGTTTCTTTCTTTTTTTTTTTCCCCCTCAAACAATTTAGGTTTATGTAATTATAACTAAATTTCTTTTTTCCTTTCTATTTTTTGTGTATGGTAAGAATCAAAATGTCCAAAACTCTTAAAACTCATTCTTTTGACTACAAATGTAATTTTTCCCTAAAAACAAATGTAAACATACTGGGTAATGTCATTATTATGAACGTATGAAAAGTATTATGTCATGAATCGTACCTTCGCATTTTCATTTTATTACGAAATATATTTCTGAATTCTAAAAACCCTTCTCATATTCTGCTCTCATGAATTTTCCCACAGTGGAATTCAATAACTTAAAAATAGATGTAAAAACGGAGTATAATAATCTTATTTTAATTTTTACTAAATCGCAATTTATTAAGTCTACTAAGAACCATATCCTCTTTTGTTGTCTTATTAACAAGCATGTTCACATGAACATTATAATACAGCTTCCTATTAATTTTAAGTCCAAGATATTACGCCCATTCTACTTCAGTTAACCTAAAGCCGATCAATAAAACATTTCCATATTTATAAACGTATTCTTTTATAGGGGGACTAGGGAAAGTCAATTTATTTCCCATACATATCTGTGTTGACTGATTGCATTACACTTTATTCTTGTGATGATTGTCTCACACACACTGAACTTAACTTAAATCAAACGGAGCCATTTTATTCAACCTTCACAGCATTGTCGAAATGTTGAAGTACCTCAATGTTCTGGTGTTTTACATATCATTTATGCTTATCGGTAATTCACCTAACTTCACCAGCAACCGAACTTTGTGGAAATCATACCAAGGGACAATGTACCTTATTAGTTTGTTTTGGAACGTCTGGTTGATTTTCTGTGTAATTCTAAAGTTCCATAATGCCTAGATTGTTTAAGACTTACTTATAAAAGCAGCAGTTTTTATCTCGTTTATGGATAAACTGAATGTTCTTCGAGGAGCCATACATTTTCTGAATTTTTGTTAGTTTTTAATTAATTAATTTTTTTAATATTTTAACATGCACTTTATATCGCTTATCTATATACCTGATATTTTACTCTATTTTCATTTAGCTACCAAAATCTATTTCCAAATCGTTGATAGCTACCAGAAGGCGATTGCTTTTCATGTTGGTAAAGTTATCACACACAGATTTGGGTTCATTTATCTTCATCGTCATCTTAGTCCAACTATTTCTCAATGACATTTTGTAGTTTTTCAGTTGGTTATTCAATCAATTCTGTAGTATAGCAGTGTCATCAGCAAAGGTAGCAATGACTTCACAGACCTATAGAGTTCATATAAACCAAGGAAAGCTCCCTGGCTTGCTGGGAACGCATTCTGAAATTTGTTTTAAGTCAGAATAACTATCTTCGTGTTTTACTAGAAAACGTTAATTTTAAATACGTAATTTCAGTAAACTGGTTATTATATTTGGGCAAATCTTTTCTCAATTTGTTTATCAGTCCACGGTGTAATTTTATCGATGACCTGGAACAATAACAACAAAGTAGATTCTCTTCAATAAATGTCTTTTCTAAGTCTTTGGTGATTCTGTTTACTTCGTCGACGGATCAATTTTTATTTCTGCATTAAAATTCATGGTTTGGAATCAGGTTCTTTCTTCAATTATAACGCTTTAAAAGTAACTTTTTAATATCTTGAATATGATCGATAAAAACAAAGTCGCCCGAAAATGAAATGTGTGGAAATTTTCCAATAACTCAAACATGATCAATTCAATATTCACCAATTCTTCATAAAGTTGTAAACAATACGTATGGATAAAATAAAAATGAAGAACCGGATGGAAATCTCCGTCTCGACTCTGGATTCTGCCCTCATTATACTTTCTGTATAAGAGACGGGAACATACAGGACGTCCACTTCAAAACTCTGAATGTTGGTGTTTTTATTATTTTCTCCCATTTACGTAGAATAGAGAAAGTTATGTGATAGGTTAAAATCTACTTCTATTTTTTTTTACAATGTATCTATAAGTTCACTGAGATTAAAAAGTGTTTTTTTTTTAATGATGAAATGCTCTATCATGGTGGCTTATGAAATCTACACTCAAACGCGAAATTCGATTTAATCAAATTTGGTGTGTGGGCATATTTTGGTCTACCCTCGGGAAGTTTTTTTTTTGATATTTCGAAATTTAGGACTAGTTGCGGTAAAAGAAACACAAAATTACATTTTTCTAAAAATCGGCTTTATCGATTTTGGTCAAATTTTGCTCAAGTGTAACCTTTAAGGACCCAAACAAAACGTATTAAATACCATATCTCTAAAATGCCGTGTTTTGAGTTATCGTTCACGTGGCTGTTATAAAACACGTAATATCTCAAAATCGACCCTAACGATTTCGTAAATTGTTTAGTGATATATGAAAGTTAATAATTTAATCCCGGGTGCCTAATAGCAGCTAAAAATTTTACGGTTCAAGAATAATTGGAAATCCCTTGAATCTAAAAAAGCAACTTTTTTTTTCAAGGTTATCCCCCATGGTTATTTTTACTCTTGACTGGTGGCTACTGAATAGACATTTTGGTCACGAATAGTTTCGGTTCTTCTTCTTGGGGGGGGGGGAGGGGACCATTGGAGGGGAAGGATGGAGAAGCTTGCGATCACATGCATTTTGTGCAACCCAATCTTGCTACGTTCCACACAGCAAGTCTTATATTGAATAGATTTAATTCCTTTCAAAGGCAAAAAAATGTTTTATGTAGTTCTTATACAATCTTTGTGATTAAAGAGATTTTGTTCATGATATTGAAATTCTCCAATTTCGAAGATGCCAAATATAAACGATAGAGCTGTAGCCATACATTTCAGAAACAGCCTCTTAATAAAATATAAAATAAGATACTTCTTTTATTTTGAAATTTAAGATATTGGTAAACATTTTGTACAATAAACAAAGGTAAGTAGTGGATGTTTATTAGAAGACGTTACTGTAATGGACATTTTACAGAACGCAAACAAAATAAAAGTGTCAAAATTTTGAACTGTAGAACTAAATTTTTAATTTTAATGTAATAAATTATTATAAAATAAAAAACAAGTTACATAGAATTAAAACATTACTATTGTTATGCATGAATAAATTTGAAACTATATATTTATTTATTTTTTTAATAATCGTTGTTAAACATATTGTATAAATAACATATATAATTTATTTTAATACATACTAATAGATGTGTTTTTGAGTGACTAGTAATAATTGTGTATATATATATATATATATATATATATATATATATATATATATATATATTAAATAAACAACTTTGGAACTGTTCTTCAATTTATTCTTTGTGAAGAAGTCGAATTAACAAATACAATTCATTGTTAGAGATAAAAACACACACAAACAAACTCGTTATAAAAATTTAAATACCACATTTCGTAAGATTACAAAACAGCATTCATACTGGATTCTTGTTGTCTCGTCTCTATCAGCAGAGCGAATAATTTGCATTATTATTCATTTTATTTGAGGTCTTCTTAATGCAGCCAGTTAGACAATTTCCAATAACCATAACTAATTATTTAATCAAAACCAATCATTAATAAATTATATCTATAATCTAATGACAAACATATATATTCTAAAAGCTTTGATCAGATAAATGATTTAGCTACACTCAATAACATCTAATAGTTTATTATTAATACTCAGTAAATGATTAGGTTAGTTGTTTTCTTACACTACGTTTCAAGTTTAGATGGCAGTATACATTGACTGTGTAAGATCGTAGCAGAAATTTCAGTTTACTTTTAAAGATGAAGGTTACGGATGTATTTTAATATTATTATTTGTTTTTGTTCATGTTTTTTCTGAATGAATACACATAATTTTTATATTTTCAATACTTGTAGGTGATATCATGATGTTTTTTTTAGACGGTTAATATCACAAACTTACTGCGTTTTTACACACTACAAAAGAAATCTAAAATATGGCTGTATTCTTTATTAACCCAAACTTGATTAAAAATCAGATATAATAATTGTATTAATGTCATTGTGTTAATTTCAATAAAATCTGCAAACATCTTCATTAAGACTTAATTGCTAAATACAAAACATTATATTACTAAATAATAATAATTTGATATTAAAATTATTAAATAAACACGTGAAATAACAAAGTAGACAGTATTTTATACAGACATCAAAGAGTTTCAGGTACAGAGGGTGAGGTTAATAATGTACCAAAAAAATCTTGGTGATAGGACACTTCATTTTCAACACTATATTTGACCTTATTAAGCCCAATATTATCTCGCTTCGTTTCCTAGATATAAATTTTCCCCAATGTTTTAGGAAAAACGTGACCTTTCAAAAATATCCTATGACAGAACCAACATCCAATTTTTTAATATGTATTATGTACAAGTCCTCAAACATGATAAAAGTGAATGTTTTAAAATATTTGTTAAAATTAAAATTTGTTAAATTTCACAAAAACTGCATATTTTCATGAGCTTTCCTACGGTATAAAGAAATAAGCTTTCTGTCATATAGGAAATTAAATCTAGTTTTTGGAAATGTAGTTACTTTACTTGCTATGTAAAAATAAAATGATGAATTTCTCACAGAAAATCAAGTTTTTTAAAAAACGGAGAAAATTTATATCTCTAAAACGAAGTGAGATAGTATTGGATCATTATGGTCACGTTTTTTGCAAATGAAGTGTACCAGATTTTTTTGGTATATTATTCACCATTCATCCTGAATATTGTAGTAAGAAGTGTAATTAATTTTTCATTGGGATCTTCTAAACCACGTAAAGCTCCATTGTACGATCTTTGTGACACAAATTAAATTTATTGTTTAAGAAATCTTAAGGAAAAAAGTAATCATTTGACTACAAAAAATAGTTTTAATCAGTTATAAAAACTAAATTTTTACATAACTTACATTGAATTTTAAAGCAAAAATGAATAACGTTTCAGAGTCAGGGAGATAGTTACTTGATCGACAGTAAATAGGAACTATTATTATTATTATTATTTGTTTATGATCAAATATGGTGGAATGGGAATTGATATCCGATTGAATTGAATTTTAATTCAGTTTTCCAACCAAAAAATGGTTGGAACTCTGTGTAACTATTTGCAAGTCTATAGTTTGTGTTTGTATCTCTTTTATTTCTGGATTTGACTAACGCTTTGTAAGTTGTCAGAATTGATATATTGTAAACATATTATATATTATTGTTATTGCTTTGGACAAACTGTTAAGTTATTGTGTGAAATTACTTATAGATTTTGCTAGAAATAGTTTAGTACGAAATTTATTATTTAAAGAATGTTTTTATCTATTCTGGATATTGTAAATAATTGTTGATATGAAAAAACCCACTACATACTTTATTGATATTGGAGAAGAGTGCATGGTATGTTTAAAGCTGGTTAAATATAGACGTGAAAGTTAAATATATAAAGTTAGAACTTTTGAACAGCTGTACTTTAAATACAGAATAAGACAAAAGATATGGAACTATTTAAATAAATAAAAACTGTTACAGTTTGGATTGTGAAACGTAGTTTACATGTTCAAAAATTTATTGCAAGATTTTATTTTATCACAGTGTTTATTTATTTTTTATCAGTATAAGGTTTAAGAGAAGGATTTCGTACCATTTATTTAATCTACCTTCATCATTTACCTTTAACGTCTTAGCAGAATCATTCTCGCTCTTCCTACATTTCTCCTACTATCAAGTTTATAATATTTTGATTATCTGGAAATTCTCTCTTCTGGAATTCTCATCTCAATGTTTTCAATTCTCTCTCTGTTCATTTTTATCCCTTGTTCAATATGTTGGATCAACCTCAAGGGGCTTACATGGTAATTAAGAGCTAGATCTACATATTTCCTTAAGTAAGTACTCTTATGTTACACCACTCTCTTTCTTATCTGGTCACTTTGAACAATTTTTTTGTTCTTTCTATTTCTGACACTATTTTAGAATATTTGTGAGCTAGAGGTCTCTATTTTATTATCTTTTATTTTTTTAAGGCTATGAGTTTAAGGGGTTTTCTCCGTTAAATATCAAGAGGGGAAACAGATATAGGATCTCCAGTTCTTGTCTGATATCTTCATTTCTTATGCGATCTCGTCTTGTAAAACCGACCTGAGATGCTTTATTTCGTATGCCTAAGATCTATTACTGTGATGCCCAATTAGCAGGCCGGGAACTGCCATAATTTCAACTGTATGTCTTTTTAAGACTTTTCTTTCATTAGTCTTTCAAGACTAAGCGTTTTCCTAATCATTCCACAATTGTGTTGATATTGATTTATTGATTATATCTTTGCTGTCTTCATAAGTTGTTCACAACTTAGGTATGGAAAATCTAACATTCGTACCGTTAAATACGACCATTGTTCTGATGGGATAGCCCTCTCGAATGTCATGTCTTTAGTTTTGGAAGTTGACAATGGACCTTAATAAAATTAATTTATGGAAATTTAAAATTTTTACCAAATTGTATTTAGTACCAATTTTTGCTATTGCTAGAGGTTCTTTTAGTGCATTTTCAGTTCAGAGTAATTCCATAATTGAAACTTGATTGGTACTGACTTACAAATAGGACTCATTACAAATTTGGAATACTGTGTAAATACTCGATAAGTGACACTGTGTGTTTGTTCCATTTACTATGGTTTATATTGATCACGATTTACTGTATTCTGACTTTTTGTTGGATTGTTAACTTGGATTTATGTATTTGTTTTAAATAATTAATTAGTTTTGGTGTGAATGATGACTAAAACGGTTGGAATTAATTATTGTACTTAATTCATGTAGTCTAACCCTAACTACAGTGATCTTTTCCTTCGAGTGTGGTACTTCAAGATATGAACTACTCTGTTTTGATTTACCACCAAAGGAAATACCGTATGTTAGTTTCTGAGTGTAATGTTTTGACTTAATATTTCCGTACGTCCTAACAAGCCGTTTTACACATTGATACTACGTGATAAGTTCATCAAAAATTTAATTTTATTTTGAACATGATCTTTTTCTGTTATTTGAAGACACTCATAAATCCCAAATGAACCAATATTGATCATAAGGTGGACTACATAACACTGGTAACTACGAGCAAGCAATCGTACGCTCTTGTAAATGGAAATAAATTAGTAACTTTATTCTAAGGTATACAAGTTTTCTATAGTGTATTTTAACAATGTAAGACTAAACAAAATTACTGTTCTGAAATATATATATAATTATATGATTATATGTGTGTGTGTAAATCATAAGATATAATTATGAAATCGGGATAAAATAAAACAAAAATTTAATATATTGTACACAATAAATGAATTTCGTAAATACAAACATTTTATCCTCCTGAGGGATTTGAATATTAATTGGATGAAAACACACAGAGTTATTTTTACCAGGGCGAGAGGGTGAGAATGTACATAGACTGTTGAATGAAACCAACACATACCCATTTCAAATATGGTGGCTCGTTTCTTTTTGTACTCCGAATTGATTAATGACAAACTATATATTTGTTCATCATGTATCTAAAAACTATTAGTTTATGTTACATTTTCAAGTTTGAGTACTTTGTATTTTTAATGTAATCTGTTTATAGTGAATGATTCGTCTATATTACCTACATCACTTTTTATAAATAACTTCGTGTCTAACATATTCTAAATGTATATTTTTAAATTTTAGATATTAAATTATTATCTTCTTAAAAATTCTGAATATAAACGTCACGTAATATTGGTAATAGTGTATTTCAAATACCTAATACACTTGATTTATCTAATTACACAAAATAAGGGTTTTATTCGTACTCTTAGACTCTTAGGGTTTAATGTTTTCTCCACGTTTTATATATTACAGAAGCCAAAATATTACTTTAGACAAATTTATTTCTGTCTGTTATTAAACAAAAATGTACAAATATAACGTAAGAGTGACTTAAACTTCATCATTAAAATTAGTATTATTGATCTAAAGTCTTACTTCACCTTGAACTAATATGCGTAGTTCGCTTCAAAAAATTGAACCATGCAACAATTATCAAGCTGTGCGCAATTTTTGAAAAAATAAGTAAAACAAAAAAGATTTTGAGCGGAATTTCAAATGTGATTTTGGATTCGTAAGATCATTTATAAAATTTACAATTCACTTGCAAGATTTTTCGGAGATACCAGTAACGTTACAGAGTTGTTCATTACCTGGTCGTTCAAAATTATTGCCAAATTAAGTGTTTATAAATACCATGAAAATTGTTAAAATCAGATGTCTGAAAGTAGTTTAAAATAAAATAGTTACTAACTTCCTTAGAACTATTTTCATTTGCGATGGAGTATTTTAATCTGTTTTAAATTAATATTTTAAAAACATGTGTTAGTTTTTAATTTGATTATGTTTGAAAGTCACAGACGAAACCTATAATTGTAAACATTGTTTCATTATTCAAACCACAACAGTTTGTTCCATAAAAAATACATTTGTCAAGAGGTTAAACAAATTGCAGCGTCAGTTAAAATACACCTTGTCATTTTTCCTGCAGACTTTTGGGAAAAGACATTATGTTGTATTTATTTGATTGCAGACATTTATCATCTTATACTTAAAGTAATAATTTTCTTCTTCAATATGGATAATATACTTTAAAAGTTATAATTTCTCTCTGTAATGATAATGAAATATAAATGTCAGACTGATCTGTTAAAGTTGTTGTTGTTGTTGTTAAACTACTTTAATGTTTGCTTAAAACAAATATGGTATTAACTTTTTCTCCATGGATGTAATTAAAGTATTTTAAGATATCTATTACTATTTTCTTGTACTAAAAATTAAAATAATTCAGTATGTGTCTTTTTATGTAATAGGATGTTTATAAAAGAAATGTATTTTCAATTTATGAATTCGTGATGTTATATATTTTGTTGTAAAACATTCTATTTCAAAGTATCTCTTTTAATAATTGCTGGATTTGTTAATAGATTGTGGTTGGTTATTGGCTTCTTTTTTTTATACATAAAATGAGTGTCTTGATCTTTAAACTTTTCGTGTTATTTAATTACTATTTGACGTAGTAACTAATACATACATGTACATACATACATACATACATACATACATACATACATACATACATACATACATACATACATACATACATACATACATACTTTCTGTATAAGTTTTAGAGGAATTATCATTTAACTATCCACTATAACTGAATTTGGAAAGTAATAAGTAAACAGGCTATATTCATTATAAAACGTAAGATTAAGATCGAAATTCCCATTATTGTTGTTTTACTTTGTAATACAGGATGTGACATAAGTCAGTAAATCAAAATACAGTCATATTTCTATGAACGTTAAATGTTTAATCTCGATATGTAATGATGTTTTACTATGGTTTTCCACAAAAAAAAATATATATTTCACTTAGGCCGAGTTTACATGAGAGATTATGAGCCCTCTTTTGAGCCGCAATGCATCGGTTATCAAGTTTCGTGAACTTTGTATCTCACGAACTTCAGTGATTAACGATCTATACTCTCGCACAAACATGAAGATCTTTACCAATTACATTAATATTTTATTATTACTTACTATTAATTTTTATTTTGGATTAACTACCTGATATATCTTCTTTTATGGTTCTGATGTTTTTGCTTACTACCATAATCACCTTACGATGCATGCCAAAATGGTCTTTATTGAATTTCTTGTGCAAAGATTTCGACCTCAAACACTCCCGTCAGATTTCTCCATTACAAATTGCTATGAAAGTAATAAATTTAAACGAACAGAGATAGTGTGAGCGGCTGGAATTATTTTGTCTAGAAGTAAAGCAAATATATATGTAAAGTAAACAGAGAGCTACTGTAGGTACGATCCGCATACAAGCTAATAGACTAGGCTACCGTAAATATATTATTAAGTTAACCGTTTCAGCTTTACACGTACAAAAATGACCACTATTATGTTTTACAATTACAAAAATATTGCTACTGATTTACACATTTTTCACTCCTTTCCTTGTGTTTTCAGATATCTTGATTTGATTGCAAAACTTGGAAAAGTCACGTTGTGTTGGTATTGTTAACTGATATATTCCACACCCTGTAAAATTAAATTTAGCACATGGTATATTATGTAAAGATGATTACAATAATGAATCATATATTATAAGTAAAAGAAGTTTAAATAGTTTAAGTAGAAATATATAGAGGAAGAATACGGAAAACAAGATACAATACTTTTTTTTTTACCAATTAATTATTACTTAAATTTGAAAATTGCGAGAGTATTTGAGATTGTACGAAGATTACAAGACATTAAATGATTAATTACTTTTAACAATTTCAATTCTTATAACATGTTCTCAAATTAAAATAAGAAAACAAATCAGTGGGCCTATTTCATATAAGCTCATTTGTTTACATTTTTTATAAAACCAACGTTCTGTTTAATAAACATATAAGCTTATAAAATATTTAATAAGTATTGAGTTTAAAATTATCAGTTGTAAATATATCTGTTTCAAAACACAGAAAACTATTTCAGATTCTAACTTTTGAAGTGTAAAACCTGTTTGCATTGATAAGTATTTAATTAGTGTTCTTTTACTTATTTGGTTATAAGTTACACTTGCTTGCAGTGTTTTGGTTATCTTAAATTTAAAGGAATGGATACTGGCTCACTCAATGATCAAGAACCAAATGGATACAATGGAATAAACGATACATAACATTGCACTAAATTTCTTACACATGAAACTGATTACTTTGAAATTTTAAATGTTATTTGTTTGACATTTTAAGCTACCAATGATTTATTGGTTGACTTAAACCATATACCAACATGCAAAAGAAAATAACAATAGCAAATAAATTTTTTTAAACCCAGACTATTGTGATAAAAATCACTTTGACCGAGATATTAGACTTACAAAAGTGATATTCATTTTTGTTTTTGACCTATACTCTGGAACAGACATTTTTTTGTGGAAATATATCCAATATGTTGTGTTTAAGTCCTTAAGAATTAACAAAAGTTTACTAATCGTTATAAAGAATTATTTATAAACTGATATTTTTTACTTTCATCTTTTGGGAGGTAGGAAAAATTGGATCATAAAAAACCATCTTTACTAGAATATGCATGGACGGTAGACGAGGGACAACAATAAAAAAAAAAACACCTTTTTACACTGAGGATCCTACTACAAAACTGTAGTACTGTATTCACATTTAGAGACCTACCTGATACTGCTGGGTATTGATAGAAAATTGTGCTCAGTTACGATTTGTTAGAGCTACATATAAAATATTAACAGTATCGTAGCAAACTTTTGGTTGTTTAAAAATAAAGTTTATTTTTTCTATCTTTATTGTTGGGGATCATTCCAATGGATACAACATAGTCCCGTAATTCAGAGCATTTTTGTTTTGTTTGTTTCCTTGGTGATCTTGTATATCTAATTCTTAACCAATTAAGTTTTTAATGTTTTTAATAGAACTTTGAGATTTTTAATAACAATCAAAATGCGAATCTAAATTATATAAATCACGTAGTAAAAACATATCAGCCTACAAATAACTTATATTATTAATAGTAACATATTACGAGTAGTAACGTTTTACTTTATGAAACAGAGTTCTGTGTATTTGTAAAGAAAATATTTTATCAGTTTATATTAGACTTTTATAAAACAGACTACGTGAAACAACACTTTTTAGCATTTTCTTTCTTAAGCTGAAGGTATATTTTTCCTTAATAGTCATGATTTTGTCTTTATTCCTTAGAAACATAGAATAACTACAATTGTTTTAACGGATATGGATGCTAGGGGGTTGTAGTCTTGTTGCTATTGTAGTTGTATATTTAATTAAAAGATACTCGATGTGCCTGAAACATTGTAGGTACTGTATTTGTAACAAATAAATCCCTCCGACTGATATACATGGCCTAAAACACCGTATATTATGTTCCTTTTTTCATGTAATAAATATATTATTTATGTGAATCTCTGTTTTATTCATTTTTTAAACCTGGTTTATTCATTATTGAACAATCTTTAGACTAAATTACTTAACTACTTTAGACTTACTTTATTCATAATTTAATTTAAATTTGTGAACTATTTATAGGAAAAAAACAATAGGTAATAAAACATCACAGTGCCCCCCCCCCCCAAAAACACACACACACACCAACGAGAAGACGTTGATAACTTAATGATGAAGTTATCATCTTCAGTTACATGTTCACAAACTTTTTGCTACTGAATAAAGAGAGGCAGATGTAGCAGTGAAGCACAATATTACAGACAATATAGTACAGTTTTCAGCTATTACCATTAGAACACATCAACTGCAAGAAATGAATAACACTGAGAGTCAAATTTTTCTATTTTTAATTAAACGGTCATAAACGACGTGAAAATCAGATCTATCACAAAACTTAAATGCAATGTTTAAGTTCAAAATATCAAGCAAACAAATTTAGTTCAAGTGCAAAAACCAAAATTTAGCGTTGCGAAATTAATAGAGTTTTAATATATAAAAAAAATTACTAATCAATTATGGTACACTATTTAAATTATTGATATCTCTTTTCTATTAAAAACATTTCCTTATTTATTATCTTATTTAATGTATCCTCCATTTTTAAGAGTAGTACAAGCGTGTTTAAATTAATGAACAGATTTTAGGCAATGCCTCACCAAAATCTAGACCGTGCCAGGATTTCTCTGATATGGAAAATTGAGTAGTACATTTCAGTTTAGATTTTGAGGTGGCCTTAGGGCCGGTTCAGTTTCAAAGTTCAATAAAAATTATTTAAAATATTTTATTCTTACTACGCAAGTGCAACTGATTAGGGGTATTGAATGCATTCTTGACATTTAGTAAAGCTATATTTTTTTTGTCTATATTTTGATGAGATTGCACTGGAGGCGAGGCTAAATTACAACACTGCTGCCATCTTCATAATGTATCGACCTAACCACTCTTGATTCAGTAGCACGATGTTTGTGTGGGAATAACAACTGAAGAAGATGCAAATTGAAATATCTCCCTGTTGTAGAAATTGAATTATTTCATTAACTGTATATTACAAATTTTTATACTGTCCGATCATCAATTTGTGCTAGTCGAAGAGAGGAGCTGTTGATTACACGTCTTCTCATAGGTTAATCCAAGACCACTCATGGATTTCTGATGAAACACCGGAATCCTCCGCATACAGTTCTGACAATAAAGACATCTTGATTGAATGTGTATTCGACCTACCTAATTCGATTCAGATGGCCTTGGAGGATGATGCTGAGATCCTTGATAGGATATTGTCCTTCTTGCGTCCCCTGAATGTTTTTAATAAGATTGAAATGATGTAGTTGTTGCTGAACCCATTTGCAGCCCCGTAATTATATGTTATTACATTTTTTATTGAATTTTATCAAAGTTTAGTACAGTTAACTAATATTTGTGTTGGTAATTTTGTTTAAATTTGTTATCGGAATTTTGTTTTAATTTTATTAGTTAGTTTTTTTTTAAATTATTAATGTGCATTTCAATCTCAATTTTTTAAGGCGATGATGACCGCCCGTAAAGGCGATGGTTTTTCGCCCGTAACAAAAAATTTAATGATTAAAATAAAAACATGAATTTTCTACAAGTTGTGATTAATATATTTAAATGAATAATTACGACAACTTGTTCATTTTTGATAAGTACAGACTGAAGAATCAATAATATTCAATATTTACAATTGAAATATAAATATTGTTGACCTTTTTTACTCTAATCGCTCTTGGTACAAATCATCTTCTACTTTCTAAATGTTTATGATACAACCTTATCACTGACTGGAAGGTCATACAGGAGTGATAACTAAACATCCAGCGTTTTTACCTTTTTATAAACTACTAATCGTGACGTTACACACTTTTATAGTGGATGTAAATAACACTATTATTATTTTTATGAAAGGTGACTTGTTCTATAATATTAAGGCGGCAAGATATTGAAACCTAGATCTAGTAGAACTAACTTTGAAACTGCTGTCGTCGAAGAAAGAGTAAAATATAAATCACAGAAAGACAAGTAAAAGCCTTTAATTTAGTTTATTCCAATCTTACTATAATAATTATTATAATTAGTTCATATATACCGTGATTAGTGCAAGCCACTGTACTGTATCTCCTTTTGCAGTTCCAGCCAGTTAAATATGTTGCAGTTTTCCTATTCATTGTGTCACTATGTTAACAATTGATTAACACAGTTTTTGATGAGAAATTGTTTCGAACTGCAGATAAAACAAAATTCCACATTTGAAAACTATGCGAGATTCAAGAAGCAAATTTTTAAACACTGGCTAAGTGACAGATCCAACAAGAAGTTTAATGTATTGATGAAGAAAAACTTTTTAATATTACTTGACATTATGCACATTGTTTCTTCCATCAACTCAAGTTGAAGATGAACATTGCAGTCAAAATTAAGCAATAAATCTCAGCACGTGATGCTGTATATCAAACACGATAACTCACATCTCTGACTCTGTTGTACGTGTCTCATTTCATGCATACAATAGTGACTAGGGTTTCAATAAATTACAGTCTACTCACGTTCTCAACATGTCTTCATATTGTATTTGATTACCCTAAACTATTGGAAATCAACCGTTATATTAGATTAACTTTTTTGTTGAGAGGGAATTTGGTGTTTAAATAAATCAAATTTGTTAACGCGAAATTATTAATTTTAGATAAATTATTGTTTTATTCTCTATGAAAGAGAAAGTTTATTATAAGTCAAACAATCATTAAATCTATAAAAATATCATCACTAGTTGAAACAACTTATATTTTATATTGTTTTATTTTTCTTGAAGACTCCTTAATCTATGTCAACGAAATATTTGCACAAATATATTCCTGTAATCAGTAGAACAAATAATTTTACATCCATTCACCTCGTTTTAAGTGGTGGCCGTTTAAAAGTAACTGACTTTTAAAATTAGGTAAGGACCAGCAGAAATTTCAGCCCATTAGCATCTACCCTTAAAAATCTTTGAGTTCTGAAACCGAGTCTTCAATAAATTAATTACCAAATAAACTGGTACAAGTAGCGCCTCCCTCTCAATCCTCTCGGGCGCGGCCTAACAAACCCCGCCCAAAATCACGAACATACATCAAGCCCACTTAGTTTGAGGCGATTTTCAGTTTTTAGAAATGATTATGTCATTGCAGACAGAGTTTAAGGGTGAAGTGGCAATACTTGCCTACAACTCCATCTGTGATACGATTGTAGAACAGCATTGCAATGAAGGTTTCTACGCCATATAAATTGACAATTTGCAGTGTATACCGCCACAAGTGAAACAATGCCCATTTCCCCAAGGTGTAGTCTGGAATCTGCCACTGGTTGTTGTTCTGAGAGATGTGCGCAGGACATTTCCCTAACCAATTCTATTCTGGAATTGTTGGGGATAATGCTGAGATCCTTGATCGTGCATTTTCCTTTTTAAGCCTTTTGAACTTTTTGATAAAATTTAAAAAAAAATTCAATTTTATTATTGCAGGACCACTTTTATTATGACGTTTATTATTCTATTAAATTTTAGATTTTATCAGTGTTAACTGCAGAACCTTTTTACAGGCCTGTAATATTTGTTTTTAATTGTTGCTAATTGTATTTATTATAGTTCATCATTCTTAACTTGATTCAGGGTCTCTTTAAAGCTTTGTAACAATTATTTTGTTGCTTTTACGATTGTTCACTAGTCTT
The DNA here is from genome assembly GCA_963513935.1 of Aphrophora alni. Classification (NCBI taxonomy): domain Eukaryota; kingdom Metazoa; phylum Arthropoda; class Insecta; order Hemiptera; family Aphrophoridae; genus Aphrophora; species Aphrophora alni. The sequence goes on along the minus strand of OY740773.1, from coordinate 47,588,241 downwards.
ATTAATATTGTTCAAATTTTACTTTATTGTTTACAGTTTTATTGTAAGTTTTTAATATGGAGCATCATCTTAGTGCTCAATTTTGCGAAGGCGATGATGAAAGCTTTGGTTTTTCGCCTTAAAAAAAAAAAAAAAAAAAAAAAAACTTCCACTCCTCTCACACACACTGTCCCATAAAAAATTCCAAATTATGTTCCACTCAAATATTTTCTGGACATTTATCGTGACAAATGTAAACGTCTAAGCTCACGTTTACGACTGGTCTTATCAATGTTTTAGATTTCCTTAAATTCAGGTCAGAGTATTGTACGTTCTATTTTCAACCATATTAAAACTTGTTCATAAAAATACTGTTACTCATATATTATAGTATTTTATTTTTCTGATTGAGGTTGGTCCTAAGATATGAAAAGCTAGTATCAGATTTGATTTTGAGAGTGTGAGAAATAGTTGTAGGTTTTCGGCAAAATGGAGCGCCACTCCACTACAGTTTAAATTTACGAGAAGCTCTCAGTGACAGGTTTCGTATCTATTGGATTAAAAAAAAAAGTTCTGATTCCTTCGGACTTATTCCTGTGGGGAAACGTGAAGAATATTTTCTACGCTTGAAAAAATTCGGAATCTACGCTATTTAACGTTTGTCGTGTAACGGAAGTGCACATATTGAAATTTACTAGGTAATGTAAAAAAATATATGAGCACTTTAATTAATTAATGGTATATTAAAAAAACGCTTCTAAATTAAATAAATAATATTCGTGAACTACAAGCTAAGTTATTTCACCGCTAAATCATGGGCACCTTATTCGATAACCTTGTATTATTGTTTACCCATGTTATCAGTCTTATTAATATTGGTCACTTTACACGATCATACCAAAACATTGAAAACATTTGTTTATTTTGAAATCCGTCCTCAGCTTTACTTAAACACATACACACATTATTACTCATTTTTATTAATTTCGCATGTGTGACGCTCATCACTTGCTCACGGAGATTCAAAGTTTAGAATGTCTTTTTGTAGAGTGTTAGTCGTCGCCGAGAGAGGGAGAGAAAAATAGCGTGGCACACAGGACTCCATTATGTCCTTTTCTAGTTACAAGATAAAAAGAGCTCACGACTGTGAAATTAAAATGTCGCTATATTTTAAATGTCACAGAGAAAGGTTTCTATAATATACAGTATATAATTATAATTACGGTAATGGAAAAGTTATTTAGAAGTCTCTATCGAAATTAATACTCCTCTCATTTACTCTTTGATAGAAGTTGAGGGAGAGAGATAGTTATAAAAAGGTTTTTTATTCATATTTTGTTTGATTATAAATACAAGTTTTAAAACATACTTGTTTTGTTTTGTATTAGACAAATCTGTTTTATCTACTAATCCTTTAATCGGCGAAAATCGTTATACAAAATAAATACAAACTTATACAAAGTTCTAAAATCTATGTACCATCTGTAACCTTTCTTTATCCTATAGAGGTAAAAGTAAAAAAACAAAGCATTGGCCTCACTTACAACAGCCCATTTTCTCCAATTTTTTACTTTCTTTCTATAATTATTGTTCTACTCCATTCGCTATATGTATGATGTTAGATCATCTTTCCATATCTTCAATTAAATCTGTCTAAATGACCTATTCCTGTATTAACTCGATCACTTGGCATTTCGTTTGTTGGTTTGTGTGTATGTTTCTTACCCAGGTACAGTTAAGAGTCAACGTTTACGAAATTTAAGAATAAGGTTTTATACAACTATTTAGGTAAAAGTTTTAAGAATTTTATTTTCCGTTTTAAAAAGTCATCTACTCAAAACTGTACTGCATGTTTCCAAGGTATGGATGGAATTGTTCCGACCCTGAATACAGTGGGATTTAAAAAAATTAACACAACGATATGAACTAGGCATAATGAGCGGTTAAAAAATTTAAGTCGAAAAAAATAATTTGAACAATTTTCTACATCTTTCCCGATTACCAAAGTTTTTACCTGACGATTTTTTTTTTAAAAACTACGCTTACTACTACTTGTCTGATGATTTCATTTATTTGAATTAAAACTGTTTAGAGTTTCGTAGGTTTATAAAATACTAAATAAATTATTATCAACCTAACAGTTTATTATAAAACTTGATATAACATTCATATAGTTTCTATATATTCAACTAAAATGTAAACGCTAAGGTTCCAACGAGAAACGATGTTTTCTATTCACTATCACTGTTACTTTATCTCTATCGATTATTCCATTGGTTCAATATTTTGCATAGTTTTTCTCTTACATATCGTTAACTAACTATCTTTTACTTTGTCAACACTATATTTCAGTTGTTCTAACTACTGTACAGTTTTATCAGAATTTTATTTGATATTGTTGTTAAACACGATTGCAGGATGACCATCGATGACATCGCCATAATTAATCAGATGTTAGACACTTTATCTGTAGTAAAACAAATTATTCCTTTGTCAGTGGGTGGGAGAATAGGTAGTTTTGATTTCCGATAAACTTAAGGAAATAAAAGATACCGAGTGTCTGTGAAAATTAAAAAATAGTGCTAATCGTCTTTATAACCACCTGTCATCGTATCGAGTTACGGATGAAATACGGCAACCGAACATATTGTAATGCCAATTTAGTCAAAGTTAAATATATTCTCCTCAACTGTGTTGTAGTGAGAGATATGTATCGGAATGCTGTCTTCGGTGAATACGAATTGGGAGAAGATGGTGAAATCCTTTATCTGATAATGTCCTACTTGTGTCCTTTGAATGTTTTTGACAAGATTTAGAGTAATTTGATATAGTTTTGTTAGAGTATTTGTTTATGGTTGCAGAACACATTTACGACTCTGTAATTATTTGTCAATTTATTTTCTGTTGTATTAGTCAACTAGTTTTAGTGTTAATGTGTTTATTGATGTTTACATACTATTAATATTTAGATTTTACTTCACAGTTTTATCTTTTAGAAGCAATATTAACTCACTTTGTTTAATTTATTATGACTAAGTGAGGAAATCATACTTTGAAGGAGATAGTTTGATGAAGCCTTGCAAATTACACCATGAAAAACAAAAGTACTTCTGTTGAATTTTCAATCACATCAATTCTTTAAAACAATCATTTACACTATTTTTCGGTCGTGCTAAATCATTAATAGGGTGACATTGTTGACAGAAAAAATAAATTGTAATGTTAGAATAAATGTAGTTCCTACTTTATTTAACTCTGTTTTTGTAATGTTTCTTCTTCTACAACAATATAGCTGTAATAATGTGATAATAAACTATAGAGAGACTCTATCTTTACTCACTTTTAGTAATAATCTAAGCCACTTTTCTCAAATTCCATCATTATAGCTACAAGTTTGTCTCATTTAACTTTATTGTACCAAATGGACTTTTTGCAATAGGAATTAGAAATACCTTATACAAAGTATATATAAAATGTTTATTACATATATACTAATATATATTTGAACTTAGAAAACTTTCAAATACTATACATATTTTAAAACAGTACATGGCCATAATAAAGTACAAATAATTTAGTTGTAACAATAACAACATTTCAACAGTATTCATAGTCTAGAAATCTTAACCAATTACATAATGTTACTCTATTCTATCTGTCAACACTGTATACCTATGTAACATGATTTTTAGTGGTACATTGTTGTACTATGGATATCTTCAATTTAATACTATGTTTAATTGTTGTACTATGGATACTTACCTTCACAATAATACTTTTTCCCTAACGTAGAACTAAACACAATTAATAATACTATTTAAACAACAACACTAAAACTAGTTTATTTTGGTAAACTGTGATAAAATCTAGTTTAAAACGAATTGAATTAGTAAAGCTATAAAGGGATCCCTATAATTATGACATTACTCTACTACTCTAATTCTAGTCAAAACACTATATCCGCTTGGGTAAATAGGACGGTTTTAAAACTCACAGATAAATTAATTCCACTATAAAAGTGATTGAAAGACATCAAAACTATCTACAGGCGATACAAGAAGGACAATATCCGATCGTAGATCTCAGCATCATCCCACTGAATATAATAAGGGAGGACGAAAAACCTCGCACTTCTTTTACTACATCATCGCCAATAAGAAGACGTGTAATATTAAAAACAGTCTGACAAGATCGGCATTACTGAGGGCTTCGTTGCTCCATCAGAAATCCAAGAGTCTCGGAAAGATCGACGGGTAATCATCACTTCCTCTCGTCGCTATCACGAATTTATATGTTCTTCCTGGATGGACAAGTATATTTTCTCTCGCCTTATTGGACACTGTTTTATCAACTATTGTTGTTATGAAAATTGAATACCATGAAAGGTGTAATCTTAAAATAGAGGCTTTAGCCTTCTTTGAGTTAACGGCAGAAGTAAGAGCGTTTCTATTTTATTAGAACTATTATAAGGATAGCTATAATCGCGGAATCACTCTGGCAAGAAGATTTCTGTGCTAAACTTTTATACCAGGCCAGATAACATTTCATACATGTTGTAATTTGGTTATAGAGGGAGAAAGTAAAGAAAACAGTGTTTGGCTAGCTTCAAAGCGGATGGAGTATTGATGTTTTGCTATGTTTTACAGTATTGTATTTACAAGAACTGTGTAATAAACAAACCAAAACTTTTTTAGAAGAAATGATAGATAATAACAATAAAAAACAGAGTTTATAAATAAAAATAAATATGTATAATCAATATATTTGATATTATAATATAGGAGAAAGGTGACTTTTTTGATGCTCGCAAACTTAGTGGTTGAAGGATTAAATGTATATTTTAATGAAACGTACCTTTTATTGAAGGCAAATATATAATATGATGAATAAAAATATCACTAAAATTGGACATATCTCATTGGGGCACTTGATATAAAATGTTGTGATGCGTATTTCTCTTATGATCGATTTTATCCTCTTACAATAGATGTTTTCGTTGTAGAAAACAGTTAAGTCTATTTGACCTCAGACAATATATAGTTTCTATTGTTCACTTCCTAAAGTTTTCCAAAAATGTCCACAAATGGAAATCAATGATAAGAATAGCTTGCTTGTTTAATACATTTAAACAAAACAAAAGTATTATGGAGTTTTCTTAAATATCTCTGTATATATAATTCTTTTTCCCCTTTCTGGTTGTTTGATTGAGACTATATTGGCGATTCTGACAAACAGAAAGGAAGGAAGAGGGGTTTTTTAATTTTCATAATCTAAAACTCACGATCCTAACCTGCGACTTACTGTTTACTTGAGAATAACTATTGTTGGTAGTCATTTTAGCCTATTAAATGGTCATAAATACCTTATATTATGTCTACAGTAGTCCTCATTATAACTGATGCGACATGTTTCGCCTTTACACAGGCGGCATCTTAAGGCAGATATTAATAAATAAGCACTAAACACTATACATATTATACATGTAATACAAATCGACTTGTAATTTTAAACTTCTTGACATTTGTATGCGTTATTACATAAATAATGTTCATAAATATGAAATATGTGTGGCCGCTAGTTTATTCGTCCGGTTCCACTAGTTAACCAACTTGTAATTTAGAAATCTTATATTGGTATGTATACGAACTGCACATCTGTATGTTGTTTAGTGTGGTGGGTTCAACTGATTGATTAAATCATATAAATCATAAATTGGGATAATATAATTCTTCGAAATCTTTCCCTTCCATATTAAACTCAGACAAAAGAAGTGTATTAAACTTCTTTTTCATTTCTCTTAACATCCACACATACACTGATATTCATCTCATGAAAAAAATCCTTTAAGTCTGAATATGATCAACTCCCATTTAAGTTCATGCTATTGTTTCTCCAACTATTGTGCTTGTTTTAGCAGAGTAACAGGTAGTTATTTGAAAGTGTAAGATATATACGTGGTTATCTTTACGATAATTGATTGCCTACATCTATAAAAGTTTGGAAATTCAAAATTTAAGCCATCTTGTAACATACCCGACAGTATTACATTAAGCACTTGAAATATGTAAACGACATTATACTGTCTACAGCTAAACTAAAATGGATAAAACAATTCAATATATATATATATGGTTATAACCTGTGAACGTGTGTATCACAAATTTTCACACTTGTGTTAAATACTGGATACAATACGATGTAACAGACGAAACGTGACTGAAAAAAGAAGGTATTTTTACTAAGAATATGTATACGAGTCAACGGTGACGGAGGTTGAAAATTTAAAAACCGCTGTAAAAAGAGAGTCACAGGTGAGGGACGTAAATGGAAATAAAAAAATCCACTATCCAGTCGGCCTGGTTGTCTGAATCGCACCTGTAAATTCCCACTCAGACAACCAGACCTTAAGGGAATAGGATTCCGTTTTACTAAGCACCGGGTTTATTCCTTTTTATTTACCCAGGGTTAATACCTGTTGAGATAGACTCTAACATACTAATGACTAAATTGTGGAGTTACCCTCTCACACTTTTGACTTATTTTCCACAGTTATCGTAGTCCCAAAATGTTGAATAAAAAATTCTATATTTGGAATAATTTCAATTGTTTAATGTAGTTTGGGGCATGTTAATATTAAAATTGTAAAAATAAATTTAGGGTATTACAGGTAATCTTTTTTTTAACGTGACTATCATAAGTTAAGATAAACAGGTACTGAGAATGTCGTAGAAATAAATAATAATATATATTACATTAGTAAATCTAGTTAACTCTATTGCAAAATATACATAAATATCATTTGTTTTATGTTTTCCAGTGGTGTAACACTGCGTGCAATTAAAAATGTACAAACCGTATTAGAGTGTTTCAAATTTGAGTTAAAAAAATTAAATATTAAAAAATTTATTAAAGTGTTACATTTTTCATGATTATAAGCGGTACAACGTAGCGTACAAAACATTTTCCTTACGAAAATCTACAAAACTAAAGCACAACTTTCATATTTATAATACAATGTTTCTATAAATATTTTTTCAAAGTTTGCGGTCATGTAACAAATAGTTTTAGTTGTTTAATTTTATTTTTGGTATGAGTGATTGATAAAGTTTAAGCTATGTTTTTACACGGTTTATTAAAAAATATCTCCATTCCTATTTCTCCTACGACAAAATTAGTTATTAACAACCTTGTTCATTAGTTTATTTAGTGAGTTGTTACTTAACCACAAATTTTACAGATGCTTATTTCAAATAAGTGTAGATATTATTAATAGATTTTAATTAAACTTGAGGAAAAGGTGCTTCTTGTGAAGATTAACAAACATATTAAATTATAAAATATTAAAAATATAACCTAAAAAATCTCCATTTTTCCAAAAAGTTTGATGAATTGCAGAAGATTTAATTTTGTTCTAATTGTAGCTTTTTAAAAGTATCTCGTATAATTCAAAAGATAACAAATGTCGCTATAATTGAAATAACTTCTGCAAAATCGTCTCAATGTACTTTGAACAACGACAAAGGACTTTTTCCCCTATAGAGTCAGTGACATTAGATGCAGAGATCCTTTATTTAAAAAAAAACCGTCGGTTCCACGTTTACCTTTCAGTACGGAAAGTCCATAACAATGTAAATGAAACGGGAATTTCAGAGCTGCCAGCTATTATGGAAATATTATCAAGATGTGCTTTAGAGAGTTTTACTTAATATAGATTAATAATTTAAACATTAATAATTTAATAAATTAAAATATTCAAAATGTTCCTCGACTTTTCGAGAAATATTAATTTCTCTGATAATTAACAGTTTTACCACCACCAACACAAATGAGTTTCTCGTTATTTCTGATTTAGAAAGAATACTAAAATTCTGTTAATAAGCCGTACTGACTTTTCAAAAGTTAAAACAAGTCTGCTATAATTTTCGTAGATATCTTATTACACAATAAAAACCAATTCAATGTCGTTTTAAAGCCACCTGATACTTAACCCAAAACCATACCGAGTATATGATTTGCACAAGTTAAACTCAGCTGATCATGCAGTGTTTAAAAAAAACATTTTGTGAGGCATGGTTTCATTTAAATTGTTATGTTAGTAACAAGAATAGCTGCTAATACAGTTGTGACAATCCGTATGTCTTCCACGAACAATGTTGTATTCTAATAATATTGGAGTGCGATGCACCATTTCTGGTCAGCTGATATAAAATGTTTAAAAAAATATTATCTGTCAGAAGACCTTTAGAATATATAGCATCTTTAGAATATATTGAGAGATTATCGTGCTTTTAACAGGATAGGATCAAGATGTAATATAGTAAAAAGATCAATCACAATACTACTTTTTTTTGTAATAACCGCATCTCCAAGGTCTAAGGCCAGTTTGGTTTCTAATCTTCATCCGGTAGATCTTTTTTCTCTGGAGCTAATTAATGAATGCAACACTTATTATAATTACAACAATATGATAAAGTTGTATTTCTTTGCTTTTAATAAAATTTTATTTGTGTAAGCTCTGTTGCGTTTTAAAAAATATATAGTTACCCTATATATTGTAACTATAATAAATTTACAACAATTAAGGGCGGTTTTAACATTTCACTTTCTCAGCGCTACAGCCCGGAGTAAGTTATAAACTCCTGTTGAACGCTTTTTATCCATAATCTGCCAAGATCATCTTTCAGTTCCTCCATCTATCCCTTACTCGCCATTTTGCGTTTTCTCTTTCCCCTCCATCTTCCCATACGGTAGCTTCCTTAATGTCCTTTCCTTGATTATTTGTTCCATGTGACCGCGAAGTTACGAATCTCACAATGCCCTTTCATTAGAGGATATCTTAAGTTTTTTATTCGAGCTATGCTCCATTTTAAAAAAGGGGTCATGGATACACCTTAAAACTTTCCATTCGCGGAGATAAACTAGTCAGTAGCCAACATTGTCGACGTCTCCAATTCATATTTTACGACTTGTTTAACAATGGAAGTTTAACCAAAGTTTATTAAATTATGCCTAATCTATTAAATTTGTCCGGCTAGTTGACACTTTAGCGTTTTGTACACAATAAATTTAATCTTGGTTAAACAAACTCAACCAAACAAAGAGAGATTTAAATTTTGAAGGCTTTGCATAAAATATAACGCGTGGTGATTGATTAACAGCTTATCCCGTCTTATCTGTGGTATAAGCTCTAAGCGTACAATACATTCTGCATAAAGTCATTTTGTATCAAATTCGTCCATTATGTCCGTGCAAGTTACGTATTAACCGGTTTACTTTAAAATTCAATAAGAACAAAATAACCTACTATAAAAATAACCAAACTTTAAAATGGACTCGTCATTTCAACTTAATTTTATTAATACGTTTTGAGTTTACAAGTGGACCAAGTTTAAGCTTTATATAAATATTTTTAATAACAAATTTTATATCAATTTAAATATAAACAAAATACAGGTCTTCAGTTTAAATAACATTTAATTAAAATCAAGCTCTAACGACGGCCGGTAAAGGTTTGTTTTTACCGGATATTAATGAATGTATATTGGCAAAATGATCATTAATCATCACATTTATTTAAAATGTAATCAAAGTCGATAGAGTTGATTTTTAGTAATTTTATGTTTTTGTTTTTATGGGAGCTACATATCAATTTTGAGTTATTGAAAAGATGAATATAAAATCTCGTTTGTGAGCATATTTGTCAAAAAATATGACGACATATAGAATATGATAACGTCTCTTCACTCTATATTGGGATGTAAAACACTGGACATGAGACATTATTCAAAAATCACTCTTTTGGACTAAGGAACTACAAAAGGGATATATGATGAAAAACTATTTCGATTTTTGACCCATCACATAACTTTATCTATACTAAATACATCTGAGAAAATAAATTATAAACATTAAACTGAATTAGGCTAGTTGTCGCCATGCAGAAAATTGGCCTTTTAATTAAATATCATCTATGGCAACAATGCAAATATAACCTCAGTTATGTTTATTTAGTAAGTTAAATTTAACTGTTCAAATAATTAATATTGAATTAAGCTCAATGTTTATATCGGTGGCTCTGAGATTGTTTTAGATATTAAATAATGCACCAAAATGTCTGTCCATTTTAAAAATGATTTATTATAACATTTAAAAGATACCAGGACTGACTATAAAATGGAAACTCACTGAATTTATTTATGATTATTTTCGTAGCATGTTAGTTTGTTTATGTGATTGAAAAAAAAGTTAATACAACATTTGTGCAATATTATATATTCAAGCCTTGTTTGGAAATATTTTAAAAAACTATCATTTTCAGTTGAAGTGTTGGTTTTAAAAATTATATTTTACAGAATGTTTTTGTTATACTGATCATTACGACAAGTCTTTACGTTTTAATATTATCATTTTCTCTCATTGTATTAAAAAAAAATTTAAAAAAGGTTTGTTCGAACTTTTGAAACGATTTTTTTATCCAACTTATAGAAAAACGTGTATTTTCCCTGACTCCCCTTTGTGCTAATCTTTAAAATGGGAGGTCGTAAATGCTTGTATGTTCAACTGTTCATTCACAATTAATTTTGTAAACCAAACCGCGCTTAGAAAATTAAGCCTATTTTAGATCGCATTTGAGCCATTACTTAAACCTTGGTTAAATATTTAAACATGCTATTCACCGGATTTTAAATTCAACGAGTGTTAATGCATATTATATCGTGGTTGTCTCAAACCGTTGTAGACAAGTTACTGAACACGGTTATATGATTTAACCAATATAAAGTACCTCACTTGGTGAATCTGACTATATTTAATTAGTGGGAGGAGAGAGAAGATTACTAATTAAATTACACTGCAAAGTTTTCTAAACAGGAAGATGTGTCAATGTCTAGGTTACACTACTTACGCCTTGGACTTCTTGATTAATTAAAGTGTTTGCAACTTTCTACCTACACGGCACTTTAATTAGTTTTTCTATAGGGTACACGTGTTTTGCCGTTGTTAATAGCATCAATACCTCTTAAAGATGTATTAAAACACTGTTAAACATTGATGAACATAAAAACACATTACAAACTCAGTTTGACGTTGGAAATTTGATAAAATATAACATTGATTATAACACAGAGTTCTCAGACAAAACTGAGTCTGAACGGATTTAGATATGGAGCAGGAATTTTGTATACATGACTAGAAAATACTTTACAACTTGTCTACTACACACTCTAATTTTATATGTAACCGTTAGATAGAACAAAAACTCGAACACAAGATCTCACAAAAAATGTGTTTACTTAATCAAACGCGTTTCAACGACAAAGTCGCTTATAAGTTATAGTTTAGATATTGTAGCTCATGTATCACTGATGATGGCGACTTTGTCGTTGAAACACGTTTGATTAAGTAAACATAATTTTTGTGAGACCTTGTGTTCGAGTCTTAGTTCTATCTATTATTATCTCACAAGTCAAGTTCAATATTTATTTATGGAACCGTTAGAAAATGACTTACATTTGAAATATTTGATCCCGGAAATCTCGAAACGGTTTAACTAAAACATTTTCCAATACAAGATATGTTGCTTTTTTCGAAAAACACAAAGACTAAGTTATTGAAAAGATTATTTATTATTATTTGACTATAACAATCATAAATTTACCAATGCTATTAAAATTTCCATTTGTTTATCAAAAAATCCCAACTTACTATTTCAAAATTTTCACAGCTTAGGAACACTTATTTATGCTGTAGTTATTGATTAAAAAATGGATGTTTTTGATAATTACGAACTACAATAAAACAAAGATGTTCTGTTTTTCGTTAAAAAAAGTAAAACATCTATTGATACAAATTTTGTGTTGACAGTTGTCGAGAAATTATATTTCAAACGGAAGTCAATTTGAAATAGTTTTGTATGAAATTGGTTTTGGGTCTGACGGGACTACAAAACTCTGTATGGATTGTTTTACGCATCATGATATACTACTTATACATGCGAAAGTAAAAACAATAAGAATTTTATCTACAGTTTCCTCAAAATCCCATATATCTAAGATGTCATTTGAGAAACTGATATTTTTTCGCGTCCCAGTCGAACCATTAATCATACTTATTGTACAAAGAATCCGAGATAACATTTTGCAGGTTGCTGTTCTATATAGCAGTAACTCTGTTAAAAATACTTCCGATATGTTTATTACTTTGTCAGGATGTTTATAGATTGATTTATTAATACTTATAAGGCAAAATTCCCACTGAACTATCTGACAATAATGTTAGAATAAAGACCCTCTTATTATTCGTAAACATAATAATATAAGTGTTTTTACTTTCTCACATGTACATTCGTGTAAATAAAGTTATCTCATGAGTTAAAAAGTTTGGCTCGAGTTTCAACCGATATATCAGTTTTGTGTTTCTCTGAACACAAAAAAGTGTTTTTTTCCTAAATATGTTAGTCTGTCGTATTGTAAAGACCAAACGAGTTGATTTTAATCAAATTGGGTAGTTGTACATATCTTGAGACAAATTGGTGGTTGCTGCCATTCGACCAATACTAAAAACTATGATTTTCTGAAAATTGTCTTTAACGATTTTTGTTATGGGCATTACGAAACTTGTTGGTGACCATCTCCGTCAAAATGCCTTTTTTGTAATTATTATCGGCAAGACAAAAATCTATCTGTCATGGACCAGTTACAGTAGATGCAATTTCTCAAAATTAGGTCGAGATCAATTTTGATTAAATGTGAGGATCAATAATCTTAACTGGTGTACTAAACATCAAGTACAATATATTTCTGTTCTGTAATAATTAAAGAAAAACGAAAATTAACTCATTCTGTTTAGGGTGGTACAAGAAAGAATGCTTAAATATATAAATATCTTCCTAGACATTTTACAAAAATGTATACCAACTCATCTCCCAAGAGAAATAAATAACTCAATAATAAAGAGTTTATTTTTCTGTATCACTTATCAATATTGAGAAGTTTCAGTTGAGGCTGAGACGAATATTATTTTTGACGCACTATAATCGTAGACTTATAGTATTTTCTTATTTAATATTCCAGCTCAGATGTGTAAAGCCCAGCAATCTCCATTCTGTCCATTATATCATCACATTGACATTATACACAATTCTACTCACTAAAACTTAATAATTTGAACATTAGCATATCTCATCATGATTCTATTCCTAATAGAAGCAATATAGAGGGCGTACCTTAGCGAAAGACTCAAACTATTCTTTTTCTGCCTGTTATCAAATTAAGTAGGGCTACGAGGTTTAGTCACTTTATCAAATTTTGAGGATTTATATTGACATACTAAAATAACTATATAAACACAAGATGTACATACTTACAGAAAAACACATTCTTATATATTATACAATTAGGCTTTATATAAGTATTCTTTAGGTTAAACTATTTCGAATGGCCTAACATTTTAAGGTATAGTAGAGAAAATTAAAATTAGCTTTTTCCGATTGTAAAATGAGCTCGCACTAGAGTTCCTCAGAGCTTTTACCTCATCGACAGGGACGGAAATTGCAACGAGCGTGATGAGAATTGTAACGGAAAAATTATTCGCACTTGAACCTCACTGGGCATAAACGTGGGTATAGTTCTGCTTGACTGCATATAGGAAAGTTTGTGTAATATGTATCATCTACATTTTTTTATTGTAATATATATATATACAGTAGTAGTATAGAATATAAGAAAGTTGCGGAAAAAATTAAGTGTTCGGCCTGAACTCTTATTTAATTCTCGTATAAGCATATCTATTGTAATGATTTAAAACAATCTGTGCAGTTTCTAATGTTACTTATTTTTTATGTGTTACTTATTTTATATTTGTATGTTAATTATGTTTTTCTTTTACAATTATCTACAGTTTTAATTCTTTCTTTTGATCTCCTAATTGATTTTACGTTTTAAGTAGTAAAGTATTTTTATATAGTGTAAAACAAATGTAGTGTAAGTATAAGCGTAAAATATTTTAAATAAAATATTAAAAGACGCGTTTTCTTAGAAATTTACAAAAATTAATAATCTAACTTAAGTTCATTGTTCAATATATTTTATTTTCTTTAACAATTTTTTTTTTAACTACAGTTATTTTGCAAAGTCATCAGTAGATAGAGACTGATATTCTTTTTACTGAACGAAAAAGATAATTATCTCTCATTGACAATTATCAAATAATCTATAATGATCTTTTTCATTTCGTATGTAAAAGAAATACCTAAAAATACCAATAGTTATTATACTTTCAGTTTTTATTAGAAGGCTTATATAACTGGCCGAGACTGTATGTGGAATGTTGAAGAGCGTACCGAGCAAGCTATTACATAACATCTCTCACTGCCTAACTCGTAGGAGATTGTAAATACTCCGGGCGGACTGGACTTATACGTGAGTCATCTAGTTATCACCCCCCAAGTGCCTCAGATGTTTGGTGTCTGTGACTTATACCAAACTAAAATGTCGATCCTAGTTTATTACATTTTACTAACTTTATCAAATAATCTTCCCCCTCCTCTTCTAAATAACACATAAATTTATAATTTCAAAAAGGAGAAAAAACAAAAAAAGGTCAATGTGATTTATTCTTTTTATTTATTGTCGGAAAAAGATTTGTAAACTTTTAAATACACCAATGAAAACCTTACATCTTTTAAAATCAATGAAAGCAAATGTTAAAAGCTTTACGAACTGCCTTAAATTACAAATTCAGAAACATACGTACAAGATATAAATATATTTGAGCTATGTATATTGGATATACATTCCACTGTCCTCTTTCCTAGACATTTAACTACTAATGAAAGAAGTATTATGGCTGTTATTAAATTCCATACATTCACGTCCTACCTTTCCATCATTTTGCAGCCTCGTTGTTTTCAATGTAATAATGTCGTCCAGCATTCCAATCCCGAACTTGTATGGAAATACAGGTATATCAAAAGAAGGTGGACATTATATATATAATTATGTTAAATATTTGTGCATACAAAAATATAAAATCAAATAATTTTTGTATATAAACAATACAAAAAATCATTCTTAAAAATGAAAATAATATCCATCGCCATCTCTGGTCAAAGTGTCTCTGTTTTAGAAAATACAAAACTTTGTTATTAATTTGTTTGCCCAGTATGTCTTACGAGATATAATTATCAGGGTCCCATTATCAAATATTTGTAAATTGTATAAAAAGAATATGTTAAAAGATATTTATAATAACAACAGCCTTTATATAATTATTTTCAAACAACACAGATAGAAATAAATATATAGAAACTACTTATAACAACACATACATAGAACAACTTGGAATATCAATTATTCAGAACACATTTGCTATAATGACCTGGGTGGCCGGACCCTTTTTATCCCTGATGGATCCTCTGGCTCTCGATTCCCATTCTCGATAGTATATTTTTCACATACAAAAAAATTTGTGTTAAGCATGTTGTAATTCATAACTTATGAACTCATTACACTATGTAAAGAATAGGATAATTTGAAATATTCGAAACAGGTAAAAGATATTTGATGAAGTGAAAGTTTACGAAGTGAATTAAATCCAATCCAGACTAGGGCACTTAGAGAAAATAAAAAGATTCATTTCTTTGTTGTACTTTGTAAAAGTGTATAATGTGTAGTTTGTTTAGTCACAATTTAGATATCACAATCGATAGTTGGGAAAGTATATTATTGTAATTAAAATTTCGTAGATTTATAAATAAACATATATGTAAATTATAAATAAACTTACCCATTTCCCAACTTTCAATTTCAATTAGGTCGCCTGGCATTGATTTTCGTAATTATTTGTCATGTATGTTTAGCTGATGGAACTTGTTAAGTGTTGAATTTAGTAATGCACCCTGGAACCTGGAATCAACAGTAACAGAGACTACCTAAAAGTGTTGGTTAGCCAAGGTTTGGTCAAATTTCGTAGCTTGAAGTCTTAATAATAATATTTTTATACAATGAGAATAGTCTTGAAATTGTTTCCACTGATAAGTCCGTATGGCAAAACTCCAAGCTCTTGTATCCCTCCGTCACTGTTGGTTAAAAACCAATTGCACATGATTATAAACTTTTCCTTTGATTTTTGTTTTCGGAAAATGTATTTTTATAACCAAAATCCATAGAACGTTATCAAAAATATGTTATTAATTTCAAAATAATTTCACCTTTAATTATGAACATGACATTTTAAATCAATGTCTATTATACATTTCATTTTCATTGTTACTTTCTTACAAACGTAGGTTAGAGAAATTTATGTAATGTGTGACAAAATCGATATCATATATCAGTATTCAGATCCCCTTAACTGGTGTTTTTTTAACCGATTTTATATAGGGGCGTAGTTTTAGCCATGTAAGAGATTTATATTTTTTGATGACTTAAAATTTTGAAACATTTTAGCTTGCTATAGTACCAAAACTATAATTATTATTGATTTCCTCAATAGACTGTGCTGAAATGTAGCCAATATAGACTCAAACAAAATATTGGTGGAATTTCCTAAAAATGTAGGTTTGGAAGTTGTCGTTAATAAACAAACAAAATTTACCACGGAGCTTTTATAAAAGAAGTAATGAATCAAACCAGTAGGACAAGTTTATAGCATAAACAAAGCAAAATTTGGGTTATTGGGTGTAAAATTGGTAAAAGAACTGTATAACCCTGCTATAATGACTGTTTTCCCCATCACACTTTCAAGTAGCATACAGAGATGTTATTGGAAAGAATGCGTCTAATATTATTTTTAGTTAGTAAAGTACTTGTTTTTAAAAATGGGTGGGTGAGAAAGTTAGTGGAATGTTTTTGAGCAGTTTATATTATTACTTAGGTAGATTCAAAATAGTTTAAAAGATAAACGTTAAAGCTTACACATTTATATCGCTAAGTTTTTGACATTAAACCAATTTTAAGAAATACACAATTTTTAAAAGAAGTTACTATTTAAAATAAATAATGCTGGTACTAATCGACGTTTTGCACAAAATCTTTGTAACTTCTTCTATCTATAATTCTTTAGACTACAAGGAGCCGGCCTAAATCTTTTGTAAGCTTTGACATTGATTTTATAGTAGTGTCCCAGTTTATGCTTAGATATATGGCCCCTTGTAGAATGCAATTTCGTTCATTTGATGTATTGTTATTTTGAGAAGATATTGTTTAATTTTAATTGTGAAAAAGGGGAAATGAAGGTTAATTTTTCTTTTATACAAGATGACTTATCAAAACAAACCGTATCAAAAACATTGTGTTATTTAAAGCCACATGATACAATTTTCCACAAGTGTATGGATCAACTCCCGTTATCAAAATGATAAACAAAGTGAAAAACGCCAACATACCCTAGTAGCCTAGAGTAATATAAAAAAGGAATTCAAACCTGAGTAGTCAAAATACTAAGTCTAAGTAAAAAACATGGTAGAAAAAACACAATCCACACAACTGCTCTACATTAGGAGCTGAACAATTAACTGATAAGGATTACTTGCCAATGGAATGGTTACCTAACGATTTACAGGGTGAACACCATTTGTTCCCTCTTTCAAAAGTTTCGTGCGTGATTTATTCATAACTCTCACTGGTAATGTGAGCTGAAAAACGATATCTTATAAGAACAATCAATCATTATCAAATAACTTTGAAACTAAAACAAAATTGTGTTAATGCAGCCTTTAATTAAAAATGGTACAGCTGCTAATATTACAGATTTATAGAGAATATCCAAATAACCTTACACCTTCCACCCTAAATATTTCATATAACTACAAAAATCAAAGACAGAAATCCTTCCTCTTCAATCTATTGAAAATTGAACATCAACGAAATTCAACACAACAACTTATCCCATCATATCAACATTCAGTTCCATTCTACAAAAAAAAAAAAGAATCAAAATATTTAACATTCAAAAATTATAATAAGGGTTATAGACCACCCCTATCAAACGGTTTGAGCTAGAAACTTGGTGTAACGTTTTACTTCAGTGATTTGCTACAAAATAATTTAAAAAATTATTATATTTGTTTCAAAATTTCGTGACCTAAAATGTAGAAGAAAAAGGTGTAGTGTCCACTTTTATACAAATTAATAATTTGATTTGTACCAAAAAGAAATCCAAAAACATGAATAAATTAAGATTTTTATCTACCATTTTCAAACCAAAATAAAATGTGAAACTTTACAAAACTTTTTCTTTGATGTATTTTCATTCGAAGATGCAAACTTATTCAAATATTTTTAACCAGGTGTATGAATTTTGTTTAAATCAGAGTTTGAAGATTGAGGTTATTTTTTAAATTGCCCTGTGACAAGTCATCGCTAAAGTCATGCCCGATTTTATTAATATTTTAAATAGCATCGTAGTTAACGTAAAGTTAAACATTTCAGACATTTAAGCGCCCAAATTTTCAATGGTGAGACATAAGAAAACATTTTCGTAATTAGTGGGTTTTCAAAGATCTTTAAAGATATAACTTAAGCTATGTTTTATATTTGAAAATGTTGAGAAACTCCCCCCTTCCCTTCTCTACCAATTTATCAATTTATACCCTTTTGGTATCCCAAATTTGAAAAAAAAAATCTTTAAATTTCTTCATATGAAAATTATTAAGGTTTATTTATTATAAACCTTACTAATTTTTATTAGTTATTACTCAAACAGTTTTCCTACAATATTTAATTAAAAACAATAAATTTTATTGAAATTTTGAAGAAATGTACGAATACTGGTACATTTACCATTCAGTCAGGGATGTAACAATTAATAATTCAAATAAAAACAATATTAAAATATGTAAATCCAATGTTATAGGCTAAAACGAAAATTGTGAGAACAGCTGATCAAAAATAAATCCAGAGAAACTAAAATGGAAGGGACGGTTGATAAAAATCTTTAACTTAATTTGCCAAATCATGACTAATCTCACCTAATCATTTGCCAAAACTGTGTTCAATTTATTTTATTTTCATCCGTGATATTATTATTATTATATTATTTATTTAGTTTATGTTTTCTTTAGTTTATGTTTTAGTTTTGTTTCATTTATTATTATATTATTTGTTCCTTGATGTTACTTTAAATCTATGATTTATATTTGTTTGTATCTGTATAATTTATTATTTTGCTTTAATTTTTATTTGTCATTATTGTTATATGATTTTTTTTCCGTTATTTTATCGTTTATTTCTTATATAGTTATTTTTTATCTTTCACTTCTGTTTTCTTATTGTCTTTCATATTGTGTTTTCTTCTCACTTTTTTATCGCATCATTTGCTATTTTTTTTTAAAAATACAACTTGACCTACTTTTTTGTTGGAAAATTTTTGATGTGGGCTTCAAGTTTGGGGAACCAAGGATAAACGTTTGAAAATGTGGTCATGTATTATAAAGTTTAAAGCACTTTCATTACTGATTCTTTATTTGATTATTTAAATTTTATATCATGATTATCATAGTCAAAAGAGGAAAATATAAACAACATTCCAAACTATAAAGCAATGAGCAACTTTGACAATAAAACATGTAAATTAAGTAATGGACTTTATTATGTCTATTAAAAACAACATAATTCAAAAACATTTTGGTTTTACGCAAATTTTGATTATATTACACAATTCCCAAGAAATTATGTTTTCAGTTTTTTAACAATAACTAGGTAATCCTTTAAGCTACAGTAAATACAGTTTAAGCTACAGTTTTCTTATTAATAATAAACCATTTGGTTTGTTATTAAAAAGAAAAACGTTATTGTCTCTCATAATTTTCATAAAGTTAACAGTTTTTGAGATATTGGAAATTAAAAATTTTAAATGGCCACCATTTAGAAAAATTACAAAACAAGACCATGGTTTTTGGTACATTAATAAAATGTCACATAAAAATATTTATATCAAATTTGCACTTTATAATTTATTTAAAAAAAACAATGTTTTTTGTACAAAACACAAAATGACGGACAGACATACAACTAAGCTTGTTCCAAACAAATGAATGCTCGTTTTATGCTTACTTGAACACCAGGAACATTCCTCTAAAATATCCGACAAGAGTTCTTAAACACCCTATATATTATATTCCATTTGTGTTTATAACTCCGGAACGGCTAGAGACAATTGTTTGAACTATAAAGCATTCGATTCATAATAATTTGTTAGATAAAACCTGAGAATTTCATTGAGATATAATAATATAATCGGAGATAATTATGTAGATGCCAAAGGAAAACATTTTGGCATTATTTTGATATTTCTTCAATATTTAATCCAAAAGTATTACCATTATGATTATATTACAGACAGTGGTTCGTAGTGGCACTAGAATTATTTTGTGAAAATGTCAAAAGAGAAGGTTAAACGGTTTGTATTTTGTAATCGATTATGGTAGTCGATGAAAGTAGCTACAATTAAACTCTCGACTCTAGACTATAACCTAGATATTTTAAGAACGAAATTTTAAAGTAATAAGCATGGTTCTCGATATATAACTACTATAGTAAAATCTCCCCACTTTCACTTTGGGAAAATTCCCTTTTCAGATATTTATATTTATAAATCCGGAACGGATGGAGATAATAGTTTTAACTAAAAGAATTTGATCCAGAATAATTTGGAGGATAAAATTTGAGAGATTCATTCAGAAATAATAATAATAATAACTGCTAAAGATAATGTGGTAAAAGCCAAAAGGAAAAATTTTAGTTTTATACTATTTCTCTGATATATGATCGAAAAATAATACCAGCATGTTATATTACAGACAGAGGTTCTAAATGACAAGGAAACATTTTTGAAAAATAGGATCGGTTGAACGGTTTGTATTTTATAATCGATGTAGGTAGTCACCGGTAATACAGATATACCTATATACTACAATCTTGATTTTTTTGTATGAATTTTAAAAGTAATAAACTAGAAACGTGAAAATTTAACCACTCATGGAAAATAGAGAGAGAAAAGAATAAAACGGCGTAGAACTTCTTATCTCTAATAGTTATGGAGATATAAATTATTATAAAAATCCCCCTCTCACCCTTAAAATTTCCCTTTCCCTACCTTCCTGCTCATATCTTTAGAACACCTGGAGATAATAGTTTGATCTTAAAAGAATAAAATTTATAATATTTATGAAGCTAATATCTTTAATTTTCATTCAAAAATAATAATAAATACCAAACATAATGAAGTAGGCCTACTTATAGCCCTTCACTATGCAGTGTTTTAATGTGTACCAATATTTATTATATATTACAAAAATATGAGAAAGAAAAAACAAATAACAAATGAACATAAAAAATTAATGTTATTAATAATTTTCAGTATTTTGTATTTTAATAACATATTTCAGTTATTCCAAATACATTCAAATGAAGCCTTATGACGTGTAAAATGATCTCTTTTCAGGTAAGAATTTGTTTATATTTATGTCTTAAGAAAGTAAAATCGTTTATGGATTATAAATATTTCCTCACAATAGAACTAAAATCCCCTACTTTACTTGATCCTAAAATTATTAAACTCGTTTTAAACACTCAATCAATAAATCTTGGGGAAAAATAGGCAACAAATAAGACATGCATATATAATCAGCTGTTAGCTATAGTAATTTGAAATAACATTAAACTATAAAATAAAACCAACAACTCTATTCACAACATACTTGAATGATAAAGTGTGTTTGCATATTATGTATCATAATATTATTCCCCTCGAGAGAAGCAAAGTCCTATTTATCCCGATAATTTGGCATTAAGTTTGCATGTTTGTATTTTTGTTGTTTGCTTCCAAACTTGTCTACCACTCTTTATGTAATTTAGAAACAAGGTTTTTCGCAAGTAGCCTATGTCAAACAAGATTGTACAAAATTTAATTTTTTTTTACATTTTAAAATGAAGGTTCCATACAACAGTTACTGCACGAGGTATGGACGCTGGTGATCCCACTAGGAATAAAGCGCAGGAAGTATTAAAATAATGGCGTTAATGAGTCATAACGAGATGTCATATGAAAACAAACCTTATCACCAAATTACCTTACTTTTCATATTGGTAAAAAAAGAATTAAACTCAATGTTAAAAAGAATTTAAAATGAAATAAAACGTAGATAACAAGAAATATTTAAAAAATACAAATGAAGTTATAAACAAGTGAAAAGAAATACCATATATTTAAGAAATGTAAGATAGAAAAATAACTAGATAAGAAATAAATTAAAATTAAAATTAACGAAAATGTAATACAGAAAATAAAAATATAAATCATATAACAATAGTTACCAAATACAAATTGAAGCAAAATAATAAATAAAACATACACAAACAAATGTAAATTTTAGATTAAAAGTAACATCGATGAACAAATAATATAATAATAAATGAAACACAGGAATTAACCACGAACTAGAGAAATGTTAAATAAATAATGGTCTAATAATATCACAGATGAAAACAAAATAAATTAAAGGCAGATTTGACACATGATTATATAAGATTAGGAATGATTCGGCAGATTATTTGTACAGATGACTTTGTAGTACACAATAGAACCAATAACACATTTTTTAAAACTTTATTTATCAATTACAGTAATTTAAAAATCCATTTTTGTTTTCCATCCGAACTATATCCTCCCAATTTCTTGGTTTAAAGTTTCAGATCATATACAGTTTTGTAAGTCTAATTCTCGTTTATCAATTTGTTAAAGAAAACATATTTTTAATGCGGTCCTCCTAATACCGGCGAATCTATATTAAAAAAATCTTTATTTTCCTAGATGATACTAAAGTAGGATATTCTGTCCTCGTCTAGGAAAAATAGCCTATCCAATTAAAATCAGGTCTTAAGATATAAATTATCAATGCAAACAACCCGCTAGAAATCTCCTAAACTTCTACACTTGTCCTGTTAAAGTTTGAACATATGAAGTGACTTTAGTGGATGAATAATGTAAATCGTGATAGCACTTGGGAGTTAAAACGCAATACAAGAGAAATGACGTCAAAATCTTCTCCGATGTATTTCACTCGAGACCTGTTGTAGTTGTAATAGAAGTAATGAAAAAGTGCACATTAACTAGGAAAGAAAATAACAAACCTTTTAGGATTTGTATTGATTACCTAATGGACTATGTGGGTAGTGTTGTGACAGTAGTTTAGCTTTGATTACTGTTCAAATGTCGAAGGTTTCACAATAAGGAAAATCAAGGATTTATTTTGTGGTTCGAGGGATCCTTGTTTTCCTTATTCTGATTAATGTATTTTTAATTTAAAATATTAACTTTATGTAATTTTACATTCACAATTTTTTACACTTAGGACAGTTTTCAGCAATAAAGATTCAATCTCGGGTTAACTCAATCAGATTTAACTTTGTAGTTTAAATAAACTTGGTTTGCACAATAAATTTTGAAAACTCGTTTATTTTAAACCATCTTGAACTCGTGTGACTGAATAGGTTGGATGTTTCACGAAGGTCTATCTGAATTAGTAAGTATGATTTTTTTTTTTTTTAATTTAAGAAGGCTTGTGTGCTAATTGTAATGAAAGAAGTTAAAAATAAAAATTTCTAATTAAAACCGTGTTTCAATGAATGATATGTTGACTAGAAACGAAGAGAATAGAAGACACTATGAAAATATACAGGCCGTTTTAATATATATATATCAGAATATGTATGAGTAACAGATAATACATTTATTTTTTTAAAACATCGATTAATAAATTATTTTGTATATTAACACTATAAATGTATTGCAGTGAAATATCATGCAAAAATAAAAAAAATAAACACTGTTATAATCTACAAAAAGTATTTCTTTCATATATCTTAAATATGAAATGATAACATCCGTATTGACAGTGACACAATTGGTAAATGATTTGCATGCTAATTAAAACTGAAAACGTTTTAGAAATCGGTGAAATAGTTTCCGAAACTAACCATTTTACTACTTAACAGTAAGAAAACCATATTTTCTGATTCATTTTAACAATTTTCTTAAATTTTTCAGCTACAATATATATGTGTTGAATAACCAAGATGGTATATGGTTTGAATGCTAATTGGAACTGAAAACTTTGTTTAAATTGGTGGATTAGTTAGACAATTTAAAAAATGTACCCTAAACAAAGAGCAATACATATACAACTTACTTTTAGACTTCCCCTCGTATATTAAATGTAAGGAATGTAAATGTTTAAATCACTTTTCACATTCGCTACTCTAGTAAATAAAATTACAAATTTTAAAAACTTATTAAAATTAAGTAAATATTGAGCTTAAAGCATTTCTTATGATATTGAATTTTAATTGATGTCATGTATATCTACGAAATGAGCTCATCATTGAGCTAAATAAATTGACAAATAATTTAGAACAAATTAAATATTGTCACCAAAAGTAACATGTCAGGAAATGTTAATAACAAAATATGTTATTAATTACTCTGTTTTATTGCTTGACATCGAGGTGTTGGTTATGGCTCTAATGGACTTCTCTTCTACAGTCATGTTATTTAAAAAAAAGTTAAAAACAATTTTAATAATATTTTCTAGCACTTTGTTAACTTGATATATTTGATAATTTAGAAGAAATTGCTTAATTAGTATAAAACAAATATTACATTAATATTTGATAATAGCTATATGTTTATAAAGTTATTTAATTATTAAGTTTTAGTGTGACTTTGAAGTACAGACCGTAACAAATTCCTGAGTCACCCAAATGTGGTTAGGTCATCTCTATAGATATACTACTGGAAGAGATTTCATGAAAATATACGAGTTCAGGTAAAACATGGAATAGAACGCGAAAAAGACCACTGATGATATTTGAAGTGGACCTACGTACGCTGAAAGTAAACAACTGGAGTCTGGCTGCAGCTGAGGACTGACAATTTGGTATGAGGATGAAAATTGTCGAAGTAGCTTCATGTTTACTTTACCCACAAAATATCGTACCACTGATAAAAGAAGAAAGAATTATGAAGCTCTCGTTTCCAACTACAGTAAATCTTAAAAAATGACAAGTGATTTACGAGCGCAGCGAGCAAGGGAAGACGGCAGGGGTTCAATATTAGAAGATATTTATATCGAGTTTACGAGTTTAACTTCATGTAAACATAATATAATAAATATGTTCCCGAGTTTAATGTGGACAAAATTATATATATATATATATATATATATATATATATATATATATATATAAGGTTATATGTAATCATTTTTAACATGTACGTGATTTTTATATTTATAGGATTGATTGTTACATATTTAGAGTAACTTATTAAAAGTAGTTTATCTGTAGTAGTGCAGTGTTAGAGTGGGGTGCCAAAAATGTAGTAGTGCAGTGTTAAACAGTGCCAAAAATAATGTATTAACGTTCCCACAACCGTAAAACCAAAAATAAGATTCGTCATTACCTCCCCCAATATTTCTATATTTGTTTTACATGAGAAAAGAGTTTTTATTACTGAGTTTTCCCCCAATCTTATTCTTACAGAAGTTAGGTTGAAATAGAAGGCTCCCCAAATTGACAAAGATATTTATATCACTAAATAAGCTTCCTGCCCTCGTACCCTGAACGTAAATAGTATCTGATTGAAATCCAGTGTTTAATGAAGACTCCCAAGGTTCTTTATTCTCAGTAATTCCTGAACCGTAATTTTTCCTTGCTTCTAATTAGTACGTAAGTCATTAATTTTTAATTCTCATCAAATTTTGAATAAAACTGGTAGAAATGATTTCAGAAATACATAATTTATAATTGCTTCCTGGACAGTTTTTATTATTATTGTTTTAAAAAATGTTTAGTGATAACTACTTTAACGAAATTTTAAGAGAGATGGCTAATATAGGCTACGTTTTATTTGTGTCTTAGGGTGCAATTATTAAGTGAGAAACCGAAATTATGAAAAATGTAAAACTTTTACCTTTATTTTCCAACATAACCCCTAGCTACTAGACTATGATACTTTTTGGAATTTCTCATGTTTCAGGTTAATCACTTGATAACGGGGTTTGATTCATATTCTCGAAACGTAGTGTATTATTTTTTATATACACTTATGATGGCGTATGTCCGAATAAACAACATCAATAGTATGAACAATCCATCATTATCCAATAACTTTGGATTTTGAGAAAATTTTCTCCTATGAGAGCTCCTTCCAAATTTTGAATGAATGAATAAAAGAAAAATGTCTCGAGATATGGTCAAAATGTGTTTAATTAAAATTGGATCACTTGTTTGAACTATAGAAGAGTAATATGTTGGCCGCAAAAAACTACACATTCTCTATACTACGTCAATGTGAGAAAGTAAAAAGAGACAAAATCAAGAAAAGGTAAACTAAAACATACATTTTAAAGCATTTGGTTGTCATCTTTGTTGTCAAACCAATGTCACAATTATTAAAGTACAGCTCAGAAAAATATATAACAAAGCTGGTGGTTTCTTTTTGCTGGAACCTAGTATTCAAAGCAAATCGCATTCTAACAATAATGGATACATTATACCCAGACTGCTGCCTAGAGAATAATCACGTGAGGCGTTAGGCGTGATTTATAATTTATGTAAATGTTTCAGTTTTTTCTAAATCGTTTATCAAATTGTAAGGTCACATGGAATTTAGCACGTTGAAATTAATACTCTCCAAAATGTTGAACAAATTGTCTATTGGTATTTTTTATATCTATACACATTTTCTGCAAGGTTAGAACAGTAATATGATGTTAGCTAAGGTGTTATTCTCCCTATTCGTATGATTTCAGAAAATTTATTTTTCAGCATAATGACCCTACAACCTATTATTAATTTTTTTTTTAAAACTAGAACTTTAGTTTTAAAATATCGTTTCAGAGAGCACGATAGTTACTTTAAGAGCACAAGATACCATAGGTGTAAATTTTTAGTCACCTTTTTGGTTTTTAAACATAGATACAATCTCTATACAAGTAATAGAGAAATTATATTCATTATACCTAAAAAAACCATGTATACCAATGAGTTTTAACATCAGTTAATAAACAAAAGTGTAATAATGCCTAAGGTCCAACATCTGTACATTAACATATACTACAAATTCTACATTATGATCTACTCTACATACCTCTAACTTTACTTTATGCCTCCTTCCCCCAATTTGTAATGGAAGGAAAGTGGTTCCCTTAGGAAAAGTAAACATAGACTCGCATTATCTCTACCTGTAGCCATCTTAACTTAATTTACATCTACACATTATCTCTATAACATATTGTGAATTTATATTTTATTTTCAAAATATTTAAATAGTTATATATATATACACAAACACGTACCTAGGCATACTTAAAAAAACATTCATTGTAATACAAAAACTGACCACTCACTATGTAATTCAAATATAAAACTAAGTTGAAAGGTGTATACCAATTTAATTAATCAATTTAAAACAATTAGAGATCTAGAAAAAAATACATAAAAAATAACTAAATACATATTTCCATGCACAGCATAATTGAAAGGTACAAAGATTTAATTAAATAAATATGTACTAATCTGCAATAAATAGCAACAAACTGAATAAATTTTAGATAAGTATAAGTCAAGCTGAAGATGGAAAGCAAATTCAACATTTATCGTCTGAACTTAGAAGAAAGAAAACTTCAACTAGAAGTTAGTTGAATGTACACTTTAAAACATTCTGTATATGGTAATGGTATTTTTTAACTCCCTGTAGTTATTACAGGTCGTAATGGTACGCTAATTTATTCCCTGTCACGCGTTAAAACGGAGATAAGTGAATTGTAAATAGAAAGTTTGCAACACAGAATTAATCTGTTGCTGTCAAATCTAGGTGAACAAACAAACGTTATTTTATTGCGTTTTCGTTAGGCTGACTGTAATCTGTAAACCCTTAGGGATTTGTTAGTAAGGGCTTGGAAATCCCAGCTGGATCTATACCTTTTTTACATGTAGTCTTGGGTTAAATACCTCTCTTTAATTTTTCCTATCATGTTACTCTTGACCAACTCTTGTTATTTTCAGACGCTGACGCTATTTGAGTATTTTAAGGTAAGGGGTCTTTATATTGTTTTTTTCTTCCTTTTTTTTATATATAAGCTAATAAAGGTCCGAGAGGTTTTTTCTTTTTCCTGTCTTCCGTCAACAATCTGCACATCTCATTGATGCCTCGGAATTGAGAGGAATGAGAGTGCAAACATGTCGGCTAGAATCTGCTCGCGGAATTAGCTGGATAATGGCAAGGAATACGGTAAAGACTTGCACTAAGAAAGAACACTTTCGTCAATTGCGTCATTTTTCTGGCCAGTACTTCCCCCACCGTAGCTCTAACGAGTTACTTTCTTTGGTTTAATACGAGGTCCCTTAGGCAGTTTAGTTCCACTGTTTGTTGTCAGACATAGCTATTTCCGAAATTATCTCAAGGTAAAGCTTTATCAGGAGAAGGAGAATCTTTGGAACCAAAGTAGATGTTACAGATCTCGGACAAAATACTGTGACTTGTAAAAGGCACGGAAATTGAACTGACGAGATAATTGTGTCGTGTTGGAGATTCATTGTGAGGCTCTGTACCTATATCCTAGAAAAGGGGAGGGAGTAAATTAAAAGTTTAAATACTTCGAAGAGGAGACAGTCAAATCCATTATTTATTAAAACCCCAACAGTATATATCGATGTATAAATTGTCCAACACTAAACATTAGTTTGTTTACGAAAAAATTAAGAAATTGAAACATATCACTTAATCAGTATGGAAATATTTAGGTTTTTATTTAAACGTCGATCATTTCAATCCCCTTCCCAAATATAATTAGTATGTATTGAAAGCCAATGGTAAGCTTCAAATAGATTTTTTATATTTATATTCGTGGAGATGAAATTAGTTAATTACTTATGAGTATATAGTAAAACACTGTGTCAGGGATTATACAGGGTGACAATTAAGTCTGGAACCTCTTTTTAAATTTTTAAACCACAATAGAAAAAGATACCAAAGTTCACACGTGCTTACTGGTGATAGTAACGCACAAATCTGCCCAACTACCGACCGGATAACCCCTTTGGGGGACGGTCCACAAGGAGTCAGACAAAATTCTTAAATAGCAGGATAGGTCGAGTTTGGTATCAAATTAAAGGTCTCACTTGGCAGAGTACAATGCCGCAAACCGGACTTCAAAAGGTGGATTCATTTAGTAGTTATAGCTGTTTGAATTTTAAAACTCTCGAACAATGTAGATTATTAAGTATTACAAGTAAACACCAATTTTTAAGTACCTGTGATCAAAGTAAGTGTTCAAAATGTTCCCCTCCCATCGTCTGGCAATGTCCTAGGTGGTTGTAAAAGCCATCCACTGCATTTTGAAGGTAGTCACGAGGAATATCTTGAGCTTCTTGGACTATGAGATTTCTTAGGTGCGCCAAATCTCGAGGCTTAGTACGATAAACTTTATCTTTGAGGTATCCCCAAACAAAAAAATCCAGCGGAGATAAATCAGGGGAACGAGCAGGCCACTCTACTGCACCACGTCTTCCAATCCACCTGTGAGGGAATATTGTATCCAAGTATTCTCTAACAAGGAGAGCAAAATGTGGTGGCGCGCCATCTTGTTGGAAATAAATTCTTTGAAATTGTCGACCAAGAGCAGCTTGTAGTGCAGGAATTGTCTCATTTTGGAGCATTGCTAGATACGAGTCACCATTTAAATTACCATTGATAAAGAATGGGCCCACAATTTGATTTCCTATAATACCTGCCCAAACGTTAAGTTTCTGTGGATGCTGTGTATGACTCTCTTCTTTCCAGTGCGGGTTGCTGTTGTCCCAATACCGACAATTATGTCTATTGACACTGCCATTCAACATAAATGTTGCCTCATCAGAAAATATACTATCGTTCAAAAGGATTTGTTTTCGGTCAATTCTATCCATCATTACTTCACAAAATTCGAGCCGCCGATCGAAGTCGTCTTCGTTCAGTTCCTGAACCAGATGTACTCGGTATGCCTTGAAAGCTGCCTTTTTAACACTTTTCTGACTGACTCACGAGACATTTCATGAGTTTCTGCAGCAGATCTAACTGATTCATTTGGATTTTCGATGAAAGACTGAAGAACATCTAATGATGCGGCTTCACCCGTCACTGTTGTTGGTCTTCCAGTTCTTACACGATCCTTAACGCTACCAGTCTCTACAAAACGGGCCACTGTCTTTATTACTGTGGACTTAGAGATAGGATATCTCTCAGGAAAAGTATCATTGAATACATTTTTAACTGCTTCATATGATCTTTCATTATCTCCCCACCCACGCATCATTAAAAGAGTTATTCTTTCAGGCTCACTAAGTGACATAACGGTAAAAATAAACAAATTAATAACCAATTTTAAAACTTGTTAATGACTGAAAATAATTCCATCTGCATAACTAAACCCGCTGAAAGCTTCAGAGCAACTGAATAGTTACCTTCCTAACAAAATACAGAATACAACGGTTGCAGTCAAAGTTCAATTTGTGGAAAACCCAAAGAGCCACTTTCACATTCTAACAGTAGTTGTGTTATTGGTAATAATTATTGACGAGGAGTTATTCCTGGCTTTGATTACCACATTGTCAGACGATGGGAGGGGAACATTTTGAACACTTACTTTGATCACAGGTACTTAAAAATTGGTGTTTACTTGTAATACTTAATAATTTACATTGTTCCAGAGTTTTAAAATTCAAACAGCTATAACTACTGAATGAATCCACCTTTTGAAGTCCGGTTTGCGGCATTGTACTCTGCTAAGTGAGACCTTTAATTCGATACCAAACTCGACCTATGCTGCTATTTAAGAATTTTGTCTGACTCCTTGTGGACCGTCCCCCAAAGGGGTTATCCGGTCGGTAAATGGGCAGATTTGTGTGTTACTATCACTAGTAAGCACATGTGAACTTTGGTATTTTTTTCTATTGTGGTTTAAAAATTAAAAAAGAGGTTCCAGACTTAATTGTCACCCTGTATAGTCAATCGATTTGTGTCAGGGGTTATAAATTGTAGTGAAATATTGTGTGAATTTCAAATATTGATGATATTATACACGACATGGTCTTCAATTTACTTAATACTAGTTAAATACTTTTGGGAACAATCCAGTTATTGAGTGCCATTCATTTAAGAAATCCCACATTATCATATAAAACTGAATTGCATGAATGGCAACCAAAAATGTCTATCCGGAACCATCCTACTTGCAACGTAAGGTTGGAAATACTATTAAAAGATAATTATTTCTCTTTCTTGTGGTTTAAAAACAAAAACCTCGCGGAAGTCATTTCCTTAAATGTGAAGAAGAAATTAACATAAAATAGAGACTCCTAGCTCTTAAATATTAGTGAGGGTCAGAACAAAGCAAGAGAGATAAAAAGAGGAACCTAACTCAAGACTATGGATAAAGAAAGATGTAGATCCAGCTAGTGTACCATGGATTTGAACACCCGTTCTTTAGTTGAGCTCCTAAGGGTAATTTGGTAGTGTGGGAAAACGGGAATGGAATTAAATAAATTCTGATGCGGGTATAATTTCCAGTAAAGAATTTAAATTCTAGAAAGTTAATTATAAATATTTTTAAGTGTTAATAGGTATGGACGCAGTAAGTTTTAGTCACTATATAAAACAATTAACAAAGAATAATTTTAACCATTTGAGACATATGTTGATATTTTTTGTTTTTTTTCGAGACTTTTCAAAAATCTGGCTTTATGCTGCACAACTAGACACCCCAAAAAATATTAATGAACATTACATTAAAATCAGATCTACAGTCAGATAGATCTGATTTTGGTATTAATTTGATCTGAAATAAGAAATTGTCAGGTTTCTTTTATTGAAACTTTAAATATTGAAATTTATACAGGATGATAAATATGTCAATTAACAATGTGAAAAATATTTTCCTCGAGAGTGACTCGATATGTAAATGACATTTTTGCAATATTTGAAGAAAAGGAAATTCTTAAAGCGTTTTGTGATAAAATTGATGGATTTTATCCAACATAAAAAAATTTATCAAAGAATTTGAAAAGGATAATAGTCTTCCTTCCTTAGATGTGTTAAGGTAATACCTTATCTTTTAGTGTTTATTGAAAACCTACACACAATAAACGACTGGCACCATTCACCTACACAGAAGAGGATTGCTTTTAATTCTATGGAGACCACCTTTTAATTAATATACCACTCTGTAATGAAAGCTGCGAAAAGCAATTGCAACGTATTTAGTGTACAGCAATATTTAACATTTATATATAAAAAAATAATAGACAATATAGTCAAATAAGTAATAATATTATGGAGTCAAAATGTACATTTTTATACAACAAGCCATCGCAACGATAGTTTAAATCTATCTATACTCCACTAATATCAACTATCATTAGCTCTAACAGTAGAAAATAATTTTGGTAAAACACTAGGAAACCCAAAAGAACAGAATAAATCAGAATTTTATTATATCAATTGTGAAATAAGTAGGCGAAACAAAAATTATTATGAAGGCATGAATTAAAGAATACCTTTGCAACATAAAATATAATAGCCCCCGATAAGTCAGCTGTTGCTAAACATTTTTATTGGAAAAAAAATAATAAGAAGAACAATGAATAAGAATGATAATTTTAAATTAGAAAACTGTTATATGGAAAAAAATGTTACATAAATGAATTTGATGCTTGTAAAACTTTTTACATCGACAAATAATATCGTAATCTAATTTTAATAATGTAATATGAACCATAGAAAATTATTTATTTATTTCTTTATTTCAACACATAAACTTTACAAAAAACCATACAAATTAATAAATTTAACATGATTAAGTTTTAAGCACAGGTTTTAAATATATAACAAATACATAGAATAATGAATATTTAACACCTGAGAATAAATAATAAATTACAATTTTAACAAATTAAGTACAATAACATTTTTATATAATAATAGATATTGTTTGTCTATATATTATAATAACAAAACACAATAAATTTAATAACAATACAGATAACTATATAATATAAATTATAATAGGAATTAATAATAAAACACAAAAATTTTAGGTTTCATTTTTCCTTTATAGTATCCAAGTCACTGAATGTAATAACAATTTACCTTTTTCCTATCCATCACTTGACTTCGTTTACGCTTTTCAGACTATCTACTCCATCTTCAGTGTCCTCGCTCCACTGAGGCGGTCGATACATTATTAAAACACACCTATAATTAGATGCAGTAGAAGGAATAAAGTCCAAAGTTGAATCAACATTGCCTACTCTTGAAATTTGGGGAATTGTACAATGATAACAATAGTTTTTTTGCTGTAAAACGACGAGCAAAGAAACTCCTAGCGCTAGTGCTACTTGTAGGAACACGAAAGTTCACCATACTTAGCAGCTCAGGACAGTAAAAGAGCCATTTTAACAAGCCTGTGCAAAAAGAGAGCATCTAGGGCAAGCCTCCTCGTTACAAATGGCAACCCTCCTCATTTGGAACTTTTATATAACTATACTAACATCTCTCACCAACGAGTGGAATGAATGTCCTCTGAACCCGCTCAAGAATAGCACGAGGACCAATCTTTATTGGATGGCCACACTACCGAACAATATTCAAGCAGCGTGCGAATAAGTGTCAAGTACAAAGTCCTCAGGATTGATACAAAGCACTTAAGTTTGTAGAAACTCTAGAAATAAAACCAAGCAATTGATTAGCTTTCCGCAAATAATACGCAGGTGTCCCGGGGATTTGATGAAGATCCCTCATCAAGGATAACACCGAGATCCTTCACTTTCAAACAAACCCCAGAGATTTTAGTAAAAAACTGGGACTCAGAACTTTGATGAAAAGTAATAAAAACAAACTATTCTATAATAATGTAAAATAAAAATCTATAATTACCATATTAATATGATGTAGGTTGTTAGCTGTAGGTAGTTTGACTAACGTAGGACATTTGTTATCACCTTGCTATTTAGACAGTTCAAAATGGGTTTAGGCCACGCCCCCTATTAATATTATAAACATTAGTTAGTTGTGGGCAATTTAGAACGACGTATGATATTTGTTAACATCTTACTATTTAGAGAGTTTAAAGCGAGTTTAGGCCACGCCTCCTATTAATATTATTTTCATTTGTATTAGTTAGATGTAGGCTATTTAGAATGAAGTTGTCAGCTTCATTCTATTTTCTATTGTTCAGTACGTGTTTTATGTTGATTTATTTAAAATTATTATTATAATGTAGATGAATGTTAATAAATAATGAAATAACACATCATGTGTCTTAACCTTTATTCTGTTCTCTCAATAGCCCCTTCATTTGTTTTGACCAATCATTTGAAGTGAACTAGTAGCCAATATTATAAAGTTTATAAACATAGTAGCTAACATATATTGTTATTACTAGAAGTTAATAGAATCATTTAAATAAAATAATACTAATATAAATCAACATACCACAAATTACAATAAATACATAATAATAAATTATGAACATTCGATGAAACAGGAATATACAACTCAGATATATAAATAATAAATACAGAGCAGTTAAATTGGTATATAAATCAATTTAAAAATAACAAATAAATTTGCAACAGTGAGCTGTGTTCTGAATTTGAAAAGAGTTCGCGTTTTTTACATAAAATCATGGTGCATAAACTCCTCCACCTAGTTTATTAACAACTTACTATTGTGAAAGTTGTATAGTAGGTTTAGGGCACGCCCAACATTAATAGGCCTATTATTACATTTGTACTGCAGTTGTTAGATAGTTAGTTGTAACGGTAGGACGGTTGTTAACACCTCCTTCTTACTGTTTAAATACGGGGTATGACATAGTGCTGGGTTAGTATTACAGATATTCTAAAACAAGGTTTTGAGGGTAATAACTAAAGCACCAAGATTCACAAGAGTTAAGATCTTACATAAAGACTTAAATGTGTAGTTCATCAAACAACAAATCCAACGATTAGCAGCTAACCTCTACAAGGGAGCCCACGCACACCCAACATCAACACTAATATCTTCATTAGGCAATACGACACAACATTTGATAAACACAGACGGCCGCTGTCTTTAATCACATTGACCTTGATCTCCCATTGGGACCATAAAGCCATACCATAGCTTACTACATACTGAAATCTAACCTCTTTGCTTTTTAGCTCTTTTCAGTAACAAGGCATTTGTAAAGTAACTACCATCCTTCACCTTGTATACCTCATCAACCAAACTTAGGCTCCTGCATGATCTGTCGCGAGGTTTATCCTGACTGGACATCCCTTCGCGCGGATACATAACGTTCTGCCTTTTTCCACATTTACAATTTCGATTTGTCCATGAGAAGAGCTTCTTAGCTTGGTACATGGAAAATCTTTCCTGTTTCCTTGTCCTATGCGATAGGGGGTATCAACATGAAGGAAGGTGTTTTTTTTTAAGTGAGTAAGAATTTCACACTTTTGGGAAGACGGATTTCTCCCTTTGTCTTTTCAACATTTTTCACCTATCCTGATAAATATATAAAAATAGTGCGTGGTTAGTAATATTTTGATTATTGTAACTTATGTAACTCTCTCTCTCTCTCTCTCTCTCTCTCTCTCTCTCTCTCTCTCTCTCTCTCTCTCTCTCTCTCTCTCTCTCTCTCTCTCTCTCTCTCTCTCTCTCTCTCTCTCTCTCTCTCTCTCTCTCTCTCTCTCTCTCTCTCTCTCTCGGAGATATATACATATATATATATATATATAACCGACTTTATCATTCAGTTTAGAACCTACTTTGTAAATAATTTCATAAGTTGAGTATTTATTAGTATAGGAATACTGAAACTGCTAACGACACGCTACATCAAGAGTGTTGTACTTTATGAATCTGGACAGTGAGAATCAAAAGTCAGTATTTCAATAAACGAAGAAGGAATACTCATTAAACCATGGAGTATACTCATTCTTTGGAGGAAGTACAAGTCCCAAATTGTCGAGAATTCTAAGAGTTCTAATGCAAAATGCGGCAGTACGATATTCGTATTACTCAGGCAAATAATTATTAAAAACAATTTCGCATGCTGGATCCTACGATTTGGAACACACACTTCCATTTATTGTTAAATATATGATATACGTAGTTGGTGTCTTCTTCGAGAAAAAGATGGTTCAGATCAGATAAATGTGGCATAATTATTTATAGTCAAAACTCCATTCTCCTGCTAAAATCCCAATAAAGGAGCAGAAGTAGGAGGGCCACAAACACAATGTAACTTTTTCCACACAGTTGACGTGGGTGTAATTTGTTATGTTGTGCCATAGTACTGGGTCCATGATTTGGCTTAAAGTACTCTGCTTAAATATACGACGTCCTTTGGCTTGTAGAATTTTATATCTTTCGAGATTTTTACAAATATAGTTCTTCAGTTAAACTTCCTTAGAGTTTTACGGCGTAAACTTAGAGCGTCACTATATTCCTCGTTCCACCATGGCATTGGTGGACATAGTGGTCTCTTCGACGTTTTCTCAACGTTGTTGTCCGCTGTTGTAAACGAATGTACTGCTTTATGAATAGGAACATTATTATTAATATTAGGTTAGGTTAGGTTAGGTTACAGACAAAATAGCTTTCTCCTCCTTGAATATGGTGCAGTTGAAGGAACGGGAAGGATGGAACATTTCACATCCTTAACTGTTGTCACACGTAGTACCACATTGTCCCCATACCCCTAGTTCTCAGAAGGTGAACTTACATAACCCCTACATTTAAAACAACTTGTGGTTTAAAAATGTGGTTAAAAACCACCCCTTTATACCCGACATAAATATGTATTGGTACTCTCGGTGTGTAAAATATCAACACCAACGAGCTAGTTGACACTTTCTTGCCACTATCAGTTTTCATATTCCGAATAACTTCAATTACACGTTGTTATCCTAATTCGGCTTTAATTTCCTTCAATGTAATATGGAGCAAATCTATTCAAGTGAAAAAACCTTTTGAGTAGTTCTGTGGGGTTCTACCGATATCTTGACTTGATCAAAAAGAGTGTAGATACAAGCTTTGCTTTTTGCTACCTGTTTCTACTAAAAGTGTTTTATTCTCTAGTTTCCCGACTTATGCTACAGAACCTGCTGTGCCAGTAATGGCTTTGTTTATTGGGAAGGGGAAAACCTTTAAAAGGTTTTTCCCTTTCTCCGTATTGTTGAAAATTAAATATTTAAGAGCTGGCATCTCAAAGGCTTTAAAAGCCACTTCCTTAGACTTTATTATTCCATAACGAAGTCAGACGAAGTTGAACGAAACATCCTTTGCACTGTTATTTAAATATAATTTTGCGTGTACATTTTATGTATCCATACTTTTTATAGTCCTCGTGAATGAAGAATTACACATTCGATAGAACCCGTAACAGTTATGGGTTCCAACCCCTATTAATCCAACATTCACTTGCTTGCCAATCTTAATCTGTGCTGCTGGCCTGTAACTCCCCTGCTAGCCTGTAACGCATTAAACCTTTGAACAAAATTTGTAAAAAATTCACTTCTGAAAAAAATATTCATGTTTTTAATGTCAAATATAATAAAAACGAAACTGACCAAAATTTGGTAGAATCACGTTACAAATTTAAATAGGACAAAAATCGTGTTTATTCATTCCTAACCTATTCTTTCCTAACGAGATATTTGTAATGCATCAGTTTTCTATTGACTTTTATTTATTAAAATTTCTCGTAAGTAAATTCTCTACAAGTTTTTTAAAAGGTTTTATGCGTATATTAGTCATTTAACAAAGTTGTTTTACGCTTAACCTAAAAAATGTATTTTCCTTCAACTTGCTATGCTACACCAACTTTTTTAAACATTCCTGGAAATACAATTCTGAGACCTATTTAATTTAATTTTCCAGATCGAAAAACCACTAAATTTATTCCTTAATTTGGGCCCCAAGAATTACTTATTTCATTTCACTCTTGGAACAGAAGTCAGGATGGTATATTTAATTAGCCGTAACTTGTAAACGAAACGTTTTCGAACACATGTTTAACGAAGGTTTTTCTTATTCTAAACCTAGAATCAGTTCTCAGGAAAATTTTGACAGTCCTGCGTATTTATGTAAGAAAATATTAAGTATGAAAAATAGTAATGAACAAACAAATACTGTGGACGAAATCGAGCATTAACTAAGTACATGATGGATTAACGTAAGGTACGTTATAGGTATACGTTATTTTGTTAACAAAGTCATATTTCAACAACGTATTCGATTTTTTATATTTAAATACTATTATTCTGAATGGAAAGATTATGAAATCAAGGAATAAGCATAGGTTTAATACTATTAAAGTAATTCTTGTATGTTTGTTATTTTTTTAAACGATTAAACCGTAAACCAATTATGTTGAAACGTAATAAATCCACGGATAATACCAAAGCTGTTTAGTTAGGTCCTAATGTTGGATAAACTCATGTAGGGGGTTAAATAACCATATCTTAAGACGTATAAATATTAGCTCTTCTGATAGCCAATAATTTTTTTAAACTATAATTTCATATGCTATTTTTACTGAAAGCATACACAATTTTATACTTTGCAAAGTTTAAAACGAATCAGAAACATTTTAATGAAGAATCAACATCAAAAGAAAGAAGAATGTTGAGGTTTCATTAGTATATGGGCATTAATGTGGCTCTAACTATTATATGAGTAATTCGTGTATAATTGTAAACTGTAACATGAAAACAGATCTTAAATAATCATATTTTTTTTACGAACTACTATTAATAAAATAAATCTAAGAGGCACTTTTACAGTTCGAATAAAACAGTTTTTTTTACGAAACAGTTTAATTGAATTAATCTCTTTTTATTCCATCTACTGTGCTATCGTGCGGCGATTTTGAATTGCCTAAAAAACTCCCACCAATTTGAAAGAAACCCCTGTACTTCTTTTTTACGAAAACAGATGGTAAAAGTCGAAAATAAATTATTTTATCATTACACAACATTGTTGGAATAGCACACTATGATTCGCCGAACTCCATGTGACTGTCTTAACTATAGAGAAGTTGTTTAAATACTTGTTTTGTGAATGTTTACACGTTTTTGTAATCTATTTTAACGCTTCTACAATTACCGATTTAAGTTTTGTACGAGTTTATGGCTCAAACGGAGCAAATTAGGCCCTTATTAAAAATATAAGTATTTTTTCAAAGACGTATTCCACGGTGCATTTTCACTTTTTGATTGACAACTAGCGAAGTGACATTTTTGGTGACGATTAGTTTTAATTATATTTTATTTGGTTTTGAGGGTGGGGGCGATTAAAACATTTAAGCAATGTTTTGGGCAATATTGCATATTTAGAATATTACAAAAATAAGGTTAGAAATAAATCACTAATTACCTTTTACATACAGTACGAGATATCATAAATATTGATTATCTTCAATCTAGGGTTTAAAATTAAAGTCAACTTACTTTTATGACGCATCGAATGTTGATAGCCTATATTTAAACTATAAATTCTTTCCCTTAGGTACAGTAATTCAATAAATGTAAACTAGTTTCCCTCTTAACACAGAAATAACATACGTTTTCCACCCCCTTCTCCAACAACTTCATTTCCATAATCCTAAAGATACCATACAAACGCCATTTTATCTTTCCATATGACTTAGTTTAAATAATTTACGACTGTTGTATGTCAAGTATTTCTTTTACTTTACTTGTCTTACTTTTCAACAAAAGGTTTGTTTGTATTTTTTTTTTATTTTTTATTTTTTAATAACAAATTTATATGCAGGGTTATTATAGAAGAATAGTGGGGTTTTGAACATGATTTAAATGAAAACAGAATTATTTACAACTGATGTTGTTTATTTATCTACATCGCCGTCTGAAACAGTTTTTTTACATAACCAATAAATATCTACAAGTGCGCCATTAGTCGCTCGGCAAATGTCCAATTGATATTCTAGTTCTGCCCAAACGTTAGTTAACATGTATTTGTTAACGGTTGTCATTAACCCTGTTCCTTAAGTGATTTAGGTCACGAATTTTTCTTGATAAACAATGTTTTTGATGTACACACCTACAAGAAGAAATCGCAAGATCTCAGATCTGGACTCCTTGGAGGCCAGCGTATAGGTCCTTGCCGGCCTATCCAAACTTTTAATTCAAATTGTCGGTGAAGAGGTGAGCCATCTTGTTGGAAATGAAGTTTGAAAACTTTATGGAGTGTTGGTTTATATATATATATATATATATATATATATATATATATATACAGTGTGAGTCAAAAATATGGATACACCCTGTTAAATTTTAAATGGATAAAGATAGAAAAAATGAAACTTATAACACTTTTCTAGGAAATAAAAGTGAACTTTTTAGTCACTATTACAACTTTGCCCATTTCCCCAAAATGGGATTTTTGGGGGGCAGCTCAAAATTTTTAAATATAAATACCCATTAAGTGACACCTCATTTTAAAGTCCTTGATTAAAGAAGAAGAACAGTGGAAACCAGAGCTTTCTATCTCAACCCAGTAGAAAATGGCAGCTCATTGAAATTAGGTAAAACTTCATTGAGGCAAAATATGAACATCCACATTCAGGTGGTAAATAACCCCAATAGACAACCAATGAGCTGCCATTTTGTACTGGGTTGAGATAGAAAGCTCTGGTTTCCACTGTCCTTCATCTTTAATTAAGGACTTTAAAATGAGGTGTCACTTAATGGGTCTTTACATTTAAAAATTTTGAGCTGCCCCCCAAAAATCCACTTTTGGGGAAATGAGCAAAGTTGTAATAGTGACTAAAACGTTCACTTTTATTTCCTAGAAAGGTGTCCTGACTTTTATTTTTCTATCTTTATCCATTTAAAATTTAACTGGGCGTATCCATATTTTTGACTCACAGGTGCCTCAATAAAGTTTTATCTAATTTCAATGAGCTGCCATTTTGTACTGGGTTGAGATAGAAAGCTCTAGTTTCCACTGTTCTTCTTCTTTGATCAAGGACTTTAAAATGAGGTGTCACTTAATGGGTCTTTATATTTAAAAATATTTAGCTGCCCCCCAAAAATCCCATTTTGGGGAAATGAGCAAAGTTGTAATAGTGACTAAAACGTTCACTTTTATTTTCTAGAAAGGTGTCCTGACTTTCATTTTTCTATCTTTATCCATTTAAAATTTAACAGGGTGTATCCATACTTTTGATTCACAGGTGCCTCAATGAAGTTTTGCCTAATTTCAATGAGCTGCCATTTTGTACTGGGTTGAGATAGAAAGCTCTAGTTTCCACTGTTCTTCTTCTTTGATCAAGGACTTTAAAATGAGGTGTCACTTAATGGGTATTTATATTTAAAAATTTTGAGCTGCCCCCCAAAAATCCCATTTTGGGGAAATGGGCAAAGTTGCAGTAGTGGCTAAAATGTTCACTTATATTTCCTAGAAAGGTGTTCTGAGTTTCATTTTTCTATCTTTATCCATTTAAAAATTAACAGGGTGTATCCATACTTTTGACTCACACTGTATATATAAGACTATATTGTAAGCGTATCTGTTTTATAAACGTAAATGACACATAGAGAGTTATTTTTAAAATGTGCAAAAATAAACGAACAGTTGCTGTAAGAGTATAAACAATGTTAAGGAAATAGCTGTTTGCAAATATAAAGTGGCTTGTCTCAAATTGTGTATGTGCATATTACGTTAGTTTTAATTTATTCCGTGTGCAAGTTGTGTAAATTGCATAAAATCTGTTACCAAAACAAGAAAAGGCGCTTTGGATTTTCCACGCACGGGATTGTTGTGATTCGTTTGCACTAAATATGGAAAAATCCACTTCACAGAAACTGTATTACTTGTAAGCAATATGTGATAATTCTAAACGAATGGAACTTTTTTTCCGAGAAAACCATCAGTGACCATTTTACCTGGGCATGCCAACGGAATGGTTTATGCCTCAGGTGGTGCAAGATATACTAAATGTACCCTTTTAGCAAATAGTGCTGCATTACATTTCCATCTCGATGTTTCAGCGTACCTAAATGATGTCTATTCGGGGAGGTTGGATCAACCGGGTCGCTGAAAACGATTCAACAATACTTAAATTATTTGCCTCCACTTTTCCCGGATTTGACACCTTGGGATTACTTCATTTAGGGATACGTCAAAGACTTGGTTTATGTTGGCCCCCCACCTCAAAACTTACATGACCTAAAGGCTACATCACTGAAACAGTGGAGTCAATATCCAGAGCTGTTCTGGTACGCAACCTTGATAGAGCTCGAATACCGCATGGGCATTTTTGTGTCACAAATGGGTCACACCATTGAGCACTTTAACTTTAAAAGGCTGCATGGATCTTTTAAGTTAAAAAATATGTTTCTATAACCACGCAGTTATGAAAAGTTTAACTTTTGCACCATTCTGTTTTAATAACTTTGTATTTCAGACTTTAGCCTATAGCCTATTTTGGAGTGTAAAATGTAAACTGATTGCATTGATAATTATGTTGTAAATGTTGTTTAACTTTGTTGATATAATAGTGAGTAGAATGGAATCAGGTTCATTAATGATTACAAGAGGCATTGTAAAAAGATCAAGCAGGTAGGTTTTGGGGTAACGCCCGCATTTCGAGTTATATAAAATGTTTAAGGATATGGCCAAAATATCTAACATTACACATTTGATTGAAATCGGTTCACTAGTTTGGGCGCCTCCTGTACGGACGGTCCACAGACGACAGACAATACTCTAAAATCTACTATTTTACTCAATGGACTTTAAAACGGATATTGTTTGAATTCCATTAACTTTATGAATATTTTTAACCCAATACAAAACTTTCTCTTAACTGCTTATATATTCTCTGGACCGGCCATATATTGTTTAACATAGCTAATGCGCCCGGTATTAGAAAATCAAGAAATCTGGCCTAATGTAATTCCTGAGAGCGCATACAAAATACTGTGTATTGAGTTATTGGTAGACTAAAAGAAAAATTGTATTTGTCATTAGTGATTAGTCCAATAGGTACATAATGGTCCTGTAATTCAAACCACGATTTCATTTTTATTTCCTTGATAGTTGTTGGGGAAAATGTGTCATTTCGTTCGGTTTCAATTTCTAATTAATTTTCTTAAACAATTTGAGATATAATCGTTCTTTTTTGTTATGACGTTGACATTTTATAAGAACACCAACTTACCTTTACATAAATAACTTAACCTAATTTATTATGTAACCCACAGCTGTAAACATTCACCAGCTGACATATAACTTGTAATACTAGTAGATATCTTCATAAAGGACAAAATATTTAGTATTTAACTTATTGGTTTGCAAAATATAATACAAATGAAAATAAAAAAGAAAACACGTTATATTTCGGTTTATTGCCACAGTTTTTAACAGAAAAGGAAAAAATATTAAAAAATATATAACAATATAATACTAGTAATAACATTTTTTTAAAGTAAATAAGTTTATTTTATGAAACTGAATTTAATGTACTATAGAAACATAATTTATCAGATTATAATATTACTAGTTTTATGAAACAGACTCCTGATCATATACATTTTGTGTGGCCTCATTTTCAATATCAGTGTTTAATACAGTTTATGCGGATGTAATTTCTTACCCTCCAGCCCACATATAACATCTGACATTTGATAAGACTGATAAAGTTCATTGGCCGTCATGTGTGAGTCAGTTATCTTTATTATTGTGTTATCAGGTATTCTACACATGTTAGGTTTATACAATATAAGTAGTTTATTGTTGATTATTATCACTCTACTCCAAAACATAATATACTATATATTTAATAATAAATAGTTACCTACTGATCCGGTGACGTTGTTATCGTTATTGATTTTCTACGACTTAGATAATTTTTCAAGGTTTCAGATAAATAGATTAAACTTTCATGAAATACATATTGCACCGAAATACTAACAAAAATTTGTCAAACTGAAGGCGGATATGTAATAAAATCTAGTTTTGTTTTAAAGAACTGATCCATATGTTCCGACTTATTACTTACTCTAAATTTGTGAGTTAACTTTAAAGCCAAGAGTTGTTACAAAAACTGAGGGTGATGATTTAATCACTGAATCGATTTTTTAAAGAAATAAAGTAATTAGTGAGCAAAATTCTATTTTCTTTGTTTTTGTTGTTCTGTTCGTTTTGAGTTTAAATAATAAATCAAGTTATGCCTATGTGTATAAAGTCAAGTTGGTCAGACCTTCAATTATATTCACTGCACAAAGGCAGATTGCCAGATAGATAAAGACAGCCATGAAAGAAAGGTTCCCGACAGTTTTACTTGACTGTATCATATCATTCACAATTGTTCCGTATGTTTTAAAATATCTTTCATTAATTACAATGGATTTACTTTCTCACAAATATTATGGGATGAGACAAAACATCGATTTTGATATTTTTCAAAAATTACCGTTTTGAGGCCACCAGAGCTTAAAAAGGTGTTTTTTTTTAAACGTTTGACTGTCATCTACGGCAGTGCCTTCAGTCACAGACAAATAGAACGATTTTGATCTAATTTGGTATGTGGACGATGTGTTGGACATATAATGATGAGTTTTTTTCCCAAATTTTTAATATTATAAAATGTGAAGATAACTGTTATAACACCAAAACTTAAAAATCAGTTTTCTCAAAAACAAT
This sequence comes from Aphrophora alni, assembly GCA_963513935.1. NCBI lineage: Eukaryota > Metazoa > Arthropoda > Insecta > Hemiptera > Aphrophoridae > Aphrophora > Aphrophora alni. Next base: position 47,543,511 of record OY740773.1, on the reverse strand, counting down.
TCTAACTACGTATTTTGATCATAGGCGTTTAAGGACCCAAACAGAACACATTTGTTACTATATCTCCAAAAATACTGGTTCGGTAAAAAAAATTTAAAAATTTAAAAAAACAGGACTAAAGATTATAGTTTTCAAAACTGGATCTACTCATTTCTATTAATTTAACAATAATCAGTTAAGTTTGTAGGAATACACATAAAAAACTAATACAGAAGCTTAACCATAAAATTTCTGAAACATAATTAACTTCAAACACAAGAAATACCAAAATATGCCTACTTCTATCGTTAAAATTATCACATCTAAATCATTATTAATGAGACTCCTCATAAATACTAGTCGAAACAGTTAACAAGATTGGCTTTTTTTAATATTTAAAAATAATAATAGAAGAGGGGAAATAGAGGGAATCCTCATAGAGGAACAAAAAGATCAATCTTCAGTTCTTAAAGACCAGTTCTAAAAAAGATAAAAGATCAATTGCGAAGACAAGGTATTATAATAAGAGGAGTCGGAAGAGAGCAAGAGTTGATCAAGTGGGTCCTAATAGAAAAGATGAAAGAAAGGGATCTAACCCAAGACTAGATCCTGAAAGGTAGAGATCCAACTATAAACGCGTAATGCATGCGGAGAAGTCAGTGTCTAGAACAACAAAGCTCACATGTGTAAAATTGTACAAGACCAGTTATGACCAATGCTGGATAGACCTGGACAGTAAAAAAAAAAAGAAGATTAGACACTTGGGAAAATATTTGGGCCTACCTCCAATAACGGTACCTAGAAGAGATGGAATCAAAAACAGCATTTTACAGAATTGTTGAATATTTTAGCAATACTTAATATTATAGTTAATTTGTATTAAAGAATTTTTGAACTAAAAACGTAGAGTATTAAATGATGTTGGAAAATTTAGTTCCAGACATTATCATTTAGTTTATTAATTAAATTAATTGTGTGCTATTCTTGCCATTTTAAATACTTTATTTTTGTTTTTACATTTAATAATATTAATAATTAAGAATACTTCATTTAATTTGGTAAAGCTATTTTACATAACTTTGATCATTATTTCTATAAAAATAATAAAAACAAATAAATGCATATCCATCATAGCGTAATTCTTACTTATTTGCTTACACTGTATTTAGCAAAGACTGTCTACTAGGTTGATTTTTGCCCTTAGAACGCTACATATTCATAAATCATATAAGATAAATGCGTTTTAACGTGTCGTGTAATTAATTAAATTTAAAATTATATTTGTATAGTTATTGTTACAAATTATAATAATATAATTATTTACATACCTTTTTCCTATTTATATCTAAACTAACATACTCACACAAGCGCGACCACACATACACACACACACACACACACGCACGCACGCACGCACGCACGCACGCACGCACGCACGCACGCACGCACGCACGCACATTGGACTAATTGTATGACATTTGTAAGTACAAAGACATTTAACTGTTTAATAATTTGATGATTAAATTTTTTATATTGCCAAGTCCGTTGAACATATTTTGTGAGACGCAACCAGTCCCTCGGATTTAGATATTGACAGAATTCCTTCCCAGATAAAGTATTTTTTTCTGAACGGTTGTTTCCGAATATTTGATAATGCGCTATAAAATTGAAGACATCCTCACTTTCTCTCAGATTACATAATGTACCACAATTTTGAAATTGACCCTTTCAACCCACGGATTACAATGCACTTTAAAATTGTTTTAATTTTGCAAATTATGGAGATATAAGAGTTACTAGCCAATCCTAAATCTACACTTTTTAAATGTCGTGATAACGACAGTTCCTAGTAACCCGCAGGTTATTTTGTTTATGAACACAAACAATAGCTTCTACTAAAACAAACAATTAATTGATTTCCACTTATCTACATTAGATACTTATTTATCAGAAGGTGTCCCGTATTTATCTGCTAGGATTAGCCATTTTTCGTAACAAAATATCTTCCTGTTTATTACTTCTTTTACACAATGGTTGAAAAGCCATTCTTCCGACATATTTAAGTCCTTTAATACATGATTTATGAAAGTATAAACATACAGGTTTTCTAAGTCTAATCTATTGCAAGACACAATCCGCTTAACGAAAATTGTAAAAGCTGTTCTACCTGCTTATATTGTTTATACCTCCAAACTTGCGCTGCTAACAAATATATTAATGATTCATGGACAGCATTAAAACATGTCCACTTTCCCCGACATAGGTATATGTTTATTTCCTGTAAAATTATGTACATAACATATTAAAAACTTTATAAACATATACAGAGTATTCAAAAATAATTGGGAAAGTTGAATATCTCGAAGGGGTGTTGTTTTTAGGAAAATAAATGTTTGAAATAATAAGTCATAGGGCATAATAAGGGCTATTTTAATCACCCTTTATCTTAAACTTGACATCAAATTAGGGGTCATTTAAAGGTCAATTTGTTTTTGAAATAAAAAACCCAATCATGAGATATGAAAACGAGAAATTTTACGTTCAAGGCTAAGGTATTTATGGTGATAAAGTAACCCTTTTCTTGCCCTACAATTTTTTACCCAATAATTTTGTTCTAAAACCACATCCTTTTGTGATATTCTACCGTCCTGGTACTTTTTGAACACTCTGTATAATTTATTATTTATAATACTTTCGGGATTCTAAATAACCTCATTCGAAGATTGTTTTTATAATTATCTTCATAAATTGCTTTTGTAACAAAATCATCGAAATCACTGTAGAAAAATATGAACCAACCCCAAACTGCAACTTTGATTTAATAACCACGTAAATAGTTTGAGTATTTTCGGAATATATAAATTTCTTATCATGAAAAACATGTCATATTTTAGTACATTTATAAAGTTTACAGAATTCTTACCAAATCAAGTATAAAATATTATAATAAAATTATTACATTTTTTTTTATATATATATATTTTAAATTAGAAATATGTAATGATTATATTACTGAATTTTAAACTTATTTTATTTTATTGTTTATTATATATAAACTTGAAGACATGAAACAAACAAAAAAAAGAGTTTTTTTTTATTAAGCATCGTACTGAGGTTTTTACAGTTCCATTAGTATGGTTTTTACATACAGTTGACTGAAAATAAATTGCACCCCTCTCCCAACTTTGTTATTAATATTATAACTAAAGAAGTTATTTACAGAGAAGGGCTGTTGTTGTTTTTTATCCCAAGTTTCTCCAATTTTACTTGAGGGGATGGAAGAGCAAAGTAAAAGTCAACAATTTCAAATTGCCATACGATACGTCATTGTAAAGGATTAAATGAAACGAAAAAAAAATAAGACAAAAAAATTTTGTTAGACCAGCTAACTAAACATCAGCTGTTAATGTGATTTTTTATGATAACTAAAAAGGAAATTACAACTTACCACCTTTTAATTATTGTTATTGACAAATCTTCTCAGGTAAGAGGAGCTATTGCATTAAATCCGAATTTGAGGTTTATGGCACCAGAGGGAGTGGGGATATCTCGACATTTTTAAATAGGTCGATAGTTTTTTCTTGTTGTTTAAAGGCGAAAATCCTTTTGGTCCTTTTAAAAAAAGTAAAAAAGAACTTAAAATAAAGACCTCTAGCCCTCAAATACTCTAATATCGTGAGGTTTGTTAAAGAACAAGAGATGGTTAAGAGAAACCCGATATTAAAGATGATAGAGATGGATATAACCCAGGACTACACGAAAAAGGGTGTTAATTCTTGTAAATATTTCTGGAGTTATTTTTCAGTATTATTTTTCAATTATATTTCCTACATCTAAAACTATTGGTGTTTAGGAATACTCGGATTTTTTAAAGTAGAGAGTGTTTTAAATATCCCCATACAAAAATATCTAATCGATTAAGATTAGGAGACCGAACTGACTATTAGATATCACCTTTTGAGTTATCCAATAGTTAGGAAACTGTTAATTTAAATAACCTTTAATATTAAGAGGGTAATAAGGAGGAGCTCCGTCCTTTTGAAATACTACCTCATTTCTGTTGAACAAATCAAGGTTCCATAAGGGTTGCCTGTTGTCACGTCGGTAATATTTCAAAGGGACGTATTATTTCATTTGATTAAGAAATAATAATTTATTTGATTAGAAGTTAAAATAAATACATTTGTGCATTCTTCACCTTACTGGAGAGATGATATGATTTAATGTACTTACTTTTTGGTTGCATGGCTGAATAAAAAGCCGAAACGGCCGTAGTGCAACCAAAAATAAGTGGATGAGTACATTAAATATTATTATAAAATAAATACTATAATTTAAATTTATAAAACTAAACTATTGATAAAAATGATGTAATTAGTTGGTTTGATCGTGTAATTTGGTCTGAAGTAAAAAAATAGTAATTATTAACAATAACAGCAATAACAAAAGAAACATGGAAATTAATGTACTGCAGGAATGATTTTACAATTTGTAACTATCATAATACGTGTATTTAGCCGTCATTTTTGTTGATTTAAAATATATATATAAATTGACTCGTTTTACCAGACCTTTAAAATGAAGTAGCCTACCTCACACGAGATTAAATTTTATATAAAAATCTTAAGTCACCACCATTCCCTTAGTGGCCAAAACCCCAAAAATAGGTTTTTGAGGAAGCCTCTCTAATATAAAAAGATTCTCAAATAACAATGAAGTTAAGGTAGTTGAGTTACAATTCTTTGCTGTTCCAAAAAGGATCTCATCGCGACCTTCAAAATGAAGATTCACTTGACTGTGTCCATTTTAATGTTTTAACTCACCCCCTGCTCTCCCACTCCTGAAATCCAAACTTGAAAAACGTGGGCTCATATAAGCAGCCCCTATATACAAAGAAGATTGCTCCAAGCCGTGTTTAACTATTTTAATTAATGGGCTGAGTGAAGTTTCTTTTCAGGGGCTCACTTACAGTCAGTACGAGTATAGCATTCCCGAAGTACCCGAGCTAAAGTTTATATCTATATTCATCTAGTCTCCTCTATTTCATCTTTCTTATCAGGTTTTTCGTGTCTAACTCTAGTTCTCATCCAAGCCCGACACTATTGAAGTAGTCGAGGGCTAGAGATTTCATTTTATACTAAAAAAAAAATTTTTTAAGGCGATTGTGACTATGAGGTTTTTTAATCACACTCACACACACACCAGCGCGCGCGCACACACACACACACACACACACACATATGATTTTTGTGGTTTTCCAGTATTACACCTGTATTGTAAAAACCGAGGGCGTTGTTTTAAGTTTATATTAAATATCCTTTTTAAACGTCTAAATTGATGCCACATGTTACAATAATCTCCCCACGTGGTTTTATCTCTTACATAATTCAAAACGATAGAGAATGGAGATCAAGGGATTATTCTAAATCGTTTCGGTGAATCCGTGATGGAATATCAAACAAAGGTTGATAATGTACAAATCATTGAAACGAGGAGATTTGTACCTGGTATTGTAATTGTGCATCCGATATTGTACAATAGATGTTAATACATTGGAACAGATCATAGGATGCTAGGTATATAGGGAAGCATTAAACTTGATATTCCCTGTAATGTATTGTATTCTGACACGCACATAAAAGTAAAATAAATGCCATCGTCGCTTTTTAACAAAATAGGAATTTATTGTAACAGATTCCATCGTATTGGGTCAATCAATTAAGATCAAATAACTTTTGTATAAAATTCGTTTAATAATAGAAGCTGCTTTAACCCAGTCACATACTAAATAATAACAAAAAATAACAAAGATAAATAATAAAAAATAGACAATTACTTAGTTTTTCACATAGTAGTGTATTTCTCATAGGATAAATTGGTACTTTTTGTGATTTTTTTTAGGGATATTATTATTTTTTAATTCAGCCTTAGTTTCTTCGCTTGTGCCATAAATTCGTCCTAAGGATAGATTAAATTTGTTGGAGGTTTTAAAATGCAATAAAAGTTTATGTTAATTTTTTTTTTACTATGGAACACTGATTTAATTCCTTAATTTCACAATTGCTCAAAATTTTTATGAAATCAATAAAAGTTATTTTGATCATTTAAATCTTATATAACGGCTCTATAACTTATTATTTTTACCAATAATTCAAAAACCTGCATTTTGGGGATAGCTATAAAATGGAGTTAAACATAGCACAATATTAAATTTTTTAACCTTTTGAGGATTCTAGCTCTAAAAGTGGTTAACAAAAATTTTATTAAAAATAAAAAAGTCTTAAAATTGTATGTAAAGTTCGAAAACACCATGAAATAAAAATATATAAGATTCCAAAAGAAATTATAAAATCGGCCCCAATATTGGTAAATGGGGGACGAATTTCGAAATTACAATTTCATATTTTTAATGATCACTAAAATGTAAAAGAAGTCCTCATTTAAAGTTTGCTGTAAATCTTGTAGTTTCGGAGATTTACATTATTATCCCGATTAAAATGGACCCCCGGTATAATATCAAGCCTCCATGATTGTGTTATTAATATATAGTTATTTACGTTTTCGTTATTAGTCCAACAATGTTTTCATAACCCCACAGGATTACCGGTTTTGACATGTCATTATCAGATCGTTGGATTCATTGAATCCTTTGTGGATGTCGACATCAATTCCATAGGATCTGTATATTGACCGATGCAAGAAAATGTTTAAATTCAAGAAAAAAAAAAAAAAGGAAAAAAAAACAGAAAAAAACACCATTAAAAATACACTTACAACATGTATTTAGACAAAGACAAATACACGAACTTGACAATATTATTAAAAAAAATACTTTGATAAATCTTGGATTTTATACTCTGTAACAGTATGGGTGAGGAATGAACTTTGATTGATATACACAGCATGGAGCAGCTTCCCCGGGAGAACATAAATGAAGCGCCGTCGACTATTGCAACGTCTTGGAGATGACCTTTGAGGACTCTAACGTGCTCATGAGGCGCAGGAAGAAATCGATAGCGGATTGATATGGTCTTGGTACAGTTTGTATGGAATATAAAGCATAAAATTTAGACGAATACGTCATTAAAGAGGACAAGTATTATTTAGGGACATGGAACCAGCCCCGAGAAGTTTTACTTCAATGAGAATCTAACCCCGTACTTCAAGGATTTCTCCGTGATGTCAAATTGGCAACACGTGGAAGCTACAAATATGTGTGGGTGAAGCATGGCCGTCAAAAAGTGTGAAATGCATACACAAGTAATTAAGTTAAGTATTGCTAAGTTCTTCTAAAAATAGAAAAAAGTATTCTTCCTTAGTAACGTATTTTGTAGAAACAGATTAATTATCTGCTTGAGTCTCTAGAATAGTATCTGTAAAATCGAAGTTAATATAATTTCTCTGTATCTCTCACTCTTATCTTTGTGGCAGACTTTCTGAAACCTAACATCCAGCGTTGAATTAATCTCTTTCATCAGCAGTAGTTAGTGACACAATATGTTCATACACAAATTAAGACTAAATACAAAGTTTTTCAATATTAAAAATTTGTTAAATCTCGAAAATTTTTCGAAGTGAGTTTGAATGAAAAAAGATAGATCTTTTTAATGGAATATTTGTGTGAAAAAACAAAACAAATAAAAATGACGACTTCGTTTTTTAATGCCTAGTTTGGTGCTTTGAATTCGAATTGACCCGTACTACAAAACCAGGTAAAACAAATATCAAAATTCAACACTAGCTATGATCAGATTTGAGAATCTAAGAAGATAATAATTATTTCAACTGATTTTATTAATTTCTTGTGACAAATTTTTTTACTATACCATAACTCTTGAGCACTGTGTTTAACTCTGTTCAAATCTGTTTAGATCTGTTTAATCCTGCATTTTTATACCTTGTCTCATATAAATTATTTTTAGATTTCTTTTGCCACTGATATTTCTGTCATTCGATGTTATTAATAATTTGCAATAAACAATAATATTTAAAGATTTCTTTTCAAAATTGAATTTTTAAATGTCCACTTATATTTTACAAAATTATAAAAAATTATAATAAAAAATGTATAGTGTAATTTTTTTTATTGAATAATCTAATTTTGAGAATTAGACGTTTGGAGTCTGTCTAATCCTCGATAATTTTACTTTTCTAGCTCCAAGAATATGCAAATAATTTAATTAAAAGAGGTTAACTCTACCATCAACCATCAAAAATTGATGTGACCAAACGATTTATTTTGTATTCAAATAAAAGAGATTTTTAAAGAGCAAACTTAAAAGTGTAATGAAATTAATTAATTAATATTTATTTATGTTAGAATACAGTAACTAAATTTATATATATATTTGTATGTCATTATATACAAGGTGAACCTAGCTAAATTTTTGGCTCAAAGTCCCAAAGGACTATCTTCAAAATTTAATAATAAAACGAATTAATTCAATTTTGTTGTATATATATATATATATATATATATATATATATATATATATATATATATATATATATATACATATATACATATATATGAAAATGGTACCTTAAATAAAGAAATCATTATAATATTGTTATTTTATTATTTTAAATAAGGAAAACAGATTTTCAATTATAAAATATTTTTCTAAAGAAAAAAAAACTATAGTATATTTTATTAATAGGACCAAAAGTGACGCTTTTCGATACAAGCTCAAGTTAAACGACCGAGGCGAAGCCGAGGCCGGAAAATGAGCGAGGAACGAAAAGCTTCTTTGGGTCCAAGTGTTGAACTAATTTTTCGTTATATTGCAAACAATATATTACAAGCTCAAGTTTAACGTCCGAGGCGGAACGAGGCCGGAAAATGAGCGAGGATCGAAAAGCTTCTTTTGATGAACTATATTATGATGAACTGCAAACAATATAAGAAAACAATTTCACAAAAACTAAAATGTTTTAACCTATTTACCTTCAAAAGTTTGGATAAGTTGCACAAGTTTGCAGCTATTACAACAGTTTAGTTTTTGTTAGTGGTACTTATTTATAAAATCGATGGTAACAGCTGTTTTAACGGTTATTTACATTCGAGAGTATCGGTTGTTTATAGATGCTTTAAAATCGTTATTTAATTCGTATAAGCGAAGTAACAGTTGACGACTTCGACCTCAGCTGATTGTTTTTAGGTCCTAGGACTAAAAAGAACAACTTTAACATCTCAAATGCATGTATTTAAAACAGCTGTTTTTGAAGCAGAATGACGAAAAATACTTTTACTGTCACTTAAGATGTGAATATTTAAACTAAAAACTGAGAGTTTCCTTTTTTAATAGTCATCATTAGTCATCACATTTGGTTAATGGAGGTTTTTGTTATGGATGGCTTCAATAGATTTTGTTTTCTTAACAGCAAGCAAGTTAATACGTTTGAAGTCATAAAATTTCTCGGTTTTTAATTTGTGAAGTTTTAACACATTTTCAGTTTTCTTCAAAACGTTTTTCAGTTTGTGACTTTTCTTCAACAGTTTTTTATTCTTTACTTCAACTTTCACAGTTTCTAATTATATATTAACCCCATCACAAACGTTGCACATATCAGTAAGTAAGGACCCAAAAGAGAGGTTACTATCACCTTATAAAAGAACCACTCTGTATATCTTTAATAATACAGATATAGGAAAGTCACATACACGTATCTAAAAACCATGGAGATCACTTTTGGAAATATTTTCTATCTATTATATTACAACAGTTGATTTAAATAAGAAATACATGACTTTAATTTAGCCTACACAGGTAATATAAAGCAAAGTTTTTAAATATATTTGTGGAAATTGCTTGACATAAGATCTTACTGAAAATATAACACTGTCTATGGTCTAACTGAAAACACCACAATTTCTAATATATGGTTTTTAACTTGCAATTAGTATTTAAATGATAACGTTTAACGAATAAGTTTTTATTTTGTAAACATTACTATTTATATTCGTAACAGCTGGTTAGGACATTAGACCAGTATTGCCAATATAACAGAAAACATAAGTGTAACACATATATAGGCAACATGGCAAGAAAAGAAAATTATTGTACTGAGTTTTTTCTATAACATATAACTTTAGGCAGAAATGGCTATATACCTTTTCAAAGGAGAAATAATTTCCCAAATCTTTTAAATAGTTTCCGAGATTGTTACAAAATTTTTCACTTTATGAAATTAAATTATCTTCACGAATCTCCAAATTCGACTTTACTAAAGTGTGTTTCATCATACATTTTCCCCAACCTGTTATGTTTTTAAAATCCCAAAACGTTACGCTCACTATAATTCCCTTTCTTTCAAAATCATAGGCCGTTAATTAACGTTTTTAAAAATCATAAAATTAATTCATATTAGTTCATGCCATATCAACTTCAATCAAAGGATACAAGCCAAGCTAATAGCTGTAGTTTAATGAATGACAATGTTCTATGCTTCTCCCCACTCCAAGTTGGTTCAATATTTGTACAAATTTAACCACCCACCTGTTGACCTACGTTGCCTAGCAACCAGCACTGGCAACCAATGCCATGAATTGTCTTCATTGTTACACCTATAGATTTCATTCGGAGTTGAGATTCAATTTAGTCGTTAATGAAAAGCAAATTCAACTCATTCGCAGTAAGCTTATTATAAATATTTCCATTGTCATTTAAGCGGATTTCTGAGTTTGTTGTATCATTCTAAAATCTGCAAAGTTAAAAGGGAACTCATATTTGATACTGTTTAAAGATATCTTTTTTTTGTATATAATGTTTTTACTTTCTCACATGTACAGAAAGTTATATGATAGGATTTAAATTTTATCGCGAGAAAAATCAGTTTTGAGAGGACTCAATTCAAAAAATTGGTTTTGGATGCGGTATCTGTCGTCGGGGGCAATCCTCAAATACATGATCTGGGTTAAACATGAAATATAAGGTTATCTTGATGTTTCCTTATGCCAAACTAAATTGATATATCATTTAAAACACCTTATTCTATTGTTTTTTAAAAGGAAATTGTATGCTCAATAAAATATCCTACGTGCATTTTAATTCTGGCACAACTCTCAAACCATTTTTCATCAATTACAATTTTTGTACATTTTATATAAACAGGTAAATCAGTTCATCTTCGACTTATGTTAGTAATATTCTCCGTTCTGATTGACCATATCTTATAGCTCATATATATTGCATAATATATCAATATCATATTCAGCAATATTTTAAAATTCTTTATTATTTTTTATTGACCTATATCCATTATTGTATTACCTATAGAGACAGAAATATTCAGCTCTTGATATTTTTATATTAATTTTTATATTAAAGTATAAGCAGGTTCCTTTCGGCTTGGTTTGAATTACCGATTTCTGCCACAAATGTTATTAGAAAGCTAATTCATATCATCCAGTTTCTTACCATCATAATTCTAACCTAATCGGTCAGTTATAACTGACAGCAAAAGACTGCCAACAAATCAAAATATCGATAAATCAGTTCAACTTAAACTGTGTCCTGTTGATTTGATATCTGAGCCATTGACAAATCTTTAACATTACCAAGAACAGTAATCTTAGACTATCATTATCGCTAATATTAAGAAATAAAATGTCACATTTTACACATTTCACACACAAATTTCAATTGTTACTAGAAATTTAAATTGTTCACTATTATAAATAATCAAACAATACTGAAATAGAGAACTTTTGATTTATGAAACTGAATTAATTTAGTGGCCATTTTAACAAAAAGGATTTAATAAATTTTAACTTATCAACGAGAGAGAGGGAAATTCAGTACCAAAATTCAAGAATAATTTAACTTCAGTACATAATAAATTAAAAGTCAACATTTCTATGGAAACGCAAGTAATCTTACTATATTTTAGTGAGAGTTGTAAACACTACTGTCAAGGAATAACAAAGTGTTATCAAAATGAGTAAGGGGTATTTTAATCAAAACAATACACTGGGTGGAAAAAAAAGTCCCCGAATGGTTAAATATTTTTTAAGCTTTAAAAGGTAGAAAGCTAAAATTTGATAAATGTTTTTGGTGTACAGTATTTTTTGTAATTATAAGATAAATTTTTCCCTCGAAAAATGGGTTTTTGGGAAACTATTTAAAATTTTCAAATGTATACCTCCATCGAGTTTCCTCATTTGAAAGGTCTTGTTTGAAAGAAAATAATTGAGTAAACGAAATGTCGCTACCTTACTCCAATACAAACTAGCGGCCTGTCAAATATCACAAGACACAATTTACTTTAGAATCCTATGGAAAATAATAACACAAAAATAATGCAGCAAAAATGTACTGTTATTTTGTCGAACTTTGATCCAAGACTTTATAGCATTGATTACTAACATTGAAAACATTAAAATGGTTTACCAGCACGCACTATTTCCCATAGGGGGGGGGGGAGTAACGCCAAATTAAAGTTATTAAATTTAGCTTTTGTGGGCCGTGGATCTTATAGAATATGTCCGATAACAACATATCTCAACCCACACCTACAACTATGCAATTCGACGTAACTCAGTCATCCAGCACCAATTAGCGATAATTACTATATTACTTAAGCTTATTAGTCAATTATATCATGTGGAATGGGATTGACTCTACTAATTTAGTGGTCCTAAAGGTAGATGTTGGGTCAAAATTTTTATTTTTTTTAACGCGGTCGTACATTTAGTAACGCACCATTTAACCCCGGGTAGAGTGATCTATCCCATATTCCGCTATTGTGCCATATTCGGGGGGGGGATACACACTAAGAAAAACTGAAAATGTAGATCCAGAAGTTGGTTGTGCCAAAATTGAGCTCTTGGTCCACACAGCTCCAGTCCTCTACTCTATATTCACGCACAACTGGTTTTAACGATTTGCCACGCGGTTGGCTCGAGTACAACTGCCCCTGCGATTCCGGGATCCCGCAACCCTCGAAACGTTGACGGACAAAATTAATCGCGGCCCGGAATTGTAGGAAAAATACTGGCGAGAAATTTACCACAAGCATTCAACCAACATCACGAATACCAATTTAAAACGTTTAATTATTAAATATTTTTTGTATTGAACTTAATAATGGTTACGAAAAATTAAGTTTGAGGTAAAATTAAAATTTAGGGTACTACCACTTCCTGGTCGACTTAAATAAAATAGCAATAAAGTTTTGCTGTTATAATTTTGTCTCCTTATTAAATTCCTTAGAATAAATTCTGAAGTCAATAGGATTTTTGAATGTTCGAACGGCCGCCATTTTAGGTTTCAGTAAGACCTAAAGAGTTTGTACAGTCATTTTATTTAAATGGGCTTATTTTACACACTGTATCCGTAAAAAGTTTTGATATGTGCCCTGTGTAAATATTACACTAATAAGTATGTAAACAAATCTTGTTTAAAATAAACGGAAAGCACAGATTAAAAAATAACTTATAATTAAGAATTTCCAAATGGATAATCTATTTCTGACACCAAAAAGAGACTACGATTCATAAGGGATAAGATTTCTAATTACTTTTAAAGAAAGGAGAGTTTAATTTAAATTGCAATCTATTCTAGTATAAGTGCTAATTATGTATAAAGTTAAATTTAATAAAGGGTCTACCTTCACATAAAATTATTAAAAAGGAAAGAATTTATTATTACAAATAGGTTGTACATATTGTTTTTGAAAACAACTTTCTTAAGAAAACTGATAATGTGTACATGTATGTGTGAATATAGAAACATGTATTTAAGAAAAATGTTTAAATATACAACATATGCAAAACAATTGTACTATGTTGTAAAATATTTTTATGTAAAATCTACATAACAGATATATACGTTTGTCTTTTTACGAGTACAAATTGTAATTCAACCCCAAACCAAATCTCTTTACTTATTTAGAGCTATTATTGAAATTACTATTTTCTTTTTTTGTTAACAGCGAAAAATCATTGCCGTCATTATCCCCTTAACACTAAAGGGATCATATTACACGATTTAAACAAAAATAATAACAGAAAAACTAGATCACAATTCATGCTATACTTTAATGAAATTAATAGAGAACAGCATAACATATTACAGGGCTTTATAGCGATTTTGTCACAATCGAATATCTTATGAAAATCATTCATTCAAGCTACGCAAGAGGGCAATTTACAATCAAGGATCTCAGCATCCTACCCCCACAACACCTGAATCTAATTGGGAAGAACAAATGCCCTACCTACATCTCTCAGAACAATATAGTCGAGCAGAATGGCTCGACAGAATGGGTATTATGGAGGATTCCAATGTTCCATCAGAGTTTCGTGAGTAATCAGAGGGATGACCTATGTGAAGGCAGTAATCACCGCTTCCTCACGACGACTAGTATGAATTATTGTTCTTTACAGTTTATTGGACACTACATTTGTCCATTCTTCGTCCAACTGGTAATTGAGTACAACTTTCGTTTCAGATAAAATACAGATACCATATCACGTTACGTGACTGACAACTGGCTTGTTTGTAACTTCCTTTGTTGCATGGGTTACTCTTGTGTTTTCAATTATTCCACAATGCCCCGCTATCTAGTGAAATGATATCCCAAAATTAAAGCTGAAGTCAGTGTATTAAACAGAGAATGTCCTCAACCAAAGTATTCATAAAGTAGGCCTACATATCGTCTATAGCCTGTAGAGAACATTTGGAATAAGACAGGTTTTAAAAATGGTTCAGACTATTAACATCACAATTTTAAAGTTCTTAGAAATAATAAGTGAGTGTCGTGTGTATACAGTATTTCAAGTGTTCAACCGGTTAACATGGATGAGCATTATGAAGCATAGTCAACAATGAAAAAGTAGAAACCTGCTATAAAACGTGCAGAAGATTGCCTAAGTAAATAACATGTAGATTTACAAAATAGTTTAAACCAAGGTGGATACAAGGTATTAGAACGGTTTAATACTTCATTTTATAATTGATATATATATATATATATATATATATATATATATATATATATATATATATATAATATATATATATGTATAAACAAACGACCGAAATTTAAAGGTATCTACTAAAATTACTTCCACGTCGGTTTACAAATTTATACCAAATACAGAACTATTATGCTCGCGACTTCGCTTATTTAGAAGTTGTATGAATTACATTTCAAACATAGAAGAAATAAGCACGTCATTTACTAAGATACTCTCTCTTTACTTTTATAAAGCAGTATATACAAAATAGAAGGCCTCCTACAACAATAAATGAATAAACATTTTTTAAAACATTCGTAAACAACCGCACTACGCGAGTGGTAACATGTCCGTCAGTCTCAGCGGATAACAACAGAATTACTGTCGCACTTTTTATTTTTCCTGAAAGATGAAAATAGTCTTAGACAATTAGAAGTCCTGAGTCAATCCCGCTATTTATAGCTAAACTTTCCCGAGTCGTGTCAAGCAGTGGTGTTCAAATTAAAATGAATTGCAAATTTTATACTTCTAAAGCAATTTAAATAAATAATTATTCCAGCTTCGCTTTATTCATGTACCAACTTTGAAACTGGCAAATGTTAAGTTGTTATAACTGTTTAATCAAGTATAGAGTAACACCTGACCTAACCTAACGTACCTCTACATAAAAAAAGAAAACTGCAGTTCTCGAGTTGTAAGCTGACAATGCTGACATCGCATTTATAAACGAAAGCTGTTTTTGATAAGAAGGGAGAAAGGGGTTTACAGAAAGGACATGACGGGTGAGATGTACTGAAATTCTATTCCCACTGATACAAAGCGAGTTATTATATAAAAAAATTAATACCTACCAATAAATTTAGTGAAATGACAATTATTGTACCAACTTTGTTAATGATATTATGTCACTAAAATGTCAAAACTATACTAGATAATATAGGTTTCCTCTAAATTGTTAGCAGAAAGTTGTTAAAACTTGGGAACTACTACATCGATTTTTAAAATGATTTCAGTTCCAATTAGCATATAGGCTACCAAATTACGTCTCTGTCAATAGATATGTTGTCTCTGAAATTTTAATAAAAAGCGTAAAAAACGTCGAAAAATCTATATTTCATTCAAATATATGTAGTAAAGATTTTATTATATAGAATAAAACACAAGATCTCACAAAAATTACATTTACTTAATCAAACGCGTTTCAACGACAAATTCGCCATCCTCAGTGATACATGAGATACAGTTATAGTTATAGTAGTTATAATTTAGTTATTGTAGCTGATGTATCACTGAGTATGGCGACATTATCGTTGAAACGCGTTTGATTAAGTAAATGTAATTTTTGTGAGATCTTGTCTTCGAGTTTTATTCTATCTAATATTATCTCACAAGTCACGCTCAATATTTATTTAAATATTTTATTATTGATTTAAAAACAAATATAGCAGAAAAAGTGAGTAGGATATTTTATATACCTTTATTTGTGAAATGTGTGTGTATAGTGTGCCCGCGCATGTCTAAAAACGGGCGTAGTGAAACTGCCCCGACATTTTGGGTACTTATGAAACTGCCCCGCTCATTAAAGAGGATTAGGAAGGGTCGCCTCGCAAGACTAGAAATGCTGAAATTGCCCCGAGCGCCCAAATAATATTGAAAATTTTATTTTACATGTTACGCTACGGGACCTAACCTAACATAACATAACCTAACCTAACCTATACAGACTTATATGCTTGATTGAGGTTAAATGTAAACACATACTACCGAAATCGCGCTCGGGGCAATTTGAGCATTTCTGGTCTTGCGAGGCGACCCTTCTTGATCCTCTTTAATGAGCGGGGCAGTTTCATCATTCCAAACGTACCTAAAATACCGGGGCAGTTTCATAGTCCCCCTAAAAACACTTTTATGAATTGCCTTATTAATCAAATTTTCAAAATAAAAGAATGTAAGATACATTTATATTATTGTGTATTTAAAAAGTTGCATAACCTTAAAGTTACGACTCATACAATTGAATGAGTTCACAAGCCTCCGCCCACATCAATGGACGCACCGGTAACATATGAGCTTTTGTCAGAAGCTAGGAAAGCTATAACCTCAGCGACGTCTGAAACAAAATATAATAAACATTGAAGAGCATTATACAAACTTTACCACAAAATAAATCCTTAACTGAAAAACAATACTGAAATTTAAATGTCGTCGGAGATAGAATGACAACATGAAAGTTCGCTTCATTCCAAACTACTTTACATAAATGAAATGTAAAAGTTGTAGACTAGACCCAACATGGATAATAAAATCACTGTTTGCGAGTGGTTCCGAATTATACAACGGCAGTTAGGATTCATTGTCGTAATTTCCAAATGAATAGCAAATCTTCTTTTGTTTACATTTCATGGTAATTTGTTGTGTTGCATTTTATTATTCACATTTGATTTCATTAAAATTGTATCCTACATTTTGTTTTTACGAGTACAAAACTATCTACAAACTAAACTGCCAATATGTATGGAAGACAAAATTGTCACGAATGAGTATTAATACTTTAATAATTAGTCTAGTATACAAAGCAGTGTCTACTAGCAACCATCAGATTTGTAGTAATCTGTGCGTGCTGACAGCAGGAAGCATTTATATTGGAAATTAGAAATAATATCCGCTTATTTTCCAGTTTCAGTGAGGTGTATAATTCTGTAATATTTTATTATAAATATATCATTATTAACAATAATATATATTTTATTGCCTTCCATCATATTAGCAATTAGGTTAAATCTACACTGAAAATCATTATAGCATAAAAACATGTTATTGGTGTGCCTAAAAAGTAATAGTAAAGTATTGTCACGTGATAAGGAATCACATACAAATACTGTTAAAAATCACAAAAAGTTAGTTTATTACCATTGGCGGTTATTAAAACGCTGTACTGGTAATTACAGTATAAATAATTACTGTGCATTATTGATATATTTATTTAATAATTTGCAATATATATTTCCATCGTAGTCCTATTGTCGTTTCACCTGCATGTTTGCTGTGTTTAGTTAAACCCATCCTTGATGCATAACCTTTATGAGACTTAATAACCTAACTGCTCTTACCCCACCCCCTCTTGTTTACTTGCTAAATGTTGATTGTATTGTAAATTTAGTTAGTTACACAAGGTAGACTTGTGTCCACCTAATTCGATTCAGGTGATGTTGATGGATGATCTTTGATTGGGTATTGTTCTGCTTGCGTCGACTGAATGTCTTTGATAAGATTTGAAATCATTTAGTACTTGCAGTACTTTACAATTCTTTAGTACGTTATTACATTGTTTATTGAATTCTATCAAAGGAATAGTAGGGCTCTAATGTTATTAACTTATTTTTCAGTTGTCAATTTTGTTATAATGTATGTTATCGTTATTTGGTTTTAGCTTGATTTGTTAGGTTTTTTATATTAACGAACATTTTATACTCAATTTTGTTAAGGCGAAAACAATAATTGGTTCTTTGTATAAATGACCCGTTGGAACAGGTTGTGATAATAAATTTTTTGTGAATTATAATAGTATTTGGTTTTTTTTCCCTTATGAAGTAATATTAATTTCTACGTAGTTAAACCCTCGTATTTCAAAATATTAACAACTTAACTACAAAACAATTTCACTTTCTTAAAAACAATTCCCTTGGGAAGCCACGCAATTATGGAGACGTTGTGCTCATTGACTGAAATATTGCCGGACATGATGTCAATAACCACACTTTCAAAATAACGCCCAAAAATAGGTTTTTGAATTCTGAACACAGGAAGTAATCCCATTGAGATTAAGAAGGTTGTGGTACGTTCACAGAATGTACAACTTGGCAGGAAGCGTCATCTAAGAGTCAACCATCTCTGGACAGATACTAATAATCCTTTTTCTAAGTCTTTCAGGAAATTTGCTGTAGTAAATTTTATTGACTTTCTGTCCTTGATAAACAAAATTTATATATACATTATCTCCGAATATCGAAAAAATGCAATGAGCCATTATTTAATCTGGATTTTGGTTTTCAATTTGAAGTTTTATTTTTTGATCAACTAAAAAATCCACAATTCATCTCGCGTTATGATTTATTTAAAATTAACTAAAAGTTATTTTAAATGAGCTCAAAAATCAAGCCACTTTTTTCTTTTTGTTCCTGAGTGATATTCTTTGAAACCATGGTTGCGCAGATTTTTCACATTCAAAATAATTCTTCAAATGTCAAGAACTCTTCGATGATTCGAGTTTAATACATTCGAACGTAAGAACAATTAATTATTGTTAGCATCCATCGTCGATCAGAGTCTTTCACTTTTCTCAATAAGTGCTGCTAAATCGTCCATGACGGGGGGGGGGGGGGGCAGTTTCACGGCAACCACCTAAACACTTCACTACGGTAAATGTTACATCTTCGTACACTTGTTAAAGCGTGTAAGTAAAAAGTGTCGTCGCGATTTTTTGAAGTTTGACACAAAATAACTGCTTAATGTTATTGAGCACCATTTTTTGACAAAGGGAAACAAACACTTGCAAAAACTATGGCATAGTGGAAGCCATTAACGTTAGAAGTTTCAACATTATTTAAATGGATATAAAAAAAAACTTGTATTTCATTTGAAAAATATCAGTTTCATTACATTTAAAGACAAATCTCGTAGCAGCATGTAGAGTGGACTCCCTTTAAACATATGTAACTTGGGCCACTGGAATTTATATACCATGGGAGTAATTTACCTTCTGGTTGGCCAGGACGTTTCAGAGCGGTTTGAGAAATGAAGTTTCGACGAGTTTCTTCAGTAGTGGTCGCCAAGGACAATGGTGTTATAATAAGGCCTGGATGTATTACGTTACAGCGAATCCCATACCTATAATTAACATACATCAATTAATAATAATTATCAATACAAATTGTAGTTTTATTGGTTTTAGATTTTAATTCAATTTTCTATAGAACGTTCTTGGTGATGAATATAGACTTGCGATATTTTTAATGGTTTGTGTGTGGGGGGGGTTGTGATTTTTTAATAAATAGCCTCTTCAACGGTCTTAAAAAGTTATAATTTACTTGTCCTTCACAAAATTATATGACTACACAAAATTACTTATCTTACTTATATGACTACAGTTGTAACCCTTATTGTATTCAAAGTAAAAATAGGAATAAATTGAATGTGAAATAATTAGACTTCAGAAATGCAACACCAGCCATCTCTCCTGGACAATCGTTAAATGCTGTAATTTTAGATAAATGTAATATGCTTTGTTAAATATTAAATATTAGGGTTTAGTTTAGTCTTGGGATTTAAAATGTGAACACAAGATATGTTAAAGTTCATTAAATGTATTGTAGAATAACTTGTGTTATAATATTAGGGAAGGGGACTATATTGATTTAGGTTACCTGTGAGGAAGCCGCGGTAAGCCAAAGGTTGTGATTTGCTGATTTATGTATAGTATCCTTATGTACAGTAAGGAAATATAATGTTAAATGTGAGTTTTTATTTATATATCAGTAATAAATACATCAAATCATATAAACGGGAGAGGAACAAGTTTCTTTAAATAAATTACTCCAAAATAATTATTATTGAATAAAACGGTAATTTTGTTTTTTAACTTTATTCGTTAGCTTAATAATGGATTTTTTCATTTATTACTGGTATGCAACTACTTAAATACAACCTAATAAATAACCACTGACAAATTCGCTAAACATTTTCTTCAATAGTAAAATAAATTAAGTAAATGACTGATTTCAAATAAACAAAATATCTAAATCATATTTCAACTAAGTTGATAAATATTTTAATAATTAAACTCCTATCTGAATAAATTCAGTCTGTCCACTCCTATTCGACACTAACGCATAGAATAAACTGCTTAATATGAAAAGAAAAACTATAAAGTCGTAATTAAAAACTCACTGTATAACAAAAACCCGATAATTTTTGTTAATGAATGAGAGTTTATGTAGGAAAGTGTTTGAAATAGTTTTGTTATCTAAAAGACGAAAAACATACCAACAGGCCTATGTGAGACAACAGGGTATTGTTATTTCGTGTATCTTGTTGGTTAGTCTAAATTCCAATTGATTTTATAGTTATTCTAATGAATCAACTGTTGATAAGTTTGTAGTTATGTTGAATGTTGAAATGTTTATTTTGTCCTGGTTGTTTAGATGAAAAACCTCTGGGTCATCATAGCCTTATAAAAAAAGAGGGAAAATGACCATACAATGAAGAATCCCTATCTCTGGAATAGCATCAAATTTGGAAGAATAAAGAGTTAGTCAAAAGAGACCTGATAGAAAAGATAAAAGAGAGGGATTTAACCCAAGACTACAGAAAAAAGTAGATCCAGCTAGTTCACTCAAGATATCAAGCACGTACGCACTACAGTGAGTCCCCCCCTACCCCGAGAGGGTTGAAATGGTTTAATCATCTAATTTGTACGATTCAGTGTTTGAATTTTTACGTCGTTATGACCAAGGGGAAAAAAATTAAAAATCTGACATCATCACGAGTTACACATTGTCGAGTTCTAATTATGTTCAAATATTAGTGATGATCAAGGAAATATGTTTTGAAATACAAAGTTTGTTGTAGTCGATTTTAACCCTTTTCTTACCTCCAATTAAATGAAAAACTAACGAGACATGTTGAAATTTTGTTGATGTTTTTAATAAATTAATCAATATCCTAAATATAAATAACTATTGAGCTCCACTTGTGAGATTTAAATTGTTTTACATAAACTATAACACACACAAACACACTCATAAATACGTTTATAAATCAAACCAGTTTCAACGACAAAATCAACATAGTGATGCATGAACTACAATAATCAAACTATGACATTTAAAAATTGTTTTCTAGATTTATTTTAATTTTAATATCCTAATTGTATTTAGAGGTAAGAATTGTAGATGTATATAGAGACACAACTTACCCAATGTTGTTTTAAGTATATAAATATTGGTATATTTGGAATATAATTAAGTTTTAATTTTTATAATAACATATATTCTGTTAACCTAATCTAATTAACTAATTATAAATATGTTATTCTTCTTAAATCTCTGTATTTAATTAATCTTATTTATAGAGCCATTCATTTTTTTAAATACTTCGTGCAACAGACATTTGTAGCTCCAGACTTAACAATGGCTTTTCATTGGGTAATGTTTGGTCAGCACATGGAGTTTCGCTAAAAATCGTGGCTCCACACTTTACCTCACGATGCTGGGACAAAACGGAAACTTGTTTAAGTTACAATGGGAATCGAACGAGAACCACAAGGCGAGAGCTGTGGTTAGTAAACCGAACGAAGGCTCATTCAGTAGGCATATCTCTTATTAAAAAAAAAAAAAAACCAAGAGAATTTTCTCAAAAGTTTGGCAAAAATCAAATAAATTGCTTGGCAGTAAATATGTTTAATTAAGCAAAAATCTGGTAATTTATATCGGGAACGAGTCTGTACCTGATACTATAAACTGCTATATAGACAAAGTGTAATGTACATTCTTTATAGTTCATAGAGTCAATTTGTAGCTTGATGGGAGCTACGCTGAAAGGCAAAACTCACATTACCTTGTTACTCCTCTCTCGACTAACCCGTCACTAGTTTTGCATTTCGGTAACTAAACTGATACTTGTATTTAAGTTGAACTAATATAACGCTCATAAGCAGACCGTTATATTAGTTCAACTTATGTTTTTGTTTCTTACTTAGTAGTTGCCACTGGCATATCTAAAGTGATACTTTTATATACGTTAGATGATACGTTTTGTGCTTAGTTACGTAAGTACTTACCTAATACCGCTTTATTTTCTTTACTGACTTGACTTGCCAAGCAGATCCATTAATTGTTATTCAACACAACACGTTCCTATTGTACTATAATCTTTCAGGATTTATGTGTACGACAGTAAATGCTAATTTTTAACATACAAGTAAAGTAAATAGTGTATTTTCTCATATATATATATATATATATATATATATATATATATATATATATAGAGAGAGAGAGAGAGAGAGAGAGAGAGAGAGAGAGAGAGAGAGATAAATATACAAGACTGATTTATTAATTAAAATTCTTAGGACTCTATATTACCATTTGATGGAAAGTGTTTCATAACATCTATTTTGCCGTCACAAATGGCATCATCAACATATTATACAGTTAATATATTAACAAATTATACAAAAATATTCTATGTTAACAAAATAACATTCTATGTTATTAGTAAATTATTTTAAAGAGTTTTATTGTTGTATATGTATTGTATCTATTTGTTGAATTCATATGATGATGGTGAAACAGCTGTTATGAAATATTTTTCAATAAGAATTGCATAAACATTCAACAATAATCGATAAATGGGTAATATCTTTATTTTAATTTATATAAAAAATGCGGGAGAAGACAAACAACCATTCATAACATTTATTTATTTGGGTATACACAGATGAATGCGTTTTTGTCCACGCGGGGTCTACTTGATACTAAAAATAACTAATAACTGTATTAGGTACCGGCCAGTAGCTGTACATGTTGTAGTAGTTATAAAACATTTGTTTACAACATATCTCTAATTAGAAGGTATTTTTCTACCTAATCATTATTATTTCATTTTGGATAGTTCCATACAAAGAAAATAATATGAATAGACAAAATTAAACAGTCTTCTAAGGGAGTCAATATCTTTACACCATATAAATATGCTAATTAGAACTATTCATATCGTTAATAACGCAAATGACTTACTTTATTTTCCAAATAAATACTTACTCTTTTAACAAACGTTGTGTGACGGGTCAACATGATCTGTGTTAAGGTTTCTGTGGAAATATCAGTTTTGAGTTTTTTTTTAATTTTACCCAAGCAGAGATAACAAAGCACAAAGGCATAGACAACTTTTTATTAAACATGGGTTACTTATTTTTATCGTAATTATAACATTTTTTTAAAGTCTGGGTAACTAAAAATTTGGGATTTACTGCGAAGAGAAAAAAAAACAATAATAACGATATGTCAAAATTTTGCTTAAACGCAATTCATAAGAACCAAAACAAGGTGTTCTGGGACTAAGGTAAGTAAAAATGTCATATAATTGGTTATAGAGTATCGGCAACAAAATAAAATGAAGCTTGAAAACGGTTTTTAGAAGGACGGGTATCTCAAATAGGTCTAAAATAATGTCAATCTTTGTCTTATAAAACGAAAACCCAAACCTATGTGCCAAATTGCCCATTACGTTTTACTTATTTATTCTAATTAATAACACAATCTTAGTTCATTTTGGTGTTATATAAATTACTCGTTAACCATAACTTTCTTTAAAGCAGCTACGGTATCTTGGTTTTGATTATTAAGCTCAAAACGTTTCTCGAAATTTGATTTAAGTCGCTTGGACCTTAATTTTGATACATATAGCAACTACACCGAAGATTAAACATTTTTTGAAGAATTAGATGGCTATATGATAAAGGGTGTATTAATTAGTAAGTTAAACAACATATATCCTAAGTAAAAATATTTTTATTAATTAAACAAAATTTAATCAGCATCGTTGGAACTGAATTTAAGAAAATGGAATGTTTGTGTTTTGGTCTTTTAACAGATATTCTAAATTTGTAGTTACGTTATAATTTATTTGTATAAATAGAAGCAGGTGTTTTTTAATACGTAAAATTAATACGGCAATCGTTGTCTAAAAACTGGACGAAAAATGTCCCTAATTGTAAAAAAAAAAAACTACAAAAAATATGTATTTATATTTGAAGATCAACAAACATAACACTAAATAAACTAGTTAACTCTGATCAAATTCAACAAAAAACGAAATAACGTATTACAGTTTTGTAAAAGGGATTAACAACAATAAAAAAATAAAATAAAAAATCTTAGTGTGGTCTTTTAACATCCCCTAAATAGAATTTGCTAGGGTAAATGTCCTATGCACATCCCTCACTACAAACACAATTAAAGAGAATATGTTTAACTGTAAGAACTCCTTGACAGAATTGGCATTGAGAAGGGATCTTAAAATACAGCCCCGATAGCCTGAATTAGAACAAAGAAAACTCCTAAAAATTAACTTTTAATTCAATCTGTTAATCTGTTTCTGAGGTACTGTTTTGTAGGACATAAAGTTTTGTAAACTTTTCCTCTAGAGGCCAAAAACAGATAGAGCGAAAATAATCTCATCATGATATTTTTTACATCACAAAATACATTCTCTTAGATATAGGGTGAACCAAACTTACTGCCCCATCTCATTGGCCACATTCTTTGTAATGCTCTGGATTGCAGCTTTGCTCGCAGCATAGGTGGTGAAGTCCGGCACACTCCAGCTCCAAGTCAAGCTACCAATGTTGATTATAGAACCAGTAAGTTTGTGTTTTATTAATTCCTTGCATACTATTTGAATGACATTGAGTGTACCCTGTAAGAAACAAAAACAGCTGTTAAATTTTGCACAAACACTAACATTAGTAGGGGAAATCTGTAGTCATTGACGAAATATTGTGAGAGTAAAATGAAATTCCGATTGAGTTGTGGGTCTGTGCTGGAGGCCACAATAAAATGCGCAAGAGAAGTTTGTCTTCCTTGTCTCCTCCGTCACCGCCATCTGTGGTGCAAGACTGCTAAAAAAAGATTCTCACCACTCATTGTTTGGGCTACACTACCCTTTTGTTATTAAGGTGATTCTGAGAAATTAATACTAATTTATTATTGACTTAAGTTTGTGTTTTTGTTTATCGTTTTTTATTTTTGTTTGAACGTGAACATAAGTTAGTGTAAAAGATGTTCATTTAAGTAATTCTGTGCAGCATAGATTCCAGGTGTATTTTTTTGTTGAGCATAAGCCTATATTGTTTGTAACTTGTTTGTGTTGCAACTTATTTTGTTATTAGTACATCTAATAACAAGTGGACAGAAAACTTAACCCTCCCCACTGTCAAATTCTGTTTTTTATTTGTATTTGTTTTTGTTGTTTTTTGTAAAGAATTTGATAGTTAATACAGATAGAAAAAGGATACAACTTATTAAGGAATTATTAGAAAATAAATAAATAATTATATATATGAATAAAAAAAAATATATATATATATATACATATACATATATGTTGTAATATATTTTAATATTAGTTTCCCCTTCTTTTACAAATTATTTTCTTTGTACCACAAGAAGTCTTAGAAATACCATTAAAATAGAAATTTCGGCCGCCATTTTGAAACCACGACAGATATCATACAATTTTAAAAATGAAAAGTTTCAGTTTTGCAAGAATTTTAATTTTTGGTGTACAAATCAGCCTGTATTTTTATTTGAAATTTTTTAGTTATAGATATTCGAATATTTCAAAAATTGGATGTTATATATATATATATATATATATATATATATATATATATATATATATATATATATATATTTAATTATGTGATAGAAATTAAGGCCAGTTATTGCTGTTGCCTTATTAAATTTTTAATTATTTGTGTATAGAAACATAATAAAGTTACGTTAACACAACATTTCCACGGTTTTTTTATATCGCAAAAAACAGGGGACATCGATCACTATCCATCTGACAAGGGAACTAATCGATAGTGTAACGACCAGAAATTCGAATTTATAAATAAATTTAAAATAAACTTATTCAGGGTACCATATCATAAATCACCATACACTGAATCCACCCTTTTGAAAATAAATAACCAAAGAATTTAAAAACTATAAATTTATCAAAATTATCATAGACCATAGTTCAATCATATTACATTCATAATCAACCATAAATCATAAATTGTAAATACCATCCTCAATAAAATAAATATGTATCAGAAATAGTAATTTGTGTATATAAATGATATGGAAATCAAAAAGTGTAATAATAATTGACATGCTGGTTATTATGGTTAATAAAAAAAGAAAAAAAGAACCGGAACAAGGGACAACAATGATGAAAATCATTCTTAGATCAGACCTGAAGGCATTCAGACTCCATTTTTTTCTTTTTGTTAGTGCTGCATAAAATTCAATTTAAATATAAATCAAGAGGAAAATAATAACCAATGCAGTAAGAATTAAATATTTAACTGGTCAATATCTTTTAAATATTGTGAAATCTACATCATAATTTATCTACCTCATATTGGCCAATCTAAATACTCCAAATTTGAACATTCCACAAACAGTGATTTTAGATATCATCCATACCACATCCTAATTAATTGTATCACTTATTCATCCATCTTTCATAATCATTTAGTCTTAGTATTTTGCTGAACAACAATATGTATCAGATATAAGCCTAGAGTTAAGTCATTATATTCCAATTAACAGTGAATGAAATTTAATATAGACTACATCCAAAGATTTAAATAATAAAAGCTAGCCGAGGCTAAACGAACCAAATAAAATATATCAAAAGACAATTTAATCATTTGTATATATTTTGTAAAATCAGAATTCTTGAAAGTTCCTTTATTAATTTATTTTTCTGTATAAAGGAAACTGTATAACAACCTATCAATTTCTTAGAATTAAGTAAACAAGATCTGTTCACACATATCCACTGACTTATATTTCAATAATTTAATTATAATAGCTAGAAATTTTAAATATATATTTCCAACTCTATATCAATAGATATTTAATTTTTTTTTACAAATAAATAATAAGAGATATTGAGGCAGTTTTATGTAATGATCAGCAAAACACCCACACTTACGTTGTGTGTATTACGTTGATTTCAACACATAAACCAATAATATTGGTTAAACTCGGTCAATTCAAATAGGTTATCATCAAACTGTACAGTTAGAAACTGGTAAAATATTTTTGTACTAGTTTGTAACAATAATGTGTTTCAACAGATATTGAAACCACGGTAATAGTATTCAAAAATTTTATTTCAGAAATACTTGTAAGATATTTACATGAATATTAAAAAATAGACCTAGTTAGTTAACTTTGATATTTTCGGCGTATTTTGTTTGTATAAAGACAAAATATTTTATTTCAAAAACATAACATCTTAGATGTTCTTTGAAGACAAAACATAGTAAAACTAATAATTTGTTCGTTTTTGACATTTTTATATTTCTTGCTTCATATCTTTATTATTTCCAACCTGAGGACCCTGTCTAGATATACACCTTTCTTTGTGTAGTCTTGGGTGAGACACATCTCTTTCATCTTTCCTACCAGGCCTCTCTTGACCAACTCTTGTTCTTTTCCGACCCTGACGCTATTAGAGTCTTCGATAAATTAGGCGTCTTTATTTAATGCACTTTTCTTCTTTTTTATAAAGCAATGATGACTGAAAGGCTTTTCGCCTTTAAACGAGGTAAAATATTATTATTTATAAAATAACACCCTATTAAACATAAATATATTCAAAACACCCTAAAAATCATTAGCCAAAACCTTATTTATCAGCTATTTGGAAATGTTTCCGAAAAATGAAAACTTTTGTATACTCGGATTGTTAGTTTACTTGTATTATTCTTTTATTGGGATTGTCAGTGCACTAGTATTATTCTTCTGACTTCTGTATATTTGGATTGTCAGTGCACTAGTATTAATCTTCTGACTTTTGTATATTCGGATTGTCAGTGCACTAGTATTCTTCTTCTGATTTTTGTATATTCAGATTGTCAGTGCACTAGTATTCTTCTTCTGATTTTTGTATATTCGGATTGTCGGTGCACTAGTATTCTTCTTCTGACTTTTGTATATTCTGATTGTCAGTGCACTAGTATTCTTCTTCTGATTTTGTATATTCTGATTGTCAGTGCACTAGTATTCTTCTTCTGATTTTTGTATATTCAGATTGTCAGTGCACTAGTATTCTTCTTCTGATTTTTGTATATTCGGATTGTCGGTGCACTAGTATTCTTCTTCTGACTTTTGTATATTCGGATTGTCAGTGCACTAGTATTCTTCTTCTGACTTTTGTATATTCGGATTGTCAGTGCACTAGTATTATTCTTCTGACTTCTGTATATTCGGATTATCAGTGTACTGTACTAGTATTATTTTTCTGACTTCTGTATATTCGGATTGTCAGTGCACTAGTATTATTCTTCTGACTTTTGTATATTCGGATTGTCAGAGCACTAGTATTATTCTTCTGACTTTTGTATATTCGGATTGTCAGTGCACTAGTATTCTTCTTCTGATTTTTGTATATTCGGATTGTCGGTGCACTAGTATTCTTCTTCTGACTTTTGTATATTCGGATTGTCAGTGCACTAGTATTCTTCTTCTGACTTTTGTATATTCGGATTGTCAGTGTATTAGTATTATTCTTCTGACTTTTGTATATTCGGATTGTCAGAGCACTAGTATTATTCTTCTGACTTTTGTATATTCGGATTGTCAGTGTACTAGTATTATTCTTCTGACTTTTGTATATTCGGATTGTCAGTGTACTAGTATTATTCTTCTGTATATTCGGATTGTCAGAGCACTAGTATTATTCTTCAGACTTTTGTATATTCGGACACGACAAATTGTTTTGTATTGAGGTTTTAGGTTGCCTCTGCAAAATACAAAGCGTTCTACAAGGGTTCATATTTATTAAATAAATTGCTTTCTTCACTTTAAGTGTAAAAAAAAGCTAAATGATAAATACCAAAAGCTTCTGCATATAAAAAAAAATTTATAATGAAAATAGAAATTGAAAACTCTTTATATTTTGGTTTATTAGACTTTTCTTTTTTTACTTTTGAAAAAGGTTATAATAAACCGAAATGTAAAGTGTTTATTATAACCTTTACCAAGCCTATAACTTGCAAATAAAGTTTCTATTTTATTTTTAATTTTACGTCTAAATAAATTAGTTGAATCTAGAAAAGTTATTTAAAAAAAAACTTCCCGGTTACGTTTAATTTACTGTACCGTTGTATTTACAACAACGATTTACTGAACTTTAACTCTTAATATTTATCTATGTGCGTGCATAGTGCACCCATTGGAGATTTAGAGATCCAATATTTATAAAATAATAATTCAAGCAGTCAATACATTTTACTCAGTGGAGGAATTTCTTCAGACCGCGCCATTAGCACATTTCAAATACAAGTGATATATTTAAAATTGTTTTTAATTCTGTAAATTTTATATTTTTATGTGTATGTGTCTGTGTGAATGTCATTTTTCTTTATCAGTTTTATGATTTAGAATTCATGATCGTTGTTATTGACAATTTCCATATGCCTACAAATTGTTCTTGTCCATGGACTGATAAATAAAGTTAAACTTAAATATCCAAGTAGTAAGGTCTAATATTCACAGAACTTCTAGTTTATTTACCAACATCTAGTAATTAAAAGGTCAAATATTGATCCCATCTAACTGTTTAACACCGTCAATTGCTGTTTAATTAGAAATTAATATAATTAGTGACCAGGTACTCCCGTATGTGTACATATACTAGACTACTAATTAGTTTGCTAAGCCTCCCATTCAACAAACCTAAAACCATAATCTGTATATATTTCAAGACCTTAGCTAGGGTTTAGTTATAATTACTCTTTTTCCAATTTATGTATTAATATAAAAAACAAAGGTGTTAAATTCAGATTTTTTAAACTGTATACAATTATGTATCATACCAGTTCGTTACCTCTAAAAATATTGACGAATAAAATTCTAACTTTTTCATAATAATAACATATTAACAAAATTATACCAAATATTTTATCAATCTACAGTTATCTACAGATAAGTTTTATTAATATTTCAAGTTACGCACCTTAACATTCACGTTAATTGTTCTATCAAAATCTTCTGATTTCACTTCCATTGGTGAGCCCTGGATATAAATTCCGGCACAGTTTACAACAATTGTGGGCGGGGTTTTGTACCGACTAATCACAGCCTCGACAGCTAATTCTAAACTCTTTCTGTCCGTTACATCCAATATATGATTTGAATGAGAGTCTCCTGAAAATCATAAGGTAAAGCGAACAATTTTAACACACCAACAACTACTGTACTCTACTGACAAAGAGAAATAATTATTGTGACAGTGGTAGTAAATATTATACTATATCCATTGATGTATATAATTCTAAAAATGGTAAAGCGGACCTTTACCCCCACCACTGGGGATCCTCTGTGGCGGGTGGAATAAATTACTAGAAGCATCAATGATCCGACTATTGTTATTTTGTAACTCACATTGATAAAAGAAAAAGAAAAGAAAAAAGTACAGAAGATGTTTTAGCTAATGTTTTGTTTATTAAAAACTTTACATAGCAATTGAAGATATCGATTTGTGCTAAAAAATAAGCATTAAAAATTAACGGTGAAACAATGTGATCAGCCGATGTTAGAAAATCAATAGTAATTTTCAAAGAGAAATTTATTAATTCTTTCCTTTAAGAATTATGAATTTGTTGTATGCCTGGTTAATTAAAACCATTTTCAAAATTTTGGCCATGGTGTATGATCTATTTCTAATAATTTATATGTTGTGACGTCATTAAACTGTCTTTCTACCTCGGAAATATAGTCCTTCATATTAAGACTAACAGTTGAATTATTTTTCTCTAATATTAACATAAGTATATCCTTATTGTTTTTAAATGATTTGGAGCCTGTTTATCGAAAGATATATTTCGTGTTTTGGAGGATCACAAGGAAAATTTGGATCTGATTCATTTACCCAAACTGTTTGTTGGATCTGATACATTGATAAACTGTTCCATAGGGTAATCTAAAGGAAGAGGAAGAGGTTACCAACCACATTTGTCTTTAATGTTCATTAGGCTTTTTGTAATTTTATTATTCACATTACTTTTTACCTTTGCTACAATAGTTATTGATTCTAACATCCCTGGCAAATACAAAGGAATCTGGAACCAAATAAATACGATTAAAAGGAGGCTTTGGAGGGAAGCTATGATCGTTCGACTAATTTCACTTTCATTTGGTTTATAAAATTGGATAAGTTTTCAATCTTCAAGTTTTGCGGGTTAGCTGTTCTGGGAGATGTTAGTTTATATTTACATGTTAATATATTAGAGTTAAATTTATAAATATTCAAGTTTGATATAAGGAAATTGAACATGTCTGTCAAACAAGGCTTGTTTGAAAAAATTGCCGGTTTTAAATAAGAATCACATGTATTTTAAAATTCAGTAGCTAAGTTTATACCCTCTCTATGAGCTTCTAAACAAATATTTGACAGTTTTTTTAGTAAATTTTGACTATTATGCGACACAAATGTATTGATGTAATTTGTATACGAATTGCAGGAGGTAAACCAGAAAGAGAGAAATTACCGTGGTGTAAGTCCAAAAGTAAACATGCGTCAATAAATAATATGTGACAATTCAAATTAGCAATTTTTCTTGAATAAAACTAGAATGTAATCAAATGTTATTCAAATTAGTCATTTATAATAAATCTTCCATAAATGAAAAACAAGGAAGTATTAAACTGAAAAACTTAAACATAAGTTATGTCTTAAGGAACTACCAATAGACTTGTTTAAATTTCTTACCCATGGATTATAAGTAGTTTTTCATGTATACACAAATAGAATAAAAAGAAAAGAATAAAATATAAAAATGTTATCGCTAATATTTCGTTTATTAAAACATTAAACGTAGCACAAAAGAATATAACAATTTATGCAAAAAAATTAACGGTGAAACAATGTCATCAGCTGATGTTAGAAAAACAATAATAATTCGCCGAAGATGTTAAAGAAAAGGAGATTTATCTATAGCTTAATCCAAAAGGGAATTTTTATTTTAAAACTAGTTGATTTTCTAGTTCAAATTTTCTTAAATAATTATATTTATTAATTTTTTTTTGTTTTCAGAATTAAGAATTTGTTGTATCCCTAAACTAAAACGATTTTCGAAATTTTGTACTTGTCCCATTGCATGAAAAAGCATGGGCTAGTCTTTGTTTCTGTGGACAAAATCTAAACAGTAGTTAGTCGTTCTAATTCGTAGGGGGTTAAATGTGTCTCAAATGTAGTCTAACGGGCAGTGTTTACACTAAAGTTGGTATATTACATTGTGATTACAGTTTATTTTGCCTTCTTTATGGTCAGTAACATTGCGTTTGACGGAGAAATAATTTTGCAAGTTTCTGAGCGGGGAAAGTTACAAGGTTGACATTTTGACGTACGTTTTATTATATCCTGTTTGAAATTTGGTAATTTAGGCCATACAAGAGAAGGGGCTTTGAAAAAAGATAAATGGTATCTTTAGAATTTTCAAGAACCTTGCAAAGAGTTTTAACGATATTTTTAATTTGTGTAATCCAGGGATAAATTTAGCATCACCCTTAAAACGTGTATCTAAAATGATGGTTTTACTTTTTTAAATTTGGTTTTTTATTACCTTCTCAGGATAACCTCTATCAAGAAGAGAATCTGTTATTTATTTATTTTTTGAATATAGGGCCTAGGCTATATGTGCCCGTGCGCCCGTGTGTGTAAACGTTATCCCAAGTTTTAGAAGAAATCTTAGAGAAAAAAAACTGTAGCTGTAATATAAATAACAATTTAGTTGATATATTTGTAAGCTCATAAAACTCGGAAAGGTTTTAATTTGTATTAATAAAAACACCAAAGTAGTATTAAGCGGATAATTTTGCTTATGTAAAGACTTTCTGTAGGGAAAATTTGATCAAATCGTATAGATCTTTCATGTGAAATTTCTTACACTTTATTATTAAATATTTAATACTTCGAAGAACACGTTGCATTTATAGTTGTAGCGCCAGTGTTTATGGCTTACAACGGGTCAGTAGTCTACTAACGTTTAAGCATGACTACAATATTATTGTTACAGTTAATGTAGCGCCAGTGTTTATGGCTTGCAACGGATCAGTAGTCTACTAATGTTTAAGCATGACTACAATTGTTACAGTTAATGTAGCGCCAGTGTTTATGGCTTGCAACGGATCAGTAGTCTACTAATGTTTAAGCATGACTACAATTCTTACAGTTAATGTAGCGCCAGTGTTTATGGCTTGCAACGAATCAGTAGTCTACTAATGTTTAAGCATGACTACAATTAATTGTTGTTAATGTAGCGCCAGTGTTTATGGCTTGCAACGGATCAGTAGTCTACTAATGTTTAAGCATGACTACAATTCTTACAGTTAATGAAGCGCCAGTGTTTATGGGTTGCAACGGGTCAGTAGTCAACTAATGTTTACCCATGACTATCACTCTTACAGGTAATGTAGCGCCAGTGTTTATGGCTTGCAACGGGTCAGTAGTCTACTAACGTTTAAGCATGACTACAATTGTTACAGTTAATGTTAAACACGTGATCCTCACTTTAAAACGGAATAAAATAGACGTAATAAAATACATCGTTTGGTTATAATGAATATTATTAGACACGTTTACCCGCAACTAAGTTAATAAACAAACAAGCATACAGACGAAACGCAAAATGGTGGAACCATTTTAATTAATTGAACCTGTACATACCTGGTAATAACTTGAGAGTTTCCTTTGCCATCTCTTCATCCAGATCCACCACTACAACGCGTGCTCCTTCC
The DNA here is from genome assembly GCA_963513935.1 of Aphrophora alni. Lineage (NCBI taxonomy): Eukaryota > Metazoa > Arthropoda > Insecta > Hemiptera > Aphrophoridae > Aphrophora > Aphrophora alni. The sequence goes on along the minus strand of OY740773.1, from coordinate 47,508,987 downwards.
CTCGCCAGTACTTGGCACGTGGCTCGACCAATACCACTCGCTCCTCCTGTATGCAAAAATACAGAATTTTACTTATTGTCCATTAGACGAACAGTATCGATACACCTGACAAATTCGTTATACACAATGATATTATATTGTACAGCGTATTGTTATTTTGAGTTGTTTCCATGTATAAATATGCGGAAAACATGTTTCACTTTTTTCGGGGTTTTGAGGGAACCATGTCGTCCAACTGGGTTTAAAGAAAAATGAAGCTAAATCTATTGATTTGAGAATAACCCTAGAAACCAGGAAAACCTAATTGTAATCGGCATTATAGATATCGTGAAAGTATGCTTTCAAAAAATGGTGGCATAAGAGGACAAAATACAAAGAATTTGAAAAATAAGATGAGTTTCACACTTTTCGTTTAAAAAAAAATTAATATTAGCGTGAAATTGGCGAGATTCTACTACGCTCACTGACAGTTGACATATTGATGCACATCTGTAAATAAAATGTTACTTTGACCCATTTTAAATTATCCTATGAAAAATTTAAAAAAAGTTAAAATAGTTTGAAGGAAACGTTTTTATAAAATAACTATTTCAGGTCGGTAAGTATATAAAAAAAATTTTTTTTTTAAGAAAAAAAGTGACTTTTCATTTATATAAGCTTATATCTAATATAGTGCACTTTACCTTGTTTTTGTGATATTTAGGTCTATTAATTATTTAATACGAAAAAAGTAAATTTTTCTCCTTTTACTTCTTTTTTTTAATTAAGTTTCAGTTAGAGTTTAAAGAAAATACAATTACATTAATAGAATAGAAGATCAGACTGCATAACAAAGAAAGTATTTTACTGAAACCAGCGAAATAAAAATCAAGTTTGGAAACAATATTTTAGAAAAGTGACCGACGTATTCTGTTTTTCATTTTTTACTTGTATTTAACAACGTGAGATAAGACATTGTTCATCATTTCACAATCAGAATAAAAATAAATATAAACAAATTTTTGAAATCCGACATCATTTGCAAAAAACAACAGATACATTAAAATAAAAATTCAACATTGATGAGATTTATGAAATTGGAGAAAAATACCATTTATAAAAGTGAAATTTTATAATTTCTCTTACATAAAAATAATAATTTAACAGTCCTTTCATTTAAAAAACCTATATTATTCTTTTTTCTAATGAATATTATTACAAGAACTCTTGTGGATATATAAATTATTTTTTAAATGAATATTTGCAAAACTTTGATTTTATTTTATCCGCTATAACTTAAGTCATTTATAATTTTTGAATATATATTTTAGAATCAATATCTAAAAACTATATTTTATAACATTTAAAATATATTTCTAATAAAATATCATATATTTGTATTATTGTCCGCCACACGAGTTCCGTCAATTTTATTTTATTTACGTCGTAATCTCAAAAACACCCCTGAATATTATTTTCAAAATTTTTCTTCTTATACATAATGACTTTTTCAACACCAAGTCAGATTTCTACCTTCATCGTCTTATTCACCAACTTTAAAACCCTTATATATTTTTTCCATAACGTATTATATTGAATGTTCCACGTTAGAACAATTTCAAAAATATTTTTAAAAAAAGTGATTTTCTTTAATGTTGAACATAATCAGGGTGAGGGGGTGAATTAAACTATTTCCAACCATAACACAAAAGGTTTCATTCCAGTGCAAAGCCCGTTTTGATCTACTTGACTGTACTAAAACGTTGTGACCTTCAGGGCTCACTTATAATGAGTGCGGGTGTGGAGGACACTAGTTGGAGGACTCTACATGTAGTCTGGGATTAGATCCCTTTAAATGATCTTTCTTGAACAACGCTTGTTCTGGCGCTATTAGAGTATTCGTTGTTCTTTATGCTATTTTCTTCTTCTTCTTCTTTTTTTTTTTTTTTTTTTTTTGTACGACGATGATGACCGAAAAGTGTTTTACCTTAACTACAAGGAAATAGATAAAAAATATAACGTGTCTCTGAAACTATTTGACCGATCTTCACATTAAGTCGACCATATGGTCGTGAAAATGGGGATAATATTGGATTTTTGATTGCAATAAAATAATAAATCAACGATCCCCTCAGCTACTCATTGTAGTAGAACTTGGTAATCCTGAGGGGCCTAGCTGGATCTACATCTTTTTCCATGAAATCTTGGTTTAGATTCCTCTCTTTCATCTCTCCTATCCGGTCTCTCTTGACCAACTCTTGTTCTCTTCTAACTCTGACATTATTAGAGTGTTCGAGGGCTAGGTGTTGTAACGATAACGAAATTCCAAAGTTATAAGATTATACATGCATAACATGAATATCACCCTATTAAACACATTTATTATCGTCAACCAACAAATAAACCCATTCCATCAAAACCCATATCACAGTAGATATAAAAATATCATTTATGTTTCGTATCTTCATAAAATATAATTTGTACAACATGAACGGTAATAGAAATCACATTATTTGCAAGGAGTTAAAAAAAGAAAAAACGAAAAAGAGAGAAAGAGTAAACTATCTCTTGGAAGGAAAGGAATTCTCTATGGAAATGAAGAAAAAGTTGTGTGATATTCTATTAAAAATACCCAAAAAAGCAGCAAATTTTTTAGATACAGGAAGAATATTCATGTTAAATAAAAGTTCAGTGATGAAAGCTAGTAAATACGATACCTTTGGTGAGTGGTGATTTTACTTTCTTTATCCCCCCCCCCCCCACGAATTGACTCAACATTATAAATTCAACTTTCAGAAACAATTCATCCAGATTATATCCAGCCAAAATTGACCATGCAAATAGCGACTGTCCCAAAATTCATTAAAGACCATAATAACTCGAAACTGTGAATGAAAGAACTTTTATTAACATAAAGGAATATATATTTAAACCATAGTTACATTAATTTCGTATCATATTCACCAAATACTTATCAACTTCCATCACACACACCTTTAATTAGTTTTAATATATCAAATATCCTTGTTGTTTAGATAATTGTTTTATAGTTTTAAGACCTATTTATTTCGTGCACCCAAAAGTGTTGTAAACATAGCCAAAGGGATAGTTACAAACTATTGAACTAATCAACCCGAGATTAGAGTGAATCTTGCTCATTTTGAATCTTTTATAATTTAATAATTAAAAATAATATTCTTGTTATAACACACACAATTTATGATAATTTTATATGGTCTCTATTTTATGCTACTTTCTTCACTTTTTTATAAGAGGATGTTTTTCGAGTGGTTTTTCGCCTTTACACTACAAAGGAAGAAATTCGTTTCTGACATGAGTTTTCAAAATATTTTGAAAAAAGTGATTTTCTTTAATGTTCTAAATAATCAGGGTGGGGGGGGGGAGTTAAGTTAAACTATTTTCAACCATAACCCAATAGGATTCATTCCAATACAAAGCCCCTTTTGATCTACTTTTACTGCACTAAAACAGTGTGACCTTCGGGGCCATACATTCAATTTGAGGTTAGATTAACTAACTACATACACAAAAGGTATTCATGATATTATTTCAATTACCATAACAATCTATTTTAGAAATTTATTAATTGCTGATTCATTATAATGTAAATTTAAGGTTATGTTAACCAACTAGATCCGCGAAAAACCTTCTTAATCAATTATTTAAAGAGGAACATGCTGTTTTTATAAAACACCAGGTTCTTAATGATGACAATCAAGATTTTGAAATATTTTTAACTAAGTAGCCTAACTTTCTCCGTTACAGTCATGTCATTTTACAAGTCTATTATATTGGTTGCTATGGTAACTAAATTGGTATGTACGTTTCAGAGAGATATTAGACAAAGAACGAATAAGTCAACCGAAAACGCAGTCCAATAACAAGAGAAACATGAGAGAAAGCTACGTCTTGTTTAGTTTCAAGACCTTTCTTTGGAAAAGCGAACAGAAAGGACAAAAATAATTACAAACCATTAACTCTAATCGTCTGTTTTAGTAAAGTATTTGAATCACATTTTTCGAATAGTAAAAAAATGCAAGTTGGGTTCTCTGGATAGAGTAAAAAACTTGTTTTTAAATTTTTTTTAAATACGTATATATTATAAAAACTACCTTCAGGACCATGTATTACTGACAGAACCATCTAAAAACCTTCACAAGGATATTGTAACATAATAGTTCCATTAAAATGATCAAATGTAAATCAATTAAGAAATAATTAAGTGTTATTGTGTAGTGCTTTTGAATGAAAGAAAACTAATATACTTAAAAAGCTACCATTATGTCAGTTATATTATTCTCACTAAGTTAATTTTTTTAATCAGAATAATTATAATGGAAAATTAAAAGTGGATGAAAAGCGTGTAATATACAGTCGTAAGTTGAATAATTCTTTTCACTTTGTTTCATATTAAAATTTAGATATTTAAACAATGAGATACTAGGTTTCCAAACGTAATGAGCTACGCAGAAGTAATAAAGTAGCTCTCCTCTGGATACCAGGACAAATGGAAATCCAGGAGAATGAAAATGCAGATGACCTTTCGAAGAAGAGGACATCCACCCCCATTTGTAAGATTAGAACTATTCTGTGAAAAAACTACTTCAAGACGAGACTCAAAAGAGGTGAAAAGGCCAGTAGATCAAATCTTTTGAAAGAAACAAAAGGACTGAGGCAAGCCTAGGAGATTTTCGGGTATTACGACCGTGTGGAATCCAGGCCATTTGTCTGTGAAAGAATAGGCTGACTAGTAATGGGCTTCCTCAGGGGGACATCCCAGAGTACATCTCGGGAAGCTAGACTGCTATTCTGTAAAAGAGCAAGAACCTTGGGAAAATACCGATTAGAAGTGGAAGTTCTACCCTCTATAAATTCCCTTCATATCATGCATTTTATAGTAGCTATGGGATTGGAAAGGATTATGTAACTGAGAATCTTAGGAATATAATGTTTCAATTATACTTCAACATTTATTTGGTTAAAGCTTTTGTTTAGATTTTAAGGTGAATTACAGTTTATGGTTCTAATGATCAAATATTGCAAACTTAAGTTCAAAGCAGGTTTCTAAAATTTCCTAAGTCGGTGATCTAAGCAATCAAGCTATCACCATGACACCTATGACACCTTCATTTACTGTTAATTTAGTAATCTTGATTTTTCTGTAATATATATTATTTATTTTGAATACATATTTAGGAAAAATTACATATTTGTAATGAAAATAACAAAATAATATAACATTTGTGTAATAAGAGCAGGATTAGAATGAAATTCCTTCTCAATTGTTAGGGGACTGAGTTGGCCACTCTAAAATCTCTCTATAAAAATCCTGATAGCCATCAAGGAAGACTTTTCTGATGTCTGTCATTTTCTCTGACAATTTTAACTTTACCCTCGGGGTTGGCAAACTTCTTCGGAGGATTCACTGCTTCTTTTGTTGAAGACATAAAAAAGTTATGGCTGTTGAGCCCATTGATGTTACTGTAGGCCTTTCTGGGCCATTTCGAGCTTGAGTCAAACACAAAGTGATACATTTTCTATACTTTTTCATTTAGATGTTTCTTTTTAATTTCATTAGCAACAGGTGTGTTTTTGTAAAATATTTTCCACCAGCCTTTAAAATCTAAAATTTCAGAAGCCTCAATTTCTTCACAAGAAATTTTCCAGTTCTACTGCTTTTTACTATCAGTTCAATTACATAATGCAAGGTGAATATTCTGTCAGTTCTACGTAGTAATCTTTTGATAAACTCAATAGAGTGATTCTCTAACAGGGTGAAAATGTAAACATTTTACTGTCAGTTAAATACAACAAAAATCTACTCGAGGCATGGTTCTTATTTTGTCCAGCGCAGTTATCAGAAATAAATACAGACCTCAGTAATATATTTTGGAACCTGTCTTAAGTAGTCATCTATAAAATAGCAAACTTCATTTGGAGTGCCAGAGTTGCATTACACCAGCTGTCTTGCAGTGGTATTGCTTCCAACGTAATGTACTCAAGTCCTTTTAACAATTTTCGTGATATTCGACCCCATGCTGTGGGCTTATTACTTGAATGACTGATGCCGTTTTAACATATAATGTGCGTGTTAAATATGCTCTAAGGGTCTGCGGGCGTGAAATAAAACTGTCAAATTGACACTTAGCGCCAGAGCATTGCAGATTTTTTAAATTACTAGCAGCTCAATTGAGCGGCGGCCCTTAACTCTAAGCTTAGTAGACATTAGAATAGGCTACTACGCATGCGTGTAATCAATCATCTCTGTCGGTCTTATACTTTGTCATTCTTTCTTGGAATTGGTGGTTGTTTTATATTTTTAATTCTCTCTGTATTCCATGGCTTTAAACTTTAACTCACTTTTGCTTTTTACTCACACTGCTAGAGGGTTCGGAGTTCCTTTGCATTGTAGACTTAGTTGACTTCAAGTAGCCTCTAATCTAAAATTGATTATGACACTAGGCATATATGTAGCAATTTTTTTAAAGAATAATTGAACTACGTTTAACTATTTTACGCAAAACAAATTTTTGTTTATAACCCATTGTGAAGCATTACTTAATTTTTAACATTTGCAATTTACGATATCATTTGTGACATTAAAGGCTATGCATATAAATAAATTGAGCTTTTGAGAGAGAAATTATTTACGGTACTGGTAGTTATTAAATTTATGAACGAGTGTAAAACGAATGAAAATATAAGCTAAAAATATTGTTATTGACGTTAAAATAATATAATAATAGTAAAAAATCATTGCCTTTGTCATCTCACATCCCCAAAACCAAATAAAATAAAATATAAACTAATTGTCACTTAAAATTTCAATTAGTTGTCAATTTAAAAACTGAATAAGAACGACGGCCATGAAAAAATATTTTTAAATTTCAATAAGGGTCAAAACATGCTTCGCTTGTACCATAAACACGTCCTCAAAGGAAACCGTATTTGTTAACATCATCACGGTGGTCAAGGTCAACTTATGATTTTTGCCAAACTGTTTTAACATAAAAATCATAAATTCTATTAGGTAATATTGATAATATAAAATTAAATTGCAACAATTAAAAATCTCATATTGTTAACTATTACTATAACTACAGAATTTACTTAATCAGAATTTTCTATTGTTAGAGCTCATTCTACATCCAACACTCACACGCTTAACATCCTCCTCAGGAGGCTGGCTGAAAGACTTACATTTGCAACATTATGGGTTGTGAACACTTGATGTTAGTGAAGGTAAGTGGAATAAGACCACCATATATCGTCGGATGCCCGCGTATAACGATACAAATACCAGGGTATTTGTAGCCGCTTTCAGTCTTTATATAGGGCATATTTTTATCGAAATGATAGGTTTTTTTTTAAACATTTAAATCCAGATTCCTATTTTTAAACAGGAACTGGTGTGCATCGCATCTCTTTATTCCGTGTTATTTCTAATCTTAGTTTTTTATTTTTATAACCGTTTATATTCCGATACATTAGATGAAAAATGATGCACACGCGATTAGTTTCTACCGCGTTAAATTATTTTAAATTAGGTTCTTTAGTTTTTAATTTTTTTACAGGCGTTTATATTCCGATGCACAAATGCAACCAGGGTTGCATCCGCGATTAGGGTCTACCGCGGTAATTGTTTTTTATTAATTTTTTTTTTAATTGTTATGACCGGCCGCGATAATCAAAATTTTTATACTTGTAGGTCGATATGTCAGGTCGGACAACCACGGGGGTTGACAACCGCGTAATATATGGTGGCATCCACATTCCCGTAGCTAACTGACGGTGGGAACGACCTATACACATATACACACACACACACACACACACACACACACACACACACACACACACACACACACACACACACAACACACACTCTAATAAGAGTGGGTCTTTCAGCTGGTACACACAAGACTGAAAATAAACTAATTTCACAATCTAGTCTTTGTGTTTTATTTATTAGACTTAAGTTAGAAGTAAGATAAATTTATATTTAAAAATGAATGTACTGCAGTGATAGATTGTATAATATTTATAATATTGTAAACTTTAAAATATTGTAAATGAAATTGAAAAATAAAATGTCTTTTTAAAATCTAACCAGACTTATTTCTGAAAAGTTTACTTTGGCATTTCATGCCAAAATATTAACTTGATAAGTATCTAAGGTGTTGTTTGTATGAAAAAAGATATTTATAATTTACAAAATTAATCTTCAACGTAGCAAATTATAAATTACAGAAATAGACAAATCATTACGAGGTAAATCTTAAATCCCTCAAATTACAGACTACGATATCGTTGTGTAAAAGCTACCACAGCTGTCTTGGTCTTTTACTCTAACGTGCAATTTGTTGCGTCCAGTTGGTATGCGCTGTTTTGTCTGCAAAATAAACTTTAGTATTAAACAGATTTTGTTTATATTGGTAATTGTGTAAGACACCCTTAGACCTTGAATGGTGTTGGATCAACACTACACTAACAGAAGGTGTAGATCCAGTTAGAATGCTTCGGGATTGCCACACCCGTACTCTCAATGAAGCCTTGAGAAGGGAAGTATTACTTTCAAACATGCTTAAGTGGGACTGATCCTTCTAAATCCTGCGGGACGAGTTTTCATTCTGATAACGTGTGGTCAATAAAGCACTCAATTTTGTTTTCCTTGGAAAAACTTTTGATCATCGCCTTATAAAAAAAAGGAAGAAACAATTAAGACCCCCCCCCCCAGCCTTCGAGTACTCGTAGCGTTAGGATTGACATGGTTAGAGACCTCTGAAAGAAAGAGAACATCCAGTTAGGTTCCCTCTGGATTGCCACGTACACACATAGATGTCTGGCAATGATGAGGCCTCACCATTTGACACAATTGTACATTAAGAGTTTTACGTACCACTTTTTAGAATTTGTACACACTCCAAATTTTTTAAACATCCATGTAGGAAACTAAATTATGACGCATATTTTCAGGACATTGTAGTCACTATAGCTCTCAGATATGAGTGAGTATATGACAGCTCAAATTTATGAAGCTGTCATACTAAAATTATATATTTTGACAACCCTCACGCCTGTTTTACCCAAACGGCAACCTTTTGAGATATTAGCGGTGTTTTGGATTAGTATATGAAGAAACTGGCATCCTCTTGTTCTCTTTATATCTCACCATACCTCCCATACTCTAAAGGCCTTCTACCCCTATACTCAAAGTCGTTGTGAATATCGTCTTTATTCCCCCCACTCCAAAACGTTACAATTTTTTGCGGCTCAGTTTTCGTGTCAGCCTTGAATTACTCTCAACGCCCCTAAAGTCATTATTAATAAATCTTGATTTTTTAAAAGTTGTTTTTTTAAAATATTTATTTTGATCAATTGAACGTTACAATCTTAAGCTACTGCTTAAATATGTACAACATGCACAAGTGTGTAAAGAAGCATGTGTTGAAGTCTAAATCATAATCTAGGTTCTAGCTATGTAAAATGTATATACATGTGTTTAGTATTGGGACAGATCTTGTGTCTCTGCCGACAAAGGCATCTTATACCCAGTTCTGTGCCCAGTAGCTGTAAAGCTTCCACGTTAACATGTTTAAGAAGTCTCTTCTCATGTCGCCTGGCATAATCCTTGATTACCTCTGCCACTAGTTTTAGATTTAAGTCCGAATTTAACTCATAGTTAAGCTGATACCATATTGCTTAAGTCATTACACGGATTTTACTGTTTTGACTACGTTGTACCAACAGTCTTTATATATCCTCAAAGTTCTACTTCCTCCATACGTCGAAATTGGTCTGATAATCGTTATATAAAATAGTCACTTGTTGTAAAAGTTCAATTGCGATTTTCTATCAAATAAAAGTGTTGACAATTAAATCGGTAATATTTACCGCATTACCGAAACCCGAACTAGGTTCGGTGTTCGACCGCTACCGATAAATAGCGGACCCGAACCAGGTTCGGTGTTCGAGTGGAAAGGGTTAACGTACTTTAAGGTGAATCTGTTCTCAATTTTTTTTTCATGTGGTGTTTACATGTAAGGCGTTTATCAAGCTGCATTCCAACATATTTACCAGTATCACGTTGTGATGGCCTATTTGATTATTTATATAAACACATGTCGCAAAGCATAAGTAATATGGGTTGATTTTTGTTAATTGAGTTTAATTTTCCAGTCATGGGTTTAATTTTCAGTTACCTACGCCTTAGAATCAACAAAAATCTTTTCAATGATCGACAATTTGATAGCTCCCCTTACACGATTTTTTACAAATTGTACGTTCAATGCCTTTAGACTTATTCGTAGTTTGGTGAAATTTATTTTGTCAATTTCTTAAAAAACACTAAATAAATAATGAAAACAAACGGAATAATATTTATAATGGTATTAGTACCATAATATTGGTGACTAAAAAACAGCAGAACATTCTTTACTTGATTGTATAGAAACATAGTGGACACTATTGCTATCTATAAAGCACAGGAGATACTTCAAGATACCATACTTCTTGTGGATTTAAAAATGTGAAAACAATTTTTTTTTAAAACCGCCATTTCCAAAATGGTCGCTAAATATTGTTTTTACCAAACATTTTATATTTTTATATTTTTTCGGTTAGAACAAGTAATGTAAACAGTTTTTGTGCCACTTAAACCCAACAGTTTAGGAACTTGACATTTAAAAAGGCTGTTGACTGAAACAGATTTTAAAGACATATCATCATTTAAAAACGATATCTTATACACATAGCTAAGTACTAACAATCTACTGACAAAACATATATTTTTCTATATCTGATATTCTGTTGTATAAAGAGCTGTTTACTACAAGTTATGTTAGTTGAACTAGGCCTAAATAAAAATTGCCTAGAAACCATGATTCCAACAAAAATACAATTTTTTTTTCAACAGATATGTGTTAACCTTTAATATAACTTAATATTTAATAAATAAATTTGACAATTTTAACCCTTACAACCTGTTATAAGAACATATTTATTATTCCTGACTCTGGTTATCACTTGGCTGTATTAAACAGGCTACCATTTATGATTTGTTCATAGCTTTTGGTAGATCAAAATCGTGTTTATATTACTAAATTTATTATTTTCCTTGATAAAGGCATTGTTTTCTTCTTCCCAACTTAGGTTAGGTGTGATAGTCTTTTTAAATTTCACAATTTATGAACGAAAATTTAAAAAATAGACAATAAAATTATACCTAGTAGTAAATTAGCAAAAAAGCAATATTCTGAGATATTTTTATGTTAATCATCTGATCGTGGATAGAGAAAACATTTAGAAACAAATCATCCAAACACACTAACAAAAAAATCATTACAGTATATAAATTTCAAATGGACGAAAAATAAAAAAAAAAGTCAACTTTTTAGTAGTAGGTTCAATTTTTATTAAATTTAGTATTTAAACTCACATTCGTTTCTCCGTTCTCGGCTTCTTGTTACATAAAACAATACACATTTGAAGTGATTTCCCGAGATTGACTATGGGAGGACTTTACTCTCCTAACTTTCTTCCTGGCATTTTCTCCCTCCTTCACAAACACAACAAACCAATGTTCTTGAAATGAACGTATAACTACAAAACTCACTGAAAGATTGAGCTCAGTATTTCTAACTTTTTTTTTTTTTTTTTTTTTCCTCAATTTATTGCTGAACGGTAAAATTTTGTTTTTTACGACTTTGACGATTCGGTGTCACTAATTTTCACAAAATTTGAACGAAATCGATAGAGCGTATTTTGAGAAATTATTTATAACAGCTACATTAACTGATTTGTTTGTTTTTTAACCGAAATTCACGAACCGATTTATTTAAAGAGATGGCGACCGAGATAAACCCAAAAGACGAAATTGAAATGTTCTTAAATTTACTTACAATATTATTCTCAAATTTGGGCCATAATTTCCTGAAATCTTGACTTTATGGTGAAAAAAACCGTAAAACGTGAAAACAAACCACGGTCATTGTAAATAACGTCACACCATCAACTTTAGTCGATATCTTAAAATAGGTTTAAACCGATATCCATGAATTAAAAAAAAAAATATGTATGATTATTACCAAAACCAATGAGCCAAATCGCATACAAGTCGATATTACTGCTTGCCAGTAAATTAGAAACTACAACAGACAAAACAGTCCCTGAAAGCACTGAATTTAAAAAGAAAATTCTTTAGGCACCTTGGTTTGGATCGTAACACATTACATTTAATCGATATCATTTTGTGATAAATGAGTTACATGAACCTCTAAGACACCTCACACTTCGTTTTAAATTTTTCAGAGATAAGTTAATTTACAGAAATAAACATTTTTCTTCTTGTCGTTTTAGGCGAAAATTTACACCACCTTATAGCAAAATGGAAAAAAAAACTTAAAATATAGAACCTGACATTCGAGCACTCTAATAGCGTCAGGATTGGTAGGGAACAAGAGTTGGTTAAGTGAGATTAGATAGGGAAAGGTGGTAGAGCGAGACCTAACCCAAGACCATATGGAATAAAACTGTAGATCCAACTAGGTTACTGCTGATTACATAAGTGGGCCTCTTAACACGGAAAATTTCTCGGTTATCGAAACCTTATAATAAAAGGAAAAACGTACAATAAAGACTTTTAGCACTCAAATATTCTAGCGTTAAGATCGTAAAAGAACAAGAGATGGTTAAGAGAGACTTGATAGGATAGATGAGAGGAATTTACCCCAGTCTACATTAAAAAAGTGTAAATCCAGCTATGTCCCTCGGGATTGTCAAGCCCTTAAATTGAGCTCCTGAGGGCCACTTTCTTAGAGATTAGCATACAATTCTTTGAGCTGTCCTCCTCCATAAAAAACACATTTTTTGTAGGCGGGGAACAATATCCACATGTAAATTCCGATTTTCCGGGACAGTTCCGGATTAATTTTGTGATAATACAATACGAGTTTTGAGATGAATTTTATTCATATAAAACTGCTCAATGGCAACTTTAATAGAAATCAGTAGTAAACTATGTAAATAATATTACAAGTCATTTTAACACGTTGAATATGGCAAGATTCTAAATGGACCAAAACTAGCTTGTAGACTTTTGTAATAACAGGAAAGATTAAGAACAATGGGTTTTTTAATTTTAATTAAAAGTTGTTTTTTAATTGTAGAGCATGTATGGTTAATAAAAATATAAAAGAAATTTTTTCTTAATTATGATTAAGTAAAAAGTTGCAGTAGAAAAGATGACGTAACAAAACAAAATTAAAATTTGAAGTCTCACATTTCTGAAAATTTTAATTATGGCTAATAGTAGACAAAAAGGGCAGTAATGAAATACCATAATAATCATTTAGAGAAATAAATAAATAATACGGAAATTTGACCACCATATAAAGTCATTAGAGTTTTTCTAGGATTTAAGTAGTTAAATGAAATAAATTTAAAAAAAAATAAAATAAAATAAAAATAAAAAGTGTTACATAAAGTGACAAAATGGTAATTCTAAAAGTAAAAAAATTAAAAATTGCAATAAAAGTTAAAATTGTTAGAAATTTAAGAAAAATTTAGCATATAAATATAAGTAAATGACATCAAATTGTAAGATCACTTGAGAAATAACGTAAAGTTCCTTAAAAACCAAAATAATTAAAATAATAGCTAAAATAGTGAAAATCGGCGATTTAAAAAAGCTCATAACTTCGCCAAAATATTAATATTAAGAAACTCTAAACAGAATAGTGAGTTTTAGAGCAAAGCTAACAAGTTTCAAGAAGAAAAAGTGCCGAAAATCGTAAATTAGAGAACATCGATGCGGAAAATTAATCAAAAGTTTAGGCGCACGTAACTTCTGAACGGGGAGTCATAGCGACGTCATTCAAGTTGCATATATATCCAGGGATCAAGAAAAATACAAAGAGGTTTTCACATGGAAAATCCATCCAGTGGAAATGAATATATAAAGATCCTCTAAAAAGCTACAAAATTACAGATTTTCAATGTCCTACATATTAGAATAGCTTTAGACGGTCACAAGGTTTCTGAGCAGATAACATTAAAACAGCCAATAGAAAGGCATAGCCAGCAAAGAACAGCAGCACTGATTTTACTAATTTAATGAAAAATAATTAATTGGAATGAGATATAAATTATGTCTATCTCTCTCCACGGTAGGCTTTTATAGAAAAATTCCGCTTCCTCAACAACCGGGAGGAGGAGGCGCGCTTGGTACAAGTCGGTTTGTTTATCACTCAAATCATTCTAAAGTTCACTTCCCTTTGGACTTAACATTTATGGTACCCATAAATAACTAACTTCGGACGGTTTCTGGCTTTACGATCCTACATTTAAACTAAATGTTTTCAACTTCTATCTTAATAAAACGAAACATATGCAACGGCGAAAAATTTGAGCCGTTACAAACATTAGTCTCTTATAAACCAATTATGTCACATATTAGTACAGTAAGTGTTTTTCTATCTAATTAATTGAATCGTTAATTTCCAAAATGTTATAAGTAGCCTACCAAAAACAAAATTTGGGAAAAAAAATTTCCATGGCAACAAAGTTTATTAACAATTAAAGAAAAATGCATTGAATCTTTTTTAAACTCTGAAATATATGTTATTTGAAAAAATTCTACGATTAAATTTTTTTTTTAACAAAAGCGCAATTTCAAAACGTTGTATTTGCTGTGCAAGTCTTTTACTTTTAAATATTAATTAATTTCAATAACTATACATAAAACTTCATTGTGGTTGATCAGTTTCTAGCGTTTCGTCAGGTGGAGTTTCTAGTAACCTTTCTTGAAACTGTGTTCTTACTTCTCAGGAAGGCTAAAACGAGTATGGTTTTCAGACAGATTAACATTCTGGAAATCAGCCAGAGTTACACCATCTTTCAGGATGTTTTTGTTTCCTTTACTCCATTCAGACAAGTCACTAAAATTTGTAGCCACTTCTACTTTACCAAATCTTGATCGTAACTAAGGAAGGTATGCCCTTTAACTGTGACTTTGAGGACAACTTCAGAAAAGTAATTGTTAGCTATTATGACAAGATACATCACCATCAAATACTGATTTTTGTTCTGGCCTCCACAGTTATCCTACCAACAGATAAGTTTCTTTTTCCATATTATGGCTTAGGTTAGCTGTAGTCAGATATACTAGCTGCCATGCGTCAAGTCCGTAGAGGGAGGAGCCAGTAGATAGCATGACCTTGAAGAAACCAATAGGGAAAGTGCGGGTATGCCAACTCGTTTCCCCATTACGATAGCTCTTGGCACAGCGATTCTTCTGCAGTTATGATCATTTAAAGCTGTGCGGGAGTGAAATGAAATAACCAAATTGACACGAACCAGGGCACGACAGATTTGTGAATTACTAGCACTTTCTTTCTCCGCAGCCGTTGCACACATAGTCCTAGTTTCATTTCCAAGGGAGGGAAAACTCTAAGTAGCCATTAGGCTAGACTACTACCACGCATGCGTGTAAATCAACCTTCTCTGTCGCTCTTATAAGTTGAAATCCTTTCTTGAAATTGCCGTTAGTTTATATTTTCAATTCACTATGTATTCGATGTTATTGACCTACAACTCACATTTGCTTAGTTTACACTCTATACTATCTACACTAGACCACTACTCTGGGCTTGGAGCTTCTTTGCACTGTAGACTTTGTTGACTTCAAGTTGAAGTAGCCAATGTTTTAAGCATAGAAACTTTTTTTATATACCCCATTTTGAAGCGTTGGTGTTCAATTTTTTAAATTGATAATATTTGGAAATAATTATGATGTATTTTATTTGTGACATGACAAAGGCTACTAGGATGGTATTCAATTTTATCTATATTGGATGACTTAAGGCCTATAAATGACTGTTTATACATAATTCTCCCAATTTCAATAATTTCATACCACATAATGGATTATTTCAGATTAGTTATAACTTTAGTTATTATTCAGTGTTTACATTTAATAGATCTAAGTAATTTTACAAATTATACAGTGTTGTTTTGAATAACTTTGGTGTTTTTTAATTAATTAAATTTATTTGGTTCTAAAAGAAAGTTTGTGTACATGTAACAGCTGAAGATTATGACTTGGTCTTTGAAACGTCGAACTGCTGTTAATAAACTGTACGTTGTGGAAAGTTGTTTGTTTTCTTTCTTTTAGTAATTACCATGATTTGATTATAAAACGAAAATAAACAACCTTTCTAATGAATACGGTTGTATCCACAAAATAAAAACTTTAAACTTTAATTTGTAATTAATAATAAGTCCATGTGAGAAAGGTGACATGTTAATTTTTGTTATGGAGTTTAAGCAATCAATATATAATTTTGTATGAGCATATTTCGTGGATATAGGTGATCAACATAACCTCAATCACAATTTAATTCAGTGCGAAGTGTTTTGAATCAGTTATTATGATATTTGTAAAGTTAGATGCTAGGTTAAAGAAAGATAATCATTTAAACATCTAATAAAAATGCGTCTTGATGCTAGTTGACTTAATGTTAATCTTATATGGAAAAGTTTACCTCGTAAGAGCTATTTCTGTAAGACAATTTACATAAGTTAAAGATTTTAATTTTTTTTCAACCTAGAATAATTATTGTTTTTTTATAAAATTTAAAAATATTTTAAACTAACTTCATACACTTCTGTAAATAAGTCTGAACAGAATATCTATTTCAAAAGCATTGAGTTATTTCTTATGTTTTAAATATGCACTTTATATGATGTTTCAGCACTTTTAAAAGATACATACATTTGTCTATTCAAGATATGAGATCACATATATTCCCAGGCACCACGGTTATGACATGTTATTTACATGACAATAGAAAATGTCGACAATAACTACAGCCAGAATAACACTAAAACTTATAATGCACTGCAATAAGTTTAGGCATGCTACCTAAATTGAAATAAACTTCTAAGAAAAAAAAAATTTGAATAGTTAGTTTGTTCAACATGTAAATATTTACATAATTGTGCATTAAAAGATTTTTTCACTAATAATGCAACACATGGGGTAATAATCATCAGATCTTCACAAAAATTTGACAAAATGTGTCTCTTTACACTAGAAATCCGTCGTCAAAAATTACACTATAAAAAATTCAGATCAAATTGTCTTACATAACAATAAGCCATATGAACTGTTTAGTTTTGCAAAATGTATCCAATCAATCACAACACAACGTCAATCCACACAAATAAAGTAAGTACTATTTATAACCTAAAAATAATTTTAATCAGCTGATAATAATTATTAAACAAAACAACAAAACAAAACGTATTTGAGAATAATTTATAACAGCGGTTTCAAATTATGTTTCTTGTAAAACATGTTACTTACCGTTAATAGGCATTATATTTAATTACATTTTATTACGAATTACAGTATTCGAGGGCTAAGGTTCTTTATTTTATGTTATTTTCTTCCTTGTTTTGTAGCGGAAAAACAGTGCCATTTCACCTTTAAACAAGATAAATAAATAAATAAGTGTCTCAAATTTGACTTTATTCAATCACTTTATTCAATTTTGAGATAGTCGACTTTTTAAGATATCGTCCATGGTTTGTTTTAACTTCTTGTACCGGTAAGTTTTACCTTTTAAATAGGATTTTTTCAGGATAAGGGCTACATTTGGGGAAGGTTTATTAAAATCGTTCAGTCGATTTTGATAAAATCTGTGTTTTTTACTTTTTATTTGGTAAGTATCCTAAATATTAAAAATATAATTAGTGCTATACTGTTAAACAGAATAAAATACATTAAATTACAACTACGTTCCTGACACATAATGACAAACAACTTGACAAAATATTTTGTAAAAACAACGAATATTTTTGTCTCGAAAAGGTATTTTTCCAAAATGGATCACTACAATATAGCCTATCTTGACTAAAGTTAATTATTTCTCAAAAAGTACTGTTTTTTAACACCATTTGACGTTAAGTTAAGCGCCTTCCTTCAGTTTCACTGTTCCAAACAATTAAAACGTTTGTTATCTACATATTTTTATATTTTATGTAAAAATAGCAAAACTATCCGGCGTTGCTCAGGATAATAATAAGGATAAAAAAGTTCAATTAGTTATAGAGATTTAAAGACATGCGTTCGTTCAAGTTCCAAAAAATAAAGTATCTTTCACAGATAAGAAAAAAATTCATTAGAAAGTATACTGCATGGTAGTTTTGAAACTGACTTCACGCTAGAAAAAATTCTTAAAATATGTTTTAGTTATTGAAGGAAAGAATAAAACATTTACTCAACATGAAATATCAAATAATAAAATTTATAAGACAGAGCTAAACAGAGTTCAAAGTATCAAAAATTCAATAGTAGAAAATCCCATTGAGAATAATAAGTTTTTACCAAAAGTAAACATAAAAATTTGTTAGCTGACATTACTTTTCAACTGAGACGACAGGCGAAACGCAGTGTTGCCATTACAAAGACGTATAAAATGCATATAAATAATCCCTTTAACCTCAGTAAATGAAATGGACTCTATAGTACTTCTTTATACAGAATATTTCTTTTCTTTCCAGAAAGAGAGTAAACATACTATTTGTTAGCCGTATCTACGAGCTGGTTGACTACATTCAAAACGTTACTTTTGAATTATTTTATTTTTTAAATACAACCGCAGTAGGTATTAAATTTATAAATAGCACTGTGATGTAAACAATATCTTCAAACAACCGAAATAAAATTTTAAATATTATTTCTATATCCGAAATCAAAATGATTGAGCACTGAAATATTTTTATTTTATGTTTATATAATAAAATGAAAGAATACGTATATTTTAAGCCGATTTAATATTATAGATTATGTTGAAAATAAAATTTGATTTAGTAGGTACTTACACAAATGTCGTTTATAAAACTTGAATATTCACTACCAAAAATTAATAAAATGTAAATTATGTTGTAATTAAATAATTAAGCTATAAAACACTTCAAATTAAAGTGATAAACTCATTTTTTAAATTAATTTACAAATGCTGATGAATTGTGAAGAATCAATTGTTTATAAAATACCATACAGAATTAGTACATACAAAGTGAATACACCGAAGCTTTTAAATGGCCTTATGGTTTTATAGCCTCTAAGATGTTGAAATGTTTACTGGTAGATATTAGTTTTATTTCTATATAAATAATTTTATAAATTGGCTATTTTTGAATGAAAATCGAGGTTCTTTGAATAACCTAGTGTAAACCAAATTTACTCTCTTAGTTTGGTGTATGTATTTATTTCTTTATTTCGATTTAAGTATTTGTTTTTGTGATTATTACGGACCTACCTTTCATACTCCAAGACAGCGGCGGATTTAGTTTGGTGTAGATAATTCTGATATAGCTTAAAATGTGAGACAGGGCCGTCTTTTGAAATGAAGTAATTTTTAGATTTTGTCTGTTTTAAATTGTTTAGTCATGTGTGTGATTTTTATTTTTATTAATATTTGTTTTTAATCCAAGTTACATATTAGAGTTTTCTTAAGTTTTGTTCATTAATATTATTAGTTGACATTTAAAAAAAAAAGTAAATATATTTATAATAGAATTAAATTAAAATTAATACACACACAAACGCGCGCGCGCTCACACACACACATTCAATTTTTGTTACATTGAACTAAAAACGAACCTGTAATAAAAGCCACTTTTCCAGAAAACATCTTCACGCTGTCTTCTACCAACTGATCAACGGCTTATGATTGTTTGATGTCTGTTTATATATTCGCTAATTATCCCTTAATGACATTGATACTATCCAGATGTGTTAGTCTAACTACTTGAGTTGTAGTATCAGATTACCATGGGAACTAATTTACATAACCAGTAAGTTCTCTGATTCAATCAAGGCAGAACTCATAGGTCAGCAACATTGTAGGTTTACATACAACACAGCGTCTATCTGTCTGTCTGTAAGCTTATAACTCAAGATGTATGTACTGTTGCTAATTCTTATTTAGGTATGATATAGGTTCAGTTTTAAGTCTTTATTTGATTCGTCAGTTCCCAATATTTGTCTTGGCGAGTAATAATAAAAAATAAAAAAGTTTAATGTTTTGCATTTTCTTACAATTTCGAACACAATACCTACATTTTTTTTCAATGACAATGTTAGTACATGATTTGAAGGCTAATTAGAACTGAAATTTGTATTTTAAATAGGCGTAGTATTGAGTTAACATTTTTGCGGCAGAAAGTAGGAAAATACATTTTTTTTAACGTTTTAAAAGTTTTCTTAAGATATTCAGCAATAACATATGTTTTTCATTGTCAAGATTTGGTATATGATTCAAAAGCTAAAACTTTATTTAAATCGGCGCAATAGTTCCCAAGCTATAACCATTTATTACTATCAGAAAAGAGATGTAAAAGAAAATACATTTTTTGCAGTAAATTTTGACATTTCATACATTTTATCACATACAAAAGTTATCAAATATAAATTATCAATCAAAGTATTTCATGGAATTCAACTTATTATGCGATCAATTCTGATATTCAGAAGAACCTTGTAATTCCCTTTATTAATGAAGAACTAAGGAGCCGAAGCTAAGAAACCTGAACAGAGACTTTATTCTAACTCTCGATTGCTGAACAACGATAGACTAAAGAGAACGAAGCCGTCAGATATATCTCAACTCGAGAATTTGTGTAAATATTACAGGTCCTATACAGACTTTACTTACTGAACTTCCTGTGCTCATATAAGTTATGTTTCTGAAATCTGAAATGGAACTCCTGTATCCGTTCGCCACAGCTATGTATTTTAGTTACTATGTGTTATGGCTTTGTTCGATGGTTGATGAAATTATTAAAAAATACACAAGGAACAAGGAAAAACCACCGAAAGAACAAGATAAAAAACCTTCAGATCCTTCGTGACCAAATAACATTAAGAATATCATCAAACGCAAAAAAACAACACCGTTGGAACAATAGTCTAGGATATATAGGATCAATTGTGGTGAATGTGAGTGTTTATAATAGGGCAAACAGGGATACAATTTAAAAACGGCTTAAGGAACATCTTAAACCGCCTATGCCAAATATAACTATCCACGTCACAGTATAGAAGAAAACCATTCATATTCTAATTTTGAAAAATAACTTCCAACCAATACATATATGAAAATAACACATAAAGCACACTTAAAAAATCCAGAACATATGTTGAATGATCAATCGAATTTTGAATCCAATTTGATGTATGACTTTGCTAGAAGGATAGATAAGAAATGCAAACACTAAGCTGCGCGACAGGTTACAGATCCCGTGTCCTCAGTAGATAAATGTAGTGGATGGTTGTGCACACGCGGTGTTATTATATGTGTTATGTTGTATTATAATTTATTTTCATGTAATAACGACCTCAACAGAGTGACAATCTGAAGATGCAACGAGTTGCGAAGCGCGTCGTGTAAAGTAAGTAAAATACTGAAATTTCAAAAAGTCATACAGACGGACATAATTACTCTTTTTGGTTAATAATTAATATCTGGATTGTATTAAGCACATAGCACTCATGTATAGAGTATTCGACAATCGAATAAACTAAGTCCCGGGGTAAGAACGGAAGTCGGGTCATTATCACTTTTGAAGTTAAGGGTAAGATAAGCCTAATTCCAAAATTTCATTAAATCGGTTCGTAGTAAAATATTTCTGAGGTATAAAGCTTCAATGACTGGACTATAGTTCAATGTTATTTATTTGTATTTTAATTTTATGATTTTCAGGTAAACATTTAATGGAAAATACAACTTTTAAATAAGTTTTTTTTTTCGCATATAAAATGTTTAAATTAAATTAATGATAACAACATAAATTTTAAACCTATACTTTGTTAAAAAGCAAACAAATGATATTAAAGTTTGTTACGTGAATTGTTGAGCATTCTTTATATGAGAACTGGGTTTCATCTAATCTCGTTCATAAATTATACAAAGATCTTTGTTATGTGAGTTTCTATGTAGACCAAAGACCGAGTTAATACGTTGTGAAGTATACAAATTAAATTCTAAACTTTGTTTGTAATACAAAATTTAAGATTATGTTTCTCATTACAAGAATATACGCAATGAATACTGTTTGATATTGCGGTTGGTTTAACGGCTGTGGTAAAAGTGGATGGTTTAGTAATTTAATTTAGATTGGGAAGTAGATAGAAATGAAAAAGAAATGAAATGGTTAATTGACATTTTGAAATTATTACCAACTAATAAAATGGTTTTTGATTAATTTTGCTGTCATGTTTAGCTAAGAATTAATGTCACAAGTACCTTGTAGAGGCGGCGTTCCTTTCTTGGTAATGTTCTGTCGTCAAGAATGCCCGTGTGCACACGCGAGAACAGCTGCTCTAAACGCACAAACTAAATACAATTTTAAATCATAAAACACATAACAAAAACACTTGACTTCTTAATAACTAAACATGACAATTGTTTATGAGTCACAATTAATTAAGTTGTTGGCCGAAATGCGTATATAATAAAAAAAAAGGATTTGTATCTGCGGATTTAGGAAGAAACACAGTTACCTGTTTGAGGTTGAAAATTGGACTGATTGATAAGAGACAAAGGATACCCCAAAACAGCTGGAGTTCTCAAAATTCCGGTTGAAACAGTTTTATAAAAATAATATTGGAGCGGAAATTTAAAAACTGTAGATATACTGAACAAATACCATTATAATGGTTACAGTTAAAAGAGCAAATTAAATTATATATTTTTAAATGTTTTGAACACTCTGTATATTTGAAAACTGTTTCTTCACATCCAGTACAGATCTCACATCTGTAGTACGAAGCTATCCAACGCTAGATCAACCATCATTCTTCTAAATGAATTAGAAATCGAGATAACAATATATTCCGGAATTTTTCTCAATGTCTATGTATATAGTCATAAAACTACACAAATTAAGGACTTTTTAATTTTTATACCATAAGGCGGAATGCACTATGATGTTTTACCTAAGGTCTCAGTAACATCAATCAATCTTTTCGCTCATAAACTTAATAACCGTCGTGAAATACCCACGAATCCATTTCATAAATCTTTAATAATGTCCTGTATCTTCAGTTATTTGTTTTATTATCATTTTTAATTATTTTGAGTGTGTGTGTGTGCGTGCGTGTGTGTGTGGGGGGGTGTGTGTCAGTCCTCGGGTACTTCATAGGGTTATCTTTGGTTAATTATGGCCATATTTGAATCACAGTCTAAGTATGGAAAGCCAAGTATGGGATTTGTGATTTTGATAGATTCTAGACGCTTGACAATGTTCACTACATATGACAAAATTTAATAACTAGTTTATATTTTGCGGACTGTATGATTTAGTTTCTCCTCAATCACTTGTAGTGAGTACGGACGTGTCAAGCTCAAGTGATTCTAGCTGGATCTACGTAGTCTGGAGTTCGTCTCTTTCTTATCGGTTCCCCTTATCTCTTCTTGATCTCTTCCAACACTGACGTTATTAGGCTTGGGATCGTTCTTTTCTTCCGTATAAAGCTATAATGACCGAAAGGTTTTTATCCATTAATTATTAAGAAAAGAAAAAGAGAGAAAAAAAGAGTGGATGGGTTTAGATCAAATTTGAAATTGATATTTTGACCAAATCTTCGAGATATATTTTTTCATAACTCAAAATTTGGGAGTAGCTGCCTTAAAATTAAAAACTTTTTAGTTTATCAAATTAAACAACAATGATTTTGATCAAATTTTGGTAAAATTTAAACTGTAAAAACAAACAGTAATGATTGCCACCTCAGTGAGTTGTCAATCCCCAGTATGTCTTAACGAAAATAAATTAGTATAGAACCCCAAAATCTTTTTATTGAATTTTGTTTGCAATATTTTGACAGAAAATTATATGTATAAATAAAGCCTAAACTTGCTTTTTTGTGTACTAAAAACACGTTTTGGTCGTAAATAGAATTTGAAGAAATTAAGTTTAAACGACGGGTGTCAAAGACGATCATTTTCTTTTATTTGAATATTTGCATATTGTTATGGGTCATTTTAAAGTTTAAAACTATTGTTTGGACCGTTTTTGAGAAATAACATCTTTTACAGAGAATCCGCAAGCGATGTTTTGGTTTCTTTATAATAATTCTTGAACCTTAAGAAAGGTATAAACTGATTTTTACCCCATCACATGACTTTCTTGATACTACGTATGTGAGAAAGTGGTTTAGAATACTTACTTTTAAAGTACAAATATCGTTTGTTTTATTTTCAGAATTATTTCTAGTTAACGAACAAGATAAGATATAACGATGGGTTTGGAATCGATAATTTACAATTAGCATAGTTTATGCCTGTTAACAAGTATATGACGAGTTAGAAACATTGGGAAAAATGATAAAAATTGCATTCTCATAAGTATTTGTAATTGGCAAGTTTGTGTATAAAACTTGAAGTATATAACATGTCGGTTGAAAGTAAATCTCTTCCACTTATAGACTCTGAGTTGAACGACTACATTTTGAGTAACTCTCATTTTCTGGACGACGGAATGATTACTTATACAGAAGTCTGCATGCCATCCAATTATAAAGAGCTAGAAGAAGATATTTTGAATTTTGAAGTACGTCCTGATGATGTGTGGGTTATATCTTTTCCAAAATGTGGTATGTAAGATATATTTACAAAAAACAGAATACAACTTTCTCTTTGTCTATAACAACTAATCTTTTAGAAAAAATATCACTTTTATCTTGTTGTACTAAATTGTTATGATATTTTCAAATTAAATGTTTTTCAACTAAGCCGAACGATGTATGTAAAAGGTTTTTCACAATTTTATTTTCTGTTTTATAATATCGGGCGCTTAAAGCAATTATCTACATCCTTCTGAATCGAATCCGAGGGTAAACCGATCTTTCAGAAGTATTAAAAATAATGGTGCAAACGAGCTGTCTTAAAAATAAAAATAAAAAATCTTCAAATAATAGCTGAATTTTTTTCACAAACCTTCTTGCTAGAAGATACATCTGACCAAAAAACATACAAAAATTCATCATTTACTACTTTTTAAAGTTTTAAAAAATTATTATTTAAGTAAAAGAGTTTCACACAGTTAAAAAATATATAAAATCATTATTATTTGTATAACAGTTACAATGTTTGTTTCTTGTGGTTTCCTGTATAACTTGATATAACATTCATCAATGTGAATTAGAGTAATATATAAACAATAGTCGGATCGATTACAATTTTAACGAATTGGGCAATCAGCCAACGAGGTAAATATTCATTTTTCCCATATAAGGTGGTCGATTCTATCAGGTTATGGGTACAATATAATACTACTAATGGGAGGTAAATCATAATGCAAAGAGCAAACAACTCACGACGAATTTAAATTGTATTATTTTTCCATGTGAATGGTATTTTATTAAAGTATACGATAGTTGTGGTAAAATTTATTGTTTTGTGATTATAGAAATAGTCATTCGTTGTTTATAAAAATATTTAACCATCAGGGACTTAATTATATTGAGTCGAGGGTGGCAATCCCGAGAACAATACGCCTTTTTTCATACAGTCTTGGGTTAGATCCCTCTCTATATCTATATTTTTTAACAATTCTTGTTTTCTTCCAACCCTGGCGCTATTAGAATATTCCAGGGCGAGGGGGTCCTTATTTTATGTTCGTTCCTTCTTCCAGTTCGCTTTTGATCAACTCTTCTTTTCTTCCAACCCTGGTGCTATTAGAATATTCCAGGATGAGGGGGTCCTTATTTTATGTTAGTTCCTTCTTTCTGTTCGCTTTTGATCAACTCTTGTTTTCTCCCGACTCCGGCGCTATTTAAATACTCCAGGGCAAGTGGTCCTTTTTTACGTTCGTTTATTTCTTTTGTTAAGTGATGATGATCACTTTATTCCTTTTGTTTTATAAAGTGATGATGATCACGAGATATTCCTTAAAAAAAATAGAAGAAAGATTTATTAAATGTATTATGGAACTAAGGAGTGAAATCTACAGTTCGCAGAAATATTCGTAAATTTACAAATATTATATTTGAAAGGCTAAATTTAAACAGTTTAATGTTAAAAACATTATTTTAGTTACGATACATTTTGCAGTTTCAAACTGAGACCCTTCAACACAGGCTGTTGTTTCTCCTTGTTAGTCAGGGACTCAAATTAAACTGATTTTTATGGTTTTCTTTTTAAATTGATCCCCTCTATCCACAGATCGGATAATAAAAATTATGAAGTGGTTTAAAAGTTTAAAAAGAAAGGAGGCGTATCTCTTTTGCTGTTTGTGTGACTACACGTTTACATCCTTGACCTTGATTTTAATTTATATATATATATATATATATATATATATATATATACTGACCACTAAGCTGCACAAAATTAGCTAGTATTGCATTATGTAGAACGTCATTTTGAAACTGTACAACATTTACTTTTCAGTAGCAGCCATATTCATAATAGGAAAACTTAGGTTACTTGCAAAATTTCACTAAAATTCCTGTTATTAAAATATCGATTTTGCTCTCATTTTGGGGTTTTGTTTTTAACAAATTTAATTTTACTAATTTATTTTTTATAACAAAAAATGTATATCTTTGGAAATGGATGAGATATTAATTCCATTACTTATTTTAATTACCATTATACTAAAAATCTATACATTTTACAAATGGTGACCGTATAAACTGTGTAGTCTTATATCTTGGAAACTATACATTTTTCTCAAAATTTAAAAGAAACGAAATATTTGCTCTGTTACTTTTAACAACAGGTCAAGGGCTGTCGTACTGAATAGTGAGTACGTTTGTAGAAATACCATTTAACCGAATCTACAGCGTTCTTCATGAATTCTTGTGATTTCACTCTCATCCTTGTGATGATGTCTCTTTCATCTTTCCTATCAGGTCTCTCTTGACTAAATCTTAGAGTATTCAAGTAATATGGCTCTCTATGTCATACCATTTTCTCTCTTTCTGTGAGGCGATGATGAATGTGTAGTACCTGATATCATAAACTTGTGGATTTATTAATATGCAAGCCTCATCCTATTGCAATACAACCCGGTGTCGGAGCCCTGGCCTTCTGTATCCTAAATGTTGTTTAACTCGTTCTATTTATAGCAAAAGACTTCCATTCCACCAGTCACAGCATCTCTTTCCTTGGACGGTTTTTTTGGTCTTTTATCTTCCATATTTTTCATAACGACTCTGTTTAGTGTTTTGTTATCCAACCTCATGACATGGTCAGCTCATTGCAAACTCCTCAGTTGTATGCGCCTTTCTACAACTCACTGTTATACCGTATCTTCCACTTCGCGTTTATGGTGCCTCGGATATGCCTCAAGAGTTTGTTTTAAAATATCTTCAGGTTACACTGCTATATCATATGATGCCTCCACTATAGTTTTGTATGCGTGTATTGCCTTCCTGTTGAGATCTCGTAACTTAAGGCCTTGTTGGCTATACTCCTAATCTCTCCCTCGTTGCTACCATCCCGAGGTAAGAGAAACACTCGACCTTGTCTGACATATTATTTTGGTTTCGTTTACATTTATTGTCTTTCTTCTTTTGTACTTGTTTATATATATATATATATATATATATATATATATATCTCACAGCCGCAATCGATAGGGTTATGGTTCCTACGTTATAGATGTCGAAATCGTAAAGTATTATAAAGTACGACTGAGAGAATTGCATCCATTTTCCTTATTGCATACTTCAGAGCCAGGTTAAGTAGAAATGGGGGACCAGTCTGATGCACTATTTCAGATCCAGATTGAGCTCAAATGATTCAAAGAATTTGTTTTTGTATTCTCACCTATGCAAATATTTCTGTAATTATTAGCTTTGTTTCATTGACCAATTTTGTTGAAATTATATGTTACATATAACACAATATGTTACATAATTTGCTTTAATTAAGACTGTCATATGTCAGGTGAAAATCTACATATAATTGATTATACAAACGTACATTGAGATTTAAATAGAATCATAAAATTTTGTAAGTAGAAACATAAAAGTGAAATATAAGTTTGATTGGTTGAATTTATACATCATTTAATGTTAAAAGATAATCCAAACCCTTGAGGCAACTTAATACTTTGAAACTAGAAAACTTAAAGTTGAAAACTTTTATTGATCAAATAAGGGTAACGAATATAATCTTCTTATAGGAGCTCTCAAGCACGAATATTTAACAATTTTTATTATTTTATAAATTAATTTGCTAATACTTTTAAAGCTCTTTCTAAAGTTGTGACCTTTCAAACCTAGCAGGAAATTAGTTTGTATTTCTAGCGGTGAATTCTATTTGCTTTTAGCAATAAAAGTGTTCTCGTATATATTATGTATTGTAAGTTTATCACTTTACATACAGAATGTATCTAAAAAAAGCTCGGACTACTCAGAAAACACAGTTCTTGCTTTAAAATTAGAAAAAAAACCTTTCCTATAAATATATGTCCAAATAAGCTCTCCGTATGTTTCTGATTTTATACAAAAGTGTTTAACTACAGAAATTAATAATTATTGAGTCCAGATTTAGTATATACGCTTTTCATATAACATTTTATCAGCTTACAAAAATTCGTACACTTTTTAAATGGCAACCATTTAAAACATTTAATGTTAAATATCTCGAAAATAATTAACTCTACGTACATTACAAGATAGAATATAGATATTTTTTTCTCTTAATGACAATCGCAATTATACTTTTTGTAAGTTAAAGGATATCACGGTTATCGATACAAAAATAAAACAAAATATCTCGGTTTTCAACTACAAACTCATAACTATAATATACCAAGTATTCTTTGTTATTATTGGATGTATTATTTGAAACAATCCTAAATACAAATCACACTTGAAGACCCGGTACACACGAGTGGAAATACAATACCGCGTGTCTTTCGATACGGGTTTTAAAATGAAACCCCCTGAAGGGATTATTACTATAGGGAATAGGGGAGGGGTGCAATCCCGAGGTAACTAGGATAATATACATCTTTCGTGTCAGGTCTCTCTTGTTCTCTTCCTAAGAGTATTCACGGGCTAGGGATCATTTTATGCCTTTTAACTTCGGTTTTTAAGGTGATTGATAACCACGAGGTTTTTCTGCTTTAAACAAAAAACAAACAACAAATTTAAATGAAGCAATGCACATATTTAGTTATTACGCAGCCTCTATAAATTAAACTCTGTAAGTATTACACAACCGCTATTTTAAATGCAGAAATATTCATTTATATTTATTATTATACTCATAATTTGAGGTATTCGTGTGTACATTATAAGATATACAAAGATGTAAAACAATCTTATTTAGTGTTAATTTCACCTCTATGTTTAGGCTCCACATGGACACAGGAGATGGTATGGTTATTGATGAACGATCTGGACTATGAAGGCTCCAAGAAACCAGTTTTTGCTAGAAGTCCATTTATTGAGTGAGTAGTGGAATTTATTTTAAGATTTTTCCATTTTTTTATAAGAATGTTTTTACTTTCTAGCATACTTTCTAGTATAGAGAAAGTTATTTGACTGATGATTTCATAGTTAAAATATACTGTTAAGATTTTTTTTTCGGAAATATCAATTTATAATATTTGTGACTTCAAAAAGAAAGTTTGAGGTTGACACTTGTCTCTCTTACATCCGTACGATCGAAAACGGTATTTGTATTAAAATTAGATTTTGTTGGCATATTTTGAACATACCTCAAAGTTGTTTCTTTTTTTAAATTTTGCTGATTGCTTCAAGTTGAGGGTTACTTGATTTATTATTAAACATAATTTACAAAATCAGCTTTAAAGATTTTCAACGAATTTTGCTTAAATATATTCCTAACGGACCTAAAGAAAATCAGGTTCTTCTTCGTCATCTCTCCAAAAAATCATATTCAGAAATTACCAGTCAAAAAGTAAATGAGCTTAAGAAGTTGAATTTCTCAAAATCCCCTAAAAATATTTATCAGTCTTGGTGTAATGTGAAAGTTTATCAGAAAAATGTATTACAATTAAATGTATTAAAATGTGTATATATACACAGGGTGAGACAGACCACCCGTGTAGTATTTATAGCTGTCTTACTAACTTACTTTAACACTTTTTCTTTCTCATTTCCCCCTAATTTGGCCTCACAGAGTCCAATAAAATTATTTTCAATTTTGAAAAATGGCCCAATTGGGGGGTAGAGGTGCTTTTTGAGGAATTTTCAAATGTAAACATGGGTTGTGTGATACATCAATTTATAGGTCTAATTACCCTGAACATTTTAGCGCAAACAAAAGTTAATTATCTTTAACCGTATGTACAGGGTGTACCAAAACGTTTTGAAATAGGACTTTAAAATAAAGTACCTACCGTGTTACCCTACCTACAATACGGAACAGCACCAGATTTTTTCCAAGCTTATTATTGAGCTATTCATTAAGGAAACGTATAGTAGGGGCATTTATCACTGGATTTTTTTAAATTAAAAAAGCTCAAACTTGAAGAATACCAAAAAAGCTTAAAACTCAAAATTATTAAATAGCAACTTATAAAAAAAATTATATCAAATAAAAGGTCTATTCAAAACGAACATTTTTTGTATTTGATCTTTTTTTCTATCTCTTACTATTTTTAAATGGCAGCCGAAAAACTTAATTACGTTTGTCAGTTCACAAAATGTAACAAATTATTTTTAAATGATTTTAAATCAAACATTTCCCTACAATGTTTAATTAGCTTCATAGCTCTGAATATCCTCTGAACTAGACATAATCTTACCTTTCACTAGAGAGGCTACTTCACTTTATGGCTAGTTTAGTCTGCCTCACCCTGTGTATATATACGTATTTAATACATTCATATGATTGGATCTTATTTTGGCACTGTTGCTACTTCAATCTGCGCCTTAAACCAAATATTTTAATTATCACTCATAAGAAGAATTAGGTTCATACCAATGTTGACATTATTTTACTTACAACTATTTTTTCTTCTTTGAGATAACAATGAATACTTTTTTTATTTAGTATTTTATATTGTTCTGAATAAGTACTGTGCTGAATGGAGCACTGTATAAGTACAACATTTATTTTCTTCAAACACAAAAATATTATTTAATATTACTGAGCTTAATTTGTTAACAACGAAACTATTTCAGATTTGGAGGACTTGGAACTATAATGCAGAATGTTGGTGGAAGTCTCGTTTATTTAGAAGATTTAAAAAATGCTAAGTCGCCAAGAGTAATAAAAACTCACTTGCCTGCTGGATTGATTCCTCAACAAATCTTTACTGTAAAACCAAAGGTAAACAAATCAGTGATAACTTGATAATCTTACACATTTTAAATATATTTAATGCTGAATTGTTTGTTACGTGTTTTATCTTGGTCATCGATATAACACGTTTCTTTATCTAGTCTTTTGTTAGATACTTTTTTTTTTGTCTTTTCTGTTAATTCTCTTCTTTTCCAATACTTATTAGAGTATTCGAGGGTTAAGGAACTTTATTTTATACTCCGTTATATATACCCGTACTTTTTGCTAAGGGGATGTTGACCAAAATTCTTTTTACCTTAAAAAAATACCCGTGCCAACGCATTTCACAAATCTAAAACCCATCTATAAAACTAAATTACTAAATCAAAAAAATGTAAGGTATTACTAAGAAAATCCTAAAAATGATATTCGGGAGTTATCTTCAAAAAATAATAATAATAATAACAATGAGTAAGATAAGAAATATATCAAAATCAATGGAGTCTATTTCGATTAAATGTGATGAAATCTGAAGTTATATACACGGACAACGGACAAATTTCGGAAGCGAGATTCTCATCTTAAAATTTTAAAAATAGTTCCCATAAAATTATGTCCACAACTGTTTCGTTAACTCAATCTTTCTGTTTGCGTCTTCTATAAAAAAATTAAAAAAACCAAATGGACGAGGTATTGAGTTCAGATTTTGTATACAGAATTTTTATATAATCTTTAAAGGTACACTAAAAACGAAAACTTCATTTTAACATTTTCAAAATAACGCCTGTTTGAGAATTTAATGTGGAATATCTCAGAAATCGTTAACTTCATAAAAATATTTACAGGGTATAAAATGTTTTGTTTTGACAAATAAATACAATAGTATTTTAAATTGTTTTTCTGTGAGTTAGGGATGGATTAAGGAAATAATATTAACACAATTTATTTGTAATTTACTATACATCGAAGTTTATGACACCAGTTATTACATCTTACACCTTATGTTACTGCTTAAAGACTCAGGGGTTTCGTAAAATAAAGATTATTCTTACAATTATTGTGTCGTTTCAATCAAATGTATTTAGAATTGGAACAGAGAGAAAACTAATAAAGCATACGTTGTTGATTAACAACAACAACAACAACAACAAAAATTAATAATAATATCTAAAAATAATAACAATCTTAAGAATCAAAACTGGAGTATGAACCTTAAAAACTTAAATGGGATAAAGAACAAAACATGAATACGATTAGAAACTGGTAAATTGTTTGTATGGTTGACTGGTATATTTTGAGACAAGTGAGTTTGTTAAATTTGTGCTCCTCCTTAGATTAGATTCATTACGAGATTTTAAGTAGAAGTGAAAACTGTGAAAATGTGCAAAACCGTTTTCTGCATTAGAGACTTGCCATACCGTGTATTAACAGTTTGAAAATAAATATTTCTTTAGCAGACTACATTTTCATATAACAGAATGTACCGTGATCATAATCTTTAATCGTATATTAGGATATATATACATTAATTTTAGGATATATATACATTAAATTCCATATACATGTAAAGTGAACTTTGCGTAATCAATGTTTAAACATATGGACTCTTATGTCCAATATCTTATGGGCAATATTGAATTATTCCTTTTTACGCGTAAACAATATTAGACAGTTTATCAGTTGGAATATCTAACTTATTTTTACTTGACACACCTAAGCTAATTAAAATATTTTTTATTAAAAAAGTGTTTTTTTTCACAGAATAATTTAATAATAAACTTGGAGATTGTGTGTCTGATTAATTTGTGTGTCTGTTGGTTTGAATTTTTACAAATTTTGTGTATTTTAAAATATTAACGACGGCTTAGTATAAAGCAGTAGGTGGGGAAACAGAAGATAAGGCTTTTAAATTATATACTTTTGTACACATAAATGTGATTTTTAAATTTGTGTACAGTCGTCAACTCTAACTAGCGAAGACTTTTAAGCCTTTAAACAATAAAATTTGAGTAAAAATAAGTTACAAGGATAAAATAAAAATCATGGAAGTTAGTTAAAATATTAAACCTACAAAACCATTATGAAATTTAAAAATTGAAACGTAAATGTGATCAGAAAACTATTATTAACCTGGAACATGTAAATTAAACTTTCTTTTAACTTGTAGTCAAAACAAGATAAAATTGACAGTAAATTATCAAGAGTAAATATCTTTTCTTTTGCTAGAAAAGGGTAGAAAATGATAGAGATAAATTTGTCAAGATTTCATTAGTCCTCTAAATCAATATCTTAACTTACATACAGTATAAACACAAGAACACAAACATATTACTTTAATCATATTTAATATAACTTGTTGAAACTCCATATTATAGGAGTAAATAAAGCAATAAAGCTAAAGTATCAAAAAATTTAAGAAAGCTTTTAAACTCAAGCTTTATTGTTTTATTTAATCCTTTATTACTTTAAGTTAGATTGAAGGTCAGATGAGTGCTATGAAAAATTAGAAATTGGTTTAAACAATACCACCTCAGTTAGCAAATTAGTTCCAAAATATAATTAAGATTTGGAGTTTGAAGAATAGGAAAAGAAAAGTCATTATCGTATAGGGCAGGAAGTGTAGAAATATTCTGGCTGAGAAACTTGGTTCTAATTATAAAGTTCTGTACATTATAAAACGAAATACACTACTAAAGTCACTTGTCCACAGGTTGTATGAATTATTCACAGGTTATGGGCCTGGTGACTGTTTGTTGGTCATTGATGGTACGAATACAGTGGATAAGCGGCAAGACCATTAATACAGTTATTTTATCATAAATTCTTTTGAGATATGCTACAAAATAATAAATGGTCATACTTTAATTGCAAATAAAATGTGCAAAACACTCAAACATTATCTACGAGGAAATCAACGCTCTACTCAGCAAACTTTCTTACACAAGGCAAGGTCTTGATTTAAATATGATGATTGAACGAATTGTTTATGAACAGCTAGTATAAATAAATAAGACCATGTGTTTTTAAGAAGAAGAAAGTCCTTGAATTTGGAAAGATTATTGACTTTGGATGATCTCTGGAGTGAAGGTAACAGAGTTTAAATGAACGAGTATTAGCCCAAAAGATTTTCAGTTTGTAACTAATAGAAAGAAAAGACAGGTTTTTAAAAATGTTAAAATACACTCGTCTCTGGTGACATTGAATGAAACAGAAATATTGATAGTTTTGTATAAGTTAAAGTCCTTGTCTGTCATATCAAGGACGTAAATACAAATTAATTTTTTTTTACAAATCTGATCTGCAGTCACACCTGGAAAATGTTCTATAATGGTTTTTTGCCTTCCATTAGAATGTTCGGTTTTTCACTAATAATAAGGTAGCTAAGCTGGTTCTTCTTTTCGATTTCAGGAATCCTCATATGATTGCACTAACGGAGTATGCATTAACATCAATATTAAAATAATTTTAATGTTTTAAATCATAAAATAAATTCACTTTAATCCAAAATAGTGTAAGAAGGAGTATTATTAGAAAGAGGTGATTATGATACTTCTTACTTTAAATTAGATAAAATTTTAAGTATTAAAAATGTTTTTGAAGTATCGGAACTAAAATTATGATGATGTAATTGTTATGGGAGTTTATAGAGAGTGACGACATTAATGAATTTTTAAATCAGCTTGAAATTGTTTTATATAGACTACTTGTTTTTTAGATAATCTGAAATGTTTAACAGGCAGATTTAATATAGGACTAATTGAAAACTTTGAATTTGGAATGCCTGATTGATTTACTTAGACGGTTTACTGTAACTGCAATTGTTAATGTAATCTTAAGTATTCTTAAAGATCAGTTTTCGATTGAGATCGTGCCGTCTGATGTCTCCGACTACAATGCAGGAAGATTGTATCAATCAAGAAACAATTGCATTTAGTTTATTAAATTAGACATTATACGTCTCAAAATATTGCGTTACTGGAGATGTTTTATGCAGCAGGAATTACAAAGAACGTTATTAAAAAAAGTAAATAATCAAATATCACAATTTCTAAACTTTTTTTGTTAATTTAATTTAATTTGTCCTTAAAACTATAAAATTGTTTTAAATATTATTTTCCCAACTGTGTGCTCTGACAATATGTAATATCAAAATTACTGAGCTCGGGTATTAATTTATGATTGTAACATGTTCTTATTATTTCAACTGGATAACCTTACACGATTTCAATAACTTCTGTGTTTGAAAATAAATTCAATTAGTAACAATCATATTTTCTTGCAGATAATCTACGTCATGCGACATCCGATAGATGTTGCTGTATCTTGGTTGAATCACAATCAGGTGATTTGTGGTTACAAAGGGTCTCCGGAAAAGTTTTACGAAGCTTTTATGTCCAGCATTAGTAAGTAGACAAACTTAAAACTATATAATAAAATCTCAACGCTATTTCACGGAAAACTAACAACTACCGGCTTCTGACCTAGTAGAATTTTTTGTTCTTTTTACATCTTTAATTTTGTATGGAGGAAGTAGAGCAGCAAACGAACTCTATTTACTTAAATATATTGTATGGTGTAGCCTCCTGGATTGTGTATTTAATTAATATATTATGGGTTAACTACCTTAATTTTTTTACAGACATTCCAAATTTCATTCGTGTGGATAAACGGTTTCGACAGTTAAACCGTCTATTGAGCTAGATTTTCAGTCTATCCTTTTCAGCTCTCCCCAAGTCTTGGCTTTATCCTTTTTTACACAGTTCCTTATCCTTTTTTTTATAAATGATTTAGGATATAAGGGTTTTTCGTATTCTTACTCCAAGTACTGTTTACCTATATCACTATTATTCTTTCTAAGGCTGTGTCCAGACATCCATATTTTCTCCTCTTTGTAGGCCTCTGTTATCTGACTTTGTTATCTCCTTCAAAGTTCTTCGTTGGTTTTCCATAAATATTTGTCATTCACCTGTGATACTCATCAGTGATCTTCCATGATGGCATCCATACAACAGCACCAAAATCTACGGTATTTTATAAAATTCTCTTCTTTGTTCGTTTTCTGAATTATTGAAATAGATCAAAGTTGGGCGGAAACTTCCTTCCTTTCTTAAATCTATGCAACACGTCTTCTTCTGTGCCACTTATTTTTAGACCATATTGCCAAGATGTTGGGACTGCTTCGCCTCTTTTCTATATTTGTACCATTTGTAATTAGTTTTGCCGGTTTCTAGAGTTTAGCCTCATTTATTTAG
Organism: Aphrophora alni; assembly: GCA_963513935.1. Classification (NCBI taxonomy): domain Eukaryota; kingdom Metazoa; phylum Arthropoda; class Insecta; order Hemiptera; family Aphrophoridae; genus Aphrophora; species Aphrophora alni. The sequence goes on along the minus strand of OY740773.1, from coordinate 47,472,455 downwards.
TTTCACACTTCTGTATCTTTAGACCTTACATTCATTCTTTATTTGGTACTAATAAGTCTAAATTAATAATATATGTATATATTATTTTTAAAAACAATATTAGAGATGGATAGTAACAATAACACCAAACAAGCTATTAGTAAAACAACAAAGAAGAGGGTCGATATAAACGTGTAATAAATAATTGACTATTGGTAGACAATTAATAGATTGCAAACATTTTAAATATTCACTTGAAATGAAACAATTGAGGAAACTTGAATCACCAAATGAAAGAAAATACAATATTCTATAGAAAAATACTTATTTGTGACAAGACGTTTCAGAGTTATCATCTACAGTTGTTGCATGTACATAAACCTCCTTGGGATTGAACTTCAATATACAATCTGTGTAACTGTTGTAGTTCAATGTCAAGAACATTGGTGTAGATGTGACAACTGAAGAACACGAGTGAGTCATTGAAATATCGTCTTAAACAAATGAAGTGTTTATTGTATAAAATTGCGATTTCTTTTATTTGATGAACTAAATATTGTAATAAACAAAATATAGGCAACTGAACGTAAATGATAATTATTTATTTATGAAAATATAAATGATATAAATTAGGTATTAAGTAACTTGAGAAAAAGAAAAAATATTGTGCTCAAAAATTGATTAAAATTTTTTATCTATACTATAAAGAAAATAAAACTAAAGTAAACAGATCATGTTTAAAAAATAATTTCACACATGCTCATCACACAGACACTCTCATGCGCGCCACAGATATATACACAGGCATATTACTTGTATTATATTTATGTTAATTTTATATTATTTAAAATGAGATTCTATATTTTTTAGAGTTTACTAAGTTGTTTTGTAGAAATTTTGTTTTAAATAATAATTATTTAATTTGTGTACCTCGATTGATTTTGTGTTTTATTGTAATTTATGAATTTGCATGATGTTTTGTGGTAGAGAGGGTTTCTTTATTCTTTTCTTTTACACTGTTACATAATATGGAACATTTTCTGTACTTTATTGTATTTGTATGGATATAGAAAAAACTTAAGAAATTATACCAAAATAGATATTAAAATTTGATAATTCAGATTCTAATTTATTTTTTTTACAGTTATGTTTGGATCTTATTTTGGAAATGTTGCTAGTTACTCAAAGCTGTGCCATGAACCAAATGTTTTAATTAATACTTTTGAAGAAATGAAAAAAGTAAGTTCATTGTGATTATTACTTACATATCTATGATACATACAATATCAGATTGAATATACACAATTAATACAATTCAAATTTATATTAATGTTTAACACTACAACGGTTAATGTACCATGCAAATTTGGAAAAATTGAGTTTAAAAAAAAAATCAATTTTCTGAACAGCACGTGGCCAAAGCCAGGCAATAAAACGCGATTTAAGGCATTGCATATCTATTATCTAATTTTACTGAATTTATGTTGACTGAGAAACCCCCATCAGTTAGTGAACGCCTTCTAAACTTTGGATATCCATCTTGACATCTGAGTGTATTTTTTAAGAAGCCTAGTTGGGTAACGCTTTGTACATGAAATGAACCATCCTTCATGTAGGAGAATTTTTATTTAACCTTCTGTATGGTCCATGTAATATGTTTGCCATGACAATGTTTCAAAGAATTGGACCTTTTTAGGATTTGGAAACTCGGCACAAACTATTTTGTCAATCATATTATGTGAGATACAATTGAGTACATGTATCATCTAACTTTTCAAAAAAGTTGCTCTTTTAGCAAAAGATCCAATAATTCTTTCACTTTACAATTGAACACGCTACCATATATCATATATCACCAATATCATAACGGTGATATTATTTCCATTATTTAAAAAATTGATTCTTTAATTTCCTTCCACTTGGGGACGAGCCTCATAATATCCCGCGTAAGTTATTCAATCTTGAACTCGTTCTATGAATGTATCGAAGGTCCCCTGTAAAACAAAATGGCAGTAACAACTATTCTTCCAAGTTCCATCTTGCCTACCTGCAGCATCTTTGAGGTCAATATAATTATCTGCTCTAGGCTTCTGTTGGTGAAATCTTATGTATTTTAAACTTCAGTCTCTATTTTGGGGTACATTATTAACCAAGAAGCGATTAAATAGTACTCCATATCGTAGCAAATAATAGTTTCTCCTTTTCTTACAATAATTCGGTAAGCATAATAGTATATTTCATCACTAGGACCAAAAGTGTACCTTTTCAATATAAGTTCAAGTTTAACGGAAAATGAGCGAGGATCGAAAAGCTTCTTTTGGTCCAAGTGATGAACTATATTTTTCGTTATACTGCAAATAATATAAGAAATCAATTTCACAAAAACTAAAATGTTATAACCTATTTACCTTCAAATCGATGGTAACAGATGTTTTAACGGTTATTTACAATCGAGAGTATCGGTTGTTTTTATAGATGCTTTACAATATTAATATGTATAAACGAATTACAGCTGATGACCTCGACCTCAGCTGACGTTTTTAGGTCCTAGGACTAAAAATAACAACTTTATTGTTATGTATTGCATGTATTGAAAACAGCTGTTTTTGAAACAGTATGACGAAAAAACGTTTTGCAGAGATGGTTTTATTCAAAGTTTGTTTTGTTGTAGGATCACACTGTCGAATATCTATGGAGTGACCATCTTCACCATGGCAATACATTAGTTGATACTGCAGTGCATTATAAGCTGGATGAAACTCACTGATCCGTTGCAATACATTATCGTGACTTTGAATAATATTATTCTCGCTTTTCAAACTGGTGACCAAAGCTAACTGTGGGAGCGTTTTAGCAATATCTTATTCTTTCAAAACTGAAACCTTGATCTTAAAACAACACTTTTAATAAAAATAAATATTTAATTAACAACAACTTATATTAACTAACACCACTAATTACCAACTAAACTGTTCTACTAATTGAAATCGCACAGATAATATACGAGTTAAAATTAAAACACTTAATTTAACTAACACTTATTTTAATCACAGAAACAATATACTTAATTTAAATTTCATACGTATGTATTCCATAATACTAATTAAACACTTATATTAACTTACACAACAAACATAAAACTAAACTGGTTTGATAATTTAAATTACAAGTGTAATTATATATTAAAACATTTGTTTTAACTTATCCGTTATAAATAGAAACAATATTTTAATGTTAAAAACGGGGCAGCCTTATTCTCAAAAACAATCAAGTTTAAACAGTCTAAACTTATATCAGATATCTATCAGAGTATTTTAAGGAAACCTAGACCGATGTTCTTTTATTTGACTAAAAGCTGCAGTGGGTCCTCATAATGCACCAGAGAGATCTCTTTACCTTTTATTTAGTCAAATCATAAAATTTTGGTTTTTCAAAATCCAACCACGTCGAATGTTTGGAAAGTTATGCACATCATCTAATTCAGTAAAAAAAAAATCACAAATTCAGCAAATTTTTAATCGCAAAAATCTGAATAAATTAAAGCTTTTGATTGCTTTTTTTTAAATCAGTCCAAAATTATTTTTTTTAAAGTACAATTAAAATTGGCAAATATGGTCAGATTTTTAAGATCCAAATTTTGCTCATCGCTGAATTCAATGATATGCACAATTTACAGAAAATTCGTCTTGATTTGATTTCAAAATACTCAAAATATTATTACGTGACTAAGCAAAAGGTAAAGAGATTACTTTCTGCTGCAAAAACCTGGCAGGGGGTCAGCCCCCTGAGTTCAACTATGCAGCCGAAATTCCTTGACTCCTTGCGATTTTCACCCTTTGGAACTTTTTTTTTTTCAAAATTCTTTCTTTGTGTACTCTTACGTTATGAAGCAAAGGTATTGTACAAATTTCAAGTCTCTTTCTATATCTATTATAGTTTAGGCTGTGCGTTGAATCAGTGAGTCACTCAGGACATCTTCTTTTATAGATATAGATTAATATTAAGATATATCATTTTACTTCTAAGTACAAAATGCAACCGCTTGGAGGGGGTTGGATGGACGAGAGGCTTTTCGGTCAGACACACTATTTTGTGTGTTTGGCAGTCAGCGATTCAACGTAGTACAGTAGTTGTATGCCTTAATCAAGTTTCCTTTTTAACGTGTTTTATTTCTGTTTACAGGCGCAAGTTGGTTACCACTTACGGCATGTTTTCTTGTATGTCTAACATTCTTCTTCTTTTGCAGTTTAATGGTTTTCTCAGTGTTGCTATACATTACTTGTATGTATACCTCTAACGATATTTCTGTTCTAGTGAAGTACCAGTTTGGAGCTTGCAGCCATTAGGGAGTTCCCTAGATGCTGCTACCGCTCTCCCCAGTGCATGTCAGTGGGGGGGAGGGGAGGAATTTTTAAGTGGGTTCGAGGGGTGGGAGTGGGAGGAATTTAGTTCTCCTTGTCGAGGGGTGAGTCACACAGTATCTCTCAGGAGAGAGATCTGCATAAATGCATTTTATCCTCCCTAAAAATAAAAATTACATCTTATGCCAAAGACATTCTATTCTATTACTGTCAATTTACACATAAGTTTCTTTCTAATTTGCGAGTTTGATTTTACATCAAACCCTGGCTTAAAAAGCGGAGCAAACTGTTTTGTTTTCAATGACAGGTATTTTTCCACTTTTTTCAAAATTATTGCAATTTGTAGGGATTAGATATGACATTGGAGACTCATCTATATTGCTTGTAAGCTTCAATATTTTAGTCTTAAAATCATAAATATGTATCTATGCCTTGAAAGTGTTATAAATAAGAGAAATTAAACAAGTTGTGAGAGTGGTTGTTTTTGTTGACATTAATAAATGAAAAGAGTATTTCCATAACGAAATATAAATAATATAAACGTGAATAATTCATGAATGTTTGAATTCCTGACTTGAAGTAAGGCAAAGTTGTGACGATAATATTAGCCTTGAAATTTGAATTAATCATATTAAAGTAAAACAACTGTAATGTCTACAATTTGTTTTCCAAGATATACTTAAAACAAAAAGAAATCATCAAAAGATAAATCACTCAATTGTAACGTACTGGCAAGTTAACTCGTAGAAGGAAGCAGATTTATTAATGTAATCTTGCACAAGAAATCCCTTAGGCAATCTTACTTATAACTCTGTACCAAAGTTTTTAAAGTTAGAATCTCTTGCAATAAAAATATTATTCTTGGCTTTGTTCAAATATGGCAATATTATTCGTAGGTTGAGTTTGCACTTCTTTCGACAGAAACAAATATTGGATGTTTGGGTGGAAGCGAACGATGTTTACTAATTTAAATCTTTTTAACACATAATTTAGATAATCAATAATTAATTTACATTCATTAGATATGAAGATAATTAATTCGCTTTTGAAAAGTAATATTTTTATTTTAAAGTTCGACAATATTTTCTTTTAAATTTTTTTCCTTTTCAAATTGACATGTTAAGGATTCGTCTAGAAGTGCGTTTTCCTTTGAACTTTGTTTTACAAGTTATTAATAGTAAAACTACTAGAATTGTTATCCAATTTTAAATTATTTCACTTAATTAAACATAACCTAAAATTATATTATGCATTACACTTGTATATTCCAGGGATAATAGGAAACCCTCTAGGTCATCATTTTGTAAAATATCTACACAAGTATTTGCTCTAAAAGAATATTTGATAAAGGCGCAATAGTGTATTATCAAATTCACAGTCACCATCGTTAATTATTTTGAGAATCACTTCAGAATGATCACCTTTATAGGTTTTGTTAGGTTTAAATAAATATACAATGTAATATATAGTGCCAAAAAACAATAGTCAATATCCCTGTACTGGTAATTTAGTCATTTCAAGGTTTCACTATCAATCTATCATCAATTTGATCTAGTCCAGTCGACATTAAGCAGCTATTAAAAATCTTAAACACAAGATCAAACTGAACCTTTTCTTATGAACCTGGTGTCTTTCACTGAAATAGGTTTTAAATTTTCAAATAACATAGGATCTAAACTCAATATCAGTCTATGTGAGATTGTTCTTTCACAAAAACATTAAAAGTAGATAGTTATAAAACACTTTATATTTGTCTCTAAATGTTCACTGTTAAATGAGAGAAAGTAAAGGTACTTACAAAAACATTATTTTCACTTATACCAGAATGTGATCTCGGAGTAGCTGTCATATGACTAAACTTGGAGTAGCTGTCATATGACTAAACGATTTTATGATAATCAGTTTTAACGATTTTGATCTTTTTATTTTATTTTTTTTGCTTATAAGGCCTTTTTGCGAAATGGCGAAGAACAATATTTATGTTTTGGATTTGTGAGAAAGTTAGTGCAATATTTGTACACCGATTATTTATTCTCATTACATTTATAATATGTTATATTAACCTCTCGGTTATCAACGAATTCGGAAAAAGAATTAAATAGCATAACTCAACAGTTAAAAACTAAAACTAAATTCATTTGAGAATATTATGTCAGATGATATTTTAGTTCATAAATATTATTTGTTTTTTAAAAGTTTTTTTTTTTTTTACTGTATTTACACTCAATGGATAAATATTTTTTTAACCAATCATACACAAATAATGTTTAACTGTCATAAATTATAAACTGAACATGAACCTTCTTAAAAATGAGTCATGAAGTACCTGTACAAGAGATACAATGTGAGCAACTTAAAACTAACACGCTGAAGGCCCTTTCCTCAACTCAGCAGACAGTCAAGCGGCAGGCATATTGACTTTTATGAATGAGATAATAAATAATAAATAGCAAATAGTATATTTCATCACTAGGACCAAAAGTGAAGCTTTTCAATACAAGCTCAAGTTTAACGACCGAGGGGGAATCGAGGCCGGAAAATGAGCGAGGATCAAAAAGCTTCTTTTGGTCCTAATAATGAACTATATTTTTCAGTATATACTGCAAATAATATAAGAAAGCAGTTTCATAAAAACTAAAATGTTATAACCTATTTACCTTCAAATCGATGGTAACAGCTGTTTTAACGGTTATTTACAATCAGGAGTATCGGTTGTTTTTTAGATTCTTTACAATCGTTTATTAATTCGTATAAGCGAAGTAACAGCTGAGGACCTCGACCTCAGCTGATGTTTTTAGGTACTAGGACTAAAAAGAACAAATTTAGCATTTCAATCCATGTGTTGAAAACAGCTGTTTTTGAAGCAGTATGACGAAAAAGTTTTTAAATCTGACATTTACTCTTTAAGGTTTATACTTCACTTTTTACAAACATTATGTTTAGAAGTGAGCACCCTGCAAAGCAATGCATCTTAGTATTCGAATAATCATGTTGAGACATCCAACACAAAACGATAGTCAATGGCTCTGAAGATTTGGCTTTAGTTGGTCCGAAGTGTATAAACTGCATCCTTCAAGAAGCGAGATAAAAATCGTATGTAGATAAGGTCGGGAAGCATGCAGTCCACATATTATGGTTTTACGTTGCTCACCCTGCGTAAATATATAAACTAAAATAAAATAATTTGTAATGTTTTTACAGGACCTACCAGCAGTTATCCGCCACACAGCTGATTTCCTTGATAAAAGTGTAACTGATGGTCAATTAGAAGAACTGGAAAATCATTTGTCTTTTAGCTCTATGAAAGATAATGAGTATGCTAACTTGAGCGATATAACTACAGTTTTAAAGAAAATTCATGGAACTGCAGAAGAGCAAGAGTTTATTAACAAAGGAGAAGTTGATATTTATAAAACGAGTTTGTCGCCAGAGTGGATCGCTACATTTGAACAATGGGTTCAAGAGAATAAAGAAAAATACAATTTGTTGGATGATGATTTTCCTTATTGAAAAATAATTTAAGTAAATTTTTCAACTGTAAGCATAAATTATGTATATAATATACTGTATTTGGATGCAATGAGCAATAATAAAATCATAATTTTCAGAAATAGTTTAATATAATAAGGTACCAATTCAGTGATTTAAGAAACAAAAAATTCACAAAATTTCTTACAGATCCACAAAACCAAATATAATATTCCTCGCTATCTCCCCCAAAATCTATTAAACGCTAATTATATGTGAGAATGAAAACAATTTTACCTCATTTATTTCACATTAGAGATAAGTTGGTATAAAAGAATCCCTTATTATTAAAAAATAAATTTAAATACTACATATACATGTAGAGAGAGCTTAACCTTGATTAGATTGTCTCATAAATCGCATTTAATTAAAATGAAGTTGTTAATAGCAACAGACTAAGTTCATTTTCTTTTTTCGCCCATTATTCCCGGAGCGTAATTTTCTTTTACTTGCAATTTACACATTGGGTTTGTTTCGTTATTCTTAAAATTTCACCAAAATTAGATCAAAATCGGTCAAACTCTTTTGAGAAATTAGGTCTTTTATAATAGTTCTATCACCGATAACTTAGGACCCGGAATTATTGGGACAATGAACAATAGAAGCTACAGAGCAAAATTGTAAATTTAAAGTTAATCAGAAAAATGGGGGGCTGGGACAGATTTCGAAATATAACCAAAATATGAAAATGGTACACTCGTTTGAGCCTTATAGCACCTTATACGCGACAGACTAACATCATATCAAAACCAAATTCAACATCACATAACTTGATCAATATCGTTGAAAGCAGACTTTGAGAAAATTATAATTTTAAGTTTTGGCAGATAACGCTAAATTTTTATCACCTGTAATGAGCTGCACTAGTGGAAATAATCAAATGAATGAAAAGAAAATTAAAGAAAATAATTTCATTTATACAAGACGACGTTTCAATGACTACGTCATAATCCTCAGGTGCTACATGCACACATGCTACATGTATACTACAATGTACATGATACTATATGCTACATGCACACATGCTACATGCTACATGCTCAGTATGATTTGTGTTCATGTACCAGATGAGGATAATGATTAGTCATTGAAACGTTGTCACGCCTACATTTGTATTGCACAAATAAAATGATTTTTTTGTCTGGAAAATTATCTTTTCATTCATTTAGTTATTTCCTATATTTTGAGTTATCGAAAAACGTAAATCGCCTTCAGGTATGACTAAAATTTGGCACATATAAAGTTTGATAAAAATCGGTGCCCTCGTTTAGGCTGTATAGCATAAACGACAGACAGATAGAGAGACAACAATTCATGTTTTAGGGGACGTCAAACGGGTTTTCCGCGAAAACTAAAAATCGTTTTCTTACCAATCACACAGCTTTCTTTATAATATGTAGTTTTGAAAAATTGTAGGTTTCTCGTATATGTGTAGAATAATTATCTCCCACGTGATGTAAAAGATCAAAGGAAATCTGGATCTAGCATATATTATATCCACTCCCTAAGCACCGGCAGATAAACGTGGGTAGATAAAAGTAGAAAATATGAAAGAACCTATCCATGACTAAAAGGATTATTTGCGAGTGAATAGTTTTTTTTATATATATTCTTCTTCTTCTACAAAATCCATCACTGTCAGTATTAGACATTTACGCTTCTTACCTCTTCTCATTCTCAGTCTATCAGGAACTTTTTTCCCTCTTGGCTTAAAATTATTTACTCTTTCATTACATCTTTTGTTCTCAGGTAACTTTTTTTACGCTGTGTATATTTAGTTTTCTTGTAATGTTAATAGGCTTTTTCTAATTACGAAAAATTTTTAAATCTCTATTAACCTAACTAGAAATACAGAGTTATTTAGGAAAACTTTACCATTTTAATTTAACAAAAAATAAAAAATCAGGAAAATTAAGGTTGGACAATCTGGTTGGCTACAGACTCGTTGTCTCCAAAGAAACTGTTTATAAGAGCCAATAAAGCACCGGATGTGTGGTAAGTAGGAAGTACCCTTGCATTAGTGTAATGTCACCGCACATTATTACACAAATTTCATGACGATACGTCTATGTTAATATTTCATAAAGTAAAATCAGTCTAACAATCTCATCCAGCGCTCCAAACTCATTGTTGTAATGCTATATATTTTCATTGATTACATGTGGGTTACCGACCTCCCAGTGAGTTTACCTATACAAAAAAGTAAAACCACGCCCTATCCGTAAAGCATGTGAATAAAACAATATCCAGCGTTAACATCTGATCCGCTGGTAGAGATCATTTGGTATGTAGTGGCGCTTGACCTTCATCGGGCAAAGATGTTCCCTTCACTTTTTAGTGGTGGGGGAAGCGAGTGAGTTAGTGTTCCGCACTCCTTTCGTCAGTGCGTTTCTAGACAGTGTATTACGAACAATCTCCCCACTCCAAGCCAGACCACCCTCCCTCCAAGCGCCACCACATAACAAATGAGCTATAGTACCGACTAGTGCTATTTACTATTTCCCACTTTCACTTAGAAGCGATCCAGTTATAAATAGTTTCTGTATGATGGGTAAAATTGTTGGCTTGCTTGGAAAGTTCTAAACGCCGAACTCAATTGTGTATTAACCAACGAGTTTGTAATCCAGTAGATTTTCACAGTTAAAATGTCCTATTCAAGCATGTACTGCATGCTTGTCAACTAGTCACCAGTACAAAGGTAAGTTAACAAATAAATAATCCACATCACCATAGTAATCACAAAACAAATATCTATTACCATCTGTTTTCTAAAGATGTAATTTGTGTGCTACGTGTTTAATGTTAAATTAAAATGGTATCATATTAGATATTTAATGCTGGTACAAAATAATAATTTTATGAAATACGAAAGTCATTTCTCACAACTTACTGTGATGTAACTAGAATGTGAAGGGAACAGTCTTGAAAAACTTCAAGCGTTTTTTTGGGTGTGCCTTATTTTTACCTTCTCGCATATACGTGGAATCGAGAAAGGTATGTGATGGATTGAAAAATCGGTGTCAAGGTTTTCGTGATTAAGTTGGTTTTTATTCTTAAAAAGCAGTTTTTGAAGTGTTGTCTACTGTGCTTACGATTGGACTGATTTTGAACAAATTTTATATGTGGGTATATTTCGGCCAAATCTAAAGGCGATTTATATATATATATATATATATATATATATATATATATATATATATAACTCAAAATTTTAGAGTACCTACCACAAGAAAAATATACAAAATTACAATTTTTACAAAACCTATCTACAAATTTGGTGAAATGTAAATATTAATGACCTGAACAGTGAGGTGAATCGCAAATAAAAGAAAACCATGATTCAGGAATAACTAGTAAATAACAAAAATTAACTTTGACACTCGTCATTAGAAACTCGATTTCAATCACAAAGCTTCAGACAGCGTTTATGTCTTAAGCGAACCAAGTTTAGGACTTATTACTTATTGATTGCCATTTAAAATACATATTTACATATTGTTTTAAAGTTGAAAGAAAGGAATCCTTGTATATCTGCATAAGATATACATGTTCGATAAATCAGTAAAAATATCTCTCGCGTTTAAAAACTTTTCGTGGAGATAGCAACAAATATTATGTTCGGTTTTATATATGAGTGTTGATAAGGTTAGTGCAAGTTTACTTACTTACATTATAAGTCCTTATACTTTATTTTGGACACTTTAGATTCTACTTACACTCTGTTCAACTTTTTTTTTTTGTTAAAATGTAATAGCTATTTAATAATTTGACTTGTGCTCACAAGTGTGAGTGATTAAATAGTAGGCATAAAATATTTCTTTAATTTTCTTCTAAATTATTTGTTTACTATTCTTTCTTTATTTTAAAGTTGTAGTTTAGCACTTGCTTGTCAATTACATCTCTATCTACTCAAATGAAGGTAACTCTGAAACAGGGCTTTTTTTGTAGAGTATCTAATTCCACAAGTAATATTATAATTGAAATTTTAAAATAACCTAACCTAACCTATTACTCTTTTTTTACATCGGCCTATTTACTTTTGTTTTGTCCATTACATAACTTCCTTTCCTTTTTCTGACTCGCTTCGAAGATTTACTTCATCTTCAGATAATTATCACTCTTCTGAGACCGTTAAAACATTACAAATACACATAAACACAGACATTTATAACATATGAAATATTTAACGTTAGAAGCCCCCCGTGTAGTGTTCCAAGGACTTGGATACTAAAGTAAACAGGAATCTTATTTTCTAGTCTATTAATGAGTGGGAAAATTAAAGTATGACTGGTAGTGGGTAGCTTTTCTTTTGTATTGTTGCAGTTTTAGATATTCCTAAAGGATAAATATTTTTCTTTCATTTTTTTTGTAATATTGTAGGCATTATTTAATTTGTATACATTTATTATCAATTTTGTGTATTTTAAGTCTATTTATATTTTTTTATGTAGTATAAAGTATAAAATAGCAGAAAGCAATTATTTAACGCAACCGGTTTTTTGTTTTACAAATTTTGTATATTATAAGAGGAAATTGTATTTTGTTGCTTTATTTTTACACACTATTGTTTTATTTTTGTGGGAAAAAAAATCATGACTTGACATCTCAACAACCACGATAATTAAAACCTCTCATCTACTCCACGATTCTATCGATGATAACAATTTTAGTACGAATATGACATTTACCTTTAAATTCCGTGTTTTTTGTTAGTTTCTTTTCATTTTTGACTGATATTTTAATAATAAAATTCAAAACATTTTACTCACTTTATAGAAAACTTGTATACAGATGTAAATTTAAATATAGTCTGTTGTTATTGTTGTTAAATCTGTTTACAAATAAAAATATTACATCATGTACAACCATTTTATTGATATATAATTTCTAATCGCTTGGCTAAATCAATAAACTTGACAGTTTCTTCATGGACTATAAATCTCATTTATGAACAGATACCATCTTTTACTTGCACAGTTTAACCATTAATCAAATGTGGGTTTAAAAATATAAAAGATTCTAACCGTCTTGTGTGAAAGATTATAATTTGTCTTGGGAAAACTCAATTTACGTAAAAATGATAAGTACGTGAAAATTTTATAAAAACATACAGCTCAAATAATTTAGATACCTCAAATTTTAACAATAATATTTTAATTAATAATAGATTTTTTTTTCATTTTGATAAGCTGGAAATATTACTATGCTTAAAGAATTAACACACATAAGAATTGGGGTTCGTTCGTACATAATTCAATTACTTGGGAATGACACTAAAATACCTGCTTCCATGTTTTCCTATTATTATTACTATTTTCAGAAATTGATAAAAGCTTTAAATTGTTCTATAATTTTATACTTTTCTGAACATAAATCACAAAACATAATAGTGATAATTTTGATACAAATAAATCTCAAAGAACATGAATTGAGAATAATATCGCTACGACTGCCAAAATAAATTAAATAAAATTAACATAATTAGGCCTACATACGGTAAGACTTACTGAATCATAAACAAAACAAGTTGTTACACGTCAAAAAAAGTTTAAATAGTGCAATAAAAACATCTCCGGGGAATTTTTCGGAAAATGAATTTCAACTTCAAATGATAATTAAAAAAAAAAAATCTCCTCTAACGTCTTAGGAAATCATACTTAATACGGGTATTATGTATACAAATTGATATTACGACTCTTAAACTCTCAAATATGGAAAATTTAGAATATTAGAATACAGTATCCAGTGTTTTAATGCAAGAATTACAACGTCTAAACTGACCCATAATTGAAACTGTTTGCTTTTATAAATTAAAGCCCCTTGAGCTTTTATAGAACTACATATAAACGAAAGCAGACCAAAGTATGCTAATTATATGGTGTTTAAAGGAAAAGCCCTCACTAAGATGTTCAGCGACTGACTTTTTGAATAGATCTTTAATATGATCTATCCGTGTTAATTTGCCATGAATAATGAGTTACAAAACTATTTTAAATATTATTAAGAAAATACGTTGTTTGTTTTTAACGAAATTATTCCCAAAGTAGCACAATAAGCTTGTGTGTGGGAATGTATACAGGAAAGTTTTAACAAAAATTTAATTATAATGATTTCACAAAAACCTAATCAAACAAAAACACGAATATAACGATTTTGCCAGACCTCAAACTCCAATAAAAGCGTGAAAACAAGGAATTTTCGCCTATAATTTCAATCCCTTCTCTCATAGCTCAGTAAAACTTCCTTTTTGTATAAAAACTCAAAGTATCATAAATTATCTTTTTACTTTGGCATGTTATTAAATAAAATAGGATGTATTTATTTTGTGACGCGCTTTGAATAAATCTGAGTTAATTTAGTGGATTACAGATGTGAAACTTTGAACAACTTTGAAAAATGAGCGAATATATGATTATAATTATGGTAAATAAAACATTTGTTTCGCATAGAGTTTTCTCAAAGTTAATTGATCCTATCATTTATAAATGTTGTATCCCTTACTGTCTGTAAGGTATTTATGGTTTTTTCGTAGCTGCTTAAATGGTACTATTTCTGCGTCGTTATTAAAGGTTTCAATACAGTCTATACAAATAAGACTCATCAATGTAATTATATCCCCTTATAAAGATTAAAGATTCGAAAACCAATCATTTTTTTTTCATCTAAATTAAGCATTCTTAGGGAACAAGTAAATATATTTTTGAATTTTTCCATTGTTTGATACAATATGGTCTGACCAATTCATTATGTCATTAAATGTAACACCCAAGTGTTTAAATTATGTACCTTTTCAATTGCAATTAGGTCTTTGTGGAGGAAATCATTTCTAATGTACCTTGGGGAATCGACTATTCCCCTCAGTACCCTATTTTGAAAAGTCTGAATGATTTTCACATTTGTTTTTTTCGTACAACCCCAGAGTTGAATGCCATACGTCCACACTGATCTGAACACTTGCTTGTACAAATGTAACTTATTTTCGATTGAGAGCTGTAAGCTTCTCCTTAGCAACCAATACATTTTTTCTATATTTTATATTTATTTCCTTCTTTTTTCTTTTTAACATGCTCCATCCACCTAAGCTTAGCATCCAATGTTATACCTAAATATTTGGCAGTATTTGAATGTGGTAGTAATTATTAATTAATTTTTACTCTCACGGTTCCAAACTTTCGATTCGTAAAATAAACATGAACTGATTTAGATTTATTGAACTTGATTCCTCCATCTTTTTGTCCAATCTCCAATTATATTAATTGTCCTTTGAAGTTTTCCAGCTGACCTTACAGCATTCACACCAGTTGCCATGGCAGCAGTGTCATCAGCAAATGTCGCCACAGCAGCTTTACTCGAAACCAGCATACCCCTCATGTAAAAAACGTACAAAATTGTCCCTAAAACACTACCATGTGGCACACACGCTTCAAGTGGCTTCAATTTGGAATATGCATTATTATATTTAATACGAAAGTACCTGTCAGCATTGTATGACCTCAACACCAGGAAGAACTCCTCTGGGAGATCCCTGTGTAATTTATAAGTAAGCCCCTCGTGCCAAACCTTGTCAAAGGACTGTGCTACGTCCAAGTAAACTGCTGAGCACACCGCCTTATTTTCTAAGGCACTCTCTATGATACTGTGTCTCTCGGTGAACCAGTTCAATTGTTGTGTATTTTTTCCTAAATCCAAACTGATGGATAGGAACTAGTTTTCTTTCTTCTAAAATAGGTGCTAGTCTCTTCAAGAAAGATTTTTTCAAAAAGCTTTCCAATCACGGTTAAAAAAGAAATTGGTCAGTATTATTTTACTTCATTTGGAGATTTATCCGGTTTGAGCAGCATTATTACTTCTGCTACCTTCCACTGAGTAGGGAATTGTTTTAGTCTGAATGCAACATTAAATATATGCAGTATCTTCCTGAGTGCCCTCTCCGGTAACTCCTTAAGTATTCCTCCCGCAATAAGGTCATATCCAGGTGACTTTTTAGCATTAATATATTTTTAAATTTCATATTTTAGTTCTTTTAAAGTCACTTTTTTAATTTCCTTATGATCCTCTCTCTGCACTGGTGTGGTGTCTTCTACATGACTTTGCTTCAGCCTAGGGTTAAAAATTTCCTCCAGGTACCTCGCAAAGATATCTGCCTTCCCTCCATCACTCTTAGCCCAACTTCCATCTTTCATCTAACTTTGCGGCTCCAGATTCTTTGGCCTTTTAAAGTTCTTTGTTGCTTTCCATAAAGAATAATTGGTGTCCTTAAGGGTTGCTAGATATCTTCCTACTTCTTCATTTTTCACCTGTCTTATCAACTTTTTTAATTTATTGCATAGCGCATTCAAAACATTTTTGTTTCCCGGTGTGCGCATTCTCTGCCAGGATTTCCGAGCTCTTCGTTATTCCAAAATAAGATTTTTTATTTGAGGTGTAAATGCTACACCATCCACAAATATGTCCCGTACTTGAGAAGTGCTCTCCCATGCTGATCTCTGTATGTTGGTATTGAATAGTTCAACTTTCTTGTCTAACTGATATTCATCTTTTACTGGCACATTAAGATCTATTTATTCCTCAAGTAGCCCACGAAATAATGCCCAATCCTGAAAGTGTCAACAATATTTTGGTAATCGTACCACACTTGATAAATTATCCATACCGGATTTCATAACTGCCACTCTTTGAAAGATTTGCTTATTAATATCCTCCTGCTTAGTAAATTATTTATGAAATATTGTTTTGATAGATTCTTTCTGCTCCACCATCCCCTTATGTAAGGAGTCCATTTTATTCAGAACCTCCTGCAGAACTTGATCATCATTATACTTTATAAGCTTTGTTTGTGGTTTTTTTCACTGCTACAGCGTAAGATTTGCTTTTTATTTGTTATTCTTGTTATCTTCCGAGATCTGTGGTGGTTTCTGATATACCACAGGTGAACTCTATATTACCTGACGATTTGGGATTGTAGTCCTTTTAGTATCAGTTTTCTTTCCGAGAATTCTTATCTTTTGCAGCTCCTTAGCAACAACACACCCTCGATAGTTGGCTGGGTGCCACTCCTTGCAGTTTACACTTGTTGAAGGTTTACTTCTGTCCGTCCACTATACAATTTCGGGTCAAATGTTTACCAGTGCATTAACCACACCTAGGATCGTAAGCACAATACTTGTGAGTATGATTAAATCGCTGACATCTTTTGCATTGCGGGATCATCTCTGAGGTTTTTCTGAGGGGTTCAATCTTTACTTTCATATTATTCAAAATTCCTCTTATGCTAAATATATTTTCCAACTTTTCCCCTTGATCAAAAGTGAGCATAAATAGGGGAAGTCCTATTCTACGTACAGTTTGGTTTGCATCTCCTTGCGTTTTTCTATCTACTTTCAGTATGTTTACTGTATCAGTAATTTTGAAACCCTTCTCCCGCAAGTCCGCTAAGATGTCCTCTTTTTCACAGGTCGAGTGCAATCCCCTAGCCATTACCTTCAAAGGGTGGCAGTTTTTGTTTTCATAGGTATACCATTGAACTTTATCTTTGGACATTTTATATACCATAGTTCTGTAGGAGTCCGAATCCAGCATCAGTAACCTCCATGCATTGTTGCTTAATGCCACAACTCTGTATTTACTACTTGCGACAGATGACATCAGATGTTGAATGTCTGCAAGGGTAGGCACACCTACAACAATAATTGGTGGAGGAGGTACTTCCTTTATCCTTCCTACCAGTTCTTTATTTGTTACACGATCTTGCACCATGTCCTTCTTATTACTTGTGGACTGATTTACTACAAGAGCGGTCCCTGTTAAAGCCTCCGGAGA
This sequence comes from Aphrophora alni, assembly GCA_963513935.1. Taxonomy (NCBI): domain Eukaryota; kingdom Metazoa; phylum Arthropoda; class Insecta; order Hemiptera; family Aphrophoridae; genus Aphrophora; species Aphrophora alni. Next base: position 47,454,768 of record OY740773.1, on the reverse strand, counting down.
AAATTCTGCTTTCCTTTTTTAGCTATTCTTTTGTTTCTTTTTAAAAATCCAGTCTGTTTCTCGTTCGAGTTCTTCTTCATCAGTTTCATAGGCAGTTACAGCCCCACTCGTGCTCTCCGCCCCCTCCTTTGTTTCAATGGACTGCTGCCTTTTACCAAGAGCTGTTTTCGACTCCACATTCTCTTGGGTTAGTCTCAAAACCTGTGTTTGGAGCTGAAGCAACATTCCCTCCATTTCATTAAGCTTTTTTAGCAGGTCTTCGTTTTCTTTTCCATTGATTTTTGTACCCTTTACAACAACTACTTCGTTCCTTTTTTCTATCTTTTTTTCAGTACCAGGCACTCTTGGTGGTGTTCTTTCCAGTGCTGTTCCTTTCTTGAATGGGTTTTGATTTAACGATAGTCGGTCCTCCCCATAATCCATAGGACCGACCTCCATGTTGGAGCGTGGTTTTTCCAGAGTATCAGACCAGATGTCACCTGGGGTAATATTTCCGTTTGTTTTATTCATCGCATAGTCAAATTGATGGCGAAGGCGTAATAGAGCTCCGAAAGAAGAAACAAGAGTAGATTAGAGACCCCTAGCCTTCGGAAACCTTACAGCGTCGGGGTCGGAAAAAAGGCCTAGGACCCAATATGGAAGAAGAAAGAGAAGGGATCTCACTCAAGACAAGTTGAAGTGAGATGAGATCCAGCTCGGGAACCCCGGGTGCGCCAAACCCTAACTCACAAGGAGTGAGACCCTGAGGGTATATACTTGGTATTGATAAAGAAATATATCAAAGTATGAAAATTCACGGGAGTTAAAATCATTATGTATAAAACTGTGTTAATATTACATATCGTGCTTTTCTGTTGTCAATGAATGGTTGGAACATATTGATAAATTGGATATCAACGGTAACAATGTGTAGGTGTTGTTGAATATATACGCAATGGAAAATTAATTATTGAAATTAATGCATATACACTTCAACTAATTTATATTCAGCAATAAAGTCTGTAGTGGTAACCAGAGGAAGGTTTATACGCAATCAAGACTATTATAAAACTGAAATTAGAGAAAATGTATTTGTATTTTTAACATAAGTAGGCCTACAAGTTAAACATGTGAGATGAAAGTTATAGTAATGTCGTATGTGGTTGTCATATTATCATCGGAACCGAAATTATGATACCTTTTACACTCTATTTTGAGGGTGTAATTTGGTAATAAACCTAGACAAATCAAATATAATGGTGTGAACCTGTGCAAACCGTTTAGTGGGAAAATGGAAATTTGGGGATGTAATGATCCGGTTAATAGTTAAAAAATATGTTGTGGGTCACCACGATTTACAACCTATACACCACAATTATCATATCATCTGCATCTAAGAAGCTCTTTGGCAAAATATGCAATATTTTTAATTTCCTTGTTGTTTAAAGGTGAAAAACCTCTCGGTCATCACCAACTTATAAAGAAAAGAAGAAAAGATCATAAAACTCAAACGCCTAGCCCTCGAATACTCTAATAGTGTCAGGGTCGGAAAAGAACAAGATTTGGTCAAAAGATACTGGATACGAAAGATAAAAGAGAGGGATCTAACCCAAGACTACACTAAAAAAAGATTACATCCAGCTACATCGCCGGGGATTACCAAGCAGTATTAACTAAAGTGAGCCCCTTCGACTATATACAATAAATATTTCGTGAAATAATTTCCTAGGCGAAAAATATTTCATTTTCATTAAAGCAATCGGTATTTTGAGACGACTTGCGAAACAATAACTATGTATGGGTCTCAAGTTTGAGGTTATAGAAATGGTTTTAGATTTAGAAAGTTTTCAGCATATTTTCTTAAAGAATATTTTCACTTCTCACTAATACGCCTAATTATATTATGTTTTAGAGACAGATGCTAAACTTATAAGCTTACAGATTTTAAATTAGTTAATTTTAAATATATATTAACATCTTTACATGTGCCAGATAGAAGATTGTCAAAGAAATTAGCTGAGCACGTTAGCAGAAAAATATTTTTTGTTAACGCTACTATAAAAATAAACTAGAACGTTTTCTGTGCTATTTAATTCTAACCACGGTATCAATTTCCAGACATTACTTCCCATTCAGATGTTTATTTAGTGAGTTGGGCGTCGCACCTTGAGAGACTTTAGCTGAATCTACACCTTATTTCATCTAGTCGGGTTAGATCCCTCCCAATCATGTTCACTTCCAACTTCGACGCTATTATTGTATTCAAGGGTAAGGGGACTTTATGTTATGTTCTTTTTGTATAAGACGATGATGGCCGACAGGTTTTCGCCTTAAAACAACAAGGACATAACCACTCATGTCAAAAGCGGTGAATTTTTATTTTTTCCAAAAGATTCATTTTTCTGAACATAATTTTCCTTGTACACAAACATTTATGAGGCCCGCAGGGCCTAGCCGACGCCAAGAAAGTAATGATATAAAAAAGGTTCAGTTATATAAAAGTTAATACCCCCCCCCCCATGATCGTCTAAGTACGTTTAGGGATTGGTCAGAAGGCTCAGGGGGTAATCACTGACACTCCTGGATTTTGGTTTTGTTTTAACTAAAATTATGTGTGTTTTGCCGGTCACGTTCGGTCAGTGCAAGTCTTAACATTATCCTGTTTCCCCTTTAGTTTTAAAATACTGATAATAATGTATATATTATATTCTAAATTATTTTAATGTAGTAGAAGTTAATTAGATATATCATAAAACAACTGGCCATGTGTTAGTTGTCCGTAGTGTAGGATTGGTGTATTGACTGCACGAGAGTACCCAAAATAGCGGCTAACTAAGAGATCCACGGACCAAACAAACCAAATATTTGTCAATTAGAGGTAGGAAATGTATAGGGTTCCCACGTAGCAGCATAAGTGGTCAAACCATAACTTTAATTCAGCCAAGTCGCCCCCCCCCCCCTACTCTTTTTTGCGTTGCTAACCTCAAAACTGATAAATCACCAAAGAAATTAAATTAATTTATTGATCCATCATATAACTTTCTCTATGCTAACTTGTGTACATGATCAAGATTAACATCGTTAGATATGTTAACGTCATATAATTTGTTCATTAAATAATTATGAGAATAAAGAAACCTTACTAATCGTTTTAATTATTCTTAAGTCTTAATTAAAAAAAAAAAAACATAACAAAAGAAATCGTATAAACAATACATTCATCGACACGCACGATATGTTGATGTTCCCCCACAACTTACACCACGTGTTGTTAACAAGTTTCAAGATGCCTTGAATATGTTTACAACAGTAGGCTATGGTTAACGTTTTTGCAACATATTAAAACATATTAGAGAGTTGTTGCAAGACCAAGCAAACCTCCTTAATGGTACAAGCAGAGAGAAAGTCTGGTGAGACAATCAAAAACGTGTTAACTCAATAAAAAGAGAAATCAATACATAAAGGGTATCTCCGTTCTTGTTTAATGAATTAGCCAACACGCCTACAAAGATGACGTCATCATCCTCAGTTGTTACTCGCACACAAACCTTGTAGCACTGAATATCTGTGTTTTTCAACATTTGTCGTTAAATAATAATATGAAAAATAAATATTACAACTCAATACTTCACACCAAATTATACAAAATATTTCTTAAACATATACAAATATCGTCCAAATGTGACTTTTATAAATATGATTGCAGAAAGTAATTTTAGAAATACTCCTTAATTTCTCGTCCAGATTGGTTATTTTAGAAAACAACGAAAGAATCAGTTTAATAAATTATTAATTTTAAAACAATAATTGTTACGTTCTGTCTAGACTATTTGTATCTGAAATTCATTGATAAATATTCAATTAATTTTAATTCAAATTATTATACCTTATTTTTCTGAAACAAAATTACATTCTAGGTTTCTTATATGTAGACGAAGAAGTCACTATTTCTGAATTAATATGCTAGATATATGGCACAGTACATACTTGGTACTTTACAGTTATGTTATATAGATGTAAAAAAAGTACCCTAGAGTTTCATTGTTTATGGTTAATAAAAACAAAATGGTGGAATAACAAAATAACGGTACGTTTTTACCAAATGATATTATTTGCATAACCATTACAAATTGTTGATTTGCAGATAACATGAAAATGTGTAAAACAATAAAGAAAAGTAAATAAAAATAACAGTAGTACATTATTAATTATCCAAATTTGACATTTATTCGAACTTTTGTCCATCAATACCTATGTGCTGATAGCAACAAAACAAAAAGTCATAAACTCTTTAAAAAATTGCCGAGATAGCAATAGTAATTCCTCTTCAATCAGCCTCATTAATTCATCATCTGTTGCTACACGGTGAGAATAATGTTTTCTTTCAAAAAGCACCATTGGAAAAATCGCAAGCATTCAAGTTTGGGGATCTTGGACGCCAGTCCATGAAGTTATTGCCACGGTTGGGAACATGTCAATCTCTAACTGCTTTGGCCACATTAGTATAGAGCTCCATCCTGTTGAAAAAACTTCCTTTATCTCTGGCTGAATAAGACGAGGAACTATGTGTTCAGTTAATATTGATACGTAATTCCAGTAATTTCTGATGGGATATGTCACAATAAAACACCATCTTCAGTGACGACAGTCCAAATAGTCCTCTTCGTATAAGATATGTGGATTTTGTGTGTTATAATCATTACAATTATGTCTGTTTACAGATCCTGTTCGGTAAAATTGTCAAAATTTTCAATTAACTTTTCGACACACAATTCCACTCATCTATCTTCAAGCAGTCCGTGAACTAAATGTGTTTTATAAAAATGTATTTTGTTTTTCTTGGGACACCCGGTATATGATGTAAAATGTATGATGTAATTAAAACTTTTAGTGTTGTTTAATTTACATATTTTATTAAATATAATTAAATTATATAATCAAACTAGGATACAATTTTTTTTTTAATCTCGAAATATAATTATGAATAATTAATTGAAGAACGTGTTTCAATGTAATCAACAATTGGATAGTTATTATTTTTTGTTAAATAAAATTGTTCTTGAAGTATACAATGAATAACCTTGGCTAATGGACGCATATTTAATAAATAATTATTACTGATAAATTATAACATTTCAGAAAAAAAAATTGTAATTTATTTGTTTTATAATTTTGACTTTCTGTGATCATCTATTATTGTTTTATTTTTTTATTTAAAAGTTTAGACTTCCTAGTAATTAAAATTTATTTTAATTCCTTCTATGTCATTTTTAAAGGTTAAAATAACATCTCAGTATAATTTCCAAAAATCTTGGCAAATGTAGTAGTAGCAAAACATTTAGTAAAATATTTTGTTTAGAGCTTTAAAAAAAAGTTTGATCATGGTTCATTACAATCTTCACTCTTTCTCTTATTGGAATGCTGCACAAGTATTCAGAACCAGGTTATAAAGCTGAACAGGAAGTTGGTGCTGTGAAAATTATACAAAATTTGATAATAATTACTCACGTTAGTAAATTTGTAATGCAATCCTGTATTCAGAGAGTCTTAGTGAGGAAATATAATTGCGGGGGAATACGTAATCAACCTACTCCAATACTAATGGGGTCTTGTAGAGGTTATGCAATCATTTCTGATGGAAGTATTTCAATAGATCATATTCCTAATAATACATATAATGTACACAGTTTATTCATTATGTTGGTAGTTTTGATCAAAACAAAACTATTTATATAACCATTTTTAATATACATTTTTTTAAAATCTGTTACCTTTTGCATAATCACGTTTTAGCTATTTACCATATTTCAAAAAATTACCAGTTTAATAAAATTGTTCTAAAGTACAGTGGCTACAGTATGAACTAAAAAAACAAGTAAAAAGTAAAAAATATGTGTTTTTCATATTGTTGTAGACTATATCTTTTTTTTTAAAGTAATTCTTTTTCATATAAAACCAAAAACTATGGTTTCATTTATCCAAAAATAACAATAATATATACTCCTTGATTGTAGTTCACAATACCGGATGTTTCAGACCACATGGACACTTTCCTCTTTTTTTTTTGTTTTGAATTCCTTATAAATTATAAACGTTTATAATTTGTTTGAATAAACCTATTTTTGAATAGATTTTTTAATTTTATTAACCTAGTAAATGTATATTTATTTTACATTTTACCTATACATATAATACTAATTGTTATAGAGTTTCATCTCTATTGAGGTCATTATCAGTTAATAAAACAACAGAAGTTAAAATATATTGACACAATATTTCAAAATGCTTTCTCTTCCTGGTGGGCTATAGAAGACAATAATTCGATAATTCGTATTTTCTGGTTGTTTAAATGTGGTCATCATCGCCTTATATAAGAGGGAAAGGAACATAAATAAAGACTCTTAGCCCTCGAATAGAATCAAGGTCGAAAAAAAATAGAGTTAGTCAAGAGAGATCTGATAGGAAAGATGAAAGAAAGGAATCTAACTCAAGACTAGATGAAGTAAGGTGTAGATCCAGCTAAGGTGCTGAGGGATATCAGCCAATCACGTGAGGGGGCCCGAAAGTTTTGTTGATCACGTCTGGGGATCCAGTACTGAATTTTGGAGGTAGAGAGTGAGTTGACCATTTCAGATAAGTTTGTATGTGTGGTGTTAAATTCCAAATTATGCTTCTTTATTAAGTCCAACTAGCTTTGTCCACGATAATGTGTGGTATTGTTTAGTGTGTGAAATTCATGATATCCACGTTTGATTTCACTTTTTGTACTAGTAGTCAATACAAGCCATTTTAGTTCATCAAATCTATTAAAATTGATTTTTCATTTCTATTTAAACTTTTTGTTTATCTTTAGATATTACAATAGGTAGATTAAGAAAGAAAATACGTTATACAAAAGTCGTTTGGTCTGGTGGTCTCTTTGTAAACAATATTTATAGTTTTACCAAACCTGACAGATCTCTCATATAGTGAGAATGGGTGTGGTAATAGCGAAGTATATTTTATCTTTCCTTTCAAGTCTTTCTCAGCCAACTCTTGTTCTCTTCCGACCCTGACACTAAGAGTCTCTATTTTATGTTGTTGTTTTTTATTATTACGATAATGGACAAGACAGTTTTACTACGCCTTTAAATGAAACAAAAAATTGTTTTACCATTAGGCACCAACAGGTAGAGATTTTTGTTGATTGTTCATGTGATAAGCATGGACCTGGCAAATCAACGCAAGCTGCCTTGAGAGTTTGAACATGTAGCGTCTCACAAAGTCAAATACTGCTGCTTTTAAATTAAATCCACCTAATATCGAGCAATTTTAATAATTCTTTCAATTATAATTGAAATTTTAATTATGTTATTGTTTTAATTTTGTGTGTTGTAGCATAATATATAAGGAAGAATATTGTTTTCCTATTAAAAGCTAGAAAAAGTTGTTAAAACTTGGGAACTACTGCACTGATTTTTAGAACATTTGCACTTCCAATCAGCGTTTAAATCTTATACCAATCTTGTCACTAACAAAATTATTAAATATTTCATAAGTTCTGTTTATTTTTACGAATAGTGCAAACAAATATTGTTATAACTTGGGAACTTGTAATCTATTTCAATCGAACAAACACTGAAATCTGACTAAATATTGAAACTACATAAGATATCAAACCAAAAGTTATAATATTACGAATAGACAGACGTAAGCTTACTATAGACGTATTTGATAAAATATTGGTAAAGATAAAAAGTATATAAATTTAACATTTCGATATTTTATGGTCAAGTTTTACCTCTGTTATTTTAATTTTGTATGTTTAATTATAACTACTCGTTTTCAGTTAAGAATTTTAACAGTTTGAATCACTAAATAATTTTGTGTGGAATCAATTATGTATTCATATTATATTAATGTCATATTAATTACAACAATTCAAATAATAAGTATATTGTTTGTGCTTAAAACTGACTTAATTTAGGTAACTTGAGAACAACATAACGAAAACAATTTGATATTAAATGAAAACTTCACTTAATTCATTCCATAAAATGTTCTTAAAAAAAACTATTTTATCGTTTTTTAAGTGACCTTGTTTTTGTGATACTTATGAATCCACACAAATAAAGAAAGCACTATATAAATTAAACTAAAAATAATTTTAAACAGCTGTTATAAATTCTCAAATAAATCATCAAAATACTTACACATATTCGAGAATTTAAACTGTTTATTTTTTTGAGCTGTAATCAATCAGTCATAAAAAACGTCAATCTGCACAAATAAAGTAAGCACTGTATTTAACCTAAAAATAATTTTAAACAACTGTTATAAATTCTCAAAAGAAATAAAACGTGTAAATTTATTACAAAATAATTGTTTTCAAGGAAAATGAATAATATTTGGCTATGAACAAGGAAAAAACCCCAAACCACAAAATAACACAACTACACAAAACTGTATACAGTAATGCGTTTATATTACCTTATGTACATTTCAATAGCTCTGCTATCATCTTCAGAGGTACACATAAGGTAATATAATCGCATTATTCAGTTTTGTGTAGTTGTGTTATTTTGTGGTTTGGGGTTTTTCCTTGTTCATATATAACCACCACAGTGCTCTAGTGATTTATTTAATATTTGGCTAATCTAATTAACAGTAAACACTGTTTAATTTGACACCTCAATAATTAAACTCGGCCCTATAGTAAAGCAATACGTGACTGCCACAGAAATTCCTTAGCGAATTAAATATAAGAAGTTATCATAATAAAGGATGTTCTATAGTTTGTATTGAAGTAATCCTTGTTGTGGATTATGTTCACTTCAGGATATAATATATAAACCATAAAATGAAAGAAAACACTATTTTCCATAACAAACACTTTATAAATAAAGTATTTCAAATAAAGTTTTGTGGAAAATTGCGCATTCTCTTTTATTGGTGGTTAAAGTTTCCACAAGTGTTGCTAATTTCAAGCGAAAATATATAAAGTTTGGTAATAAAAACCTCTTAAGTAATTAATTTAGTCCTTCCATCCATAGAGACTCTTCTAATAGACTCATGGTAATAACGGGATTCAGACAATAAACAACAATAAAATAAAGTTTAGTTTCAATTCTTTGAACACACAAACACCAATTTACTGTTACATAACTGCTCTTTTAATAAATATACCTTAAACATATTTGAGAAGGAATGTCCAAAGCAGCAGGTAACGTTTATTAAATTCCATACATTCATTCAGTACCTTTTTCAGCAAAACTTTCATTGTCATTCCTTTGACTCCAAAGGTTAACATAATCGAAAACCTCCACATAATTCCAATTCGCATTGGAATAAAATTATATTTTATTCTCAAATATGAAGTTTCCATAACTCCGAAAGGGAGATAATTTCTACGTGGGTATGTATGGAGATGTACTTGAATTTTTAAATTACTTTTTTTTCTTTCTTTTTTTTTTTTTAGATAAGGAGACATAGAACTGAATCTTTAACTAAATTTTAAAAACTAAATATCTAAGTGATCAATATTATGTTTATAGAAATATTACGACGTATTGTACATGATAAACAAATAGTGAGTTTTAAGTTTATAGAAACATTAGGGCGATAAAATATTAGTACATGATAAAAAATAGCGAGTTTTATGTTTATAGAAACATTAGGGCGATAAAATATTAGTACATGATAAAAAATAGTGAGTTTTATGTTTATAAAAACATTAGGATGTTAAAACATTAGTACATTATAAAAAATAGCAAGTTTTATGTTTATAGAAACATTAGGGCGATAAAATATTAGTATATGATAAAAAATAGCAGTTTTTTTGTTTATAACAAAATTAGGATGATGAAACATTAACACATGATAAAAAATAGTGAGTACAAGAAAAATTTGGATGTTAAAACATTATTACATGATAAAAAATAGTGAGTTTTATGTTTAAAAAACATTAGGATGATAAAATATTAGTACATGATAAAAAATAGCGAGTTTTGTGTTTATAAAAACCTTAGGATGTTAAAACATTAGTACATTATAAAAAATAGCGAGTGTTATGTTTATAGAAACATTAGGATGATAAAATATTAGTACATGATAAAAAAGGCGAGTTTTATGTTTATAGAAACATTAGGGCGATAAAATATTAGTACATGATAAAAAATAGTGAGTTTTATGTTTATAGAAAATATAGGATGATAAAATATTAGTACATGATAAAAAATAGCAAGTGTTATGTTTATAGAAACATTAGGATGATAAAATATTAGTACATGATAAAAAATAGCGAGTGTTATGTTTATAGAAACATTAGGATGATAAAATATAAGTACATGATAAAAAATAGCGAGTGTTATGTTTATAGAAACATTAGGGCGATAAAATATTAGTACATGATAAAAAATAGTGATTTTTATGTTTATAGAAACATTAGGATGATAAAATATTAGTACATGATAAAAAAGGCGAGTTTTATGTTTATAGAAACATTAGGGCGGTAAAATATTAGTACATGATAAAAAATAGTGAGTTTTATGTTTATAAAACATTAGGATGTTAAAACATTAGTACATGATAAAAAATAGCGAGTGTTATGTTTATAGAAACATTAGGATGATAAAATATTAGTACATGATAAAAAATAGCGAGTGTTATGTTTATAGAAACATTAGGATGATAAAATATTAGTACATGATAAAAAATAGCGAGTGTAATGTTTATAGAAACATTAGGATGATAAAATATTAGTACATGATAAAAAATAGCGAGTGTTATGTTTATAGAAACATTAGGATGATAAAATATTAGTACATGATAAAAAATAGCGAGTGTTATGCTTATAGAAACATTAGGATGATAAAATATTAGTACATGATAAAAAAGGCAAGTTTTATGTTTATAGAAACATTAGGGCGATAAAATATTAGTACATGATAAAAAATATTGAGTTTTATGTTTATAAAAACATTAGGATGTTAAAACATTAGTACATGATAAAAAATAGCGAGTGTTATGTTTTTAGAAACAATAGGATGATAAAATATTCGTACATGATAAAAAATAGCGAGTTTTATGTTTATAAAAACCTTAGGATGATAAAATATTAGTACATGATAAAAATAGTGAGTTTTATGTTTATAAAAACCTTAGGATGTTAAAACATTAGTACATGATAAAAAATAGAAACATTAGGATGATAAAATATTAGTACATGATAAAAAATAGCGAGTGTTATGTTTATAGAAACATTAGGATGATAAAATATTAGTACATGATAAAAAAGGCGAGTTTTATTTTTATAGAAACATTAGGGCGATAAAATATTAGTACATGATAAAAAATAGTGAGTTTTATGTTTATAAAAACCTTAGGATGTTAAAATATTAGTACATGATAAAAAATAGCGAGTGTTATGTTTATAGAAACATTAGGATGATAAAATATTAGTACATGATAAAAAATAGCGAGTGTTATGTTTATAGAAACATTAGGGCGATAAAATATTAGTACATGATAAAAAATAGTGAGTTTTATGTTTATAAAAACCTTAGGATGTTAAAATATTAGTACATGATAAAAAATAGCGAGTGTTATGTTTATAGAATCATTAGGATGATAAAATATTAGTACATGATAAAAAATAGCGAGTGTTATGTTTATAGAAACATTAGGGCGATAAAATATTAGTACATGATAAAAAATAGTGAGTTTTATGTTTATAGAAAATATAGGATGATAAAATATTAGTACATGATAAAAAATAGCGAGTGTTATGTATATAGAAACATTAGGATGATAAAATATTAGTACATGATAAAAAATAGCGAGTGTTTTGTTTATAGAAACATTAGGATGATAAAATATTAGTACATGATAAAAAAAGGCAAGTTTTATGTTTATAGAAACATTAGGGCGATAAAATATTAGTACATGATAAAAAATATTGAGTTTTATGTTTATAAAAACATTAGGATGTTAAAACATTAGTACATGATAAAAAATAGCGAGTGTTATGTTTTTAGAAACAATAGGATGATAAAATATTAGTACATGATAAAAAATAGCGAGTTTTATGTTTATAAAAACCTTAGGATGATAAAATATTAGTACATGATAAAAAATAGTGAGTTTTATGTTTATAAAAACCTTAGGATGTTAAAACATTAGTACATGATAAAAAATAGCGAGTGTTATGTTTATAGAAACATTATGATGATAAAATATTAGTACATGATAAAAAATAGCGAGTGTTATTTTTATAGAAACATTAGGATGATAAAATATTAGTACATGATAAAAAATAGCGAGTGTTATGTTTATAGAAACATTAGGATGATAAAATATTATTACATGATAAAAAATAGCGAGTGTTATGTGTATAGAAACATTAGGATGATAAAATATTAGTACATGATAAAAAATAGCGAGTGTTATGTTTATAGAAACATTAGGATGATAAAATATTATTACATGATAAAAAATAGCGAGTGTTATGTGTATAGAAACATTAGGATGATAAAATATTAGTACATGATAAAAAATAGCGAGTGTTATGTTTATAGAAACATTAGGATGATAAAATATTAGTACATGATAAAAAAGGCGAGTTTTATGTTTATAGAAACATTAGGGCGATAAAATATTAGTACATGATAAAAAATAGTGAGTTTTATGTTTATAAAAGCCTTAGGATGTTAAAATATTAGTACATGATAAAAAATAGCGAGTGTTATGTTTATAGAAACATTAGGATGATAAAATATTAGTACATGATAAAAAATAGCGAGTGTTATGTTTATAGAAACATTAGGATGATAAAATATTAGTACATGATAAAAAAGGCGAGTTTTATGTTTATAGAAACATTAGGGCGATAAAATATTAGTACATGATAAAAAATAGTGAGTTTTATGTTTATAAAAACCTTAGGATGTTAAAATATTAGTACATGATAAAAAATAGCGAGTGTTATGTTTATAGAAACATTAGGATGATAAAATATTAGTACATGATAAAAAATAGCGAGTGTTATGTTTATAGAAACATTAGGATGATAAAATATAAGTACATGATAAAAAATAGCGAGTGTTATGTTTATAGAAACATTAGGGCGATAAAATATTAGTACATGATAAAAAATAGTGATTTTTATGTTTATAGAAACATTAGGATGATAAAATATTAGTACATGATAAAAAAGGCGAGTTTTATGTTTATAGAAACATTAGGGCGATAAAATATTAGTACATGATAAAAAATAGTGAGTTTTATGCTTATAAAAACATTAGGATGATAAAATATTAGTACATTATAAAAAATAGTGAGTTTTATGTTTATAGAAACATTAGGATGATAAAATATTATTACATGATAAAAAATAGCGAGTTTTATGTTTATAAAAACCTTAGGATGTTAAAACATTAGTACATGATAAAAATAGTGAGTTTTATGTTTTATAGAAACATTAGGATGATAAAATATTAGTACATGATAAAAAATAGCAAGTTTTATATTTATAAAAACCTTAGGATGATAAAATATTAGTACATGATAAAAAAAAGTGAGTTTTATGTTTATAAAAACATTAGTAGGCCCTATGTTAAAACATTAGTACATGATAAAAAATAGTGAGTTTTATGTTTATAAAAACCTTAGGATGTTAAAACATTAGTACATGATAAAAAATAGTGAGTTTTATGTTTTAATTCATACTCAAGATGTATGAACTTTATGTATAAAAAACATACTAAAATATTTTAATTATTTTAATTAGGTCTTTCTAAAATTAACACCATTATTTGTACTGTGTTCTTCATAGTACAATTAAACCATTTGCTGATTGTTCCCTTCAAAATAGGGAAAGTTAGTTCGAAGTAGTAACAGTATAACTACAGATTTACGAGCGTTAATTATTTTTACAACGATAAATAAAAGGGAATCTTTTAAAAATCTAATAGAGATAGAGCTATATTATTAAAAAAATATTTCTTCAAAAAGATGTTTTTTTCTGTATTATACATGAGCTTTTTTTTAAATTTCATATTTTAAAATTATTTTTGAAAATTTTATCATTTTATATAATTTGTGAAAGCAATTGGAAAATATTTCTGTTGCGTATTACTGGATCATTACCACAAGGTAATAATAAAAAATACATTATTTTTCCATCCTCTTCATGTTATTTTTTAGGAAATCACTAAAACTAAACATATTTTAGTCAGACTTAATTCACTTCCGAAATATTCGATATTAAACTTAGGTGTGCTACACACAAAATGTCTTTGTCTTGTGCATTATTTATATTATACTAATCAAAATATGACAGAAACTTAAAAATAACATAAGAAACAAGATATATTTTAACTCTATGGGTAAGACAGGTTGAATTATATTAAGAATTTGAAAAGTTTGTTTGATTACATGTTCTATATTTATTATTATTTTCTTAAGTATAAGATACAGATCCTGATTATTGTTCCTAAGAATTAAAAAAAGTTTGTTTTGAATATATATGTTCTGCGTTTAATTTATATAAATCTGACATGAATCATAAGGTAAACAATTCTGAAGACATGGATAATTTAGTAATAATTTAATTATTTATTTATTGGAACGTTATTAAAAAACATTTGCATTTAGTTGTTGAGAAGAATGCAGAGTCCTTAATTAATACTGTAATCGCGGTTAAAAGGGAAGATACAGCTCTGGAAATGTGAGGAATTTCATAATGAAGTTAGATGAAAAGCGAAATGTGGGTAAGCATATAATTCCTTCATTTAATAGGTTTATATTCCCTCAGTTAAATATATTCTTCTTTTTTTTTGCGTTTGGTGAAATTACTTTTTAATGTTCCGTCTATCGTTATAGGCCTAATGGTGCTTTGATAAAATGCCTCCGTTAACAGGAGTATCGAGTAGGAAAATAACTTAAAATTAAGGTCAATCCTGTGATAAAAGTTAATTAAACAATGGAATGATTATTTACTGACCAACAAATATAAAATTAAACATTAACGATTATTAAGGTATTAAAATTAAGTTCTCAGCACAGAGTTTAAAATATATGTTTATAGGTCTAGATTGTGTACATGAATTACAACTAAATTATTTGGTCTTGAGTTCTTTTGACAAATGGGTATAATGATAAAAACATAGGTGAAAAAATTATTTGATTTTAGAAATGGTAGAAATGATACACTGTGGTTCTGAAGTGGAAAATTAGAAATTTGGGCAATAAAGGTTATTACACTGTTGAAAGTTTTTTTTTCTTTCTTTTATATATAACTGAGATATAATTTTGGAATGATGAAGATTGAATAATATTAAGTTTTCCCTTTTCTAGAAAATTGAAGGTTTCTTGATGTTTTCTGTTTATGCTAGGTAATAATAAATGGATAAGGGACTTACCAAGTCTTGTTTTATAATATTGTACGTGATATACTTATTGGCAATACTGAATTGCCTTGATTTATAGGTTCTTCTGAATTATGTTATATATATATATATATATATATATATATTTATATTTCTTCTGAATACTCTCTTGATAAATAATTCACAATTAAAGATTCTTGTTTTATTTAGAACTCATTAAGTTATTTTTGTCTTTGAACTATTCAGTAAACTCTTTGTACTATGTAAAATTTGATGGTTGAGTTAGAAATAGCAGTTCTTCTTCTTCTTTGCATAGAAGTACACTCTACTATTTTTTTCCTACGAGGGTAGGAAAAAAATATTAACAATTTCACATGTTCTTACTTATCAAGAGAGAAAAAAAGTAAAAATCCAAGTCATAATAAAATTGACACATATTCCAAAACATATGTAAGAGCAATAATACTTCCGTGTGTTTCATCCATCGCATAGTCAAATTATGAGAAGGCGGAATAGAGCTCCGAAAGAAGAAACAAGAGTAGATTAGAGACTCCTAGCGTTCGGAAACCTAACAGTGTCGGGGTCGGAAAAAGGCCTAGTACCCAATATGGAAGAAGAAAGAGAAGGGATCTCACTAAAGACAAGTTGAAGTGAGATGAGATCCAGCTCGGGAACCCCGGGTGCGCCAAACCCGAACTCACAAGGAGTGAGCCCCTGAGGGTACTCTACTATTGGATGTTTAATTGGTAGGTATTGAAACGTAATGATGCTTTATGGATATGAATACAGTTTGTGTATAAGATTACATTATTAGTGTTTACAAACCTATATTTTCATAATTGATGAATGAATGGAGGTGTATGATAATTTATTCAATGATTATTATCAACTATAAATTTTGTGACATCGCACAGTGCAAGTTTTGAAATTTCATATTAATTGTTCTTAGTTAATTGTGGACTTAAATTAATCAAATACAAAGTTGTAATATTTAGTAGAGTAATAATAGTTTATCAGGTTGTAGAGAAGTAAATAATTTATCTGACTGATCTACTGAATACCCACGGTCTAAATGAAATCAATAGACAGATAATTAAAAAATAATAGTTCATGTAGTTCTAATAGTTTGTGTATATGTAATAACTGGAGATGGCGAAAATCTTTATTAAGTCATCGTTTTGAACAAATAAAATATGTATTCTGTTTTTTTATTCAGTTGGATCACGACCTACTAGACACTGACACAAATAAGAAAATTACTTAAAATAAACAATTTTATAAAACTCATTGACACTCTTCATTAACGTGTTGTACCAAAATGCCTTTCTTATTTCCTTGTGACAAATTGTGTTATTGCTATAGTTTTAATTCCATGTCTTTTATCAGTTTAGACCATGTCATTTTGACCTAGGACACGAGACCATCTCTATCGATTTGAATAGGGTGTACGATAATTAAATTTTATAATGACCATGAACTCATTGCGAAAATTCTGTTGGATATTCTGAATGGTTTGCACTTGGATATGATCAAATTTAATTTAATGTTAAACCATACTGTCATTTTGAAATAAATAAAAAACTTGGTGTGCTTAAGACCACACGTTAGAAGTGAAAACATGTATGAGAATTTTGAGAAAGTTAGTGCAATATTTTTCGTAGATTTTTGTTTTAATATATATGGGTGGGTATGTGAAGTTTAACTATGTATGCGAATTTTGAGAAAGTTAGTGCAATACTTTTCGTAGATTTTTGTTTTAATATATATGGGTATGTGAGAAAGTTTGTGCAATATTTTTGCATTGATTTTAGTTTGACTATGTATATAAGTTTGAGAAAGTTAGTGCAATATTTTTCGTAGATTTTTGTTTTAATATATATGGGTATGTGAGAAAGTTTGAGCAATATTTTTGCAATGATTTTAGTTTGACTATGTAAATATATGAATTTGAGAAAGTTAGTGCAATATTTTTAGTTTTAATACGTATGGGTATGTGAGAAAGTTAGTGCAATATTTTTCGTAGATTTTTGTTTTAATATATAATGGGTATGTGAGAAAGTTTGTGCAATATTTTTCGTAGATATATGAGTTTATATATACGCTGTGCGCGCGTATCCGTTGTCTATATATATTAAAGTTGCATTACGGTACGGTACGGTGCGTGACGCGATTTCTATTGAAAAAGTCCACCCCAAAAGTTGCATTACGGTACTGTGCGTGACGCGATTTCTATTGAAAAAGTCCATCCTAAAAGTTGCATTACGGTACTGTGCGTGGCGCGATTTCTATTGAAAAAGTCCATCCCAAAAGTTGCATTACGGTACTGTGCGTGACGCGATTTCTATTGAAAAAGTCCATCCTAAAAGTTGCATTACGGTACTGTGCGTGGCGCGATTTCTATTGAAAAAGTCCATCCCAAAAGTTGCATTACGGTACTGTGCGTGACGCGATTTCTATTGAAAAAGTCCATCCCAAAAGTTGCATTACGGTACTGTGCGTGACGCGATTTCTATTGAAAAAGTCCATCCTAAAAGTTGCATTACGGTACTGTGCGTGGCGCGATTTCTATTGAAAAAGTCCATCCCAAAAGTTGCATTACGGTACTGTGCGTGACGCGATTTCTATTGAAAAAGTCCATCCTAAAAGTTGCATTACGGTACTGTGCGTGACGCGATTTCTATTGAAAAAGTCCATCCCAAAAGTTGCATTACGGTACTGTGCGTGACGCGATTTCTATTGAAAAAGTCCATCCTAAAAGTTGCATTACGGTACTGTGCGTGGCGCGATTTCTATTGAAAAAGTCCATCCCAAAAGTTGCATTACGGTACTGTGCGTGGCGCGATTTCTATTGAAAAAGTCCATCCCAAAAAAGTACCCAACGTGCCAATAGAAGTTTTCACTTCAAAAAACTCATATGTGAGTACCACTCCCTCACTCATAGGTTGACTACCAGGAACCATGAAAAACTTGTCTGTGGGTAGACACATGGAAAAAATCATGTTGGAAACGTTATGAACAAATCATGAAGAATTTATCATATTTAATATAATTTTTTTTAAATACTTAGAGAAAATTTGAACAAAAACGAAAACACAATTTAAGTTACTTTTTTTGTAGAAAGTTTAATATATATATATATATATATATATGGTCTTGTTAATTTGCATACATTTGAGAATATCAGCAAACAATATTCAGCTTCAGCCAAAGCAGTAGACAAATATAATTGAAAATGTCAACATAAGATAAAAGGTCACATTTATGATCACAAAATAAAATGTGAATTTTTGTTTATTTTTCAAAATAAATTTATTATTAATTGCTAAGGTGAGAAATGCAATCAAAGTTCATTTTAAAAGAGGCAAAACAAATTATAATTTAAATTTAGTGACTGAAAGAAGTGTGCAAGATATTTAATAAGAAAATGTAATACAGTAGTTACAAATGTACAAACAACTCAGAGTTCCACTTCAATATAGACAATGGCTTCACTTAAGTACAGGAATTGTAAAGGACTCGAGTTCCTTTGAATAAGATAAGAATAGCTTCAAAGAATTAAATAGAAGAGAGAGAAACTATATTCTTACAATATTTCTGTTGATATACATTTCTACTATATTGCATTTCTAAGAAAATGTTTTATCCTCTGCAGGTGAAACTCTTTCAAATGAAAAATTTATTTATTGCAGGAATCAAAGACATTCAAATATATCCAGAATAGGGACAGTTATGTGATTGGGTCAAACAAATCAATGTCGAGTTTTTCGGAGAAATATTCATTTTTAGCTTTTTAAACTACAAATATGATATTGCACTAGTATATAACTTGCTTTTTTTTTCAGACTTTTGAATTAAGTTTCAATTCTCAATTAAAAACCATTTTTAATAATAATTTTAATTAGTTATGTAGCCGAACAAAAATATTTTTACAACTAAAACTAACTTAAAGATTTTACAACTAAAAGGCATACGTTTCTTTCATAAGCATTTTTTTTTTTTTTTTACCAAGTGAAATTAACAGAAGTAACATTTTTGTGTGAAGTAGGACTGTCAAAACAAAAATAAAATTAATTGTCTATTAAGTCAACATTAATGTGAAAAGGTTTTTCATTTTTCAACAACACATTTCTTATATAGTCCATTTAATATACAGAGTGTTAGGATAACTGAGTGTCACTGTGATAGACAGATGTGTAAAGCTAAAAAAATATTATTTTATACAATTAAAAATTCTAAGTCTGCTATCTTGAAGCAAAAATGTAAATTTTTAACTACCGTACCAATTTTTATAAATAAGGTAATGAATAATTCTTTTTGTTTGGTTAGTACCTACAACATTTAAAGATGCATGTGAAAGTTCATGTTCATGGTCAGATGATACAAAATTTACATGTTATATTTTATGAGAAAAACACTGACAAACCGCATATTTTTACAACTATTTTAGTTTTTGAGATATTTGTAACAAAATTAAGGATAATACAAAAAAATAATCTGGTGACTAATGTGCTGTAAAACTGTTTTATTGCGTTTTACCTTCAAAAAACAATATTAAGGTCACAGAACTTGCTTGTTAGATCCATATGTAAAGTAATACTGGTATTCTTTAGGAAAAATTGTATGGTTTTCTGGTAATTATACAAAATACCCAAACTGAACATTTATTTGATTAACTTACATAATGAGGTAGTAAATTTTCACATTCTTACCTTTCTATAGCTCTTACTAACACATATGTGATCCCAAGTTTAATTTCAGGTTTTATCTTTAAATGGCCAGGGTCAGAAATTATAAAATACTTATAATAATTACTGTATACTGTTGTGTTAACAAGTTACACATTATTAAAACCATTCAATAATTTGAATACATCAGTGTATACAGTTAAAGATACTTTGAAACTCTATTACAAAACAGATTAGCCATTGATTTTAAATAATAAAGTAATTTTAAGTAATAAGTAATTTTTCTTTGTTTGTTGTCATTCAAATCCAAAAACCCATGGTCATCATCGGCTTAAAAATTCACATACCGGTACAATATTTTTTCTTCTCTAAAGGCAATACACTTTCTTTTTGTTGTTGTTGTTAAAAGGTGAAAAACGTCTCTAGAGAGACCTAATAAGAAAGCGACCTAACCCAAAACTACATAAATAAAAGTGTAGACCCAGCTGGGTTTTCTTAGGATTTCAAAGCTCTAGATCAATCATTATTCCCTTATAAAATAAAATAAAGACCACTACGGTAGCTCTCAAATAGCATCAAGGTTGGAAAGATGAAAGGGTTCTAACCCAAGACTATGTAAAGAAGGTTTAGATCCAGCAAATCTCACAGGATTGCTATGCCTGTACTCACAAGTGAGCCCCTAAGAAAGAGAGGCAAAAATAGACACTCCTAACTCTAGAATCCTATAATAGTGTTAGGTTTGAAATAGAAGAAGAGAAACCTGATAGGAGAGATCTATCCAAAGATTAGATGAAGAAATGTGTAGATGCAGTTGTGGTCTTCGGAAGTGTCATATCCTAATTTACTATAAATAAGCCCGAAGTGGATTTTAAATAAATAAAAATGTATACTCTACCTTATCCTTTGGTTACCTTAACCTCCACAAAAAAAGATTTCCACACCCATCTGTCGTCAGCTCACACCCAACGTCCCTTTTCTTGTTCATCCTCCTTCCTCCTGGGTATTGACATGTACTTTTTTTTGTAAATTTATCCTTTGGATGTGTCCAAGGAGTTTGAATCTTCCAGCTTGCTAAGTTCATTGAGCAGTTCTTTAATATCTGTATTCATTTTTATTTTCCATACCTCAGCATCCTTTAACAATCCAAATATCTTGCTTCCATAATTCGACTTTCTATCTTCTTTGTCATAACCCATGTTTTGGAAATGTTTTAACCCATAACATATTGTTTTAAATCAAAACTAAGTTTAAAATGAATAATAAGATCGCTTTCGTCTTTCCTATCAGGTATCTCATGACCAACTCTTGTTCTTTTCCGACCCCGATCTTATTAGAGTATTCGAGGGCTAAGGGTCTTTATTTTATGCTCTTTTCTTCTTTTTTTTTTAATAAGGTGATGACGAATAAAAGGTTTTTCACTCTTAAACAACAAGGGAAAAAAGGTTTAGGAAATCATAAGAAGTTGTAGGACTGGCAGTTAACAATAAAATAATTTCTCTTGAAATTAGAATTTATTATTATTTTTATTTTGAAAACAAGAATTGTTCACCTTATCATCAATAGTAAAGAGTAAAAATAAGTAATCTATCACAGCACTAAACATACCTATAATCAGTGTACAATAGTTTGAGCTGCCAAGATCGTAATTATCTGTTTCAAATTGGGAAATTTACTGTAGTTAGTTTTGACATTTGCCATGCTTTGAACATTATTGAACAAAAAATGTGGTTTGCACCATTTCATACTTTTGTAAACTGAAAGCATAAAGCAAATAATTTGTACACAATATCTAATTATTAAATATAATAACATTTAATTAAAAAATAAGAGGAACATTATATGAGTATTATTTATGTACGAGTATATATAAATAAAAAGAATAGTCTTATAATTTATACAAAACAAAAACAAAGAACATGAAATATAGTTTTCTAGAAATTTTGAAACGCCTTATAATAAATTAGGTGTGTAATTATATGAAATATTTAGGTGAATAAAAAATAGTACAAGTAACAAAATTAACAGATATTTTGAATACAATTTTTGACAATTGGATACAATGCACACAATATATTTATACTTGTAGCCTTACCATCCTATTCTGGATGGTAAATTGATTTCTTACCAAAATGCATGGAGTGATTTAAAAAAAAAAGTTTATAATATGACCATTAAAAAACACAAATTGTTCTTGTGGTATAACTAACATTTATAATAATGATAATCAAAAAATAGTAAAACTTATCTTAATATTTTTTAAATGCATCAATAATTTTATAATATAGATATTAAACATCAATATGTAACTACCTGAAAGATGTTTACTCAATTAAAACAAATTCTATGTGTATCATAGTGGTTGGAGCAACACCATGAAAGATTAGTTTTAAGATTTATAATTCATTTATACTGTTTAAAGATAAAACAACTTGATTTGTTTATAAAAGTACACAAATGTTGACATTTTACCCTAGTTATAACTTTTATAATTAATATTTAATATAGATTCATAAGAAATATTGACACTTAGGTTATATTAGATTAGGTTATTATTTATTTTGTTTTGAGTATAATTATTTTATACATAAGAATTTAAGAAAATAAAAGAAGAATCTAGCTTGAAGGCATGAAACAAATCTTCATTTTGATAGCTTCAAGGTACATGTACAGTCATACAAGTCATTACTGTGTATGTATGAGTGCATAGTGTTACAAATGTAGAATTGATTTTATGTAGTTAAACTTCCGCTGGATCTCACATGGGAATACTGTCATGATGAAAATGATTCAATATAGACTTCAATGTTTATCGACTAAGTGAAATGAGCATTTGGCATTTCATCTTGTATGTGTGTTACACAAAAACCACCTACCAATCATTATGAAATTTTAGAATTAAGGTTTTTGCAACAAGGTGAAACAATGTTTATACAAGGTTTTATTTTCTCTTTTAATGATGGCTATGTCAAACAGTACTTCATGGTTCCAAGACATTTCTATAATAGGTGGTGCTCCGATTAAGAATAGAGTGTGTGCTCCAAAGTATTAAATATAATGATGTGAAGAAGCAATTATACAAAAAACAAACTGAAAGTTTGAACTATTTTCTAAAATTTTCCTCGGGAACTTTTTAGTTGTCCAAAAAAATGAAAATCTTCTTACCTTACAACTTTTTGACGTTTCCATTTATATTTCTGAGTTTCATAGGATTACAAAAATATCAAATAAATTATTATTAACATAACAGTTAAACTAATGATTCAATGAACTAGAATAAAATATAAACAGTAGTTAAATCATTTAGACTCCCAACATGGAGCAAGGTCTACTGTTACAAAACCACAAGAACTTCTACTCTGAACAGCCTAAATACAATATTAAAATTGCATTTACCCATACAACAGTTGAAAATCTCAGCCTATGTATGCTGAAATTTAATTTCGTATAGAGATTAAGGTATGTGTTTGAGTTTGAAGACTTAACCTCTACAAATTACAAATCACAATTTATAATTCATAAGTTAAAGTGATGATAATAAGTGAACAAGGATGATGGGGATGAAAATGTAAATAGTATTCTCAAAAGTATGATTTAAATATAAATCTTATTACTTTTTTTATTCACCCAAATCTAATACAATTTGCCCTAAAAGTGCAGTATACATTTTCTACATAATATTATGTCTTAAATAAGAAATGAAATAAACTAAATCAAACACGTTTAACAATTTACATTTACAAGTAAATTTATGACACAACTTTGGAATTTTCATAAATACGCATTCTATAATACAATATCAAGCATATTCAGTTATGACCCCCTAAAAATTATAATCTTTTAAATAAATATTAAATATTAATTAATATTAAATTCTTACTTAATCTCTGTTCCACTTAAAATTATAATGTTTGTATAAAATTTATTTGATTAAACTTAATTTTAACTGAAGTTCAAAAACTAAAAAATATTCATAAAACAACATTCTGTAAAATATATTTGGTAAACATAAATACAAACTCAGTTAATCATATTAAATTTGGTATGATAGTTCATACACAGGATAGAATTTTGATTAAAAAAGGCTCTAAGGCATTAAACATTAAAAAAAAAATTACATTGTTTAAAATAGATAACAAAAAAAAGAAAAAGTAACGAAAATATTAACAAAATTTAACAAACCAAACTTATTTATTACAATAACAAAAAATAATAACAACTAATATAAACAGTAATTAACCAATAAATTGGTAGTGTTGGTTTAAGTTTTAACACTCACTTGACTAAAGTTTCATTGATTCTCATTCATGTAAAATAGATCAGAAAACATTGTTGTACTTTTGCTGAATTTATTAAATGACATTTCTTTTTGTCCAGTCACACTCAAGCAAATTAAACAAAAATCTAGATGTATTCCTTGGGCTTTCATTAATTAGGATGCAGGGTGTAAACCCAAGTAACAGTTTACTATACAGACTTATACAACAATAAGGATTAATAGTTTTTCAATTCTTCTGATACCAATTAATTTTTTATCATCAGCTGATATAATTATTAGTGAATTTATTTTATCTGTTATTTCTTGAATAGTGTTGCGAAATTCAGTAAAATCGTTTTGAACAGGGAATTAATTTATTTTTGATAGTAAATTTTTTGTTTCATGCCAAGAAGCATTTGAGATTGATTTTTCAGGTACCAAACACAACATAAATTAACTGTTTAGATAGGAAATTTGAAGAAACTTGTTCTGTTGTTACGATAAACATAATTGAAGAATACATACCTCTACCCCCTATTTAGGAAGCTTTAAAAATTGTTAAAGAAAGCTCGTTAAACCTCCTTTCAAATATTTTAAAGAAACATTTAGAACAAAAATGAATCATGTCATTATGTTGTGCTTTGGAGACACCCGGTTACCTAACCAATTGCAAGAGTTAATCCCAGCTAGGGACAATTTTATTATTGTCAATGTTTCTAAAGTTTTGTTCATAAGAAAATTAAAGTGTTGGATAAAAAATTTTACTCAGAAAAAACATGGATATGTCAATAGCCAGATAAACTGCTATTGGAATTCTAAAAATCTTCATGTCTTCAAATAACAATCTTTAGAAGATGAAAACAAACACTCATGTTTTCATCAAGATGGAGCCACATGTCATGCAGAAAACAACAATGGATTTATAGATTGAAGATCTTACGACCATCTGAGTATCTTTCTCTAGTATATTACGTTCTTTGGAGGTATTTAGGAATATGCATTCCAAAATAATTTGAACACCAATCAATATATTAAAGAAAACATAATTGTAAAAAAAAATCCTAGGCAGAAGAAAATAAAGTGAACCCTTACACTGATGAATTTTTCTTTGTTGTTTAAAGACAAAAAACCTCTTTAAATATCTTTAACCTCTCAGTTTTATATAAAAAAAGGAAGAAACGGACATAAAATAAAGACCTATAGCTCTTGAATATTCTAATATTGTCGGAAGAGAACAAGATTTGATCAAAAGAGATCTGATAGGAAACATGAGAGCGATATAACTTAAGACTACAAGAAAAAAGGTGTAGATCCATTTAGGATCTCTCGAGATTGCCAAATGATGGACATTTTCAGCACCTACTTTGAACAAATTTAATGTATAACTTATAATAAAATTGTCTTTCTCCACATTTAATATAATTGAGTTTCTGTAAACTGATTGCATTTTTAAACATCCTGTAAAAACTAATTTGCAATTTTAAATACTAAACAGCAGCGAGAATGAAATTAAAAAAAAAATTCATTTATATGAAAACTATATATAAAAAACGAAAATTTAAAACTATGGAAGCACAACATTTCTAAAATAAAATGTAAGTTCCATGGTTTGGTATTTAGTTTTAATCAAAACTAGTATGTGAAATGTAGCATAGCTGATTTTTACTTAAGTAACAATATGGAAGCACAGTCTTACAAAAATAAACAAGCAACTTGAATTGGATAATGGTCACTTTACTAATACACTGTTAGCTATTATTAATGATTATCAATGATTTATTTTCTTTAAAATGTTAAAAGTACATCCTATAGCATGTCATCATTAATCAAAGAATAACTTATTTGGAGACCTAAATTAAATGTTTTAAATAAAAACTTTTCACATTATATATAATTTATTTTAAAATTCTTTCTTTTTTTTTTTTTCCATTGTTTAGTATATATTTTTAATAAACTAACTTTCAGTTTTTCACATATACATAGTGTATAGAAAGTTGTGTTGGGTCGGAAAATAGATCTTGAATTTTTCGCAGCAATATCAGTTTTTAAGTCCTCTAGACCCAAATAATGATTTTTGGAATGTCTGTCATATTTACATTGCTCTATAGTCCAACCAGTATTTTTATCAAATTTGATGTGGGAATATTTTGGCAATATCTGTAGTTAATTTTTCTTCTTCATATTTTCATAACTCTGAAAATAACTCATAACTCAGTAGCTATCTAAACTCAAAATTATTTTGATCACTACCTCCCTAAAAATGCAGATTCTGGGGTTATTGGTAAAAACCTGTCCAAGAAGCTGTTATGAAAGATTATTACTTAAAATTGACTCTATAAATTTCTTTTAAATTTTGATAAAATGTGAACATTAATAACCAAAACCACTGTGCGAAATCGCAGGTAAAAAGAGTCTTGACTGAAGAAGCTTGGGCTTTATTTAGGAAGTTGCATGGTGTAATTGTTATAAGTATGTTTAGCTTGGTATAATTTGGATTAGTACCGCCAATGTATAAAGATTCTGGCATTGGATTTTTCAGTGTGTTAGGTTGTTCCCTTATTTTCATTAATCAAAAGGGGCACAAAGTTAAAACATTAAGCCTAAAAAGCCTTACTTGAATTTATAAATATAATAATATTGATAAGGGAATCAATGATGACAATGATAAGGACCTTTCTATACACACTTATTTTCCATAAGAAATATATGGGGAAACTCAGTTATACAGAAAATTCCATTTTGTTACTTCTCACAAAGTGTAAAAACATTTTCTGGGAGATGGTGACCAACAATGATTTTGGTTTTGTGAATGGGAGTTTGAGAATATTAATGCAATGTGTTTTGATTATGTACTAACTTAAGTCTATGGTTATTAACTTAAAACAGCTGGCTATTTAAAAAAAATATACCTAAAGAATTGCATTAATGTTATTAGAAAATTTCATTATATAACATACAAAATTAATTTTATGTATCTTCAAACATTTACAATTTTACTTGTACAATTTTCTAATATGCAAGAAGCCTCAGGATATCAAATATACATAATTCTATGATCGAATTACAATTTCCAAAGATTAAAATGGTTGAAAATGTTAATTTTGCCACAAAAATATTAATAGGACATTGTTAGGAATAGGTTAATGTTAAGTTAATTATTCAATTTGTAAATTATGTTAGGAAGAACTAATATTAACAAAACTCAGAATGAACCAACTATTGCGAAAGAATTGAAAAAGTGTTGAAATGCTTGACTTGCAACAAAAGTAGAGCATCAGAAGCCACAATACATATATAAGCGGTCAGCATGATTTGGAGGGGGTCTTTGGTCTTTTGGAGCTTTGGAAGATACACGGCTGTGTCACTAGCCGTGGTGCAGGAACTCTACTCCGGGAAATTTATTAGCCCAGGAAATCAACTTTACACCAGTAAGCAAGCATTTCTATATTTATAAAATCACCAATAAATTAATAATTTCATTTATTAGAGAGTAACAATAGTTGGAATACTTTTGGGCTTAGTGAAATGAATATTTAGTTTGAATATTGTTCATTTAATTAAATTCTTATCATTGTATTGCTTATTTAAAAGTATCCTATTAAATTCCTATTATTGTATTGTTTATTTAAAGTGTCGTATTATATTCTTATTTTTGTTGTATAGTATTTAAAGTATTGAATATAGTATTGAAGTATTAGAGTGTTTAAAATGTTACCCAAGTCTCATAAGCAGCAATAAAGATTAATTAATATAACTGAACCACTGATAGAAAAGAACCCAATCCTAATAAATGGTGCATCGGCCGTGCTTTTAGTTTTCATTAAAAGTTTTATAACCATTTTGTAAAATGTTGAGTTTTGTTGAATTCTTATCGGTCATGGGTTTAGTATTTACTAAACACTTTATTACTTTATTTAATTATTTGTTGATTTTATTAATTGAATGTAGACTTGAAGTTGATTTACTTGATAAACGTTAAAATGGAAAAATTTGTTATAGAAAATTAATTTATCTGTATTTAGAGTTTTGTTTCATTATTTTGAAATTTATGACGAATTACTATGTTATATTAATCGTTTAATTTGTTGAAAAGTTGATTTGTAAATAGTTATTATAAACTTTGAGAGAAATATTATTAAGTTTTGAAGTAACATTTATATTCAATTTGTTCTACGCTTTTAGGTTGTCAAATTTTTGATATTTCTGAAGATTATTAATCCCTTTCGTGTAAATGTATTTAATCTGTTGATTTAAGAATTATTTATTTATTATACAGTTTGAATTAATAAATTTTGAATGTATATATATGGTTGTTATGCATTTTGAAATATTTGATCTTGTCAGCGTCTATAGTAAATAGTTTAAATTAGTCTTGTATGTTTCATAGGCAATGAACTGAAAGAAATACTTAGGTCAGGTTTATTGTGAATGAAGTGTAATGTGAAGATTATATAACATGCTGAGTAGGGAAATTCCTTGGAGTTTGATTGTTTATTTCAGCATACCTTTGGCAAGGTGTGTAGTATGAATGCTGAGAATTTTACAACAAATTAAGGTGTTATGCGATTTCTATGGCAAATAATGGTTTACGACGAAAATTTAGACATGCTAAAACCTAGTGTGCAATTTATCGTAAAAATGTAGACCATTTTAAGAAATCGCATAGCTATAAAGAATTTGATCTACTTATTGTCGACTGACAGTTACAATCAGGCATGTCAGCAATCTACATTGCACAAGGTCTCGGCGGTTAGATCATAGACTGCTGACAAATCATTGTGGTTGTTTAAAAATTGCTTCTTACTTATTGCGTCAAAAGTCTTCTCGGGAAATAAAATTCACAACAAACTTGACATTACATGTTTATCTTTGATTTTGGTGAACTAAGTAGCTGAAACGGATATTTATGGGTGTCAGGTGTTGAATTTTTCTTTGTTTGTGTAGGAACACCCATAAAAAAATAAATAAAATAAAATAAATAATTTTTTTTTAAAGAATGCATAGTTTAGGTTAAAATTAGAAATATTTTGATTGTATGTGAAAATAATTAAAGGAAAATTAATAAACGTTAAGATTTAGATAAATAGGGATTAATAAATAATGTGATGTAAGGGACTTTGATGAGTTTTAAAGTAAATAATTGAGAAATTTAAGATAAAATGTTTTAATGGAAGTAATTTAATAAAAAAAGAGTTTATGATGTTTTAATAAAAACTAAGGTGTTGCTGGGAAAATAATTGTGAGTAATTTTTTTTATATAAGATAATAAGAGATAATGTTTTTCTTTAAAAAGGGAGAAATGAATGTACAAAAGTACTTAAAAATAGTGTCGAGAAATGAAGTCTATAAAGAGGTTTTCCTTGAAGAAAGTAATTTGGTTGCATTGAGAGCTTCTTTTAAGTTTAACAAGAAGTTTTTTTTTTATCTACGAGGTTTCTTCGATGATATAGGAAGAATTTGCGACGTATTATTGAGGTTCTACGAGATTTACGACGAAATGTGATAGCGAGCCAAAGGGGCACTATACACATAAGGTTTTAAATGAGTTTCTACGAGGATATATGAGTTTTTTTTTACTGCGATGAAATATGAGTAAGCGTCGAAGGTTACGACGATATTGAGTTTTTAAATGAACTTATTACAGGTATCTACGAGGAAATAACAAGTTTGACTACGATGAAATACGTGGTGTGCACAATTATTTATATGTGGTGATATAAATAATTAGAGAAGTTTTTATAAGAGGTCAATGCAATCAAATTATTAAGTTATGAGAAGCCTATAATGATGAGTTTTGAGATGAGACACTATGAGGTAATATTAATGTAAAAGGAGTTTTTTAAAGATAATAGATGATTTTTTAATGTTATTCAAGAAAATTAAGTAGTATTTGTAATTTGAGGTGAAGTCATGAATAATGAAGTTTTTTTTAATGTTTTATGAGATCTATAGAGAAGAAATTAACCCAGCAAAACCAAACAAGTTGAGAAATTTTGTGAATAATAATAACTTAAGTAATGAGATTGTAAGATAAATAATAAAATAGGTTTGAGATTAATAAATGGATATAATTTAGTTATAATAATAAACGTGATTCTAAGTGTAGTACTGTATTTAAATGTTGTAATTAAAGATTATAAGAATTAAGATAAAAGCACATTCAAAGCCAATTCCAAAAGGTTTCCAACTAATAAATCAAAATTATAGTATTTTTTTTAAATTTACAAAACGATTTCAGGTGAATTTATATGAAATGCTTGCTCAAGTTACAGGACATCAAGTCACAGAAAATTTATATTGTAATTTATATTTATAATGTGAAAATGTTTAATTGTTTTTACCCTGTTGCAGGTTTGACTACACTAATGTAGAAAGATTGGTGGATTGAGTAGCCAATTAATTGACTACATTTAGTTGGCTAGACCTGTCGGGTTATATATGTATGTATTTTAGGACTAAAATTTGGTATTGATCAAAAAGAATTCTAAATTGAATTTTTTTTATTATTTCATTTATTATATTCTGTATTTCTAGATGTGCAATTTTTTTTGTGAAACCATTAGTGCTTGTGAATAAAAAAAATAAAGATAGGAAATAAATAGTTCATTTGTTATTTGAGTGTTATATAGTTATATTTTATTTAATCAAACTTTGTTATGTTAAATATGTAGGTTTGTAACATGACATCGGGACGATGTCTCGTGGGCGCCGGTGATGTTAGGAATAGGTTAATGTTAAGTTAATTATTCAATTTGTAAATTATGTTAGGAAGAACTAATATTAACAAAGCTCAGAATGAACCAACTATTGCGAAAGAATTGAAAAAGTGTTGAAATGCTTGACTTGCAACAAAAGTAGAGCATCAGAAGCCACAATACATATATAAGCGGTCAGCATGATTTGGAGGGGGTCTTTGGTCTTTTGGAGCTTTGGAAGATACACGGCTGTGTCACTAGCCGTGGTGCAGGAACTCTACTCCGGGAAATTTATTAGCCCAGGAAATCAACTTTACACCAGTAAGCAAGCATTTCTATATTTATAAAATCACCAATAAATTAATAATTTCATTTATTAGAGAGTAACAATAGTTGGAATACTTTTGGGCTTAGTGAAATGAATATTTAGTTTGAATATTGTTCATTTAATTAAATTCTTATCATTGTATTGCTTATTTAAAAGTATCCTATTAAATTCCTATTATTGTATTGTTTATTTAAAGTGTCGTATTATATTCTTATTTTTGTTGTATAGTATTTAAAGTATTGAATATAGTATTGAAGTATTAGAGTGTTTAAAATGTTACCCAAGTCTCATAAGCAGCAATAAAGATTAATTAATATAACTGAACCACTGATTGCAAAGAACCCAAACCTAATAACATACATAATAACTATATGATTTACAAAATCGTCAACTATTTATTACAGTGGCGGCGATAAGAACCCGCGGGCCCCCCCGCAAATTTGTTCATCGGCGCCCCCCTCTCCCAATAATCTTTTCCCGGATGTTTATCTTTTCGCCGGCCAGCGCTGGTGAGTCACCGCGATGCGCGACGTAGCGATAGCTGCATTACTTATCGGCCAACGGTAAACAATACACATACTTCGTATCATGACATTATAATAAATACTGCTCTCTTAAAAAATAATGGTTATTGCCGTTTTGGATGAACGATGCACAATCTTGTCTGAAGACATTTTACCTTATTTTAGTAATTTCTTGACAATACTCACAAAAATATTGTTATGATAGGGGGGGCCGTGTTTCAGGGCACGTCGCGG
The DNA here is from genome assembly GCA_963513935.1 of Aphrophora alni. Taxonomy (NCBI): domain Eukaryota; kingdom Metazoa; phylum Arthropoda; class Insecta; order Hemiptera; family Aphrophoridae; genus Aphrophora; species Aphrophora alni. Next base: position 47,422,703 of record OY740773.1, on the reverse strand, counting down.
GTCCGAGTCCCGGTAAAATTTCCCGATAAATCCTGGTCAAGGATCGCGGGCCCCCCCGCACCATGGGCCCTCTATTTCCGCCACTGATTTATTATTCATATTTCTCTTTTTAGTAAGTATAAATTTCCAACTAGTAAAGTGTTAATTTTCAAGGCCATATTCATCGTGACTTTTTTTGTTAGTTAACAGGTTTAAACATATCATTTTAGGCATAGTAAAGATTAATTATTGTTTGGATTCCGTAAATTTGATTTTAAATAGTATCAAAATTTAGTTTTGTTTATATATACTAAATAAGTTTCAAAAATAACTGTGATACTGTTTAGATATTCTTTGTTTAATGTTAACAATACCTTGCCTGTCACACAATATAAATGTCAGATGTTCTCTACATTACTTAATAAGAAAAAGTAGGCCCAGTGCACAATGAGCAGTAAAGACGAGGTTCCATCAGTAATCATTTTAAAATGGAGCATTACACATTGTACGTGCAGCCCAGTGTAGATATGCTGTCACTGTTCAATTGTCGATTGCTAAGTACTACACACATGCTAAGTGGATATTAGCTTCTTACGGTTAATTAGTAAGTAGCTGTTATAATGTCACTATATCTTATCCGTTTTGCTGTCATTTCTAGCAGTTATAATGAGTCCATATATTTTATATGCTTTCATAAGTTGAAGAGATGATTTATGTTGCATTTCGTGGACACCACACTATCCAGGACATGATTCCTTGTGTCCATTTGCTGCTCTTTTCTAATAGGCCTTAGTTTACAATAATTGTTTATAAAATGACAAAATTGAATTAAAAACACCATTCCACTTACAATAAATGAATATTGGTTTAAACGGAAGACTGAGTATAATAATAGTATAGCAAGATTATTTTTAGCTTTTACACAGTTACATTCATAATTAAAAAAATACTGAATGCTGCAGAGATGTATTATAAGTTCTGAAGAACAACACAAAGTTCTGGTAATAACAAACAACACATATAATTCCTTTACTGGCAACACGCTTGTTCATTTGGCCTAAATGCAAAATTCCACTTTACATATAATTGAAGAAAACGAGTTTAATCAAATTGTGCCAAGTAAGAAAATATTTTAGATTTATGTCTTCAGTTTTCTAAGTTGATGAGTAATACAAATTTAAAGAGTTCACAAATTGATCTATCAATATAGATAGTAAATTGGAATATAGGAGAAACATTGACTTAATAATAATATAAAAAATTTTTATATAGATATATAATTTTTTTTTTTATATCTGATCTGAATTTTCCCTCAAAAAACAATTGAAGCAAGGGAGTTGATCTCAGATTATGAGGTGGAGAATTCATGCATATTCCCATGAAAATGTGTTTTTTTCTGCACACGGAGAGTTTTATTCGCTGTAATCTCCCTGGGAGTGAGGAAGCGTACTTAACAGCTGTTGTTGAATTTTTTTTTTTTTTTTTTTTATATATAAAATGACGAGCAACAGTTTTGCATCAAATTTAGTATCTAACTTGGTGACAACCAAAGTGAAAACAATTCCAGAAGATTCAGCAGGCATATTGTGGAAAATCATACCTTTGGCATAACACAAGTTATGGAATGATACAATTTTTTTTAAAGATGACCACATATTATATCAGTGAATAGGCTATGTAGGATATAAGCCAGAAAAGATGGGGATAAGCAATGGTTCAGTATATTCGATTTTAAGCAATGATTTGACCTTGCGGAGAGTGTTCATGAAATTCGTATAGAAGCTACTAATAATGTAACAAATGGAACTTTATCTAGAAGTTTTGCAGAGCATTTATAAACTCTACAAACCGCAATTCTGACTTCCCAAACACTGTGATCACTGGTGATAAGTTGTGTGTTAATGAATATGACCCTGAAAAACAAAGGTCCAGTTTTCACAGTAAAAACATTAAACATTTTAGAGGCCACAAATATATGGCAGGTGCACATTAACACCAATGTGATGTTTACGATTTTCTTGACTCTCGTGGGAGTGGTGGATCACTAGTAAACAACACAAGGCCAAAACATTATCAAAAAAGTTTTCTGTAACTTTCATGACGACATATGGTGTAAGAGATTTGTTGGCAACGGGAACTTGGCAGCTGCATTATGACAATGTACCATCTTTTCCTTGCATGTGTTTCAAAGTTTCTTAGTCAAACACACCAATGCTATAAGTCAGGCTCTTTACTCTTCCAACATGGCATCTTATGATTTTTAGCTCTTCATTTAGCCGAAAATTCAATTGAAAAGGACTCCAATTTTGTTAAAAATAAAAATCTGATGCGTGTAGCTACACTTCCTCACTTAGAGGCTGCCTGATGCAACTGATGCATTATGCAGGTGGGAAAAAATCATGCTTATACACTTGAAATTGTTCTGTGTAAAATACACCTTCTCACTGGAGGTCGCTTCCTGTGTTTCTTTTATTTCCTTGGGAAAAATATTATCTTGTACTTATTTAACAAATGTCATTCATAGAAGCGTAAATAACGAAGACTGAGTAAACAAGTATTTTGAGTACAAGCAATGCCCGATTTGTTGATGTAACCAGAGAAAAATATATCTGTGTACCATTTACTAAAAATTGTGGTTACTTTTACAGTTTAAAAATATACCCTAAGCATTCTCATTGATAACATCACATCAAAAACAGATTGTCAACCTTGAACTATTATGTAATCGATTATGACAGATATTTAAAATCGTAATATTATTAATAAACATATTTAAAATTAAAATAATTATTCCCTTTCAAAAACAGAATACAGTTTGTTTCAAAAACATATTGCTACACCAAGACTACGTCGAAATAAAGACAAAAGTTCCAGGAACATATTCCCAAAGTTTGGCAATATACTTTTGAAACACCCTATTGCTCATTTAAAAAATATAGATACATAATTTATTGGTAACTATGTGTTCGAGTTTAAAAATAATTCTTCAATTATTATTTCATACCATAATTAATTCTATACTGAAAGTTGGCTTCTCAAGTAGAGGAAGAACATGTTTTGACATTTTATAATTATTTATTATAATACCTTCTCAGACAATAGACTGTAAATTCAATTGTATACTATAATAAAATAATATTTATAGGAACTGAAATGATTATTAAATTAACATACAAGTTATCAATCATCATTCTTGATGAGTGCACTGAGCAAAATGTCATATATGGAGGGATTACATAACATGTCTTAATTGTATATATTAATACTATTTTCTTAACATGAAACATTTATGTATACAGAGTTATCATTACATACAATACTGATAGAAATGATTTTTATTAAACATGCATCGACTGGATGGCTGTCTGTCATGATCTTCCACAGAAATGGTTTTTTTATTATTTAAAAAAAATTTTTTTAATGTACAGGAACACAGTCTAACTATCTTTCTGAATTTATATTCATTTAAATGTTTCCTTGTGTCATAATTTCATTTATTTCGGACTCTGATGGTATTAGAGTATTCAAGGGCTAGGGATATTTATTTTCTGCTCTTTCCTTTCACTTTTTTTAGAAGTTGATGATGATCAACAGATTTCCCGCCTTTAAACAAAAAGGAAAAATATGGAAGAAGTAATTGTGATGCAATTTCGACTAATTAAATTCAAAAGTTTAAAAAAATATGAAATTGAAAATGTATTGACACATACAAATACTGCAAGATATATACGAATTGAAGGTAGACATAATAGTGTTGGGTGTGATGAGGAGGACACTTAAATTTGATCGCTCTTTTTCAGTGTCATTGTTGGGGACCACCACAAGTAAGAAGGTAAATAATCATTAATAATGTCTTTATTAATGAGACGGAGTTAGGACCATTGGGTCCTTTCTTCCACTTAACCTCAGGAAACTAATTACATTTAAAAAAAATAATACATAAATACAAAAGAAAAATACAATAAGACAAAAAAACAACATAATAATACGTAAAAATCAAATGAAATAAAAAAAACCTCTAAATCATCTAACTCTCCAGAGAAAACAATAACAAACAAACAAATATATAGTAAAAATAATTGAAATAACAACAACAAAAATAACCTAGTAATGAAGATTAAATAAAAACCAGTCAAGCTCTCAAAAACATATCAAAACCACTACAGAATCCAAAACTATTCAAAAGAATCGCTAAACCAACAACCAAAAACCTTTATGAACTGGGCACGATCTTTGATGGTTTTAATGCGTTCTCCCAATGAATTCCAAAGTTTGCATGCTATTATAGTAAATGAATTATTAAATGTCACAGCTTTATGTTTAACCACAAGTAATGATGATGCTCCTCATAGTGTGTCAGTTTATTGTACGTTTGAACTAAAAACAAACTTTTTGCGCAATAGTGAGGCAACCCAGTGAGTAGAATAGCATGCAATAACATCAAAATATGACAACTTTTAATAGCCAAGCCGCTCTGAAAGCATTCCGCTTTGAAATACTGGCAAGTAGGAATGCATTAATGTGGGGAATAATCTAAAATTAACAATTACTCTAAAATGGGTGACTAGTTAACCAGATACAGATGAGAACAGGGTTGGTGATTGTTTTCCTACAGCCAGTATTCAATTACCGTTCCGAGGTCCTGAACTTTTCTGTGGAAAGCCAAAGAGTCATTTAAAAAATGTTGTTGTGGCTTGGACAGAGAGATGATCTATTAGGAGAAAATTTCTGGGCTTAGAAAGCAGAGGTTGTCAGGAATATATTATATATATATATATATATATATATATATATATATATATATATATACCTAAACATAAGAAATCAAGTAAAAACGGGAAATAATAAATATCAGAATTCTAAAAGTTGAAATCATCTTATATTTTATTTTTTTTGAGAGAGTAGTATAGGAGAATTAGTCAAAAGGATTTATAAGGAATACTAAATATAAATTTCGAGAATTTCAACCTAAAAATATAAATTATGTTTTGAATATTAGTTTTAAAGGGATTCTGTAATTAGTAACAAATAAACGACAAATGGAGTGTTTGTGTGAGTGAATGGAATTTATTTGGGATTATAAAATTTTATCTTTGATTGTTGTAAATTATTTTAATTTTAAGCATTATAGATGTCGTTCACACCATTTGTCTCTGTTTTTATTACCTTAAATTAATGATTAACCTCTCAAGCATAGCAAGTTGATACTAGGTGCTAGAATCTGACGGAGCTCTAAAATTTCGAAGAAGTAGATTTAAAAAAATAATTTAAAAAATTGGTGAACTTCAACATAGTCAAAGATAGAAATTTTTGAAGCTATGGTTAAGTGTGATGGGGGTTTATTTAAATTCTTAAGTCGAAAGCCGTAACATTTTAATCACTGGATAAGAAGGACTTAAGATGTAAAATAAGTCTATTGACTGGTCATTGCCCAGAGATATCACCTTCAGAAAGTGGGGTTGGTAGAATAGGATATCTGTTGGTTCTGTTCTAATAGGAAGAAGTCAGCAGAACACCTTCTGCATGAATGAAGTGTTTGATTGGCAGAGGTTCTATAAATTTGGTAGGGTATCTGTGGACCCTTAAGATTTTAGAGATGGTATCTCACCATGGTTTGATATGAAGCCTGCATAGAATATGGGATGAATACTATTTGGATCATGTTCCAAAGATTAATAGATCCATAAAAGTTGCAGAGGAGAGATGCCTTTGTGGGACACTTTAACAACAACAAAAACCAGTTTATGGGGCCATCATGGTACTTACCTAGCCCCATCATACAATTTAATACAAGCAGATCCTCTAAATGTAATGACTAAAAATTGATTTCTTGAGCCTTGTATGAAACGTTAAATTACATAGATAGATTAAAGGGGTCTTACCAGTTACAAGTAAGTTTGTTTAAAACAGTTGTTAGAAAGGTTTTCTAAACCTCGTAATTGTATATATCACTACTTCCTTGATGTCGGTTAGGCTCTAATAGGCCTTGAAAATGTGAATATATTAAAAAGTGTGCACTCGCTTCGCTTATGTCAGTGTCTCACCCCTGGTGGGTTTAAAAGTAGTTCATATATGAATGAACCTCCGTATGCTACCCTCGTGTCAGTGACGCAGGCCTTGTAACTATATGAATATCAAATTTTCTTGGGAGGTCAGTGTTAAAAATTTAATTTTTGTTTTTTATCAATATCTTGTATGTTATTATTAGATAAAAATTTAAAAGTACAATTTTGCGTGTAATGGTACCAACACCACCTATACATAGATTAAATCTAATAATACTTTTATCTAATAATAATACACAAGATATGAATAAAAAAACTGTTTGAAATTGTTGCAACTTTGACATTTTCAATTTGAATTTTCTGAATTCTAATAGGTTTCTGAGCATACTATATTTCTCTATACCAAATTGCATGTTAATATCTACATTATATATTTTTGTAGCCGACTGTGCTTACTACAGACAACAATGACAACGATGATGGACAAACAGACTGCGTATTGAAAATTAAGTTTTCTGTGTCCTGCGGCCATACAAATTTGACACCAAGGTCAAAACTGTTTGTAATTACCAAACTTACACTATACTTTGTATACTGGATAAATAAATGGACAACGGGTGTGGTTTATTAAGATGGTCCTTATCCTGATACTTGTTTCATAGATTTGAGGAAATTTTTTAACCATATTGTTGTTGTTTATTACCAAACTGAAGTTAATTTCTGGATAACCCTCATAGTGATAGCCATTAAAAGTGATAGTTGAAAAACTATAACATTTAATAGAGTAAAAAGAGTTCCTGGTTCCACTGCTTAAATACAATAATTTTGGTGTGACAGAAATAGGTATGAAATATTTTCTGTACAGAAAAGTAAATTTTTTATATCATATACATAACTTAATCCAGTAGATGAATGTTTTGACGATGAATGATACAACATAAACCATGAATAATCTTGTATAAGATGAGCATTGAAAATTGACCTTAATTGAAATTGGTTTATGTTTACAGGCTAGTATAATGTGAAGTTTCATTCAATAGTAATAATTAATTGTGATGTAAGGAATGTTAGAAAAGCATGAAAAAGATTTGATAATCTTTGAACAAATAACAGCAGCAAAACAAAAATTAGGCTAACCCTATTGGTCGAATTGGACTACCTTTATATAATATATATATATATATATATATATATATATATATATATATATATCACTCTATGTCGCAAGCCAAAAGAAAGCCTATCCAGAAAGTGTAGCCAAACATTTCAATTGTAAACCTTTATTTTTTAATTACATGATATAATATAAAATCAAAATTTAAGATGAATATTAATTCTTAGTACTTTTATAAGTGCAGCCATTTAGAAGATAGTAGATCTAAGTATTTGAAGTTTAAGAATATTTAGCTCTAGAACAAACAATGCTACTAATCAAAAAATTGAAAGAATAAAATACCACTAAAATCATTAGATAAATCCAGCAAATTTGTAAAATGATGAAATCAGCTGGTTAAAATTTATAAAATGATAGTTTTGATTGTAAAATCAGATTTTAAACACTCAAAAAGACAAAATTGTATTTACAAATTGAAGTTGTATTAATTTAATTGATCTAAGTTTAAGGGTGAAAATTGTATAATTTCAACAACCTGTAAGTGTGACTATCTCCTAAACAATTGTACATTATTATTGTTGTTTTTTTACTAAATACATCAAAAACATAAATTTATTTTATAAGGTGATTTTATATGAAACACATAATAAAACAATATACAGGTTTATATTTTAAATTTTGACTTATACTCTCTAGCATGTTCTTTTTGGGCTTGTGCAATCAGGATATATAAAAAAATGGTAGTTCAATTTGACTAATCGGTATAGCCAAATTCTTATTTTTGTGCTGAAATTCATTTAAATTTATCAAACCATTTTCGTATTTATAACACTTTAATTTTTTTTTTAAAGTCTAATCTTGAATATTTTTAGGTTAAATTTTTCAATGCAATGAAATTTTTTAATTTAAATAATAATAACATAATTTTCACACTGTAAACATAAACCGGAAATATGAAAGAATATTTGGTCAAATCTGATCCAGTAATAGCGTACAATAAAATAAAATTATAATACTTGATTTATACTGACAATAATAATGTTGGCAGGGAAATAGTGATTATCTCATAATGTATACTTAAAAATGAACAATGTTTCTGGATTCTATAGTTCTAGATAACTGGTGTTCATTTACACTAAAATATTTATTATATACACACTGTTGAAAATCTTGCATTCAGCAAATAATGAACATCGAGTAAATGTATTGTTTCTTTTCATTTTATGTAAGTTGTATATATATATAATTATATATTTACATTAATAAGTGTACACCAACAATAAAATATGTGCATAGATTTAACTTTTTTGATATAACATTCTTCAAGCCGACTGGAAACTGAGAATTTCATAAATAGGTCACTAAATTTGTTAAATGAATGTATAGTTTTAAATTAATTAAAACAATAAAATTTAGCTCATCTTACAGGTTCAACACTCTAGACAGTGATATAGTAATTTTGATTCTACTGCCTGCATTCAGTGGAAATATAAACAACAGTCAATTTTAAGTGTTGTTTACACTCCAAGAATGAATTTAATGTATTAGTTAGTCTGTAATCAAACTATTGAGTAATGGACTGTTCTCTAGGCTTCTAGTTTTATTTATTTCACATTTTAGTTCCAATTCAAATATAAATAATTAATGGTTTTTAGCAACTTTAGTCAACAGTGTTTTTAATAAATAAAAAAAAAAAAAAAAAAAAAAAAATTAATACAAATGTATTATTTATAATAAACTGGAATTTTCTCTAAATTTGAGAATAATATGTATTGTTGTAGATTAAAAAAGTTATAGGTAATATAAACAGCAACTGCATGTTTTAATCCAACTGATGTATTTAATTTTTTTTTTTAATTTCCGATGCTCTGTTTTATTTAATTAGTTAAATATTAAAACCATAGGAATGTCAAAAAAGAAAGAATTATATAGTATAGGTGACAACCCGTACTTTACTCAGTTATCTAATTACATAACAACTAACTATTTTACATCTAGGATAGGTTAAGTACGGTTACTTCAAGTTTATTTATAAATTAAATTTATTACATGAAATAACATTATATATTGAAATTATCAGATTATTCATATTTCTATACAAACAAAAATGATTCTAAAGATGTTTAGTTTTTTATGTAGTATTTATGTAGATGGTCAGGCAGTAGAGTAGTGTAACAAAAATTACTCAATGGAGCAATGATATATGTACTCTTTAAATCAATCTAGAGTGTGAGAATCTGAATGAAAGTAACATTTAAATATAGTAATGTTTTTTAATTCAACTGCTCAGAAATTGTCGTATTTATTTTGGTCAATTTATTTTACATTCATAAGTTTTACAGAATTTTTTTTATAATACAGATGATTTAAAATGAATAAAAATATTTGCTGTCGAAGAAATTTCAGAAACACAAGTTTACTTACCCAGAATATAAAATTATTGGCACACAAATGACTCACCCACATATGCATAGTATAAAAACTTATGTGATGGGTCTAAAGATCAATATCCAGTGGAGAAAATATCCTCTTGTCAGCACAACAAAGTGATTTTTAAAATTGATGTCTGTGCAATGCTCTATAGATTAAATGAGTACAACGATTAAATCAGTATGTGGGTATATTTTGGTAATATCTCAAGGTGATAATCAATTTTTTTTGATAACTCAAAATTTGGAAGTAGCTGCCACAAGATCAAAGCACACAAAATTTGATTCCAACAATTTTGATAAAATGTAGCTTTTAAGGAGTTCAACAAACGTACAAATTAGGAATGTTGTTTTGTAGTTATTGGTAAAACAAAAACAGTGAAATTCATTAATTCGTGGTTATAAAAGACTTATCAAAATCCGCTTTAGCACTTTCAAATACAATTTTGGCTAGAGAATATAAGATAGTGAAAACCAGTGGAGAGATTTGGGGTAAATTTTGAAAATGAAACTGCCAATTTTGTACACCATCTTAAAACTATGTTAATGTTCATGCCGGATTTTATTTTACATTTTTTAATAAAAACACATAACCACAATGTAGATGAAAGTCGAAATCAAAACTTCAAATATTTTCATCTAGAAACAACTTTATGTTAAAATATTTGATTTTACCCAGGAGGGAATAACTTGAGTCATGTTTACATTTGAAAATAATTAGAAACAAATAATAATTGAAAATCCCTTCAAGGGTTCATCTAGTCTTGGTTTAGATCCCTCTCATCTTTCTATTAGGTTTCTTTTGACCAACTCTTGTTCTATTCTGAGTCCGTTTGGGTATTCAAGAGCTACGGAAATCTATATTATAGTCTACTTTAAGGTGATGATGATTGTAAGTTTTTATGCTTTTAAACCACAAAAACAAAAATTGTTTCACATTATTTATGTGTAAATTATTGAGCTCAAACTCTAAGACAAATTTAAAATTCAAACTATTTTCACAGTATATTTGATATCAGTTGTCTGACACCTCGGAAAATTAAATTTGATTGTCAGGGTAAGTAAACCAGTTTATTAAAAAAATTGTTATTTAAATTTAATTAATGCAAGTATTAATAGTTTTAAAAATTCATGAAAAAAAGTTAACTAACTAAAAATATTTTTATTATTAACATATTAAACAATTAAAATAAATCCTGTAACATTTAAGAAGATAAACAAAAATATTACCTTTTTCTTTTTTTTTTACACATGATATCAAATTTAAACATGTCATAACAAAGTTTGTAGGCCTAATTTGTTTTGAAAGGATATCTCACATAACCTTACAGAATAGGCCTTTTTTACAATAGTTTGGTTATTTTGAATACTTTATTTGATCAATTGGTGTTAAACTACTGAAGTTATAATACCTCCATCTATGTACAGTAAAAAATAACATTAAAATAAAAACATAACAAAATTCCAAAACTACCCTCTAACTCACTTCCATGATGATTGTAGTTATCCTATCTAAAATATTTCAATCCAGTAACAACTAAAAATTTCTCTATAAAGAGTTCAGAGTCTAACACAGCGATATGGGCAGCACGTCCAATCAAAGAATTAGCTGTGTTGGGTAGTGCGTGATGCACATCGTAACGTACTAATGTAACTTCAGGTTTACTGATGATTGGGTATAATATATTATGTACCATCTCTCTATAAGCTGAGCCTGAAAAATCAAAAATAAAACCATTTAAAAAAAGAATTATTAAAAAAAATTAGTTATGATTTATATCAATAATGATAGATTTGAACTTGTATAGCTTTAACAATGTATGGCTTTAATACAGTGGAAGGATAAATCTTATCATAAAATATAATTAGCTATTAAAGATAAAACAATCAAGTTTTCAGATTTTTGAACTATAACAATATTTTTCATTTAACCACTAATTATTACACTGAGGTGGAGACGAGGAATGTAACATCCTTTACCATGCAAAAGAAAGTAGCGGCAGCAGCAAAAAAAAAAAATAGATCCCAGAATTTACGAACAGTTGTAAGGGGTTACTATGCCCGAGCTCCCTCTGAAAAAATTCTTAATAGTAGTGTAAGGTGTTACTATGCCCGAAGCTCTATCATAAAAAATTTATTATAAAGTGGAAAATGTTCAAGTGTCAGTGCTGAAGATAAAATTTTAAATCAAAAGTTTGGAAGTGAAATGTGGAATTAGCAAATCGGTAGTGAGTTCTGAAAAGAGTGAAAAATCTTAACATCCAGAGTTAATGGAAATTAACACATCACCGGAACTCTACTAAGGATACATGGATCAACTGTAAACTTCCTCACAACAACCAGACACCAGAGAAGTAAAATCATCCCACCATCCAGGAGCATCATTACCAGGATCTTCAAGACGGCGGTCAAGGTCTGAAAAACTATCTAAATTTTATTCTTTTCTTGTTAAGGCAAAGTTGGCCAAAAAATAAACTTAAATTCAAATATTACTGATTTTCCTGGGATAAAAATTGAAGATAATCTAAAGAAAATTGTTTAGGCTAAGAAATTAAATATCTGTGTGTGGATATTTCTTTTTCATTATAAGTAAAATATTAGTATGATAATCCTGAACAACTAATTAGATTAGTCACTGAGAAATTAGTGTTCAGAGATTAATAAGAGTAAATTCATAGTTAATATAGTAATATAAAATGTAAAATTTTCTTTTAAATTCAAGTAATTGCTATTAATAATCTGCTATTCATAAATCAAATTAATAACGTAATAAGTTGTCAGAGAATATTTTGTGTTGTAATAATTATACAGTTTAAGAAATTTTTCTTTTTTGAATAATTTTTTGTTTGTTAATGAAAATTTTGATTTTGTTTCTTTTGCTTAAAATAAAATAAATAAGTATTAATTTTTAAATATCATAAACAATGAGTTATCTTTTATAATTATCCACACAACCTTGTTATGCTTACAGAAAAATTTCTAAATAAAAGGTAAGATATATTCTATATTTAAGAAGGTATTCTCAAAAACACGCTCCCAAGGGATAAAAAAGATAAATACAGTAAATCGTGTTCTCCATGAGCAAAAGGGTAAATTAAATATAATTACTGGAAGTATTAATAAAAAAGGGGGTACCGGCAGTTTGGGGTAACCTAAACTGTTGAAGGAGTTATTCAATCCAGGCCATATAAAATAAGGAAGCCTACATTTCCAGTGGATTGTATAACTCATTCTTTGTTTCGCGGAAACGGATCCTGGACGAAAAAATTACAGGATTCGAGACTAGTGCATATCGTAAATAAGATAGGGGAAGCGTACAGTCTAGCTCATAGAAAAGTTGAGTTTTTTCGTTGTAGCACATTTAATATTTTAAACTATTTATGACGCATGATTTTGGATAAGACTTGATAGTTGATCTCAATAGGGGAACAAGGTTTGTTTTATTATAATGGCTTCAAACCATTTTATATTTAACTATTAACTTTTAAGAATGATTTGTGTTTAGTGTTATAAACTTAAATCATAGAAATAAATTGAAGAATATTACAAGTAGACCTGAACATTAAAGTGTTTTGCAGTGTCAGTTTTGCCGATTTAAAAGGTCTAATATCAAATGGATTTTTGTGACTAGTTGGAGATAGAGAACAGATATTGAAAACCGAATTCTGCCACTGAACTGTGTTCAAAAACAACGTTTAATCATGTGTCACAGGACCATATTAAAATATCTTAAAAAAATTATTGAAATCCAAATGGCATGTCCAAGATGGAGCCCAAAACTTGTAAATATCATAAAATGTAGTATGTACAACATTTATAAACATCATTTGGTTTCAAATGGATATGGCAAAAATTGTAAAAAAAAGTAGTGGGCGGGAGGGAGCAGTTATTACCCATCTGGTTTAACAAGATAAATGAAGATCATAGTATTACTGGGATCTTTATTGATGTAATTAAGACATTTTATGCAGTAAGAATACCTACTTTGCCTAAAATGAAAAATCTTAGAAATTGGGAAGTTGATCTTCAATGTGATATCAGTTATTTTTAACAGGTCTACAGTTGAAATAAATAAAATCAAGCAATAATACTAATAAAAATTGAATGTTTTAAAGCATCCACACTCACCCGTTACCTTACCTAGACTACATGTATCCTTAATTGCAGCTTTACACAGTTCTATTCTTGCTGAATGTAGTGGTACATATCTATCCTGTGAAGACCCACATAACAACAGATGACGGAAGTGACTAAGATGACATCTTTGTGAGAGTCTATAGAGAAATGTTTGTCTTACGTCAGCTGCATCTCTCAACGCTAACTGTAGCAAAGATCCTGATTTCTTCCATTTCTGCATGAACCACATACCTACAAAGTACATAATACTAAAATATTAACAATGTAGAGAAAATTTGCTTTAAACATTTCATTTCTTTGTTTTTTGTAATTGATTGTTTAAAAACTGGAAAAAGAGTGTATTTTCATTTCCCGCTTATATATTATAATTTATAACATATTTAGTCTAGTTCGGTTCATTAAACTTTTGAGTTCTGAGTATTTATATAGAAACACATTCTCCTGGTCCCAGCAAAAAAAACAAAACAAAAAACTTAATATTTAATTACTATAATGTTGTAAATTGAACACATTTTAATTTTTAAAACTATACAAAAATATTAAAATTAACCATTTTTCTAAAAAATGACTTTTTTACCATTTATTCCTTGTAATACATATAGAAGAACCCTTTGGATCCTCCCACCTTGCATAATGAATATTATTCAATTCTAGCTGATTGACCCCAATTTCACATGGGGATAATTGAGATAGTTTTATAAAGATTTTTATTTTTTGTACAACCCTATGGTAGTGCTATGGTAATAAATTATGCACAAATACAGCAAACACCAATTATGATCAAAATCAATCCATACTTGTTTTTTTAGGGGTAAAAAACACCCTTGGAGTGGAACATTTACAAAACCCTTTCTTAGTAAGTATCTACAGACCTACCCCAAACTATATTAAAAAATTCATAGCTCTAGGCTGCTTGGATTCAGAAATTTTGTGATGAGTCAGTAGTTTTGACATATATATATATATATATATATATATATATATATATAGTTTTAAAAGATTTATTGTAGCGTTTCACATTTTTTGAGTATTTGATGTCGGGGTAGTACCTTATTTGGTAAGTGCGGTGTACCAAAATATGATATAATAAACTTATATGTTATACAGGTGTCATTATCGCATATCGGATGAGGTATGGACAGATAATGAAATTTCAAAATTGGTTAATGTTACAGAACAACGGGTGATTTTGTTGTATGGATGAAAAAATATCTGAGATAATAGTTATAATACAGTAGTCCCGCAAACTCAGCGTAATGTGGACCGGAAGTGTGCCGAGTTTGTGAAATACCGGGTTACCGGGAATAAGGGCAAAAAATAAATTGTAATTGAAACACCAAAGCGGCGGCGATATCAAATGACTTTGTCGATAGCGGTATCCCATTGTCGGCGGTGTAAAAACACCGCGGCACCAAAGCGGCGGCGATATCAAACGACTTTGTCGATAGCGGTATCCTATTGTCGGCGGCGAAAAAACACCGCGGCATTGGCACCCGTCGGTATAGCAGACGTACACCTGCAAAAACGTTTGATGGGCTGCTTCTTTTCCACAAATCAATTTAGTATACATTATGGAAAATATAACATTTCTTTTCAGTTTTCTTTGACCGGTTATGATCTACGCACAGTATATACAGTAAATAAAAATGAGCGAGTTACGAAAACGGAAGCGTGTGTTTCGTTTGAGACGCGGTTAAATGTGTTAAAAAGACTTGACAGAGGGGAATCTGTAAAAAAGCTTTGTGACGAGTTTAACGTGGGAAAAGTACCATCAACGATTCGAGAGATCGAAGTTAATGCCCGCTTTGGGATCTGCCGAACTTTTACGAACATCGCTGATTTAACAATATATTTTTTCCCGTCGGGGGCGCCGAGTAATCCGGACTGCCGGGTTATCGAGTGCCGAGTTTGCGAGACTCTACTGTATTAAAATATTACATTTATATATTTTTTATATAAAATGTTAGTCTAAAATTTGAAAAAAAGAATATGACCCAAAAAATGTGTTAGTCAGTGTTCTGTACGGCGACAACTCTGGTCAGAAATTTCGGAAATTAGCTATTGTAATTGGTTATAGGATTCCACCAATACCAATATTTTGAGACTGGAAGGGCTTAGTTCAGTTTTTAGGAGCAACACAAGCTCTATTATCACCGGCGAGAGAGGTCATTCTTGACTTTTTCCCCGTCAACATAGAATTTCTCATTAGCCTGATCACCTCAAATTTCACTTCTCTTCGCTTCGAGAGAGCGACCTCTATCAAAGAGCTAATTAAAACAATATAGAATTTTAGCTTGAACTTTTCCGTATAGTAATGATAAATAAAGTAATAATAAAGATAGTAATACAGTAATAAGTCAGTGATTGTGTTCTGGTATAGACGCTTACTTTAATGGTTATTTGTTACATAACATTATTGAAAAATTAATCTGAGCAAAAAGCCAAAACTATTATAAAAACATTGGTTTGTTTCATGAGTTTGACTACATTTTCCTAGAAACCATGATTCCGACATTTTATTTAAGTGCCTGTACTTTCTCACAGAATGATGCCAACAAATTATTAAATTTATTAAATTCAAAGAAGTAAAATTAAACTCATTTACAAGCAGGTTAAATAAAATTATTACATTTTCAATAGAATATATATACTCTGTTTGAAGTTATTTTTCATATACTTTCAAATATTCCATAGTTTCTTTAATAGGTATACTAGGGAAGAGAGAGCTCACATCGAAACATACTAATGTTTCTTTGTTACAAAGTTTTATATCTTTAATTCTGTTGATAAAATCTAAATTGATTTTAATACCAAAACCATCTATTTTATGGTTAAATTTTGAAAAATCCTCTACTAACAATTTAGAAAGAGTGTAAGTCGGTGAGTTTAACTCCTGAAATTAAATGTAATTCGTGTGATAAGTTTTATCTAAGTCAAACAAGAAGAAGGATAGAAATTAAGTTCTAATAACATGTAGCACATATCAAGTATAATAGGATGGAAAAATCTAGTGTACCTGAACATGCAATCTCTACTATGCATGGTTTGGTTTGAATGTAATATTGAAAAAAGAAGTAAGCAATAACAGATTGCTAGGTAGCTTTGAAAGTATCTACATTTCTAAAGCTAAAGGTAATTTGTTGTTGAATCCGGTTAATGGGCCTATTTCAAGTTACTCATTGTTGAAGCCAAAATATTAAATGTCACTTTATTAGTTAAGTTGGTTTTATTTTATTTCATTATTATCAACCATTTCAGTGGTTAATTTATTTATATATTTTTTTCGTACTATAATTTTAAATGTACTCTATTTGTAAAGTTAGTTTTATATTTGTACCATATATTAGAAGACAGCAGGCATTGCCACACCCATTGCAAGATGTGTGACGGGGTCAACTGTGATTGGTCGAGAGGATCAGGTGACAAAAGGTGGAGGAAATGTAAACCACCATCAGGTAACACCTCGCTGCAGTAGTAAACGTAGTTATTAAGGTTAGTGTGTATTGTACCTCTGAAGATGATAGCAGTGTTATTGAAATATACATAAGGTAGAACAAACATAATTATACAGTCTTTGTGTGTTAGTGTTTTATTGTGGTTTTAGAGAATTTTCTTTCATTGTATATTCACCACAATGCTCTAGTGATTCATATAATATCTTAAACATTTACATAATATATCCACTTAAATATAATAAATACTAATCCACTACCTTCAATTAGATTGTTAGTAGAATGACCTTACAGAAATTAACTCCGTAAAGGACTGTACACGACTATCTTTATATGTCACACAATCTAAAAGTAAGATATTTAAAAACCAATAATATACTTTTTAGTGGTATCAATACAAACTTTATAAATTACAAAAAAAAAAATCTGCTGACAAAATATTGTATATTTTGTTGCCTACGCAACATTGGCTACAAATATTCGTGCTCATTTCTACGTAAATCACTTTCACACATGGACACCCCTCCTAATAATGATTTTGGAATGCGTGATTGTAAAAGTTTATATTATTATCTTTATAATGGTACACAAAACATTTTGATTTCAACAATATTACCTGACATAATATTTATTAAAAAAAGAAATGTGTTTCTTCGGGGGGAAATGGCCTTGACGAGTGACATGGGTACACCATCTAGTTTGTACATCTAGTTGAAAGCCATTATAGGATTAATATTTAACTAACTCACCCATATTAACGAGACCACTATTGTTATACAAAGTGCCCAGATGAGGTCCAGATAAAGACAGGAATGTATGAAGTCTTGGCAGTAAATGTTTCATCTGTGGTCTTGCAATAGCTGCACGAATAATTATATTGCCTAAGGAATGACCAACGAAGCTGATCTTAGTTGGATTTAAGCCACATGCATCAACGTGATACAATATTTCTCCGACCAGACGATCAGTCATTGTATCAAAGTCAGAAAATGTGTCACCCTAATACATCCATTAGAAAATGATTAGAAATTGTTCATAAGTTCATAACATGATACATTAAGTTAAGTAAATTAAGAGTATCACATCTAAAATAAATTTTAAAATATTCTAGAAAAAAAACTGCATTACACTAATTTGTAAACTACATAATATTCTTAATTTATTAACCATTTCGTACTACAGTACAGAATAAACAAATAGGCAAATTAAGAAAATGTTAATTTAAAAAGGTAGAATACAAACTATTTAAGGTTTTAAAGTTAAACGTGTTTGTTTGAGAGACATTGTATAATATACAATTATACTACACAGCTGTTCTCACACCAACTTTAGTCAAACTGAATTCTTAAAGGACATTGACAACTGCTGTATAAAAGACAAAAAGAAAGCAAACCCAGTTTCCAGGAAGTCAACTTCTGGATAATTACCAAACAGACATTACAATGTGTGTTTCGAGACATCTACAATTTCGTAGAACAGGGAAATTTTATGCTCTGCAGTCCGTTATTCGGAACTTTCAACTGACCCATTGGCCAACAATTTTGTGTCCGTATCCGTTTTTGGAGAAGTCTGTTATTTAAAAAAACACCACAAAGGCCAGAAAAGCATGATCCCAGTCGGGGAATACAAAAATATCCGATTATTAGAAGTGTCAGCTAATTAGAAATGTCCGTTAAGAGAAGTTTCACTGTATTAGTTCTGAATGGGTCGCATCAACCCCTTATCCTTCATCCGATTCAACTTCCTGAACTTGCACTTCTTGTAAATTCACAACACTTTTGATTACTGTTCATCGGTTAATTCCTCAACCACAGCTTCAATTTCCATCCACTCCAACACTTACTTGTGATACTCATCTCTTAAAAGGTTAATTTGTGAATTTTGTACAATGTTTAACACCAAATTTCGAGCACCACTTGTGATCTTCCTCTTGATCCTCAGATGTAGCATTAGGCAAAAGATTGCGCCAACATCTCTATAGGGTTACCTGTTGCAAAAACTGCAACCTTAACATTAAACTGTTTTTGGAAAACCGTCACATTGCTGTCAGAATCCAACAGACATTGTACAAAAGAAACACTTGAAATTTTGTAACATCCCTTGATCCATTTGCTGGATTAAAGAAGTAATATTTTCTGGTAGAAATGTAACAATAATCTGCCCAGAAACCAAGTCTAGAGAAGAGGGCTTGTTCGGTAATTTATGAGTGTTAATGTATGAGTTTATTACTTACTAAGTTTGAGTGCCGGAGGACCAGAGTTATTGAGTTTACCTTCCTTGAGGTTGTCGTATATTGTGCCAACGAACGGTTCCACTTGATGTGTAGTAACTGGCCAGTACTTCTTCTTACAATCACTTCACACCGACCGCACTTGACACTTTACAATAATTAAAAATGTTTAAAAAGAGAAATATAAAAGTATTTGAGGTAGAGTAAATTAATATGAGGTAGCCGGAACTTAAGTCCACGAGAAAAGGCTTAGGAAGCAGACAACGCACCTGACTCCTACTAGAGATAGAATGAGAATGACTAAAATTGTACAGGTATAAAGTGAAAGTTGCTGTGGCATGTAACCCAATTTAGAAAAATGAGAATTGTCGATTTGACCTTAAAACTAATACGCAACATACAGGGGGCCTTGAATCCTCCTGAGGATTCAAAATAAACAAATCTGTTCAAAAAAAATAACATAAAATTTAACTGTTCATAAGAAAATTAACTTAATTATTCTAGTGTGAATATTAATCTGAGTTTATTCTAAATTAATGGGTAACGGGAAAACCTTGTGAGCTGGACGAGTCAAGGTTCCCTGTTGAGTCTTGAGGTGAACAACGCGCACTACCTTATCATTACCAGGGGACACATTTATGATTCTGGCCAATGGCCATGAGAGCGGAGGTGAGGCTTGATGCACCAACACTAAGTCTCCGATGCGCAGATTATCTGTGGGCACATTCCATTTTCCACGTTGTTGAAGAGTGTGGATGTATTCCAAATGCCATCTCTTCCAGATGCGCTGGCGATTAGCCTGGATTAGTTGCCAGTGCTTGAGACTGTTACCAATAAGCGGAATTTTATTACAAGGTTTGTGTCTGAAGCACTTGATGCACTGAAATATGCGAGAACGTATCACACTTCGGGCTGAAAGTATCCAAACTCTCTGAGCGAGGAGGGACTGAGTCAATTGAGCTCCCGAGTGCAAATATTTCTTGTGGTAAAATTCGATGAGAAGGTTAACTACATAGTGCCTTTTGGGCAGAATCACGGGATGTTTCATATCTACTGGAAGCTGGGATGCAGATAGACGCCCTCCAACGCGTAAAATGCCTTCACGATCAAGGAAGGGAGAGAGACGGCGGAGTGATGTTGAAGTTAGCTTAGGTGTGTCCTTCTTGAGTGCCGCTATGTCATGTTTGAAGACCTCTTTCTGAACAATCTTGAAGATCTTCAGTCGGCTAATAGATAGTTCTGACGTGGTGAGGGTTCCAATGCGCTTCTCCTTGTGTTGAAGGTTGTGGATGAATCGTAGAATGTAGGCCATCACACGTTGTAGTTTGCTGAAATGTGAGAATTTTGTGAGCAGATCCCATTCTTGAGGAGCAACAGATAATAAAGTGTTAGGCAACAAAGGCTTGCTTTCTCCAGTTCCATTGAGGTCTGCTGCGACGAAATGAGATACAGGCCATGTCTCTCTATGCTGTTGCAGCCATGGAGGGCCAGACCACCATAAGTCATGGTTGATTAATTCAGAGGGAAGTATTCCACGTGATGCACAGTCAGCGGGATTGTATTCACTAGCGATATGTCGCCAGCAACTAGAGGGTACTTGCTCCTGTACCTGAGCGACTCTGTTTGCAACATATGTCTTGAGACGATGAGGAGGTGTGTTTAACCAGGTAAGGGTGACGGTGGAATCACACCAGAGGGTAACAGACGTAGTTATTTTCTTGGGGAAGATTTCAATGGCATACACCAATAATTGGGCGAGTAAGTGAGCTGCGTTCAGTTCTAACCGCGGAATAGTGAGTTTCTTCAAAGGAGCAACTCGAGTTTTGGACAACAACTGCCTTACTGTCACAGATCCGTCGTTGAGCTGGCATCTTAAGAATAAGACAGCTGCATATCCATTCTCAGAAGCATCTGAGAAGCCATGTAGTTCTATGTCATGTGAATGAGAGATTTTTAGAGCACGAGGAATAGTGATATCTCGTAGGCTCTCTGAGGTACCTATAAAGGTTTGCCACATTTCAAGTAGCTCAAAAGGAAGAGGTTGGTCCCAGGCTAGTCCTTTGGTCCATAAGAGTTGCATGAAGCGTTTTGTCCACATAACAATGGGAGACAAGAAACCGCAGGGGTCATAGATCTGGGCTATCACACTAAGTACCTCACGCTTAGTAGTAGAATTGCGAGGTAGTCTCATGTTATAAGTGAAAGAGTCTGTCGAAGGAGACCAATGTAGGCCTAGTATGGTGTAATGAGGTTGGAGAGTTTCTTGGAGAAATACAGGAGTTTCTAGATGATCATCTGGGAGTCTACGTAGGAGTTGCATGGAGTTCGAAGTCCACTTACGTAACTCAAAGCCTCCGCGACTCAGAAGTGAAATAAGCTGATGCTGGAGGTTCATCGCTTCATCTTCGGTGTCTCCACCTGCGATGATATCATCTACGAAGGTTTGATTACGTAGAATCTCTGCAGCTGCAGGGTAGGAATCACCTTCATCGTCGGCGAGCTGATGTAAAGTCCGAATGGCGAGGTATGGAGAACAATTTACTCCATAAGTCACTGTAGTGAGTTTGAAAGTTGAAAGAGGTTGATCAGGACTATCACGCCAAAGAATCAGTTGATAGCACTGGTCTTCAGGGTGCATTCGTATCTGTCGATACATTTGACGAATGTCACCAGAAAACACAACATTATAAGTCCGAAAGACGAGCAACAAATCGCAAATGTTAGTCTGCATCTTTCTTCCGGTGAGAAGAATATTATTGAGGGAGAAACCATTAGAAGTTTTAGAACTGGCATCGAACACAGTGCGCAAATGAGTAGTACTACTGGATTCCTTTAAGACCCCGTGGTGAGGGAGGAAGTAATGAGGATTAGTTAGGTTAGTGTTGTTAGCGACTTCCATATGACCTGAAATGAAATATTCAGACATAAAATCTGAGTAGAGCGCTTTGAATTCAGGTTGCGCATTGAACCTTTTCTCTAAAGAATGAAGTCTCTGTTCAGCGGTTAACTTCGAGTGGCCCAGAACGGAATGTTCTTTCTTGAATGGTAGTCGGACACAATAACGGCCAGATTGGTCCCGAGAATGAGTGGTTAAGAAATGTTCTTCACATAGCCTGTCTTCTTCAGACTGTTTTGTCATTATAGGGGGCTCTTCTTGCTGCCAGAATCTTTGCAACGAATTGTGTAAGTCGATGTCATTAACAGATAAAAGGGTTGCTGACATCTGAGAAGTGATAGTAGAACCAGTATGAGGTGCGCAAGGCGCTTCACCCATGACTAAATATCCAAAGTGCGATCCTATCACACTTGGTAGGCCAGGGCCGAGGTGGTGGGCTACCTGGTTAAATATTAGTGGGAATAAAGAGGCACCCAGGAGAGCGTCAATGCTTCCTGGCATGTGAAATGTAGGATCAGCCAAAATGTATGGTCGGACTTTATTAAAGACATCAGGCGCAATTGAAACACGAGGCAAGTCTACACAGATTTTGTCAAGAATGAGAAAGTCTTGATTCTTAGAGATCATTTTTCCATTTAGAGTTTCAATGTTGAGATATGTTTGGCCCTTAGAGCGGGTTACAGCTTGAGAAATTCCGGCAATGGCCTGAGAACTTTTGTTGCGGGGAGCACATAACAACTGAGCTGCTCGCTCAGTAAGAAAGCAGGACTGACTGCCAGAGTCAACGAGAGCACGGAGTACCTGTGTAATTCCACTGGCAGAGGTGAGTTTTACAAGCAAAGTGCCTAATAAGACTGTCGTGGAGCAAGTAAAACGGCCTTTATCTTGACAGGTTAGACTAACTGCAGGTGTAGTTTCCTGTGAAGTTTGAACAGTTTCATGAGATGAAGTTTGAACTATAGGCGTACGGTTTTCTTCAAAATGAAGTAACGAATGGTGCCTTTTGTGGCACTTAAAACAACTTGATGTTGACCTACAGTCATTGAGATTATGGTTGCCCAAACATGAAGAGCATCGTTTATTTTCTTTAACGATTTGAAAACGGGATTTGGGATCCTTACTCTTGAAGATGGGGCAAGTATACACCTTGTGATCAGTTTTGTGACAAACAAAACATGGGAGAGGGTTTGAAATACTGCGTTTATTTCCATTAGTGTTGGAGGTCATCAGAGAGACCTTGTGATTTCCAATAGGACCCTTTTTGAATTTAGAAAATTGGTTTTTCGACATATACTCATGGCTTGACTCTGCAGAGGCAGGTTTTAAGAAAGGTGCAGAATGCAAACTAGCGTTTTCAATTTCGTTACAATCCTGATTGAGGAATTTTATTATATCTGCGATGTCAGGTAAGACAGGGCCATCCTCACCTTCAACGGTGGGATTGGAGGAACGGAATTGTATGAACCTTATTCTGAGGTCGTTGTCCATTTTTCTAAGAACCATAGCTGATAGAAGTGGGTTATTTTGGGTGATGTCCAGTTTTAACCCTTTGAGAGCTTGAACGTTTTCATTGTAAGAGTTGACAAATTTTCTCATTTGTTTTGGAGAATGATTCACAGAGGGTAAGTCCAAAATTTGATTTAGGTGAAGAGTGACGAGTCTCCTTGGAGAGTGGTAACGCTCTTTCAGGAGGTCGTAAGCCACTGTGTAATTAGAGTCGGAAATAGGTAGAGATTTAATCAAATTTAAAGCATCACCAGAGAGAACACTTAATAAGTATTGAAACTTCGTACTGGGTGACA
Organism: Aphrophora alni; assembly: GCA_963513935.1. Taxonomy (NCBI): domain Eukaryota; kingdom Metazoa; phylum Arthropoda; class Insecta; order Hemiptera; family Aphrophoridae; genus Aphrophora; species Aphrophora alni. The sequence continues at coordinate 47,398,659 of OY740773.1, read as the reverse complement.
AAGAAGAGTCTTTATTTATACTCGATTCAAATAGATTGATGAAAGATACCCATTCTAGGGAGTCACCACTAAAACGTTTTAATTCGAGCTTAGGTAAGCGAACCACTGACTTTTGTACAGGGGCAGGTTCACTATTACTCTTGGATTGCATTTTGCTTTGAATTGAGGTTAGGGTAGAATTAATATAATTCACTAACTCATCTGCACTATTAAGAGAAGCGTAATTAGGTTTAAATTCAGGATCACTAGCCAATTTAAGCTCCAGGTAATTGTCTAAAGAATCAGAAAATTCTTGGCGAAGCTTACTGGCAGATTTTGCGTACACAAGGAATTTTTGAAGAATATCCTTATCAGAAGTTTTTTTTGTAAGATCAAAAATCATTTGAATCTGTGAGAATGCGTTCTCCATTCTTGCTTTGACAACTGCAAGTGATTTAGCCATTTTACAAAGTTAATTCACGGAAGACACTAAATTAATTTATTTATCTTGAAAACACAAAAAGAGGTTTATTTTAAAACATAGGCCCTCAACTTAAGAAATATGGTGAAGTCTATAAAGTCCAATAGAAAGTTAATAATGAAAAGCTGAATAGACCCTTTTTTGATAAACACAAGAGGTATGTCAATAATATTAATAATTTGAATACCTTATAAACTTTCTCCTTTTGTGACCTAGTTTCTGAAGAGTAACTAAAATAAGTATAGAGATAACATATGAGCAGGTAGTACAATACAAAGGTCAAAATATTTATAAGCTAGATTTTGTGTACACACTAAGTGAAAGTATTAAATTTACAATATTATTTCTATTACAAGTTTAATTTTATTGGAGATCAATATTAAACTAAAATAAGACCAATCGACAATTCTCAAAATAGAAAATGAAAGTGAACTTTAACTGTTTGTACTGTAGCGTGGTGAAAGTTAGAGAATACAAATCTAAAGTGAAAGTTGATAGTAAGCAATTTGAACAGAGTTTAAACCAAAAATAGAATAAAATATAACGGTATTAAATGAACTGATAGACTGGTTTTATCTTACGTCTAGTTAATGAATAACTAGATCCGGCCCGGGGGGACCAAAAAATGTTCGGTAATTTATGAGTGTTAATGTATGAGTTTATTACTTACTAAGTTTGAGTGCCGGAGGACCAGAGTTATTGAGTTTACCTTCCTTGAGGTTGTCGTATATTGTGCCAACGAACGGTTCCACTTGATGTGTAGTAACTGGCCAGTACTTCTTCTTACAATCACTTCACACCGACCGCACTTGACACTTTACAATAATTAAAAATGTTTAAAAAGAGAAATATAAAAGTATTTGAGGTAGAGTAAATTAATATGAGGTAGCCGGAACTTAAGTCCACGAGAAAAGGCTTAGGAAGCAGACAACGCACCTGACTCCTACTAGAGATAGAATGAGAATGACTAAAATTGTACAGGTATAAAGTGAAAGTTGCTGTGGCATGTAACCCAATTTAGAAAAATGAGAATTGTCGATTTGACCTTAAAACTAATACGCAACAGGGCTGGTCCTTACAATTATACAATAATAAAATATCGACATTGTAAATCTGACTTGAGGTTAAATTATGCCCCCAAACAATGATGTTAAAAGTTTTCATCTATTATTTAGGTGCATTTTAAAAACCATCTAGTTTCATCGGGCACATCTAACCTATAGATTCGATGCTAAACTTAAATAAACTAAAAAACAAAAACAAAAAAGAATCTAACAGAAAATTTGAACACATACCTGATTTCTTTCTGACATAAGAAATTCCAAATTGGCTCCAGGTAAACCAAGCTCTAAGTATGTTTTGACAAGTCGTAGATCTGCCGAGTTACCATCAAGTCCATGAACACAGACAATTAAATGCAACCCTTCGGGTGAGAATATTCTGTATTCATCACTGATGTGAAAATAAGGCAAAGTTGATGCTAATGTTGGTAGATCACTACAAAATATAAGAATATAGTGTCAGAGTAGTGTTTATATTTTAACAATACATTTCAGTCAAAACTGACAGTTTTAGAATGGATGTGGAAATGATTGCAGTAGAGGAATTCTAGTATAATAGGAACGTATGGGAGGTATCTTTGAAGATAAAGTAATGTCATGAATGCAAGCATGTGTTTACTGTTGAGTAATTTAAAATAATAAAGAAGATAAAACTTTTCTTGTCTACATTGAATCATACAAAGTTTATTAAAAAAGTATACAACTTGCATATTTTCCACGGAAAGAATTGAAGGATGGTAGGTGACCTTCATTCTCATACACAAGTTTTTTCCTATTGCGAAAGAACCAGTTGCTGGCATTTAACCTGTGTAAGGAAGTATACTCAGCATTTATCAGATTTCTATTTTCCATGAAATAGAAATGTTGATAGAACGACTTGAGTAGTGATATTTTACATCCACCTTAGCAATAGTTCAGTTAAATTTATTTATATTTTGTGGTTTAAAGATAAAGAGGTGATCCTTAGCTATAAAAAAGAGCATAAATCCCATAGCCCTTGAATACGATAATAGCATCAGCTTCAGAAGAGAACAAGATTTGGTCAAGAGTGATCTCACAGGAAAGATGTTAGAGACGTATCTACCCCAAGAGTAGACGAAGAAAGGTGTCGATCCAGCTAAAGTATCTCGCGACTGCTACTACCGTTTTCACTATAAGTGAGCCCCTGAGGGGATATTTAAATTCAAATTAAAGAGTGGTAACATATCTATCAAATATGGCTTTATGTTAACGAACAGCTCAACTCTCAACAAGCCGAAATGACAAGATCATTGATGAAGTAAAGATTTAAGTCATGCAGAACCTACGTGACACCATACAAGAACTTGATGATATTGTAAAGATAAGTACTGGTTCGCTACCATCTATTTTGAGCAAGGATTTAACCACACAAAGAATATCTATGTAATTGGTACAGAAAGTAATAACAAAGAGTAGAAGCCACTCTAAAATTCTCAAAGGTATATATGTAGCTTATATAGATTTTCTGAATACCATGATCAATTGCGATGATTTGTAACATTTTGAATTCGATCCAGAAACAAGTAGGAGTCGTCACAATCGAGGTATTCAACATCTCCAAAGGAAAAAAAAAAAAAAAAACAGGCAGGTGTATAGCTACGTGAAATTGATGTTAACTGTTTCTTTTACTTAAATAGAGTGATTCATCACAAGGTTAAAATATTACTATAGCAATTTCTACTTTATCAATTTGTCACCCATAGCCTTCCTATTGCCACACACCACAAGAGACCTCAGAGTGTGGCCAGAGTGAACTTGGCAGGTTCATGATGATGATGCACAATCTAATTTTTCGCTTCTGAATTACACTTTCTTGGCCAAATACAACACTTTTGTGATACATCAGTGTCTTTACTCTCCCGACTTGGTTCTTTGTGGTCTTTGATTGTTCTCCAAGATGAAAATGCTGCTGAGACTCAATTTCATGGAAAATGAAAATCGATCAGATACTGAGTACTATTCTTCATTCACAAAGAATTTTGCTGAAAATGAGGTAAAATATAAACAACTGGCTCCCGTATTATAAAATGCTCAATAGTAAACTATGGATTTTCATTGCAACTAAATATAAGGGTATCTTTGAGTATTGATGACATGCTAGACTCCCCTATTCCAAGCAAATTTTCAATGTTGCCAAATTAAAACACTATCTCTCTCTTCACAAAGACTAAAATAACTGAAATGGTCAGATTAACATACAAAGGCATCAATAGTGATTTAAAAGGATTTAAAAACCTTGTTAAAAGTTTGATGTCAACTGAACTATTATTAAAAACTGTTATTAGAAGCAAGTAGATTTTGTTTGTTTGTTGTTAATGAGTATTTAAGTTCAATCTCGAGATTACTTAATAAGAATTGATGAGCCATCTCCTTCTTTCACAGTCAATACCTACAAATATAACAAACAAAGGTAATATAACTCTGAGCTTATTAAAGTTAATTAGAAAATAACCTCTGATCATCACCAGAATGATTTAGAGATATATGAACTTATAAAACGACTTCCTTCATTATCTCCTTTTTTGACGATAACTTCCGAATGAATACATTTTGTTGGGGTCCTTAGAGGATACATTTTATTCAAATCAGTAGAGCAGATTTAAAAAAAATTGTTGTAGTTTTTGTCTTAGTTTGTTTTGGTGTGTGTAAAGGTTTGTGAACAGTTAGTTGTATTCATTTTTCATTGGTGAATTAAAAAAAAACTTATAGATTTTAGCTTCACTGATAATATTTTGAGAAGCTACAATTGAAATAAATGCACACATTGTAGGTTCTTATTCAGAGTGCTACAACCTACACTAAAACACACTTTACTTCAACTATATATAATATGCAAGATAAGTTTTAAAAATACCTATAGATCATGCCGCTATAGTTCATCTGTCTCTTGAATTCTTCTTTGGATTTCTGAAAGTTGGCGGAATCATCTACAGCTGGCATCACTAGTTTTTGTCTTAGCTTTTCTTCACTGTAACATTCACATGAAAGTTCTTCCGGAGATGCCAAGCTTGGTATTCCACAAACAAACCTAAACAAAGAGATGACAAAATCTTCATATAAAAGTTGTTGTTTTGTACACTTTGATATACAAATTAAATATATCTCTATTCATGCATTATAATTTATGTTTTTGAGAGGAAACAATACAGTTCACTGAACTGTTGTCAATGATTATAGAATAATTATAAGTACTTGATCTGACACAATAAATCCAACAATGCTTAAATATTCACATTTAATAAACCTTCATTAATACACACCTAATTAATCCACCTAACCCTTATTCCACAACAAAAATCGGAAATATGGATAGTAACTAGTCATTTGGTAGCAGTTGTCTGCCTGTAATTTAGTTTAGTGATCACCACTGTAAGTAGATCTCCGTCTTAGCGATTCTAACGTTTCATCCTAGTTTTATACACATCTGGAGTCACTTGGAAATCAATTACTATGTTAGTTAGCTATATTGTTGTTTGTATACTATACTCAGTGTCTTAGGCTCTTTATGACCGACATTTGTTAGTCAATCCGTTAAAAAATATGTCATGACATCTTAAATATTTTTCTGTTTTTACAATTCCATTAACATTAATGTAAGTTAAATCTGATGTTATTTCAACACAGGAAATTGTAAAAATTAAAATTATAATGATTCATTTTGGCCTAGAATTTCAGAGACTGAATTACTATAGAATATATAGTGTGTATATAAAAGTATTAATAAAATATGGTCATATATAATATGTAAGGAAGAAGGAATTATTTAATAGTAGTATTTCTAAACAGAGCTACAATGTAATAATAAATATAGCTACTAGGCTGGCCTGCGTATATAGGCTATCAAATTGTAGTTTCAAATAGTCGGATTTGAGTTAGTTTTATTTACAATTACATAATCATTATATAACATATCAAACTATTTAATGTGTATTATTTAATGTTTGGCTACTTAAAGTGAGGCAGTTCATGAATGTGGTAGTGTCTTGAAATATAAAGCAAGTCTACGCCTAACTTTTTTTTTTATTTCCTACTCTTTAACTGTAATTTTTCAGATAGATTTACTAAAGGCTTATCAATAAACAATATTGATTCCACCTAGACTAACAATTTAATTAATGTTATCCAAACGTACATTGAAAATTACAGGTTTTTTAATAATGCAATTTACAAATACATTTTTTATTTTGTGTCATTATGTGTTCAGACTAGGTAAATTAAAATAAAACTATGAATTGTTTCTATTTAACATTTATTTCATACATGTTGTTAGTCCTTATTTAAATAACTGTAATATGTTAAATTTTAAACATTGTGATAATCTATGATGTAGTCATACAGGCCAGAAAAAGGTAGCTTGTTTTTTAAACAGTTCAACTAATGGCAGAGTGAAAAATGAGTGGTATGTACTTAAAAAAATTGTTTTTAATGAGTCCTTAAACCATATTATCCACTATACAAAATAATTTTGTTGGATAAATAGTTGATTTTTAAAAAAATGTGGTTTAAAGGTTGAAATACTTGCAGTCATCATCTATTAAAAAGGATAAGAAAAAGAATGTAAGATAGAGAATATTACACCTCATATCTTCTAATAACGTCAGGATCAGAAGAGAATAAGAGTTCGTCAAAATTGATCTCATAGGAAAGATGTAAGAGAGGGATCTAACCCAAAACTATATGAAGAAACTTGTAGATACAATTAAGGTTCTCAGGATTGTAATAACATTAACAAGCTATTAAAATGAAAACAAATCATTTATTAATGCACCATTACAGCTGTTAGATAAACTGGCTCTCAATCTTTTAATTATACTATACAATAGTGTAATGAACATTTACACGTATAAGATTGCAAATCTAACAGTGTTGGATGTAAATACAAAATTTAAAAAACCTATAGTACAGACTGATTTCCAATTTTATTGTTTAAACAATTGAAATAAAGTTGTTTACTGCTATACAGAGTAATTTATTGTGTAATACAACAATTTATTTAGGTTATATTTTACTTACTCATTATATGAAGTACAGGGTAAGTTTGATAATTGCAAAAAATTTCGACCTTCATTTTTTGACTTAGTTTTATCGATCTTTATCTCATGTTTTATCATTATATTTTTCATTTTCATGGACTCAGAGAAAAAAAGTGATTTTTCGCTTGCCGTCTGTTCGTCGTCATAGTTATTGTCGGTGTTGCAGTTCTTTATGTAAGCACGATAACAGCTACAAAATTAAGATAGAAACATGAAATTGGTATAGGGAACTAGTGTGCTTATATAGAACCCTACTGAAATTCAGAAAAATTAAAATTGTCAAATGATGGTGATTTTTAACAGATTTTTGTATATATCTCATGTGTTATTCAACTTATATAACTTACTAAAATAGATATAAATTTGCAGATTTCAATTCTGCCTGGAAAGGTGCCAACCCCACATCTCTATGATAACAAATAGTGAAGTTATTGTTACAAATGTCATTTAACCCAATGGCCAATGCTACTGACATTCAATTATTAGTGCATTTTAAACACTTTCTTTAAAAATTTACAAATAAAGTAATCTTATCAGAACCTCAACTTATAAAACATCATTTTTTTTTTTTTCAGAAAAATGTATAGAATGCATATATGTTATAAAAAACAGGTTTTTTGTAAAATTGTTGGAGTCAGTATGTCATGAATCAAAAAGTTGCTGTTAGGTGAGCTAAAATTTCTACATAAACGCCTAGATATAACATACAAAATTTTTTTTTTTAATTTTCACATAAATGTAAACAAGTTTTGACATTTAGTTATCTATAAGATTCTGTAAAAAAAAAACAAAAAATAATTTATTGAATTATTAGACAATAGCAGTTTTTATCAAAAAAAAAAAACAAACTACAAAATAGCTAAAAAAGTAGGCCTATTTTGAAAATTTCAAAAAACAAAATAAATTCAAATCAAAGTTTTAAAATACCATATTTAACAGAAAGGTCAGTAGAATTTATATATGTAATAAAAACAAATTGAGTTGTGAAATATTTGGAGTTAATATGTCTGGAATAAAAAAAAAATCGCTGTTAGCTAAGGTAAAATTTCTACATAAACGCCATATTAGGCTATAGGCCTATCACACAAATACATTTTTATAGTTTTTCTCAAGATATAAAAATGATTTACTATATAGTTGTCAATAAGAGTCTGTAAAAAAATTTCAATTTACAAAATTGTTATTGGTAAAAATCAGTTTTATGAAAAAATTACAAAATAGCTAAAACGTTTTTCTTATTTTAAAAAAATTCCCAAAAAATATAAATATTATTCAAATCAAATTTATAAAATATCATTTTTTTCAGAAAGATGTACAGAATTCAAATATGTTGTGAAAAATGTTGTTTGCAAATTTCATGAAGTTAGTATGTCAGGAATCAAAAAAGTCACAGTTAGCCGAGGTAAAATTTCTACATACCATAAAGGCCACATTAGGCTATAGGCCTATCATACAAATACATTTTTGGGTAAAAATCAGTTTTATGAAAAACTACAAAATAGCTAATATATTCGAATTATTTTATAAAATTCCCCAAAAATATAAATATTATTCAAATCAGACTTATAAAATATCATTTTTTCAGAAAGATGTATAGAATGCAAATATGTTATGAAAAAAGTGATTTTTATAAAATATGTGGAGTTATTATGTCAGGAATCAAAAAAGTCGCTGTTACCCTACGAATCAAAATAAAGTAGGCCTGACCTAAAAAAAAAGCACAAAAACTAAAACTTCACTAAGAAATAATATTAACTTGAAACAATAAAATATATATTATAAATTTAATTTACCATATATTTCTACAACAATATATGTATTGACTCGAATTCACTAAATATATTCATACAATTACACTTACAAAATAATAACAAGCAACACAATGGCAAACTGTGAAATCAGATCTCGGAAGTGGATTTTTATATGGTGATTTACTGGTTTTTTTGCTCAAGAAACCTAGACTTATAATAATATATAGATGGAAAGAGCAGAATCTATACTATACTACTGTACAAAAAACTTCCAAGTATACATATATCAAATAATCAAAATATTATCGATTCGTGGATTGTCGTAAAACCTCTGTAAAATCTTCGGAAATGTCCTTTTAAAAGAAAACTGTCTATATCTTCCGAAGCATAGATGCTACAATATTTTTAAAAACACAGATCGAAAGAGAAAGAATTTATCTATAAGACAGTACCAACATTTAGTAGACTATAAAAATATCAACTTGTGAAAAATAAACAAAAGTGATGTATCTTTGAGACAAAATGACCACTCGCCAACGCTGATCAAGTTCACCAGCGTGTAACGCTAACTTCATCCAATTAAATCATATAATATATTACGTATTTTAGACTTTTAGTTATATGAAAATGCAAGTTCAGATCTTCAGCTTTCCATTGATGCAAAATTTATTTCGATTAGACAATTTTTAGTGGATGAAACTTTAAATGGAACTAAGACATTTTTATTTGTCCACTGCAGCTGAAAATTGTCCACTTATCGCAACGCGTTGCGCTATGGCCGTTGTAGGGTTAAAGCCCTGACTTACCAAGAAAGTTTGATATTCATATAATTAAGAGATCCGGTAAGGCTCAGTCATAGATACAAGCATACACACATCGAGGACCTTCAATTATGTACAGCTACAAGGCCTAGATAATGACATTAGCAAAATGAGTAGAGACTATTTAATATAAATATATGCACATATCTATCCAACATCAATAAAGCAATGATATACACAATTATGAAGTTCAGAAATCCTGTGTAACAACTACTAAACAACTTACCTTATATTACATTTACTTGGTAAGACTTCTTGATCTACCACAAAACAATTTTACATTTCCTACAAGCCCCGACAGATCAACTTTTGGACATTACATTTAGAGGATCTGCTTGTATTATGTGATTGGGTTGATTAACAATAAATAACTGTGAGGCCTAATTTGTCCAAATTAACAAGGCATTTCTGAATTTCAACCCATCTTAGTATAAACAATGCTATAAATCTTAGTATGCTATGAATTATGTAACTAAATTTACGAGGTGTGGCTATTAAGTGACAAATGTATATTAATATAATCTTACAACTTTTAGTCATCCCCTTTTACACATTCCCCTCCCTTATCCACACACCATTGTATGTACATTTTCCATTATTGGAAACAGTATGGCAAGTCATCATGTGTGAAATTTGTTCCCCTTTTTGTTTAAAGGTAAAAACCTTTAGGTCATCATCACCTTACAAAAAAAGAAAGAAAAGAACATCAAATAAAGACTCCTTAGCCCTCAAAAACTCTAACAGCATCAAGGTCAGAAAAGAACAAGAGTTACTCAAGAGAGAGCGAGAGAGCCCCAAGACTACATGAAAATAAGTGTAAATCCGGTTAGGTCCCTTGGGATTGCCAAGTTTATATTCACCAAATTGAGGTAATATGTGAAATTAATGAGTTGGTCAAATTTAACATCAGCCATGATTCTGGCAACATTAATGTGCACCTACCCCTTCAGTACTGCTCACAGACTAATGAGTAATGGCAACTCTGGCTTTATCTCATCTGGATTCAGAAGCTTCTTCGTCAATCAGCTTGCAAACACACCCTACTGCTATATCTATATCACCTTCAGTTAACAATAATTGAATCTAGCAAAGGAAGTAAATATTTTATACGAAATCAAAACACGAAAAAACTACAAATTTACTTAAAATTTGAAGATTTTACTATGAGGAAATCAAACATTATGATTTCAAACAAAAAAAAAAAAAAAAAAAAAAGAGAAAAAAAGAAATAAATATTGTAAACTGTGTAAAATGAGTTTAATTTTCACTAGTAAATGACAATGAATTGAATGAAGTCAGTAGTGAATTAAAAAAAGAAAAAATACGGAGTAAAGCTATGTTCTATTAAAACTCAATCATTTTCCATCTTATGTTTGTTTTGTAGTTATGGTCAAACATGTTTACAAATGCTATGAAATTTAGGAACATGTATGTACAAGGTTTTAATAATTACGGTATTTTAGTTTCTCCATTCGTGTGTGATTGTGATTGTTGTTCTCTTCGTCTATCTCTTCTCCAATTCCTCTCTCTTTCTACTTCACCTTTGACACTTTCATACATATGGTACAGAATGTTATCAATGGGTGCTGGTATCGGTAATGGATCCCTAAAAGGTTCAGGAGGTGGTGGGACATCCCGAAATTGTCTCGGTGGTGGTAGCCTCAGTTCTTCATATGGATGATCAGATTGAATCTGTCTTGTTATAGGTGCAGGTGCTGAAGTAGGAGTAGGTGCTGATACAGGTGCCGGCATTGGCAGTGAAACAAGCGCTTCAAGTCTTGCACGGAGTTGTGAACTGTTAAGCGTACGATGTTTCATAACTTCACTTCCTGCACATCAAAACACATTTAACTAATATATATTAGCAGATAATAAAAATCTACATATACAATTTTATAAAGAAAATATTATGAGTACATGGTAAGTTTAAAACTAAGTTTTTTAAGTCAGTTTAAACTTAAGTTACTGAAAAATAGTATATTAATAAGTTCACCCCAATATGTACTATGTATTATAAATGCTTATAACCATGTTATACGAGTGATACATATGACTTATAATGTATTTATTTTTAATCTAATTGTTGTTACTAGGCATCTGTTATTTTTACCACAACCAATTATAAATGAGACCAATATTAACGAGCATACTTTAATTTGCACACCAAGCAATAAATGCTGGAGAAAGAGTATGGTTAGGAATAAATGTTGTGTCAAATGTGATAAATTGTTTTTAATAAAACATAATACTGTATCTTATAGTTTATATTAAGATTGTTCACACGAAAGTTTGCCGTTATCTGTGCATAAAATCAATATGGAACATTTCTAGCATATGGATGATTTCACCTCCAACCATTTCTTAAAGAATTTTTGAAAAGTTTATGAAAGATTTATTATCAAGCTTTGCTTATGTACAAAACATCTTACAAAAAATACCAGTTTGGCATTTATATTAATAAGATAGCTACAGCCCTGACAGAACCTATAGAATTCATTTTGAACTATGTGGATAACAGAAATTATACGATAGTTTGTTTTTTGATTTACAAAAATCTTTAGGTTGTGTTTTCACAATATCCTTTTAAACAACATGGAATTTTTAGTTATTAGTTTAAAGCACACTTTTTGAAAGAATACTTTTATGTAAATAAATAATCTACTGGAAAGACAATGGACGTCCAACAAAATAAATCTATCACTAATACAATACAGGCTGGGGGTTCTGTTTTGAGACATTACTTTATAGTAATGACTCATTTACCCCCTTTCATAAAATACAAACTTTTAATGCTTGCTGAAAACACAACAGCCTTTGCATTACCGCTATCGACAAAGTTGTTTACTCGCCGCCGCTTTGGTGTTTCAATTAAAATTTATTTTAGGAAACTCTCATCTAACCAGTACACTACGAAATAGGCCGGTTAACAGAGGTTCTACTGTATCTCCTGTCTGAATCTCTTTTGAAAACTGTCTTGGATATTTCTTACAACTGATACTTCCTTTCATACACGGTGACCTGGGAATTACATTTCAATAAGGTCCATGAATTATTTTTCATAATGCGTATATAATGAAATCATTTACTGGATCAGGTATTTCTGCACATACTATTTTGTCAATGTTATTTGGAGTAGGATAATCTGTAATCATATATAGATGAATATTAGGTAAGATGCTCTTGCATCTTAACAAGGTTTTCACTTTATATAATAATATTAGTTAAGTTTTTAACTTTCAAATGGAATATTCTGGAAACAATAACGTAACGAACAAGACTTTTTTGTCCTGGTTCTAAAACGTCGGTGTTATCTTTCCATTTTGGGTAGTAAGTTTTTGTTATAAATAGATTTAGGTGGCCATGTTTATGAAGGTAAGCCATATCATCTTGAGCTTGCTCGTGCATATAGCAAAGTCCTCCAGTAAAAGATGATGGTAGGTATCACCATTTTGCCAATTTCAGATGGATTTAAATTGATATGACCAATTGCCAATTAACAATTAACTGTTAATTCACTAGCCGTTCTACATCATCTCTTATGTGAATATATTTATCTACCATCAATTGCTATTGATTGTTTCTAATGAAATTCAATCTTTCAGTTTCTATTTTTGCATATGTCTTAAAAGAAAAGATTGAAAAGATCACAAAAATGTATTATTTGATTCACTTCTCCTTCTCTTTTCATTATGATTCTGTAATAGACTGAAACTTGTGACTGAAATTGTATTTTTGTCTGTCAATTTAGTATTAGTATCAACCTGAGGTAATTCTATTGAATATTTATCTACATTTTGAGGAAACACAAGAGGATATTGCAATGCATTATATGAACTGTGAATTTCAATTATTCTTTGTAAATTATTGTCATGGTTCTGTAAAATAATGTCTCACTTTTCAAACTGTTGGCCAACAATCACAATTGCTTCTTCTTTAGTTGTCGATTCGATAAACTGACTAGCATGAACATTTGAAGATTTTTATCTGCATGAATAGCTATTTGAACATTTTTGAAGTTGAAGGAACTTTTTTCATGGCAGTTATAGATCTCTTATGTAACTAATACACATCATGGAAGATATTCTACATTTGTTTACCAAAATTTTTTAATGTCTTCGAAGTTGCTGCACATCTCATATTCTCCTTTCTTTCGTCTTCACCAACAAAATATATTTGTAGAAATTTAGCTTTTTGTTAAGATTCTGGTAATAAACATCCTACTAAATGATAAACCTGTCCATAAATTTTAAATGTTGGCATGAAACCATCTTCTACAATTTGTGATCTATATTGATAAATATATTTTGCACTACTACATCAAATGCGAATATTAAATTTTGCAACATTCCCTCAACAGATTGAGTTTGAAAAACTACTTTTATTAGGCTTATTTGCTAATGACAAAATGTGCCAACAACTGATCAGTTAATGTGGAAAGAAATAACTTGAATAATCAAATCAGCTGACTTAAAAGCTGTATCCAATCAAACAATCATGTATTTCTTATAGCTAAATAGCACAGAGGTATTTTGATACTAACTGATTGGTTAATATGGAAAAAAAATTTAATAATAAAATCAAATTGCTTTTAAAAAGCTGTATCCAATCAAACAAACATGTGTTTCTTAAAGGTAAATAGGACAGAGGTATTTTGATACCAACTGATTGGTTAATATGAAAAAAATAAAAATTAATAATAAAGTCAGATTACTTTTAAAAAGCTGTATCCAATTAAACAAACATGTGTTTCTAATAGGTATATAGTACAGAGGTATTTTGATGTTAGAATTTTAGGTTTCAACTCCTATTTCACCCTAATAGGAATGATTTTCAAAAAAAAAATTCTTAGTATATAGTAGTACTACTTGCAAAATTTGAAATGAATCAATCTGTTGGTTTTTGCTGTGCGCTGATTGTCTGTCAGTCAGTCAAGACAAGCTGTTTTACATATTTACAAGATTGCATGGACAGATTCTAAAAAAGCTAGAAGACTGGTGGGAGAACTCAATGAAGCTAGAGGTAGAGCACATATCAGGTTGAACAGAGGCAATATTAAGATAGTGATATGGTTTGTTAACAAGGTAAATTAACACAATAGATCAAAACGATGACCAATCTTGTGATACATATAGGGAATTAGAAATATCAAGTCAACTATTGAAAGAGTACTCTGGGTATGAGCGCATGCAGTGGAATATAAAGTTTTAAAACCATGACCATTTTGAGTTTATTGAGATTTGTAGGGGTAGGTTTGGGAAAAGATAAGTGCTCTTTAGTATGTAGACAGAAAGGACCCATGATTGTTTAACTTCATGTTTATCTGCTACAAAGTAAACAATAATATTTTTACAGTTTAGCTGTAGTTAGATTATCACCACCTAGGGCTATTTACTGAGAGTGCACAATTGAAGTGTTACAAGCTTAAAATAACATCCTACTATTTACTGTTGAAGAGAAAATTTTCCAAAAGCACTGTTGGTAGGAATGTATAAGATTTGTTTTATTTAAGTTGGGCTAAGAAAGATGGGGTTAGAGGAAAATAAAGATTTCAACTCAAAAATTAAAAACCTAATTTGTGTTTTACAAACAAATCTAAACTTACCAGTTGGGCTTATCTGTCCACTAGATGTATCTACAGATGAACGACGACTTGATACCCATCCGCTTTGTTCTGAAGTTATATCACTTTCTGATAATGAAGATGACATAAGTGGTGATCTATGAACAGGTACAGGTTCTACAAGAGTTGTAGGAGGTGTTGCCATTAGATTAGGCATTGATTCACTGCTATTTGCTGCTGTAGACGGTAACGGTTTGACCTTAATTACAGCCGGCATTGATGCTGTACTTGATGAATGTTTAATAGATGTAACACCGTTAGCTGCTTCACTTAAATTATATGGAACACTCGCACTAGTTTCTAATTTACGGTAGTTAGTCGGAATGGAAGAGTCATTAGAATTGGAATCGGTTGAGGGTGTTCCATTACCGTTCATTATTAGAGGATGTCTTTCTGGAAAAGATGGTTGAACTAATAAATTTGAACTACTATCACAAGTTTTTCTAGATTTTAAAATGCGTTGTAGAGGAACAGAATTGTCTGGTTCTTTATACTTCACAGTACCATTCACAACGTCTTTATACTTAATACCATTCATAGTTTCTTTAATTAAATGTTTTTCACTAACTGTCTCCATTGCGAACTCTAAATTAACATCCCTACTTGACACAGTAGGATTGTCGCACATGTTTAATGTTCTGTTATTTCTTCTTCTGTGAGGATGGGATGGCAGTGTAAAAGGAAGAGTGGACATGCTGTTGGGCACCCTTATATATTTTTCATTTAAAATTTCTTTCCTTGTTTGGATTGGTGTTAAATTTCTCATCAGGTTACTGTTGTCTTGTGGTATCCGATGTTTAGCTGCATGGCCCAACGGAAGTGGAAGTGTAAAAAATTCATGATTGTTTTCTAAACAAGGACGGTCCATAGATCTCTTTCCTCCCCTAGTGGGAAGAGTAGCTGAATCGATGGGTCCTCGATTTGATTCCCTGAAAAAAAACCCTCAATTTACTTCAAATTATTTAAATTAGCAACCTTTGTTATATAATGAAATTCCATTATAAATGAAAAACTTTATCTATATTTCTCACAAATGTATATGAGGTGGTACAAATAGGTGTTGCTAGTTATGGTATTCTCTTTGGCAACTGAAAACAGAATAAGGAAAACATCAATAATAATGTATAGAAGGTCAGGTACAACATAAAAAAAGGGGGGAATATATAATAAAGACTCCTAGTATTTGAATACTCCAATAGCATCGAGGTCAGAAGAGAAGAAAAGATTGCCATGAGAGACAAGATAGGAAAGATAAAAGAAAGAGATCTCACAATGACGATGACATGAAAATGGTGTAAAATTAGTGGTATTTAAAGAACTGGTTAAGGATTGAAGGAGTGGTGAGTTACTTAAATCTAATTGTTTATTTAATATCACAGAAAAGTTATTATAACCTAATCTCTTAATTTCTAACATTTCAAGTGAATTTAACTTGACAGTGACAGAGGAAATTTTTAAATCTATATTAAAACGTTAATCTGATTTTTTGTTTTGTTTTTGAATAAAAAAAGCCTCTCGGTCATGTAGAAGAAAAGAACATACAATAAAGACCCTTCGCCTTTGAATACTCCAATAGTGTCAGTCGGAAAAGAACAATATTTGGTCAAGAGAGATCTGATACGAAAGATGAAAGTGAGGGATCTAAACTCAAGACTACAAGGAAAAAGGTGTATATCTAGCTAGGGCCCCTGGGGAAAAGTTTGATATATTTTGTGTATTTAAATGGCTATGGTTAGAGAGACTGGAGTTTTCATAGTCCAAATGTCAACTTCTGTCATGTCAGATCTGTTTGGCCTACAGATTTTAAATGATAATTTATTGACATTACTTTTGACCATATTTGGTAAATTATTCATACAGTAAACAGTATTAAATTCAAAACAAAATACTGACATAAAACTCTTTTATTATACTGCCCACTGACTGACTACACTTTCCAAGGTAGGTTCTATACCATTTTGTAATTGCTTTCTATTTACCAACATTGGGGAATATATATTTTTAATTTTAGCTAAATTTTAACATTTTGTCAATTAATTTCACCATTATTACTACAATTTGTTTAATACAATTAAATTCTTCACAAAAATCAATATGTAAGAGAGGAATGTTAATAAAGGAGTACCATATAACATATTGTGAAAAGTAGCTAATTTATGGCTAAGTAGATATTGTTCCTCATGAAGATAACCGACTTTAGGATAAGTAACAGGTCTGTTTTACATGCTAAAACTTTTGTTGTTTTTCTTAGCCTAGTTTAAATTGCCTAAGATAATAACATAATTGATGATACGTCAGTGGACATGACTCACTCTAGACTAAATAATGGGACTGTTTATCTGCTAGGTAATTTAGTTGTTTTTCTTAGTATGGTTTAAATTGTATAGGAGAGTGATGTAATTGATTAAAAACATAGGTTGGCACAACTCAAGCTAGGCTAAAAAATGGCACTGTTTTACCTGCTAAGTAATTTTATTGCTCTTCTAAGTCTGTTTTACATTGTCTAAAGAGAATGTTGTAACTGGAAAAACCAATGTTGCCACGAATTATTTGTGTTTTATTCTATTTACAAAAGTACATAAATATTTGTTCAGAGAGTATTTGACATTTCCAAATGTGGCCGCTAGCAATTCAAGAACTTTTCTGTATAAAATTGTGTCTTCTTTTAAATGATCAGTTGTTGTGCTCATGCTGGGTGGCAAAAATGCTTATGACGGAGCACATAAACAAGCAATGTGCTCTCTTTTTCATTCAATACAGATATGAAAAATCACCATTTTTTTAAGCCACATCATTATTGGTGACAAGATACGAGTGTCTCACATTAAGCCAGAATAAAAAAAAAACGAAATGAAGTGAATGCACACCAGATCTCTGAAAAAGGAGAAATTCATGCAAACAATTTCTACTCAGAAGATTATATTCACTGTTTTTGGGGACAGTAAGGAAATTTTGGTTGTTGACTTCCATGGATTAAAACAATAAATGTTGCTTGTTATTGTTAAACCTTAAAGAAATTCATTATGCATAACAAAAGGCAATGCATGTTTAATCACAGTGTTGTGTTGCTTCATGATAATGTTGAGAACTCCCTGCTACTCAAACCCAGGAGCTCATCACGTCAAAACAAATTTGTGGCTGGGAACAAATGGATTGTCTTCCCTTCAGCCTAAACCTAGCACCTCAGATTTTAACTTCTTCCTGCAACTGAAGTAGTTCCTTCCAGTCAGCACAATGACAAAGATTATGATGTCAAAAGAATTGTGCAACATTAGCCAGCTTTATATGGACATCATTCTATGATAAGAGTATTCAGAAATTGGTTCCATGCTAAGAAAAAAAATTGTAATAATGGTGAAAATTATGTAGAAAAGTAGTTACCTTTCTTTTAAATATAATGTCATTAATTTGTAATATATGGTACTTCTTTTTTTAACATGCCTCTTTTAGTCAATTGATTCTAGAAATTTCATACCCAAGAAATTAAATTTTATAACAAGTAACAAATTCACACCCGACCTAAATTTAAACTTTGAGCTCCTGATAGTTCTACACTTATTGAATACTGATAAGTTATTTCACCTCACTTCAAAGGTCCATTTAAGAATCAAAGATATTGTTTCTTTCTTACCTGTAATTATTGTTGTACTCCAGAGGTTTTCCTAATGGTTGGGAATGTCTAAGAGGCAGTGTTAATTGTCCTTGATCCTTTGTTGGTGTTCTTAAGAGTTGATCTAATGATTTGCTATGTCTAGCTTGAGGAGCAATGGTTAAACTAGCTTCCAACACGCCACCACTAGACCTCAATAAACGTTCTTCTCCAACTCCTGTAACAAATAACGTTAAAATACATTGTTCTACTCTTATTTTGCATTTTTTTTTAATAACTAAAAAGTGACAGGACATATATAACAATAATAATGCAAGACACAGACGAAAGTTAAAGAATTTATTTTGAAATATTAAATTTCAATGAGGGAGGTAGTGATTATTTTATTTCAGGTTGAATCTTCAAATATGTTTTAACTAGTTTAAAATAAGTTTTAAAAGTATTATATAGTTTTAAAAATAATTTAATTTCTCATTTTCTTATGCATTTGTTAATTTGTCAATGACATGCTACATTAAGTCACCTTTTTAAAAAATAAAATTAACGAACTTATGAATGGTAAATGAAAATGTTTCAGTACTTTTATTTAATAATTTTGGTGGTAAAGAGTGTAATGTTTAAAAAATTGCTAACTTTAGCTAAGTAAAGTCTACAAATTATATTTTCTTATTAAACATTTCTTGAAGACACTTAAAAGAAGAACATATTATAACATTCATAGGTAAAATTAAAAACTTGATAGCTTTTTGCTTCAAAATTTAAAAAACAATAGCTTTCCTGATGATCGAACATTTGTAACAAATGTAATTTTCTCTATACCCTGAAATTGTGAACTGATTTCCATGTAGTTTTCACTACTACCTTTTCTAACATCAAGTTGTTTACTAAAAAATAAAAAGCTGAAATTTATGCCATAAAAAGACATATTCTTCTTTTTCAAAATGTGTAATTTCTTTTATTATTATTATTATTATTATTTGAACTTGCGTTCATTCTTCAACCAGAGAGCTGAAACATTTTTCAAATCATTTTCAATATTTCTTTATTAAAATAGAGAGCACAAACCATGAGTTATTGATCATTTACTGTTTGAGGTCTAGCGAATTAAGTAAAGTTAAATTCTACCAAACTGTTGACAGTAACATTATTATATTATACATAATTTTATACTTAAAAAAAGCAAATATATATATATATATATCATTAAAAAAATAATAAATTGAATAATTTCAGAATACTGTATACCCAAAACTCTAAAAAAATCACTCCTTATTTTCCATGATAAATAATGTAATTTACATTCCCCAAACTAAAATCAAGAAACATTTGATAAAGTATCGTTATAAGTCTCAAAAGATTTCTAAATGTCTTTTCAGGAATAATCTGCTTATCTTTTGCGATATTCTTGCATCTCTTTTTCTTACGATCTGTGTTTTTTTAATTGAACTAATGTCTTTTTAATGAATTTAAAAATATTACTAATCATAATATTTTACATTAAAACAAAGAGGTCACCGGAAGATAGGTACAAGGTACCTTCATGTGCATGTGTGATTTGTTCGTGTCATCGGTTGCTGGCAGTCAGATAGCGAATAGCCATGTGTTGTCTGATTTTCATTTTCCAAAAATTGAATTATTTTCAATAAGATTTTCAGTTTGGAAAGCAGCTAGAAATCACAAAGATAAATGTAGGAAGTATAGACAGTGTGGAATATCTCATAGGTCCATTATCTTGTATTGCACGGTATCATAAAGGTGACCTCCAGGTATTGTTTTAGTCTTGTAGTGGATACTCAAGATGCACCTTATAGGATTAAAAAAATCAACAATGAGTCCACATCATTTTGACATGCTGTACATCTGCCATTCTTTTTTGGTGGAAATACTAAGCCCCCAATATGGAGACTTCATCTTGCTTTCTGGATCGTATCTAGAAACCTACATATCACCAGTGATCATGGTGTTCAGGAAATCGGGGTTGTCAATTTTGGAGTTCAGTAATTCCTGTGAGACTTTCAAAGTTATTTCTGTTCAGTTGTTATCAACTTCGGCTGACACACTTCACAAGATCAAATCCTCACTTAACATGCTCCACCTGGTCCACAAGTTCTCAGGTAGTTTTATTTCAAGTGAATTTCAAGTGAATTTCAAGTTACATGACTAAAGTCCACAATTGGTCAATGATTCATTATATCAGTTTGTTGAGGGCCTACCAGAACATGAGCCTCTCTCCACCGATGGGTAGCAATCTTTAAAACCGTTTTTCAAAACAGTATCACCACTTCTTTTCTGTGATGCACACAGCATCATAGGTAAAAGCCTTTGGAAACTTTCGAATAGTTTCACTTGAGTATCGCCAAACTTATTATAATACTGATGTTCAGTCATTGCTTCTATATTTTATATACTTTGATTTTATAATTGTGTAATTAAACATAACTCCTATTTTGAAATTATGTTTTCAATTCATTTGACAGTTTCCCAAGTCTTTTTATAAGATCTTAAATTCTGCTTATCCATAGTTGTATGTCAATTTATCAGTATACACAATTTATCAGAAAATGAGCTAAACAGTAAATGATCAGTTGAATTGAAAAATTTAAATTGTAGTGGGGGATAAGTGTATTTAAATTTATAAGTATAATGTATAACTTTTATAAAAAGGAAAATATCTGTTTAGATAATATTTAAGAATATGAACATTTAAAATATAAAAAAGCTACGAGCAAAGCGTTTTTGTCCCACTTTTTAAAACTCATTGAATAAACCTATATCTAAAATTAACAAAAAAAAAATAAAGTGATAGCATATTTAACACTACACACTAAGGCAATTGTAAAACTACTTGTATGTCTGATTTGACCCTAATCACCAAATACATAACAACAAAAATAACATTCTGCACATTCCAAATTACTGCAAAGCATTGTGAAATAAAATTCTAATGCAACATAGGTAAACAAAACTTATTTTTTTAATAAAACTAAATTATTCTGATCATACCCATTGCAACCGTGCCTGAAGTCTTTCGGTTTGGCTGATTTACTGTTTTTTGTGTTCTTGACTCTAAGATGGCCGCTATTCCACAACTACAGTCTTCTTGAACTGGATTTGTTGGTGTTTTGGACCCTCCACCACTGCCACTTGTTTTTCTATCGTCTAACCCTAATTTCACTGTGTTATCACTTAAGCCACATGTATTTAGGAAGGGATCTACAACATATATATACTTAATGCTTTTCATTTGTTGTTAACTTTAAAAAAGTTTTAATATTTATTAATCCAAAATTATAAAAAGTTATAAAGTAATTATATTTCCTTTATTTTCTTAGGTTTTATTTGTCGAGAAACCCTTAAAAACTATAGCGAAAGTTCACAATTAAAACATTCATAGCAAGAATTCACAGTCAAAAACCGCGGCAGAGCATTACAAATGTTAAAAAATCAGTGTTATATATTTGACATTACTGTATAGAGAAATACAATACAAAAAACTGAATGAATTATTTAGGTTTAAAAATAAAAAATTGATGACACTCGGGTTTCAGATTATTTAACAGTAATTAAGTATTTAATAATACATTAGATAATGTAACGAATGATTAAATAAGTTTTTTGTGGTTTGAAATTTTTAGCAGTAAAGTATAGTTAAATCTGGCGTTATTTTAATACACAAAATGTAAATTATACATTATATTATTATAAGAAAGAAGTATGTAAGAAAGAAGGGATTATTTCAGGTAATTTTTTTTTTAGACATTGCTACCGATGTAAAAATATATTAGATCGTATAGTGTAAATAGTCCATCTACTTGCAGTTTCAAATAATCAGGTTCAAGTTAGTTTTGTTTATAATTACATAATCTTTTATAATAAAAAAATATTGTTAATAGTAGAAATTTATTATTTTTTAAATAAAATTCAACATAACACGTTGTTCTTTATTTATTGTGTATTAATATGCTACTTTAGTAAGAATTCAACTAATCAGTTCCAAATCTACAGTTCAACACTATACATCATACCGACCATCATTATATTATAACCACTATCATCATTATATTATAACCACTCCAGGGCTGTTTGATAAGTTGGTGATGTTGATAAGAGAAGGCATTCATATCTTAAAGTTTCTTTTTATCAACAGTTTTAAGAATGTTTGAAAGCTAATAAGTTTGTGTATCTTGGTGAGACCTGGGGTTTAAACCTGAATTTGATGTTTTGGTTTTACACCTCTGTGGTAAGACTTTGTGTGGTAGGCTAAAGTAGAAATCCAAAGAGCAACTGTAAGACTGGTAGGAATTCAGAGACTTGTCTGTGTTACAGTGACAGGAGCTGTTTTTAGTGCCACTGGAGCATCTTTGGAATGTTGTCTTAACATTTTTCCTATAGACCTGTTCATTAGGACAGAGGCTAGGATGAGTGCTTATTGCCTACAATACGAGGGCTTATGAAAGCTGTCCCATGTTGTTACGTCACTCTAAAATCACAACAATGGCCACAGGGGATTATGTATTAGACATGATCTATGATCAAATGAAAACATGTTATTCCTTTTTAAAGTCATTTGTAGTAATAATACCATAATGCGAGAAATGGTCTAAGGGAAGAAGACCCATACCTCTAGGAGAACTGGAGTTGTTTACAGATGGATTAAAAACTAAAAGTGGAACAGGTATCTGTGGAGGCGAATTTGGTTAGGTAATTTGCTACAAATGGGAGTTCACCCCACAGTGTTCCAGTCAGAAATAACAGCTCTAATGGAATGTGCCTAAGAAAATCTAAGACTTGGGTACAGGGATAAGGAAATTCAAATCTATAGCGACAGTCAGGCAGCCTTGAAAGCACTAGATTCAAAAGAATTCAGGCCAAAGCTAGTCTGAAATGCTTCAAGACCCTATCAAAGCTTGGTGGCCGTAACAATGTTACACTTTGTTGGATTCCAGAACATGTTGAAATTAGCAAAAAAGAGAACGCTGATTTGCTAACAAATAAAGCATCCACAGCAAAGTTCGTAGGACTAGAGCCGTTTTGTGAAATCTCCAACACTTGCCATCATAAACTTTAAACAAAATTAGCTATCAACACTTAGGTTGAGAGAGAACATGGGACAAGGCACAGGCACTTTTGAAAGCATATGCAAAGGATGGAATGTTCACAGCAGAACCTCTGTGCAAAAGATGTGGAATCCATGATGAGACTGCAGAGCACCTGCTCTTAGAATAGTCTTGAGTAGGAAAGGATAGGTATTTTTGGACATCTGGAGAAAGGCCTAACAATTAACCAAAACAACCTCATAGAAAAGATCCTCAAGTTCGCAGAGCTTGTGGACCTATAGAATGATGACTTGGGGGTGCACATCATCTTCTGGAAGCACAATAATCCTTAATGTCTTAAGTGCCTTGGGTAACAAGGACAGCCCTAAGTGAATTAAATTCTTTGACAAAATGGAAAAAAGTGAATTTTGTGTGCTTAAAAAGCACTACATTTCACAAGGAATAGACTCTGCTTCGCTGCATGTAATGGTTCACTATATTTCGCTATGGTCATACAAGCATGAATGATGATATTCAAGCATTCATAATATTCGAATGAGATAAAAATCCTTATATTAAAACTTAATATATTATATTACATTATATTAAATCCTTATATATATGAGACTTAGTTATTAAAATCCACAATATTGTATTGTACAACTCTCAGGGTGATAGCTAAAACTGTAACATGTGCTAAGATAGCTTATCTAAGATGTAGGTGTTGTTCTTAATATCCTGCATGAACATTTGGCCATGAGAAATCTATCGGCAAAATGAATGCCATGTTTTATTACAATTGAGATAAAAACAGAATCACATGACCATTTTGAAATAGTGTTTGAACATGTTCAAGGGCAATTCAAATGAGTTTTTGGAACATTATGTAATTGTTCAAAAAACAAGGATCCATTACGAGACTTATGAAATGAAACAGCAGGCAAAACAGTGGATTTTTTCTAGGAGAATGTGTTAGAAGAAAAGAGTTAAATCAATTGGATTTTTTTTAATGGTTTAAAGTTGAAAAACCATCGTGGTAATCATCGCCTTACAGAAAAAAAAAAAAAAAAGTATAAAATTAAAATATTACGACAAGATGAAATAGAAGGATCTAACCCAAAGACTAGATGAAAAAAGGTGTAGATCCAGGTAGGATGGCTCAGGAATTTACACTCGTATTCACTAGAAGTGAATCCCTGAGGTTTTGTGAAGGTTAGTCACAATTTTCTTCAATTCTCATGATATAACTACATGGAAAGAGAAAAACGATCATAGGACCATGTTAAACACCTTTAGTGGATTAATTCATGGATTAATTTAGGGAATTAATAAAAAAAAAAAATGTAAATTCAAAGAAAACAATTCTTTTACACCACTACAATGCACCAGCCCTACCTCTTCATTTCCCATAGACAAAATTGCCTAATTGCACTACAAAAGGCTTGCTGAAATTAGATTACTCATAGATTGAATGCTTGTAAATTGAAGACTTACTGTACATGTTTGAGCTCTGTTTGGACAAGTAAATTTAGAATGAAAATATAAATATAGTTTAAGGATCTAAAAAAAGATAAAACTTTCTTTTTTCTTAATTCTTCATGCAAAACATTCCTATATTTAATAGATATTATATTTAAAAAATATAAATCTACTGAACTGTTTGGAGTATAAATGGGCTATTTTCAAGACATTGATTATAATTAGAAACTAAAGCTAAAGTAATAAAAGTGTTTAAGGCGATTTTATCTGGATGTATGACCTAAAACCAGTAAAACCACATTAACATTTACAATAATCTTGCTGACTAATTTTTGTAAAAATACTTAACAAAATCACATTTGTAGAAATTACTCTTCCTTTTGTCAAGTAGTGGTAATTAATTGGTAAGTGTCAAATTATTAGTATTTAAATAATCTTATTTAATGCTTTTTATGACCATTTTTTCCAGTCAGTTAATCAAATACAACTTTACAACTGGCTTGTATAGCGTTTAAACATAAAAAGATACCAACAACTCAAATACCAATGTTTTAAAACTTTGACAAGTTGCCATTTTTGATAGGGTTGTCCTTTTGAGATGAAACTTGTGGCTCGGTACACATTAAATAATGTGCCACTCAACATAGGCTTCTATAAGAAATTTTACAACATTATTCACAAGCTGTTCCCTCATATTGAAAAAAATTACATTAAACATCAAAATATGGGTAAAAACATTGTACAACCATATACTAAATTTCAATTTTTTGTCTGTACCCATTTAAAAGATAAAAAAGTGGTTCCATACTTTTTTTAAACACAGTATAGTATATATGACAAGGGATGAACAAACATTCATATATATTGTGGCAGCTTTACACTTATTCAGAGAAACATTGGTGGGCGTAAAGAGATAAACATGGAGCAGTTGAACTGGGAGGACACCCAGTAACTCTAAGGTCCAATTGCCTGTTTGATTGACCAATTTTACACTACAGACAGACAGATTAGATATTAGAAACAGAAACCAAAATTTAAAGCGGATCGCTGACAGTGTTTTGTGACAAGTACTGCTTTCTACACCCATCAAAATACACTGCAAAATATTCTTCAAAAAATTGTTTTGGTATCTCTAAGAATGAAATACATTGAGCCAAAAAAAAAAATAAAGATTATCAAAATCTGTTCAGGAATATTGGACCAAAATGGGCGAAAAGATGATAAAAATATATAAATTCTCCTTCTGCTCCTGTTTCCTATTTGTTTGACCTTTAGCCTACGGCTGAACGGATTTTAATGTAATGGATCATTTGATTTACTACTTCGGTCATATGCCTTTCATATAGGGATTTTTATTTTCGCACAATTATTCATCAGAATAAAATTGTCATAAAAATTAATATGTTATATTTAGGCCTATGAATCGACACATTGTCCAGAAGAGAAATTATAAAATAATTTTAACAAATGTGATAAGCTCAAATACTTTTTACAATTCAAACCAGTATTTTCACTGTCTTTAACACAGCATAGCTAGACTTATCACTTTAAATACTTATCATTAACAACACTAAGTCATAATAACAGTTCAGAACTGGTAAACAACTTTTTTATGAGATATAATACACAGTGCACATGCTTCTGTGTGTATATGACAATATAAACATAAACACATACACACACACACACACATAAAATATATATATATATATATATATATATATATATATATATATATATATATATATATATAAACAATATGCAAGGGTTGTCCAGAAAGTATCAATATTCAAAAATGTATACTGTGCTGAGAAAAATAATAGTGCATAATCTCCAAGTGTCTTTTCCAATTTTCAAAACCGACTGTACAGCCCTCATTTGGAATCGCCAACAGCTGACATGTTCTCCTTAATTGTCAGAAATATTTTCCCTTTCAAAGATGATTTCAGATTTGGGAAAAGTCAGAAATTGCAATAAACCAAATTTGAGCTGCAGGGGTGGGGAAGGGGCAGATGAATCTGGATAATTCCATGTTTTGTCAAAAAAGAACTTTACACAAGATGTGATGAATAGGCAAGCGTGTGAGGAAGCTGCCGACAGTCATCATTCGCCCACAGCCTTTTTATTCTTACTACATCTCTCAGTTAATAAAGAATTACAATGAAGTAACACTTATTAATTATACCCAGAGGAGAGTAGTAACAATGGACAACACCTTCACAATAAAAAATACTGACAACATAACTTCGATGTAGCTCCAACTTAACTACACAAATTTTGAACATGGAAATTAAGCTTTACTTAATTATGATATTTCTAGACACCATTCATTACCGGTTATGACCAGTTTGAGGAAACATAAATCATTATTCAAGAGGTTTGAAACAAGTCCTCAACAACTACAGATGAAATTCTTTCTATTCTCATGATAGAAGAGGCAAAACGAATTTTGTCACCACATGTTTCATGTGAAGATCCTCAATAAAAATCTCTAAAACAGTTAATTTTGGAATCCTCAGATCATTTTCTAATTCTTGCACTGTCCAACACGGATTTTCATAGATGGCAGCCCATACTCAATAAACATTCTCTATTGTTCTACTAGTTGAAGGCCTTCCAGAATATGGATTGATTTCAAATTCCATTTATCTTTGAGCCATCTGTAACACAATTTTAACTGAACTTCTCTCATTAAATCATTCCTCTAA
Organism: Aphrophora alni; assembly: GCA_963513935.1. Lineage (NCBI taxonomy): Eukaryota > Metazoa > Arthropoda > Insecta > Hemiptera > Aphrophoridae > Aphrophora > Aphrophora alni. The sequence goes on along the minus strand of OY740773.1, from coordinate 47,371,059 downwards.
ATCATGCCTTGTTAATCATCCATATAGTTTCCATTACAAAGGTTTAAGTTAAAAGCAATATTTGATGCAAATTCATTGATATACTAGCTCATCACAGTACACTCTCTCAACAGTGTCTAGCAACCAACTGAATTGTAGAAACAGATTATTAGCCCATCCATGCACAGTAATCTCTCTTCTGATGGGTTTTCAAAGTACATCAAGCCCGAACAAACCTTTTTCGTGGTATGCAAAACGGCTGGATACTTTCCAAACAAATCTTTTAAAATTTAACAAGTTGTTATCCATTATTATCTTTTCTTACGGTATAAATAAGTAAAAATTGAATATTTGAAGTTATAAATATTAAAAAAAAAAAAAAAAAAAAAAAAAAATCAGTTAAAGGCAGCAAAAGTACTAGCTTGCTTTAAAAAAAAGCATTGACAGTAACAATTTATTTAATTACAAGACAAATATAACTTCCAGTATATAATAAAAACTTAAAGGATCAATAAGATTCCACATACTTATTGAAAATTTATTTTTCAATACTATCAAAAAATAAAATGTTTTGGCCTATTTTATCAAAACAAAATTGGGACCAAATAGGCCAAAACTGCCATTCTAAAAGCAAAAGCTCTACCATCTAATTACAATTTCTTCCTCACACAGGACTAGTACAATATTTGCATGATCTATAATTCAAAGATGCAATGTAATTGAAATAGTTAACTAACCACTTCCTGCTTTTCTTCCGGCTACAGATCTTCTTCTAGCAAACTCAGATACTTCTTGATATTGGTCTTCAAATATAATAGGCAGTGAAGAGACATCTCCGTCAAGCTCTGGACAATGTACAGGGAGAGGAGGTAAGGATGAAAGGTAACGTGATCGCCGTGCCATTTCAGAGACTGCTAAATAATTCTGATAGTTCTGATCATAACAACCTGCAGCTGATTGTCTTGGGTTGTCCAAAGCAAAAAATCCTTCTGCAAATCTCTTTACCTGTAACATTTGATCTGATTTTTAAACAGGATATTAATTTAGTACAATCTTTAGAAGGAAAAAAACTAGTACCATACATCTTACACTAATAAATCTTATATTTTGTCTGTCTAATTTATACAGTTTTACTTCTTACTTCTTACTTCTTCTTTCAAGCTTCCGGCTTCAGGTAATGCCGACGACTCGGTGTCCGTGGTAAACCGCAGCTGCCAATGCCCAGTACTCTTTCTTTTGCAACATAATTTTCATGGGGTTTGGAATGTCTTTTAGTGCTGCCAGAAGGGCCGTCCTGGCTGTGTTTTCGTTTGAGCACTCGAGTAGTATATGCTTCAGCGTTTCCTCCTCCATTCCACAGTTATTGCAGGTTTCGGAATCGACTAGTCGGAATCTTTTCAGATAGCTGTTGGTAATGATATGGCCGACTCTAGCTCTCGTAATGAAGGTCGCAATGTGGCGACTGACACCTCTGTACCAGTTTGCAGGTGTCGGAGCTTTTTGAATTTTGAATAACGATCTTCCGACAGTGTCGGTGCTCCATCTCTGTGTCCATTCATCTGTTATTAATTTGCAGATTATATTTTTGCACTTGTTTAGCGATAGTTTTGGTGGCATGACGGGGCCCATTTTTGTGGCACGTTTTGCTATTTTGTCTGCCTGCTCGTTGCCGTTTATTCCGCAATGAGATGGAACCCACTGGAAGACGATATTTTTTCCTTTTTTCTTCAGAGCATGGTATATAGTTTTCATTTCAGATATTCGGAAGTAATAGTCACTGGGTGAATTCATTTGTAAGCTTTCAAGGGCCGATCTAGAGTCGGTGAGTATGCAAATGTCTTACAGTTTTACTTTATTATTTATTATACAGGGTGTTTATAAAAGAACTCATTGATTTAAAGTTTTATTAGTACACAGTAAAGTTAAATCAATAGTTGTTAAACCTATATATTATTAAAGAGAATGTTCTCAAGTTTTTTTTTCATACCTAATAAAGTTCTATATGAGCACCATTTGTTGCCCTGGCCACCTCTAAACGATATTCAGTTTCTTTCCAGGTATTCAGCAGCATATCAGGCGTGACGGATGCTACAGCTTCAACAATCCTCTCCCTCAGATGAGCAATGTCACGGATCTTCTCAGAATACACAATGTTTTTTACATGTCCCCAAAGGAAAAAATCTTGTGGAGTCAGATCTGGGCTCCTTGGTGGCCATGCAAGTGGCCCACATCTACCAATCCACCTATTAGGAAAACGCAAGTTCAACGCATCACGGACATGGTTGCTGTAGTGAGGTGGCGCGCCATCTTGCTGGAAGAAAATTGGTCCCTTTTCTTGTTCAATATCATATATTTGTGGGAAAACGTATAGCTCTAACATATCACAATAAATATTCCCATTAATTGTCTTCTCTGCGAAGATGAAAGGTCCGACGTACGATCATGCATCAATCCACACCAAACATTGACTTTGGGCGAGTCTCGCTGATGTTCTATGAATTCATGCGGTGGCTCTGACCCCCAAATCCTACAATTGTGTCGATTGACAGACCCACTTATGTGAAATGTCGCCTCATCAGAAAACATGACATTTTCCAGGAAGTTCTCATTTTCTTCAATGCTGTCCAAAATGAAGACGGCAAAATCGACTCTTTTCACTTTGTCAGAGATATTGATTTCATGCAGAATCTTATACGCACATAATTTAAGCCTCTTTCGCACCACTTTATACATGGTAGACTTAGGTATTCCCAACTCCAAACTTCGTCTTGCCAATGACTTTTTAGGGCTACGAGTACAAGACGTACGGATTCGTTCAACATTCTGTTCAGAGACTGAAGGCCTACTCGGTGACTTCCCTTTTAAGACATTACCTGTTTCCCGAAACTGATTATACTAATTGAGAATAGTTTTGTTAGTAGGTGCAACACCGCCATATTCACGTCTATAATTACGCTGAGCTGTGATCACTGAACTTGATTGAATAAACCAAATCACACATTGAGCTTTTTCCTGTGGCGCGTAGCCATGAATTTGAATAGTGACTGGCCGGCGCTCTTCCCCCACCACGCTCGCTCCAAGGTCATGCACGAGTGCCAACTGCGATCGAATATTAGCCAAAAAATCTTGACAATATACTGAACTCAAGTTCGAAAACCGAAAGTTTATTGCTGGTTTCGTTTTTTAATTATGATTTTTTTAAAATCAAGGAGTTCTTTTATAAACACCCTGTACTTTATATATTTTTATTGAGTTAGTTTTTTGTATGTTGATCAAAGAGACAATTGAAATCTTCAGTATATAATTCTTCAGAATAAACAAAACAAAACTTTCATTTGCTGTTTTAATCATAATGGTTGTAACAACTATTAAGTCATAATATTTCAGACTATTTAATAAAAATCAGACATCATTTATAATAGTCAAAATTTTACTAATTTTATATTTTTAATTCAAATTCAATGTAAAGTTTTAATTTTTTCTTTGGATATGTTTTTAATTATCAGTGTGAATCAGTTATATTGGTGAAATGAATGTTCAATAGGATGATTTACAGGAAATTATGGAGGTTGCTAGCATAAATTTAACATTTCCTAAAGAAAAAATCAGGTTTAATACAGGTTCTGTATTAATGTGTACATTTAAGTTACGTAGAACTTTATACTGGCTCCCTTTAAACTCATAAATTACTTCATAGCACATTTCAATCAATTTAAACTAATTTCAATAGCACTGCTATCATCTTCAGAGGTACAATACACACTACAAAGAAAGAAAATTCCCCAAAACCACAATAAAATGCTAACAACACAAAGACTGTACAGTTATGTTTAGTCTACCTTATGTACATTTCAATAGAACTGCTATCATCTTCAGAGGTACAATACACACTTCAAAAGTGTGCTATTGAAATGTACATAAGGTAGAATAAACATAACTATACAGTTTTTGTGCTGTTAGTGATTTATTGTGGTTTTGGAAATTTTTCTTCATTCCCTTTAAACTGTTATTCTTATATTATATGTGTTATGATGAGTGTTTGAGTAAACCTTATTGTGCATTGTATTACATTGGTTGCATTTAATGTTAAATAGTAAATATAGAAATAAAGATATTAACCCTGAGATGATGATGGTGTCTTGCCAGATGCTGATGCACAGGATCCTTGCATGAAAATGCTTCTAAGAACTGTTGCCAAAGAAGAATATTCTCCGCACATAACTGAGCAATGTCACTGTTTGCTAATGTTACAAACTCTTCTTCTACTTCCACTAACTGTAAACAATAACTCGAAATAAATAAACAGTGGTTGTATTTATCAACAGAAACAAATTTATATTGAAACTCATTTAAATTCAAAGTATATGAACCATTTGTTATATTGGTTATTTTCATGAAATTATTTATATTTTGTAATATTTTAATGGAGTCTTTAAACTTGTCCTCATCATAAATAAATAATATTTGATTGAAATGGTGTATCTATAAACAGCAGTCAAGTGCCCTTTTTGACCTTATCAATTATTCCTGAACCAAATGTTCTTTTAACTGAGATTTTGATCACGAATTGGGGTTATTAACCTTCACTTTTCACCTAAATACAAAAGCTAATATTAAGAAATTAGTTCTTTTATAACATGGACTTTTTGTTTTTTTAATGATAATTCCATGAACTCAACTCCATTAACTCCCATTCAATATTTTTTGTGGAGGTGGCAACCAATATATTTTGTTTGGATACTTAAAAGCTATATTTTTATCAATCACAAAACTTGTAAGTGCAAGTAAAAAGATTAGATTTTCATTACTCATTTAAGCTTTTCTTATCAGCATTGTATATTTAAAATTTTCTGTTTAGTAGTGCTGAATTGACGATATTTTAGAAACTCAAATGTTTTAAATATCCAATTTTGAAGGTGGAATTTCATACAAACATTTTTTAAATTCCCTATTTGGTAACTATTATCTATCCTCCAGGACCTATTTTTGCTAATGTTATTTGCAGAGTTCCACTATTATTGTAATATCCCATAGTTTAGAGTCTTACACTTCGGTACTTATCTTTATTAAATTTAAGGTTATCAACAAATTGGCATTCATTTTTTGTTCCTGTATTTAGGTTAAAACGCCATCTTTGATAAAGTCTCACATATTTCAAATGAGGAAAATCAAGGGATTTTCCTACAAATCTATGGTGTAGATGATTAAAATAACACATTATTTCTGAAAATAATTTACAATAAAGGAGATCTTCATCTAATAAATAAATTGTTAATTATATAGGACTTAAATAAACATTAATTATGATTTATTCCAAGAGTAGAATATATAATTGGATTGATACAAGTTAAAAAATATATTACAAAACTACTGAATTATTAGTTGCAATTTAAAACTTATATCTTTTATCTGTAAATCCAAGTATCTTTTATTTTAACCCTTTGACGAGTGCGGCCGTTCCTGAACGTCCCAAATAGCCAACAGCTGGTTAGTAAGTATTTACAAAGAAAATTGTTGTCAAGGAGTAAGAAAAAAATTTTTTTAAATAGTTGTTTTATTGGTTACAAATGTATAATAATATAATAATATTGTGTTAAAAACTTGTAAGAATAAAAATTTACACTGATAAATGTACTTTAAAAAAAATTTGCACTGAAAAATCATTGTCACCCGTCGGTATAGCAGACATACACAGACAAAAACGTTTGCTGGGCCGCTTTTTTTCTACGAATCAATTTAGTATAGCCTACATAATGGAAAATATAACATTTCTTTTCAGTTTTCTTGGAAGCGTGTGTTGGATTCGTTTGCTGATAGCGGTATCCCGTTGTCGGCGGCATAAAAACACCGTGGCATTGTCACCCGTCGGTATAGCAGACATACACAGACAAAAACGTTTGATGGGCCGCTTTTTTTCTACGAATCAATTTAGTATGGCCTACATAATGGAAAATATAACATTTCTTTTCAATTTTCTTGGAAGCGTGTGTTGGTTTCGTTTGAGACGCGGCTAAATGTGTCAAAAGACTAGACAGAGGGGAATCTGTAAAAAAGCTTTGTAGTGTTTAATTTTTCATGTTTGATGTATAATATACGTAACATAATATAATGATACAAATCACTTATACTAGACAAGGAACATAGGCACAGGTGTGTGTAGGGGGGAAACAACCGCGGAGAAGACGATGCCATCGCCTACATTTACGCGTCAATCAATACGCATGGTGAATTCTCCTGAAACCACGCCCCCTGGAGTTGTCCTGCCTTACAATTGTGAAAAACCCGATTTCATGTGTTCTTAGTACTATTTCTTGTTGAATTGTGACAACACAATAAGCCATGACTAATTTGTTTTATGATAAATACTTTTATTGCTCAGACGTAACCTAAAATGTTCCGGAACGTCCATACTCATTTACGCAAACAGCACAGAGAACGTTCAAGAACGGCCGTACTCGTTAATCGGTATTTCCCTGTACTCTTCAAAGGGTTAAGTTCAGGATAGAGAAAATATTGAATATACAGAGCAGAAGCACAACTGCAACTTTGGCTTGGGAGACATAAATACAAACACTTTTTTCTTTTTTTTATTCTGGGGATCAACTGCCCCTACCTCCCAACGCAAACATGGTAGAGGTTTTTTTGTGAACCCAGAATGTGACTAAAATGTGGCTAGTAAAACATATTTTGAAACTATTTGCTATATTAAAGACTGACAAGTGAATTTAAAAGTTACTGAAAATCAATAAAATAATTAGAAAACAAAATAATTATGTGTATATAACATTTTCAAGAAATTTCTGAGCAATCACTAATTTGTACAGTTAAGACAGTTTGTAGGTCTTACAAATTACACTTGCATATTTTAGGTAGTCTAAAGGGCATATTTGAAGAAAAAAGTCTGTAATTTTTGATATTTTCAAAAATTATTAGGAATGGAATTAATCAGGTGAGATCTAATTAAAATTCTATAACCTAATCTGGAAATTAGAAAATATTTAAAGTTCAAAGTTATAAAGCATTTGTATTTACTGTTACTAGTTTTTGTGGACATTTCAAATTGGTCATTATAGTTGATATTATTTCCAGAAGATATTTCATTAATTCTTAAACAGATTTGTATTTGTTTAACTCTTAACAGTCACACATATGAGGTGTGGCAATTAAATAACTGGACTGGTGCTACAAAATATTTAATTGATCTCCAATTATAGATCAAAATTTATTTTCTTCAATGTACTCTCCATTCCAATCACTATAACACTCCATACGAATATTCACTCTTCAAATCAGTACTGGAAGTTCGATTCTGTCAGCTTGTTGAGAACCTCAATAGTTTTTGCTTTTACCGCTTCCACGCTGTCAAATCTTGTCCTATTAAGCTTCGATTTGACCTTAGGAAATAAAAAAAGTCACAGGGGGTCAGGTCGGACAAGTATGGTGGGTGATCCAACATGGTGATGCCCTATTTCATACACAAAATCGGGAGAATGGTCAGGCGTATAATCTTGGTGAAGCATCCAAGAATTGCTCTTCTAAAAATCGGGTGTTTGTCTTCTAACTCGTTCACGAATGACTCAACAAAAACCTCGACATTATAATGTTGATTGACCATCTGATCTTTGGGGACCCAGTGAACGTAGACAATTCCATGCTTATCACAAGTAATCAATCGGTCTAACAATTCTGGATTGTTGTCAATGATCATGATCATTGTCATGTTATACAAAAGGTCGGCACAAATGTTCATTCTTGATTCTTTTTACTCTGGAGTGAGAAGTTTTGGAACCATTTTTGCGAAAACTTTCTGCATGTTCAATGATTCAAGCAAAATCTGATGAACAGTTTCTTTGTTAATTCCTTAGATTTCAGCAAGAGCTCAGACACTCAAACTACGATTTTCGAGGATCAAATTACCAATTTTCTGGATTTGTAGTCCATTATTGTTGTTGAGTGTCATCCTGCCGCGCTCCGGCTCTCGAGGTCGTGGGTTCTCGCGCCTCTTTTTGCGCTACACTTACCACTAACCACTCTGTTCTGTCTTCACGAATTTAAGATTCTTTGTTCCCTTTTTGGAACACTATTTATCACGAACTCTTAAACTCGCTGTACGATCACCACCGACTGGGCGAACCACCTTTCTTCTCAGAGCAAGCGCGGGCAAGGCCAAAATGCTCACTTTTACTTTTTTGAATCAAAGATTTTGCAACTCTTGGCTCTAGTAAGTATGAGCTTGTCCTCATAAACTTACTAACTTTTAATTTACGCAAAATTCCCTGAATTTTATCTCAATGCTCGATTATTTGACTCTTTTTTAAGATTAACACACTCTCTCTCCAAGGTCGTGCCTTTTGGGAGAAATCGGCTCTTAAGTTCTGATGATAACTTTTAAAATTTTCAAATTATATTACCAGAGCACATATATAAGATTTATGTTTAAACAAGGTTAATAACATATACAGAATGGATATATATTGAAAACACAACAAAATTTAGAAATGAATTATTTATGTATTCCTTTCTCTTTTGCACAGAAAAAATGTTAACTTTATAAACTTTTTTAATAACACCAAACAATTTGATTAAACAACAACACAACTATTTATTTATTTGACAAAATTTATCAATGTAATATTTTCTATATCTTAAACAAAATAAAAACGCTTGACTTTTCAGACAGAACCACAAACAGTTTTTCCTGTACTGAAAAAGTCGTATTTAAATTATTAATTATTTTCAACACCAAAGCAGAGGTTTAAAAATGAATTTAATTTTTAATAATTCCCCTAATGACGTTATATTTGAAATGAAGTTAATATTTGCGAATTATTCCTTAAGTATAAGATACCTTCACACTTTATTAGAAGTTCTAGTTGGATTTGGAATTTGTTGTATAATTAGGATGATGTTGATATGATGTTTTCGATCCAGAGTCTGTAAGCTGCTATGTAGTTGAATGCTGGTCTCGAATTCTTCTAAGTTGCCTTGAAGATCGATTAAAGATGAAATTATTCTAAGTCCAGTTAAGTAGAGTGACAGTTGAATCTTCCTCTCAGCTCAGAGTCGGTTGCAGAAGAAACGTCCACTTCGCGTCGATTCCAAATCAAAAGTGTCCTTCTTTCGAACGACAAATTACGGTCTCCCTGTCAGTGGGAATTAATCCACTTTTCTGGAGCCAATTTTCCTCCCTTTTAGGGAAAAAGGTATTTTCCATATATTATGTGTTTTCAGGCCCTTTTGGTCTGAAATATTTACACTATATATTTTATTAGTCATATTTTTTTGACTAATGAATAGTTTTCTTCCTTTATTATTAATTAAAACACCTTTTAATTAATAATTTATTGTATTTATTCTTCAACGTTATCTGTGATCCAAGTTGGCAATATGATGTTTTAAACTTTGGATTCCTGCTGAGGATGCGCACGCCACTTTTCATGTTTTTGCATGAAAATCTCTACTTCGTTCGTTTTTTCGTTCAACTCGCTATAACTTTCGAACGCTCGAACCGATTTTAAAGTTCCTTTCGGATTCTTCTTCCTATCCATCTTGTGGGTCTTGTGGAACTTGATTCATCGCTCTACTGCGCTTCGTTCGCGAGTTATCGCCCTTTTCCCGAAATTCGATTTTTCTTCTTTCCAAATTTTGAGATAAGTCCTTTCTCAAAATTCTTTTGACGAAATCTTGTTCCTCTTCTACTACGACGAAAAACTATGTTTGTACTTTTCCCATAACTCGTTTGGTTTTTGAGTTATGTGTCCTTGAAGTCCTAAAGTTTGCATCGTATGAGTTTATGTTCATAAAAACCCCCCCATTATATATTATTACTTCTGCTTTGATGTTTTACAATTTTACATACTAGATATCTATAATTACCATGTTACTTTACCCCTTTAACGTTTAATTTAACCGCTTTTGGGCTTTGAAGTTTTACGTTTTGTAATTATTATATCTCCCTTACTTTATTTTCAAATTTGATTCTAAGTACATATTATTGTGCCCTATTGTGGTCTCTTCAATAGTACTTATTATTATTTTTTAAATAATCCCCCCTTCAACTTAAAAATTCCAAAAAACTCCCCAAGAATGACTTTCTAAGTCCATTTTCACCTGTTCATTATTATTAATTCATATTTTTTATTTATGATTATTATTAGTTCCCCTTTGAGTTATGACTCTACGTTTTTTGAATTTTGAATTTAAGTTTTTTCCAAATTTTAGGTTTTTGAGCCCCTATAAAAACTTGAATAACTTTTTTGTTTTAATTGCTTTTAAATTTATTCTTCGATATTATTAATCGGTTGATTCTACTGAACATTAATTTATTTTAATAATTTAGTATTTTAATAAAATAAGAAACAAGACAGAGCGACTGTACACGATCCAACATGCAGTGTTCGACACCTGTTGCCGTGACGTCATCGTCCCTCCTCGTCTCCCATCTACATGGCTTTATCGCGGGAATTTAAAATGTTTTAAATTGGCTTGAGACTTTTGGCTTTTTCCAAACCGTCTCAATATGCCCCCTTTGAACTAAAATTTTCGGTTAAAATGAAAAATTCCTATTTTTCATTTCTTAAAAAACTAAAATTTTTGTATTAAACCCCTTTTTCGACATATCACATTTCATATTAACTATTTATTAATGGTTATCTTCATTAAATCTTTTATCATTTTACATTATTAACATATATTGTAATAATTTAAAAAATATTGAAGTTAATTTTTTATTCTTGATAGTGAAGCTATCTAGAATATAAAAGTTATATTTTTGTGAACTTGAAGAGTTCCACTAAGTATTTATTTATAAATTTACTCGACTTAAGGGCGCCAGATGTGTTAACATCAATTTTGAAAAAGGAAAAGAAGTTAATTTTCGTTATTAAAAAAAAATCTCTAGGGTCGCAAGCTCTTTTTACGGTGTACTACAGTGATTTTGGTTTCAGAAATGAAAACACTTGTCTCTGAAATATTACATAAAAATTTATTAAACATAAAACACATTAAATTCATGTAACAGAAATCAAAAGAAAAGTTCATATAAGATAGCTTACATCCTATCAATGTTATTATCATTTATTTAATTTCCAAAGAAAAAGAATTTAGTCAAATTATATTAATAAATTTGTATTATTTAGTTGCAACTCTAAAAAAAAAATAAAAAGGATTTTACTTTACTTCTTTTGGTAAATATTTTAATTAGTAAAAATATAATTTTTACTGAAATTAAAATTTAATTGATTAATAATTATAAAAAAAATTTTATTATATCATATTATTATATTTTAAGACTCCACAAAACATTGCATCTTATTGATGAAATACATAATTTTACAATATCAAAAATATATCTTGAAAATACAAAGAAAAAGTCTAAATTGTTCAAAATACATATATATGGTTAAATAATGAAAGTCTAAACGTGTTATACCAAATCACGTTATATTCTTTATTTAAAAAGCACTTTCCCTCGAAGGATGATTCGTGTCTTTCCATGTGACTGTGGGCTGAAATTGTAGAGATGCTTTGTCCACTATCAACGAATTGTCTTTTGTTCATAAAATTTATTATATCATATTATTATATTTTAAGACTCCACAAAACATTGCATCTTATTGATGAAATACATAATTTTACAATATCAAAAATATATCTTGAAAATACAAAGAAAAAGTCTAAATTGTTCAAAATACATATATATGGTTAAATAATGAAAGTCTAAACGTGTTATACCAAATCACGTTATATTCTTTATTTAAAAAGCACTTTCCCTCGAAGGATGATTCGTGTCTTTCCATGTGACTGTGGGCTGAAATTGTAGAGATGCTTTGTCCACTATCAACGAATTGTCTTTTGCTCACGAGATTTATTTTTATTTTGTTGTACCTGTATTAGAACCAATTATTAATGTCTTATTATAACTTTAATTGTTCCATATATCTTATAGACAAGTTCTTTGTCGAGAATTCGAAAATCTCGTGGCAGTAATTGCACAACATAACAAAAAATTGCGAATTATCACGCTTTTTCATTAAAAAGTTTATTTATTGAAAACAATATTGTCTTAGCACCTCCAAAATTGTTAGTACACCATGTCTTTTACAAATTTAAAACTTCTGAACACATTTTTTATTGTTCGAACAGAAACTCGGAGAACTACCATTCGTAGGTCTTGGTACATCAAGCCCCAGTTTTAGACTGATATAACCACGAGATTTTTCCTCTTTCAAGAGCGAGCTGTTCCGGTTAACCGTTACCAAAGTTCAACATACTCCCCGGAAAATCCACTCAAAACTATGAACACTTTATTTTAAACAACTTATTTTAAAATTAAACATGGTTATTTATTTTATTGTTTTGAAAATCTATTTTTCTTTTATTAATGAAGTTATTAAATAAATTTATGATTTGAACAGCCTGTTTTCGGCGCTAACCCGCGGATTTTAAACCTATTATAAACTCTGATTTTTCACATTACCACAAAACCCCACAAAAGATTTGTATTACAATACAAATATTGTACTATAAATCTTTTCTATATATATAAAACACAATTCGAAAAAAAAAAAAAACCAAAAATTTTTAATAGATTTTCAAAACTTTTTATTTCAGAAGCTAAGGACTTCATAAAAAAAATAAGTATCTCCAGTATACTTAATTTAAGAAAGATTCTCTTTTCTTATAAAAACTAAAAAATCAATTTACTAAAATCCTACTTTACTATCTTAATTTGTTTGCGTTATCATAACTCATCAAAAATAACTATAACCCCATTAACTCTAATCCTTATCTCTATTTATACAATAAAACCCATCATCAGTTTCTTTTTCAACAGCAGTTGACTGAAACTTTCCCATCAACATTTTTTGTTGACCGGATCCCGTCACTCAAAATCTTATCTTCCAGACAGCCGTCTGTATATTTTCCTGCCATCTAGCATTTCCTTTCCCACACTTTTCTCTTTTGCCAAGACGAAATTTCTACATCTTTTATAAAAATCTACATCCATCTTTCACTATCCATCTGAATCATTTTTCAACTTAACACAATTAAAATTTTAAAACCTCTCATTATTAATTAACATCATTACCAAATTATTTATTTATTACTCAGAATTACTTCAATTCACCTTAAAACTTTTCAATTTATAATCTTTACATTATTATTTACTTTAACTCAATTTCTCTATTACTCTTGGTTTTGCTGGGATTACATCTTAACTACTGATTTTACAATTACCAAAAAACTCCTCTCTTATTCAAAATTCAAAATTATAACATTATTATAAAAAAAAATCACTTACAAACTCATCTTATCTATTTCAAAATTACCTCTTTACAATTGTATTATCCTTTTAGTACTATATCTCAAAATTATTTCCATCTTAAATCTTTCATGTTTTAATAATTACAGTTGCATTAATCCTCAAAAACCTCTTTATTATTCATATATGTGTAGCCCACGCAGGTTACCTACATCATTTGTATAAATAATCTCTTTATCTCAACGTAGCTTCCTTTAAAAAATCATAATAATCGTCGTTTATTCGTAGAATTCCTCAAATCTCCCATTATTTCATTAAAATCGTCGCATTCTTCCTTTATATCCTCGTAGTACTCAAAAAACCTCTTAAAACTTAAAAATTAACCATCAATGCAACTTAACTATTCTTCTTATAAAAGTTTCTTAACAGAACAACTTCATTTTAAATACCACTTTACTCAATACTTCTGTAAAGCCATCATTTTCTTATAAAACTCAAAAAACCTCTCATTTAAACTACTTCATTAAAATCTCCTTAATCATCAACCACTTAAATACAAAAAACCTCAAAAAATAATGAAATTTACATTGCTTTCCCAGCTAATACCTTATTTCATCAAAATCTTTAGACACCTTTATCAAATAACTTCTCACCATCATCTATTATCTTAAATTCAATCATTATTTATTAAAAATCGTTAATTATTTATTTTATTTATAAATTTCATCAAAATCTCTCTTATCATTGTTAATTTACTACTCCTTCCTTTAAAAAATAAAAACTTAACCTCTTTCATTCATTATTTAACATCAAAAAACTTAAAAAACTTAATTATTATCTATCTTGGCAAAACTCACATAAATTCTCAAACTTTAACCAATTATTTTTTATTTTCCACACCATAAATCACTTCAGACTAACAACTTTTTATCATTTTATTATTAAATAATTCTTAATATTTATAACATCAAACATACAAATTATCATTTTACAACTTAATATCTAATTACATATTCTAATTTATCAACATTTTTTTACAATTCCAAGAAATTTTTTAATTTATTTCATAAAAACTCTCCTTTCTGTCACGTCCGGTTTATTCCTAAATATATATAGATTGATCATTTCCATATATATCCTACAATTTGTTTCATCTCATCTGTCTAAAATTTATTACATGAATTTTCTATGTAATATTGTCACACTTTTTTTATTATGCATTTTACCTCCCTACTCACCTTCCTATCCTTCTGATGGTCTAATATTTTACATGTACAATTCTAGTTACACTCTGGACTCTTACACGAAACCAACATGTTATGACCCTAAAATATGCAGTGGTTGAAATGCGATATCCCTACTCGATTCGAAATACCGCCCACCACACACTCCAAACTCATAACACGCCTCTCATGCAGTCCCGAAATTGCTTCATTTTTGCAAATAAAACAATTCCTTTTACAACACAAACTCCTCCTTCCTCCCAAAAATGTTCATGTTCTTTCTTAAATGCATTTACACGAAGAAAATTTAAAATTCATAAAAAATTTCATTCAAATCGCTTGAAATAATGTTTCATTTTACCAATTTTCTTCCTATCATCGTTGATTTATTGCTATGTAATCCTTTCTACATATTATTATCCAAATTCAAAAAGAAAATTTTATTTTTTAAAATTTATTCTAAGTTCTTTACTTAGAAATTTACTTTTAATTCTGTAAAAGTTATTCAAGTAATCAACTTTTATTTTATTTACTTTATTTAAAAACAATCATCTTTTATTTAAGTATTTTTTATTTGAAAACGCTAGTTAATTTACGATTATAAATCAAAAGTTTTTCATTTTCCAAAACAGTATTTTCGTAACACACTGTATCAATCTCTATGCTATACGCAATAGAATCTTAGGCTTGATTTAGGCATAAACAATTTCCCCTTTGTATATGGTGATGCAATTCTTTATCTGTTTACTACTGATAAGAGTCGACTACGAAATCTTTTTAGCTCCAGCTCGGTTCAACTCTCTCGTCATTATTGAATATTCAACATTGAATCCACCTACTTAATATTGAATATTATTTCTTCAACACTACTGATGACTCATATCTAAAGTCATACAAATCTTTCCTTCTAATCAATCTGTTATCGTCACGTTTTCTAAATATTATTTCTTCTATAAACATATAAAGTTGTTTACTGCTATAATCCAGCGTCTTTACTTTAACAAATACTGAAACCTTTCTTAAACTAAAACTTCTAACATTTTACGCTTGGCTTATAATTATTTTCTCTAATTCTGTCTTAGCTTACAAAATTTATTAGTACACACAAATTATTAATATTCATAACTCTTAATTATTTATTATCAAACTTAAACTTATTTATTAACAAAACTCTTATTCTATTCATATTATTTTTCAAAACCAAGTCCGTGTGTCATTATAAAAATGTCTTTACATTACTATTTATTCATTCCAAATTTCAATTTATTACAACAATTATAAATTATCTATTTTTTTACGATGGTTTCCCGATTGGTGAAAGATTTTAAAGTACATGATTATTTTTTCGTAAATATTTCTTACACTACTTATTTCTGTCAACATAGACAGTCTTTTTAGGCTAGTCTTAACAATAGACCCTAACTTGACAAAAGATCCATCTCTGTTATTGTCTCCTCCTATCTCAAACATTCCATCATTTTCTCCCCTCATAGACATATCAAGACACAATGACCTACTTTCAACATCTGTTAGTTTAGGAATTTCAACCCCACTAGTTCTGTATGCTACTCTAAAGTCTTCTTTTAATATTTCTTTTTTAAACTTATACTCGAACTCATCTTGTTCAAAAAGGCTTTTAATTTTCTGTTGTTGGATTTCAAAGACATTTCTAAATTTTAACATTGCATAATTTTTAAATTCTACATTCTTATGACACACTTGTTTTTTAAAATAAACAGCTGATACCTTTATTATTAGATTATTTACTTTTACTTTGTTTTTTGAATTACTTATGCCCCATTTAACCCCACCAGACTTATTCACTTCAACATTATTTGTTGTTTCTAGATTTACCTTGTTACATGTTAACCCATTATTTATCTTTTTAGCAATTTCTTGAACACAGTCATTCACACAATTGTCCTTTATTATTATCAACTCATTTGACATGTTATTTATTTCATTAAAACTGTTAATTTCTACTTCAGCTACTGCTTGATTTAAATTGTTATCTATATTATTAATATTTTTTATCAAAGCACCTTCTACACTATTTATCTGTTCAAATTCTATTTTATTATTATTTTCAACAACATCGATATTCATACCTATATTATTTATGATTTTCTCTTGAACATTACCTAACCTCTCCACTACGTTAATTCCCCTTTGTTTATTTTCCCATTTAAAATTGTATTCTAGTTTTACACAATCTGGTTTTAATTCTAGTTTGATCTGATCTAACTTCTTATCCAAATTATCTAGCTTAACATTGTTCTGTTCAAATTTAATATTTAATTCTAAATTGTTTCGTTTAATTTCTTTTAACTCTAAACTATTCTGTTCAAGTTTGGCGTTAAATTCTTCAAACTTATTACTCAAATCTTGTTTTAATTCTAAATTCTCTTGTTTTGTTTCTAATCTATCTTTATCAAATTTATTATTCATATTTTCAATTTTTTTGTCACTATCTAGCTTTAATTCTAAATTATCTTGTTTTGTTTCTAACCTACTCTGATTAAATTTCTGATCAAATTTATTCATCAATTGCTCAAACATACTCTCCATTTTCTTATTTTGATCATTATTTTCCCCACTCTTATCTATCCTAACCTGTTCAGTTACCCTAACCTGTTCATCACTTAATTCTTTGTCTAAATTTTCTTCTACAGTTTCTACCCTTGATTTTTCTACTAATTTTTTGTTTATATCTTCACACTGTTCTTTACTATTTTGAACCCCATCACTATTAAATCCATTAAAATCCGAACCTGAACTACTAATTTTACTCATACTTGAACGTCTACTATTACTATTACTATTAATGAATTCCTGCGCTAACATATCTTGTGCAAATTGTTCATCAGTTTGTTCTTTACTTTGTGATTCTTTCTGTAAATTATCAAAAATATCCCCCGTAAATTCCATCTGTTCTAAATTGTTTAAAGAATTTTGATTTCCTAACCCTATCTGTTCATTACTATTATTAACATTTACAATTTCTGACTCCATTTTTATCTTATTATATTTAACACAAAAAATTTTTAAAAAAGAATCTTTCTTATTTTGATTGATAGAGTCCTTACCTTAATAAATGTTTCCATTTCACCAAAATCACTGTATTTTCGACCAAAACCGCCCCATTGTTGGGAGCCAATTGTAATAATTTAAAAAATATTGAAGTTAATTTTTTATTCTTGATAGTGAAGCTATCTAGAATATAAAAGTTATATTTTTGTGAACTTGAAGAGTTCCACTAAGTATTTATTTATAAATTTACTCGACTTAAGGGCGCCAGATGTGTTAACATCAATTTTGAAAAAGGAAAAGAAGTTAATTTTCGTTATTAAAAAAAAATCTCTAGGGTCGCAAGCTCTTTTTACGGTGTACTACAGTGATTTTGGTTTCAGAAATGAAAACACTTGTCTCTGAAATATTACATAAAAATTTATTAAACATAAAACACATTAAATTCATGTAACAGAAATCAAAAGAAAAGTTCATATAAATAGCTTACATCCTATCAATGTTATTATCATTTATTTAATTTCCAAAGAAAAAGAATTTAGTCAAATTATATTAATAAATTTGTATTATTTAGTTGCAACTCTAAAAAAAAAATAAAAAGGATTTTACTTTACTTCTTTTGGTAAATATTTTAATTAGTAAAAATATAATTTTTACTGAAATTAAAATTTAATTGATTAATTATTAAAAAAATTTATTATATCATATTATTATATTTTAAGACTCCACAAAACATTGCATCTTATTGATGAAATACATAATTTTACAATATCAAAAATATATCTTGAAAATACAAAGAAAAAGTCTAAATTGTTCAAAATACATATATATGGTTAAATAATGAAAGTCTAAACGTGTTATACCAAATCACGTTATATTCTTTATTTAAAAAGCACTTTCCCTCGAAGGATGATTCGTGTCTTTCCATGTGACTGTGGGCTGAAATTGTAGAGATGCTTTGTCCACTATCAACGAATTGTCTTTTGTTCATAGCTCACGAGATTTATTTTTATTTTGTTGTACCTGTATTAGAACCAATTATTAATGTCTTATTATAACTTTAATTGTTCCATATATCTTATAGACAAGTTCTTTGTCGAGAATTCGAAAATCACGTGGCAGTAATTGCACAACATAACAAAAAATTGCGAATTATCACGCTTTTTCATTTAAAAGTTTATTTATTGAAAACAATATTGTCTTAGCACCTCCAAAATTGTTAGTACACCATGTCTTTTACAAATTTAAAACTTCTAAACACATTTTTTATTGTTCGAACAGAAACTCGGAGAACTACCATTCGTAGGTCTTGGTACATCAAGCCCCAGTTTTAGACTGATATAACCACGAGATTTTTCCTCTTTCAAGAGCGACCTGTTCCGGTTAACCGTTACCAAAGTTCAACATACTCCCCGGAAAATCCACTCAAAACTATGAACACTTTATTTTAAACAACTTATTTTAAAATTAAACATGGTTATTTATTTTATTGTTTTGAAAATCTATTTTTCTTTTATTAATGAAGTTATTAAATAAATTTATGATTTGAACAGCCTGTTTTCGGCGCTAACCCGCGGATTTTAAACCTATTATAAACTCTGATTTTTCACATTACCACAAAATGTCAAAAATGTGTTATTTTGCATTGATATTCATATATATTTTACAACATTTTATTCAAATTCATCTCTATATTTCATCTTCATTTATCATCATCATAAAATTTGACATAATAAC
Source organism: Aphrophora alni (assembly GCA_963513935.1). Taxonomy (NCBI): domain Eukaryota; kingdom Metazoa; phylum Arthropoda; class Insecta; order Hemiptera; family Aphrophoridae; genus Aphrophora; species Aphrophora alni. The sequence continues at coordinate 47,351,829 of OY740773.1, read as the reverse complement.
CTAACAATATACATAAACACATATATTTCAATTTAAAAAACATCTCCTCCATCATTTCATATATTTATATACTCATAACACATTTTATTTATTATTGTATAATATTTATATATTCAAAACACATGTTATTTATTGCTGTATACATACAAATTTGCTTAATCGTTCATTTTAGTCCATTACAGCCGTTTCTTCTAAACGTCCTTGCTGTAAATAAACACATTATCACACACAAAACATATTACATTTATATAAGGAATAACTCGTCTTATATGATTACAAATATCTGCTTTGGTTGAACTAAAACTATGCCTTACTTATATAATATACTTGGTAACTACAACGGTTACTATCCTAATTGCAGTTAAAAAGAAAAAATATTTTATTCTATCGGAAATCTCTCTTTAATAAAAAACAAAACAGTACACATTTATTCTTTCATTCATTCCTATCACCCTCGGCTAATTTGTTGGACAAGCAGTCTGTCAATATTGGTTGATTGACGTACGGTTCACCGCTTCCCCTCTTCATCTACACTTTGTTTATTCAGGTGTCGACAGCAGATACGTGTTACCGCTATGCTCTTTGCCTTACTCAATTAGGAATTTATTGGAGCCTTATCCTGTTATTTACTGACCTAGGCTACATTCCCTTAATCAGCTGACAATCCGTTATTTCCTTTTATCATAATCGCTTCTACACTTTACATTTTACAACTATTTAACACTATAATTTATACATTTTATTCATGAAATTTCTTACTTTCTATTAATATCTCCTAAGTCCTTCACATCTAAATTTTACTTTCCCTTCGGGCCTCCTTTCTTTCATTTTACACTTCGTAGAATTTTTAAACTTAACTTTCTTCTTTCGGTATCTCATTTCTCCTTGTTTCTCCTTTAGAAAATTTCGTCCATTTTGCCTCTCCGGATCCGCCATTTTGATTATAGCTCTCCATTCTTTCCCGTCTCTTGCGTCGAATTTGTCTTGTGTAAGTTCTGAATCGTTTTCGGAGTTATTTTGCAAATTTTCGTCGTAATTTATTATTTTATTATTTTCGTAGATCATGGCCTCTGGCCCACTATTATTTTCGTAGATTATGGCCTCTGGCCCATTATTATTTTCGTAAATTATGGCCTCTGGCCCACTATTATTTATTCCTCCCACTTTATTTCCTTTATTCTCCGCTTCTTTCAGCCCTTCTTCTTTATTAAAATTTGCCTTTTTCCTCCTTATCGACTCATTGTTTACACTTAACTTCTTTCTTCGCTTTTGACCACCATCGGTTTCGTCACTACTCGGTCTAGACACGTCCATTGCTTTCTGTTTTAGGTCCGTAGGCATTTTTACGGCCAACACACAAGCCCCTTTTACTCGCTTGTGCGAATTTGAGCCTCCATTTTTTTCAGCTGACGACGCTACCATTTTGTCGGTTTCGCCGCCATCTTGATGTTCTTTCTGCACTTTGTTTTTGCTCAATCTTAATTTATTTTCTTTAAGAAAATCTACTACAATAAATTCGTTTTCTTTTACCAGTTGTAGGAAACCCTTTTCCATATTAATTCGACTTCGAAATTTGCACATTAATCTTCGATTGTAATTTAATCTTCTGTCGCTGGCTTTTTATCGCTGTCACCATTTCCGTATTTACAACTGGTAATTCCAAGATTTTATCGTTCCTATTTTTTAGCACATTTTTATAAAAATCCTCTTGAACACAGGACATCTGAGCTCCGGTGTCAATGGACATATTTACTTTTATATTTTCAATTTCTATCCCTATTTCCGGACATTTTTCGTAAACTTCACTATTTAAAATTTTATTATCTCTTTCCTCCATTAAATCTTTTTTAATTTCGGTATTTAAAATCCCCAATTTAATTTTATTTATTTTCAGATCCCCCCTTTTATGTTTGCTTAATTTGGTTTTATCCTCGATCTCAATTCCGTTTGTATTTTCCTTTTTCTGCCAAAAATTTTGCCTTGAGATCTCGTATTTTAGTTTTTTGTGACCTTGGGTGGGAATTTTTGGTTTGAAGGACCAGGGTTGTGAGGTATCTGTGGTTGAGGTTTATTTTGGGTTTGACCATAGGATCGAAGGTTAGGGTTTTGGGATGGTTTTGAGTAGTCTTGATTCCTTTGCCTGAAATTTTGATCTCTTTTTTGTCCGTCCCTCCTTTCGAAACTATCGGGTCTTCGAACTTCTCTAGACATCCCGTCTACGTTTTCAATTGTCCTCAAAAACTTAATGGCGTCCTCCAAATGCTCACTAGCCCTACCAATACACGCTAATTGAACTTTTTGGTCAAAATGCCTCATTAGTTGGTATATAAGGAACTCTTCCGGAATTTTGGGTTCCAAATACTCGGCCTTTCGCACCATTTTACAAAAATAATCTACCCTACTCATATTTCCATTTGGATTATACCTATGGTTTTCTATCTGATTCCTAACTACTTGTTGCGTTTGATAACCCCAATAATGTTCTAAAAATAGCAATTTAAACTGGCTATATTCTTCTGTATCTCGCTTGATTATTTCCCACCATTCCATGGCAGCTCCTTTCAATTTTTTCTCCACTACTTTTAATTTATCACTTTCTTCCATAACATGATTTATTTCTTGAAATACTTCCTCAATTTGTTTTAAAAATTGAACAGGATTATCTCTTGAATTTCCCCAAAATTCTATAGTTTTTGATTCTAAATTTGCCCTATCTAAATAAATTATATTTTTCGCATTACCACCGGTTTCTTTAATTTTGGCGACTTCCCTAATTTTAACTTCTAACTTTTTAACTTTCTCCCCAATTTCTTTAGTTGAATTTCCCTGTTCCTTTAAACTGTCCGTCATTTTTTTAATTTCCCCTACGCACTCTTCCACTTTTTCTTCACAGTTTTCTATTCGTCTCGTATTTTCGGCCATATTACTATCTATAGATTCCTTAATTTCCTCCATATATTTCCCTATTTCCTGTTTACGGGCGTCTTCCCTTTGGATACGTTTTGTCTCCATTTCTTCCTCTCTCTTCATTCTCTTGGCTTCAGCTTCTTCTCTTTCTTGCTTCCATCTTGCTTCCATTTCTTCTCTCTCCTGCTTCCTTCTGGCCTCCACCTCTTCTTTTTCCTGTTTCCGCAATACCTCCACTTGGATCCATTTGACTTCCATCTCCTCCTTTTCTTGCTTCCTCTTGTTTTCTGATTCTTCGTCTCTCTTGCTCCATTTGGCATCCAATTCTTCTTTTTCCTTCTTCCGTAATTCCTCCATCTGGATCCATTTGGTCTCCATTTCTTCTTTCTCCTTCTTTCGCAATGATTCCATTTCTTCCTTCTCCTGGTTTCTCTCGATTCTTTCTTCTATTCTTCTTATTTGTTCGTTGTCTTCCTTCTCCTTTTCTTTTCTCTGTTGTTCCGCTTTGTCCTGTTCCCTCTCTTGCTTTCTTCTATCCTCCATTTGATTCAGGTACCTCACCATTTTCTGCATTTCCGTCTCCTGTTCCTTTGAACCTTCCTGTTTTGCTGGATCTTTCGCTGGTCCCATCTTCACTTCACTTATTCACTTGATTTAATTAATTAAAAAATTTAAATTTCGGTTTAATTTGGACTCTACTTTTAATTATTATTATTTTTGCAATTTAGTATATTTGTCGTTGTAATTACCAGCACAACTTATTACTAACACACATGTACATATAAATTATATCAGAACTTAAGATATTCTCGTTCGTATGAAACACTGAAAAATTCAAAATTTTGAAAATTTGTTCCAAAACTTTGCTTTTTCGTGCTCCACGCTATTGGGCGCCACTTGCCGCGCTCCGGCTCTCGAGGTCGTGGGTTGTCGCGCCTCTTTTTGCGCTACACTTACCACTAACCACTCTGTTCTGTCTTCACGAATTTAAGATTCTTTGTTCCCTTTTTGGAACACTATTTATCACGAACTCTTAAACTCGCTGTACGATCACCACCGACTGGGCGAACCACCTTTCTTCTCAGAGCAAGCGCGGGCAAGGCCAAAATGCTCACTTTTACTTTTTTGAATCAAAGATTTTGCAACTCTTGGCTCTAGTAAAGTATGAGCTTGTCCTCATAAACTTACTAACTTTTAATTTACGCAAAATTCCCTGAATTTTATCTCAATGCTCGATTATTTGACTCTTTTTTAAGATTAACACTCTCTCTCTCCAAGGTCGTGCCTTTTGGGAGAAATCGGCTCTTAAGTTCTGATGATAACTTTTAAAATTTTCAAATTATATTACCAGAGCACATATATAAGATTTATGTTTAAACAAGGTTAATAACATATACAGAATGGATATATATTGAAAACACAACAAAATTTAGAAATGAATTATTTATGTATTCCTTTCTCTTTTGCACAGAAAAAATGTTAACTTTATAAACTTTTTTAATAACACCAAACAATTTGATTAAACAACAACACAACTATTTATTTATTTGACAAAATTTATCAATGTAATATTTTCTATATCTTAAACAAAATAAAAACGCTTGACTTTTCAGACAGAACCACAAACAGTTTTTCCTGTACTGAAAAAGTCGTATTTAAATTATTAATTATTTTCAACACCAAAGCAGAGGTTTAAAAATGAATTTAATTTTTAATAATTCCCCTAATGACGTTATATTTGAAATGAAGTTAATATTTGCGAATTATTCCTTAAGTATAAGATACCTTCACACTTTATTAGAAGTTCTAGTTGGATTTGGAATTTGTTGTATAATTAGGATGATGTTGATATGATGTTTTCGATCCAGAGTCTGTAAGCTGCTATGTAGTTGAATGCTGGTCTCGAATTCTTCTAAGTTGCCTTGAAGATCGATTAAAGATGAAATTATTCTAAGTCCAGTTAAGTAGAGTGACAGTTGAATCTTCCTCTCAGCTCAGAGTCGGTTGCAGAAGAAACGTCCACTTCGCGTCGATTCCAAATCAAAAGTGTCCTTCTTTCGAACGACAAATTACGGTCTCCCTGTCAGTGGGAATTAATCCACTTTTCTGGAGCCAATTTTCCTCCCTTTTAGGGAAAAAGGTATTTTCCATATATTATGTGTTTTCAGGCCCTTTTGGTCTGAAATATTTACACTATATATTTTATTAGTCATATTTTTTTGACTAATGAATAGTTTTCTTCCTTTATTATTAATTAAAACACCTTTTAATTAATAATTTATTGTATTTATTCTTCAACGTTATCTGTGATCCAAGTTGGCAATATGATGTTTTAAACTTTGGATTCCTGCTGAGGATGCGCACGCCACTTTTCATGTTTTTGCATGAAAATCTCTACTTCGTTCGTTTTTTCGTTCAACTCGCTATAACTTTCGAACGCTCGAACCGATTTTAAAGTTCCTTTCGGATTCTTCTTCCTATCCATCTTGTGGGTCTTGTGGAACTTGATTCATCGCTCTACTGCGCTTCGTTCGCGAGTTATCGCCCTTTTCCCGAAATTCGATTTTTCTTCTTTCCAAATTTTGAGATAAGTCCTTTCTCAAAATTCTTTTGACGAAATCTTGTTCCTCTTCTACTACGACGAAAAACTATGTTTGTACTTTTCCCATAACTCGTTTGGTTTTTGAGTTATGTGTCCTTGAAGTCCTAAAGTTTGCATCGTATGAGTTTATGTTCATAAAAACCCCCCCATTATATATTATTACTTCTGCTTTGATGTTTTACAATTTTACATACTAGATATCTATAATTACCATGTTACTTTACCCCTTTAACGTTTAATTTAACCGCTTTTGGGCTTTGAAGTTTTACGTTTTGTAATTATTATATCTCCCTTACTTTATTTTCAAATTTGATTCTAAGTACATATTATTGTGCCCTATTGTGGTCTCTTCAATAGTACTTATTATTATTTTTTAAATAATCCCCCCTTCAACTTAAAAATTCCAAAAAACTCCCCAAGAATGACTTTCTAAGTCCATTTTCACCTGTTCATTATTATTAATTCATATTTTTTATTTATGATTATTATTAGTTCCCCTTTGAGTTATGACTCTACGTTTTTTGAATTTTGAATTTAAGTTTTTTCCAAATTTTAGGTTTTTGAGCCCCTATAAAAACTTGAATAACTTTTTTGTTTTAATTGCTTTTAAATTTATTCTTCGATATTATTAATCGGTTGATTCTACTGAACATTAATTTATTTTAATAATTTAGTATTTTAATAAAATAAGAAACAAGACAGAGCGACTGTACACGATCCAACATGCAGTGTTCGACACCTGTTGCCGTGACGTCATCGTCCCTCCTCGTCTCCCATCTACATGGCTTTATCGCGGGAATTTAAAATGTTTTAAATTGGCTTGAGACTTTTGGCTTTTTCCAAACCGTCTCAATCCAGGGCACGAATCATCTTCAGTTAGTTGTTTCATGTCCCTCTTTAAACCTTTTAAACCTCTAAAACTCTGTGTGTGATAAACATTCACTTCCGTACACTTTCATTAACATGGCAAGAAGCTTCTGTAGCAGTTTTTTTTTCCAATTTCATAAAAAACTTGAGGTTAACTCGTTGCTCCATCGGTACACTTTGCATTTCTCCGACAAGACGCTAGCGCTAGGACATCTACGGGCGATTGCTTCAGTGAGACTATGCAGCGTACAACTGTGTCCATAGACCTAAGGATGGGGGAAACATCAACTGGCACAGACATGTTAAAACCTTCCCCGGCATGCACACTGTTTGCCGGTAGCAGCACCAGTTTGGTTATTTAATTGCAACACCTCGTATTACATGCTTTCTTATGATGATGTTTTCCATTACATTTTCTTGTTTCTAAAATATTTATTGGGGGGGGGGGGAGGGTCGAGATCCTTAGAGCTTACTCTGTGGCTACACCACTGTTCAATAGAAATTTATAAATCAGAAGTTTTGAGCAAAAGTTGTAATATCTCATAACGTTGTGACCACCAACACACAAGAATGGTCTCCTGTTTGTTTTAGTAAATAAAGGTACAGTTTACATCTATCATATTAGTGGTTACTGGATACTTTAAAATTTTCCCTTCCTGTAGTAATCAAAAAACTTATAGCAGCACTGAACATCTAAATCACTCCACCTCCCTTATGGGTAAGGTGTTCTAACTCTAACCCTTATGGTCAGATATTAACACTGTGAATGCTTTTGTACATGTAGTCAGAGAACATTACCCAATTTGAAGTCCCTCAAGACTATATTATATACGAATATTATTATGTATATATATTATTCTGGAGTGATACAGTTGTATTACCCTACTCCTGTAACTTCAAAACATGTTAGTTTCTCGTTTCATGCCAGTCTTACCGCTGATCCTTAAATTAATATTTTTAAATACTACAGTAGACAATACTATATCATGGCAGGCCTCACAACACAGATATAAAACCGGAACATCAGTTTTTGCTTCAGTGCACAAGTCTTGCCCACCAATTCAATTAAGATTAGAGAAAGGGTACTTATCAGGTTGAGCATGGGTGACCTTAAGATGGTGACTGCTCTAATGAAAAAGGCACTGTTCCGAGAACAGACATCAGTATAATAGGTAAGAGACAATAGGTGTGGAGAGATTGGTGCAGTGTTCCAGATATGAATGAATTAGATGGAAAGTGTTTGAAGATGTGGAATCAAAATAGAAGAACTGCACAAACAAAACCATTTTCCGGAAAATAAAAAAAATTACCTCGATATATATGTTTGTTTAAAGTTTTTAATTTAAAAATCATTTTTTATTAAAAGCAAAAATAACTGCAACTCCAAGGCCATAACATGGAACTGTGCAATGTAGGGGATGTTATAAAATACCCAAACTTTTTCAGTTCTTGAGCCTCAATTTATTATCGTAAAACATAACACGGGACGATATCCTCAGGCAAGGCTATTAAACACTTTAAATGTTTGTAAACTAGATTTTTTATGGTATTTAGGTTACTGTAACATCAACATTACAGTATATCTGAACAATTTTATTTTTCTTATAATGAAAATAAGAGCTGTAAGAGTGAGTAGAATCTTTGCTTCTAAGAATCTTTTTATTTTATGCAAATTGTTTATTTTGCGTGTTTATTGCAACGGTTTAATTGAACCGTCCGCAAGGAACAATTTTGGAAAACAACCAAATTCCAAAATTTCAATTAAATCCAATAAAAATTGTAGAAATGACAAAAATATTTAAAACATACGTAAAGTTAAAGGCAACATCAAAGTTGGACCAAGCCAAGGTCACGCGCTTGAACAGGAAATCTGCAACTTTCCCGTTTGAACATGAATAATCTCATATAATCCAATGTTGTAAATTCAAAAATTCGAAAACTAAAAATAAAATAATATCATCGTGTAGAGCTAGGAAAATCTAGTAATAAATAATAAGACAATAAACTCGTCAGATTAATAATAAAAAAGTTATAGCCAAAATAAAACGTCATAAAACACAAAAATCTCTTAAAATAAATAAAATCAAAAATCTAATAATAACAGTACATAACCATAAGATAAACTAATAATAAATAAGACTCGAAATCAAAATTAAATAAAAGACCATAAAGTAATAAAACCATAAATAACCAAACATGCAGAAAGTGCCGTAATTTGTGAAAAACAGAAGCGAGAAAGAAGAGGAAAGCAGTTTTGGGACTTTCAGCATTAGAGGAACAACCTACAAAAAGAAGAATTCAAAAATTTCCAAAATTGAAAAAACTAAATTCAGAAAAACTACGGAATCTTCAAATCCCCATAAAAGAAGAAATATACGCCGTATCGCTGCAAATGAAGATGGAAAATCATCAGGAAGAGAAGGGCTTCAAAATGAAATCACCCAGAAGAAAATCGAGCGAAGCGAACGGAAGATATAAAGAAAAGAAGAATTCGTAAGTCAAAACTTAAGATTTTCAAGACTCAACGTGTGTCCAAGGTCGCGCGCACGAGAGGCTCTCGACGCATGGAGAGGGAAACGTACCAACCCTAACCAAAATTCACCATAAACAATTAAACTATAACAACTAATAATAATAGAAATAATTAATCCAAAATAGAAAAAATAGCCAAATAATGTAAGGATAAGCCAAGCAGAGTTCATAAGTAGTGGAAATAAATATAGAAACTTAAATAAATTGCGAAATAAAATAGTAATAAAAATCATGAAGATTGGCTATACTGTATGGCCCAAACTTCGGCGAGTTAACTTTCTTCAAGTTAATTCATCAGTCTCGTACCAGCTCCAGGATAGATCACCCACTTTTACTTAAGACTGAAGAGGAAATTGTCGTGAAAATATATTGTAAGCATTCAGTACTTCGCCAGGTTATTAACGGTGCCCACAGACAGGATCGGCCTTGCAGGAGACAACGCTACATCCTACAACAGCTTAGTAGAAGAGATCTTCACTACGGACTCCGGCAAATATTCTACAATAAATTGTTGTCATCAGCAGATTCAACGAGGAAAGGACTTCGGGATATTCTAGACAACTCTAGAGAACAATCTCCAGGATCCACTAACATTCTCAGAATCAGGACGAGCGGACTTGTGCAATTCACAAAAACAAGGTACTGCATAAATCAAGCTTTTTTAATAAATAAATTTTATTTTTTAATAAACTTGAATAACGTCCAAAATTCTTAAAATCAACAAAGTTAAATAATAACGTTTTAAAGTCAAAGTAGAGTCAGAAATAAAGTCAATGTTAAAGTCAATAAAGTAAAGAAAAATCAAATAAGATAAATTCGAGTCAAATAATAAATCAATCAAGTAACAGATTGGAAACATATAAATAAAAGGGTTCATAAATACATATGTTAGATTAAGAATATATTTTGTTAGATTTAGTTAATATTAGAATTATTTAGAATAGAGAAATTTCAATTTGTTTGAGAAAGAAACATTTAATATAAATTAAAGGAAAAGGCGACATAATCTGTTGTAAGCGATTTTAAATAAATCCATTGTTTCTTGAAATAAAAATTAAATTGTGTCAATTTCAATAAATTTGTTAAATTTCACTGTCTAATATTTTGATTGAAACTACCCTATGCAAATAAACTCTTAAAGTCAGAAAGAAGAAGAAGTAAGTGCTCACCAGTAAAAAGTTAAATTCAAAAAAGAGCAAATTTTGTTTTAATGAATTAATTAGCTCCAAAGGGCACACCCTTTGAGAAAGAGTCTGGAGTTTCCAGAAAGGTAAGATAGTTTAAGAAGTGAATTTATAAAATATATAAAAATTTTTTTTCATGTGTTAGCATAAGTTGATAAAATTAAATTAATCTTGTGTAACATAAGAATTAAGAGCCTTATCGGGATTTTATAACCAAAAGAAGCAGAAACATTCTCTACGTCGTAAGACAGAGCGATAGTTTAGTGTAGAGTCACGGTAGGGTCTTGCAGAGCATTCGTCTCCACTGGAGGTGAGTTCCCCAACTCTTAGCGGGGGGGGGGGTGCGTTGCATTATGTGTATGCGTTTGTGTAGCAGTGCATGTGTCTGTGTGTGTGTGTTTGTGTGTGTGTGTGTGTTTGTGTGTGTACACGTGCGTGTGTGTGAGAAGATTTGAGTTATTATTTAGTTTTAACACAGGTTGTTTTTTAATATATAGTGTGTGACAGTTTGTTCATCTCCTTTTCTTTTTTTTAATTGTTTATTTTATACAGTTAAGTTGATTTTTATATTTTGGATAGAAGAGGGAGAAATGAAATTGTAAAGTGTGTGGGGGAATTTGTAAAGGTATGGTTGTTATGTTATAAATAAATTTAAAAAATTAGTAAAATATAAAATCTTCAATGCATGGACATTCTATATTTAATGAGGTTTGTAAGGACAATAGAAAAGTTAGAGAGGAGGCACTGGTCTGTAGTACAAAGGCACGAAGAACTCATGATCATTTAACTGTGTAACTTTTATCTGCCGCAAAGTAAATAATAATAATAATCAGCTAACATAAATTTTTAATTAAAAAATTACTATGTATTATTTTTTAAGAAGTGAAATAACTTTTAATAAAATGTATATAAATAATTGAATATGTAAATAGTATGAATATATAAATGACATTTATTTGCATACACTATAGGTGAATACCAGATGGTCTCTCTATATTACAAAACTTATTATATATCATCTATAGAACAAATTAAAAGGATTAATTAATTATTAGTAATTAATAATACCTTAAAAATCACCAATTGGTATTAAATGCTAGGATTGTATTGAATTTTATACCCTCATCATCAAGCAATAATTATTTATTCTACTGAAAATTCTACAAATGATGATATTTGATATTTCTACAACCTTAAATGCAATTTCTTTGCAACTACATGCCTTAAAATACTAGTATTTTACTTTGCAAAACATGGCTAGAAAAAGAAAGATATATCCTTGCATTCCACTATATAAGTTATAAAAATACTACTTCATAACTTAAAATAACTACATAATTCAGCTTCAGCTGACTAATAAATGAAAATATTGCTCCAATAAGTCGTTTTATATCAGAGATCGCAATGGCGACCGGGACTGGCACATGTAAAATGTTATTTTCCTGCAGAAGTGTGATTTGATATTGCTGGAGACATTCAATAGACCATTCATTAGAACCATTCATAATGAACCAGCAAAAAACTGATGACAAATATTAGTTAAAGCTTTTTAAAAAAAATTTTTTTAGCAAATTGCCCAGTTTTTTAAGAAATGTACAAATGGGTAAATATACATTTTTCGAGGTGGGACTTTGCTCCGATTATGATTCGATTTCTCAAGTTACCATCTGTACATTACGTTTTAAGCAAAATTTTGTTATTAGTATTATTTTAATAAAATTTACCCTCTTCTGGTATTAAAGTTATTGGATAATGATTGATTATTCATATAGCTTATTCAAATATTTGCATATTATTCTGATAGTATTATATTTTATAAGAAACAAATTAATACACAAGGTTTTGAGAGTATAGATCAAATCTTGTTATCAAGGTAAAACCTAAACATAACAAAGATTGATAAAACATACAAAAACATCACACAAAGTTTCTCACTAAACCATCCCCAAAAACCAATAAAGTACAACAAAACTAACACCAAAAATATGAGTTTATAGTTGTCAATAAAAAAGTGATAACCGTGCATGCTGACTTTGGCAAAATATTTATATATTTAAATAAGGGCCTAAACTTGCTTTATTTGTACCATAAAAATGTCCTCAGAGTAAATTGTATTTGATTAAAAATCGACCTTATAATGACGACGTTTAAAGCTTTTTTTTGTTTTTGTCAATATTCCTGAACCATAACAAAATATATTTTTTTACATGCGATTTTCAACATGGGTTTGGGTCAAAATATGAATGAAATTAGTAGAGCTGATTTTGAGAAGTTAAATATTTATAACAGCACTGTGGCTAATTTTTTGTTTTTTTACCAATAACTTTTGAATCGGCATATGGATATGGTGACTTTTTGCTTCGGTTCTTAGAAGCTACACTTGAGCAAATTTTGTTTAAAATCATTAGACCTGATGTTAATAAACTTGTCATTTTGTGTGTGTGTGTGTGTGTGTGTGTGTGTGTGTGTGTGTGTGTGTGTGTGTGTGTGTGTGTTTGTTTATGGTAGCTACCCCAAAATTTGGAGTTATCAAAAAAGAAAAATGTCCCAAGATTTGGTCAGAATATGTCCACATACTAAATTTAATTAAAATCGTTCTGGGATGTAGAAAACTCCACATATGACACACAGACAGACATTATTCTCAACTTTTTTGGATTCAGGGGAAATCAAAATGGATATATCTGTAAAAACTACAGTGCAAGGATTTGATAACTTGATCCTTGATAGCACAAATTCTTTGATATCTCGAATGTTTGCCATTCCCCTTCAACTTCTCATAACACCCAATGCTAATTTTTCCTCCATAAGTCGAATATTTTAAAGAAAAAACCTTTAAAGATGAATTTTGTTGGATTTCTGGATGCATCGGTAAACCTATAACTCGAAGGTAGGTGCTCGAAAACCGCTACAAGTAAGTTATAATAAAAATCACCTTTATAACTGGAAGTTTTGGGAAGCAGATCATTGTAAGTTGAAGTTTAGGGTAACTGTACTTTGTGAGATGACAAAACTTTCATGTTAGGACATGAACTTCCCCCTCTCCTACACTCTTGTATTTTTTTCGTAATTGGACTCAGTATAACTCCACTATTCACCCATGAGTATGTATGTCACTACCGTTTAGTATTTTATTAAAGTTTCCCTTTTTATTAAAGCGATTGTGAAGTGGTTTGTGCTGCAGTATGTTAGTGAAATGAAAATATAAGACATTGAGTGTACAGGAAAAATGAAACCAATTACAAACTGTAAATAAAAACATGAAGAAGAAAAGAGAAATTGCAAAGGACTTTGTAATCTCACCAAATACCTTATCGACTATACTGTTCTTATATGTAAATGTGCCAATTATTGATTAAAATAAAATTAAGAACTGTTTATTAAAACAAAATTCTTGTACGTGGTGTTTTTTTTTTTTTTTTTTTTTTTTTTTTTTTTTTTCATTTATTTCTTATTACAGTATTTCAGGAATAAAAATGTAATCAGAACACACTGCCTAAGTAAATAATGGTCAGTCAGCTTAGATCCTCTATAACTCGAAGTCAGTGATTTTTGCCCTCAATAACTCGAACCTCGATATCTCAAATTATTTGATAATTCGAAGTGTCAGTGATCCCATTGAGATTCTAGTTAATAAGGTTCCACTGTATTTTTATGCTATTTTAATAGGGATTGCAAGTGATTGTCTAATTTCTTAACCTTTTTAATTTGTTAGAATGATAACTAATAAAAATCAAATACATTTATTATTAAAAGCCAATGAAACAGCTTAAAATAGACTGCTAGTATTAATTTTCTTTCCCAAAATTTGTTGAAGGATGTGTTGAGGTAACTGACTTTCCAATTAATTGACATTCAGATAATAGTCACCCTACTGCACTATGAAATATACAGTAGTAGATAGTCCCCGTTATAACCTGTAGATGAATTCCGACAGTTCACACGTTGCGAAACTGTGTAAAACATGGACTATATATAGATTAGCACAATAGCAGCAAATAGAATGTACTATACTACAGCTTACTATTGATATTGATCAAGTAGGCATACATTAACTTGTTAGCTGCCGAGGCCTAATACGATACTCTTGTCTGGAGAGCCACGATTACCAAATTATTTTTCCATTATTATTTTTGCATCTACCTATGTAAACTAATATAAGGCAATAGTATTTACTAATTTTATTTACATTTATGCATATATAGTTTCGAGACCGATTGGACCGAAATGCAATTTTTCGGCTTTAATTTTAATCGTAGTATAACGTTTAGGTCCGATCGGACCGAGGTAATTTTCGTGTAAAAAAAAAAAAAAAAACTAAACAGGCTATTTCATTTCTTTATGTTGGCAACGCTCAATATTTTATTTGTCTAATATTTATTTTATAAATACATATATTCATTTTACAATTGTATTCTTTGTGAATTATTCATTACTAAACCAAAATGTTTTTGTAAAATTTTTAATCGGTCCGATCGTGCCGACAAAAAAGTGAAAATATCCACCGATTTTATTATTATATTGAGTAACCATGGTGACGGTTATTAAAGCATACAATGTACTACGTCTAACACGTCTTTACCCAATCCAGAGAATACCAAAATTGGCCAATAGGTTGCTGCACTATTGAACTGTGAGCCACAAAACAAAACATTACGTCAGTGACTTTATCGGTCCAATCGTGCCGAAACGTTGCATGTACATTCACCTTAGTTTCCGGTGGCACATTCACCGATATGGCAGCTAACGTGTTAAAAAGGATTTTAATAATTAAAAGAAGCGGTTTTGATTAACTTTGGCACAACTCAGCTCAAATACAAAACCTTTCAAAGCTTTTTTTTTCATTTTTTAAAACTGTGTAAATACAAAATTGCAAAAAGCAGGACCTCATATAACGGGGACTTCCTGTACCTCGAATTAAAATAATTATGTTTTTGTTATGTTAGAAGTAAAATTTGTTCCCTCAAATGTCAGAATATTATTACAACTTATAATAGAGTTAAATACTGATCCTTTTCAGATTAGTTGTTTAGTGCAAATTACTTTTCAAAAAAATCAGATATTCTACCATTTCATATTGTTTTATGAAAAATAGTATAATTTTTGTTCTATCCAACATTTTTGCATATTTTAAATTTTATTAGTTTTTTCTATCATAAATCCTTAACATTATAATCTGTAAATATACTATTTACATATAAGTTTGAAAGTGAGTATCATTTATTTATGCTTATGTAAAAAAATTAAAATCTTTTTAGTGATAAAATTTTTACAACCAAATCAATTATTAAATTATTAATCTTTTTTACAAATTAGTTTTACTGTTGGAAGCATCGTAAAATGGTTCTACAGCGAGTTTTCAAAAATTTTACATATTTTCATGCTAATAGTGTAAGAAATAATAAAATATGTTTTTCTTTAACTATGCTAACTTCTCAAAAATTAATAAATTTTTATTCATATGAAATAAACAACATTTATGGGGGGGGGGGGAACATAAAAACAACAATATTACTTGGAAAATGATGATGTTTCAATGACCAAACCATTGCCTTCAGTTGTTTCATGTACCACAAACTTAGTGGAACAACATTTGTGAACATGTAACAACTGAAGATGATGACTTAGTCATTGAAAATCATCTTGTTTTAAATAAAGTGTTAGTTGTGAAAGTATGTTGGTTTTCTTTCATCTGGTTATAAATAATGTTTGATTGCTGCTCAAATGTTTTAATTATATAATTATTACTGCTATTATTATTTTATTATTATTATTATTATTATTATTATTATTATTATTATTATTATTATTATTGTTAGTTTGTCGTTGATATGTGTTAGATATTGTTAAGAAAAATATAAATATTTTTAGGAAACATATTATATAAAAAGAGAAACTGCTACGCTATAATCACAATTTCAAGTCATTGTTAATATTAGGTAGTAATTCCATTTCGAATCAGTGGCATTACTAGATAGCAATTCCATTGGTCAATGACAAAATTGGTCAATGATAAATGGATAAATTTTAGTTTCCTGATAAATCAGAACATAATTAATTTTAAAAATTAAAAAACAATGGTTCAATATATTGAATTTGTTCTGTAAAAATCATTTGGATCCAATATATCAGAAATGGCACTTGTTCCATGGTCTGAAACCTATAATATCACATTCTAAAAAACAAAATATATCTCCTTCTTTTTTGCCATACATTTAGTGCTGTCCCAAGTAGATTGCAACAAATAATTAAGTGTAAGTGACTACTATAAAGGTCACTTGAGTGTATTACTACAAGAACATTTAATTGTATATTCTTTTAACACTTATTTGCTAGCTAAATTAATGAGTATAGAAAACTGACATAGCACAAAGAAAAGGAATACTGGAGTTTTAGCTCACAATTATTTAAAACTCACCATATCCATTAATTTCCTATTACTCTTAGCAATGATTTTGTAACTATGTATACTAAGTCTTATAATAAAGATGCATATAGCTTTTTGCACTCAAGAACAGCCCATAGTGGATATTTTTCAAAAATCTCGGAAACAATTTGATTCTTGATTAAATATTTTTTCAGGATCAGATAAATAAATTTTTCATTAAGAGATGATTCTGAACAGTGACACAACCTGAAACATAATAATCCTACAGTCAAGGACATATATTTTTCCCCTTGTTTTTTAAAGACAAAAAACCTTTTGTTCATAGCCAAAATAAATATCACTAGCCATCGAATGCCCAAATAGTATCAGGGTCGCAAGAGAAGAAGAGTTGGTCTAGAGAGACCTGATAAGAAAGAAGAAATAGAGGGCTCTAACCTAGGACTACATGAAGAAAGGTGTAGTTCCAACTAGGGTCCACACCTGCACTCACTTTGTGTGAACCCCTGAGGGTAAACAAGTACATGTATACCTTATAGCAGGGCACTATATAACTTACATACCATCTGTCAAATGTTAATATTGCAAGCAGACTTTCAGACGGTTGTCAAAATTAGCTTCCTCACGTTATGCTATGTTCTCGACAATGCTCACTGTGCCACAATTTGTGAATCACCTAGACTACCAACTGTGCAATTACCATTTATTGTAGACAGAATGTAAGGTTGAAAATATTGATTTTATCAATATACAAGGTTGCTACGCAATGTTTCAACAAATTCTATTTGGCTGACTAAGAGATAGAGAAGTTGTTATTCTTAATTTACGTTCTGTATGTTTTTACATGTAATAAAAAATCTTTTAATTTTTTAGCTATAATCTAGAGTATTGTACGTATAATTTATTGTTATTATAATTTGTGTTTTATATTTAAAAAAATAATATTTCGTATCAAAAGTGTCTACTAAAAAAAGTTAAATAAGATTATTCATCTGTTTTTGATATTGATTCTAGATTAATGGGTTTCTGATTAGTCTTATATTATAAATCTTGAAGATTATAATTTCTTACATAATATAGAAAAAATAAATCATGATTTTCCTCAGCCCCACTCTACCGAGTAATGCTCGGTCTTCCAGATACTGATGACCAGAGAAGGAAATAACCATCGACTGAGGTCACACACAGTTTGAAAAGTAGTCTACTAAGACAGACTAGTTTATCCTCGTTAATAATTGCCAAACAAATTAAAGCAAATTTTTGATAAACCAACCTTTAAACAGAATCTGAGAAAATTATTACTTTCTGGGTCCTTATATTCAATGGATGAGTTTCTCGAGTACCTGCCTGTTATTGTTTGTTTTGAAATATCTATGTTATATTCAATTAGTTTTATATATTTAAATGCTTATTGTTGTAACTAATGATTTGTGCTATTGTTCTAAAAATGTTATGTTCTTTAAAGTTTATATATATTAAGTGTTATGATTTTGTTTAAATGATTGATTATATTTCATTGTAATGTAAAGCATTATATTATGGTAACATAATATTTATATGTTTTGTGTAATGTATTATTTTAATGTAAATATGTTACTACTGTACTAGAATTTACGACTTTAATATATGATTCTAGATTTTGCTATTTATTTATAAGAACACCTCCCACAATAAACTATTAAACCAACTAAACTCTATACCTGGGGCATACACATCTCAATACCCAGGGTGAAATATATCTTAAATACAGGCAGTAGATCAACTAACGTTTTGTTTATTAATTTGCTATTAATGTTGAATTTAATGATATTAAACACTAATTTGTTAAATATAAAACAAAGTTAAAGATTAACAAAGAAATATTTAAATCAGTGGTGACTCTCTACATGAAGGATTTTAAGGATTAAGGATTTTCACTTATTTCTTTATTTTGTTCTAAGAATATTGCAGTTACTGATTAAATACGTCAACAAAATCTTTGAACTTGGAAATTTCACTACTTAAAATAAAACTGTGTTTCTGTGGTACAATTATAAACTCTTAAGCTCAGAACATCAAATGTAACTATTAGCAAAGTTAAGATCCATTAAACGATACAGAGAACAAGGTCGGCCAATAATATTTTTAGATGAATAGTACATTCTTTCCAGCCACTTTTCAAGTAAATTGTGGTCATGCAGGTCAAATAGTGGTGCCTGTAGTCCAATTTCTTATAGGGATAGGATAATAATTATTATACATCCTGGTAGCGAAGCACGCTTTGTTCCTGGCACACTTGTTATGTGGAAAGCTAGCATGAAAATTGGTGATTACCATAACAATGTTAATCGTGACATGTTTGTAAAATAGTTACAAGAAAAGTTGTTACCAAATTGAAAACCAAAGAGTGTATCTTTGTAGATAACGCACCTTATTACAATGTACAATTCCAAAAGGTCCCCCACATCTAGCAGTAGAAAACAAAAAATGAAAGATTGGTTTACCAAAAACAATATCCCATTTAGTGACAGTATGCATGTTCTGGAACTATACAAACTTATAAAAATATACAAACTGAGGTTTCATTAATACCTAGATGATAAAATAATGAAAAATAAAGGGCATGACGTTTTGAGACTTCCGCCTTATCATCCTGACCTCAATCCTATTGAGCTGGTTTGGGCTAATATTAACACATTCACTGCTGAAAAATGAGTATATACCATCACCTATGGCTAAAATTTTTTATGTCAAAATCATTTACCAAATGCCGTTCTGAATCACGACAAAAAAAAAAGAAAAAGTAGCGGAATCCGGCAACGGCATCAACAGGGCAAAGATTGAGACGTAAACAGGTGGCTCACGCAGCAACAACTTCCTCCGTCCGCGACTAAGCTCACATTGACTCAATGTATTGCAGTTGGTGCGAGCACCCAACATATTAAAGAATACGTGGCCAGATGAAATGTTTCTTGCACTATTTCTCAAGCAGAAATGTTATACAAAGAAAAAGTGTTACGCATGGGTCCTGAGGAATGGGTAAGGAAATGCTGACATGTTGAAAAACTAGAAGACGAGTACCTAGCTCAAGAACCAACCATAGACAATATAGTCGAATAACTTATAATTTCTATAAACAGAGACAGTAAATCAGATTCTGAAAGTTCAGATGATACTGATGAAGGCTTGAGTGGAGTTGAGGAACTGGAATATCATAATCCAGTCGAATGAACAATAGAGTAGTAATAGTAAAAATTGTCTATAAGTAAAAGTAATAAAGTAAGGTGTTTCAGTAAAAGTTTAGGTTTATAAATTTTATTAAAAATTATGATTTGGTTTTTTAAATTACATATTACAGTCAAATGAAAGGCCGATTGTGTAAAAAATGGTCGGGGACACTGGAGTGACTTGTCACGGTTATGTTTTCATAGCGAGTAGTATGATTGTGGCCGTGTGCACAGACTACTGGTGCTACTGTAATTATTACTAGTGGACTAATTACAAACAGTATATCTTGCTCATCGTTGGAAGCATAAAATCTGACTACTGTTTATATCTTACTTGAAGTCACAACTTACATGATGTTTATATAAAGTTTTAGAAAAAATCTTTGGGAACAAAACAGTGCAACTTTTAAATAATTAATTATTCATTTGATTTTTTTTTTAACCCTTTGAAACTCAAAAAAATACGTCTTTCACCTAACTATTGGACCCATAAGTCGCCATTGATTTAGAACTAAAAAGCTTAAAAACTATTTGACTTTAAAAAGTAATAAATTTTGATTGATAATGTTAATATACAATGTTTTTATTATGTCAACTAACAAAAGCTTGGCAAACAGTTAATCAAGCAATATACAATCAACACAATAACAATTTCTATTGCCAGTTTACTATCTAAGAAAAATTTTGGTGTTGTGAAAATATTTTATTTGGCAATCTTTTCAAAAAATCTAATCAACTATCACTGATTAATATGCTTTTCATGCTTAAAAATAAATGTCATGATAACTCTAATATTTTATAATCAACAAAAAGATAAATTAATTCATGCATAAAATGTTTGACTCAAATAGACAGGAGTAAATTTTCTCATTTAAAGATTTAGAATGTAAAATAAAGAGTCTATTTATATGGCATAATTTTATTAATTGCAAGCATAAAGAATGCACAATATGGAAGTTTAGGTTACCCGAAGTCTGTCCCAGTGAGCTTCAGATTTCAGAGTAGAAGCCCGACGAGCAACTGTTGCTAGAAGATTGTGATGATAATCCTTACAAATATATCACTTAATCAATATGCTTTTAATATAAAATATTTATTATGTATAAAAGAAAAATATACACTCTTAAAAATACATAGATATTTCTATAACCATAAAAAATAAATAAAGGGTTTTTGCAAAAATATTTACGGATCTTTTACACCAATACAATTTTAATAAATGATTCAAAAACATTGCACAAACTTGCTCACAAATTGAAACACTATAAAATTACAACCACTTGTCACATAGAATGTCAGTTTGGTAAATGTCTGTAAAAAAATTAAAATGTACCATAGATGCATACAACATATTTTGAAGAAAAAAAGAATACAAATAGATCTTAAACTTGCTTTGCTTATGTCATCTTAAACATAAATAATATTTTTTTAATGTAACCGCAGGTATTTCTTGTTGAAACTCCATATTCAAGGATAAAATAAAGCAATAAAGCTTAAAGTTTCAAAATATTTTAATATTGCCTGATGATGCCGCAAGGCGAAACAATTGTAGCTCATTTATATTATTAAAATACTTTGAAACTTTAAGCTTTATTGCTTTATTTTATCCATAAATAATATTTGTTTGAAATCAAGCTTTTAACGACTGTAGTCAAGATTCATTTTCATTGTTTGCTAATTATTTCTTTACTGTGATTTTCTTTTACTTGTGATTTTGCATATTGAATCACATTAATTTTCACATTTCAGCAAAATTTGACAGAATCAGTAGTGCTGATACATAACAAATTTGATCTAAATGAGTTAACTTATTTGGAATGCAGAGAATTGCACAAATGACAGACTGATATCATTCCAAATCTACTTTTTTTTTTTGTTCAGAAGATATCAAAAATATATAGGCTATATATCCATGAAAAATTCTACATTGACTTGTTGAGTCATTTTATAATACTGTAGGCCCTAACGATTATTTGAGAGAATGGTGGAAAACGTATCTTAGGTATATAATGTAGCTAAAACAAGGACAATGGATCTCTCAACACTTCAATTTTATAACTTGTAACAATGTTTAAAACACTATCAACTTTTTTTGTTTGTTTGGAGTTTAAAGGCGAAAAACCATTTCGGTCAATATCACCTTCAAAAAATGTGGTCAAGAAGTGGTCCAACTTAAAACTTAGGGATAATACATTAAAAACAATAACAAAGCATTATATATTATAAGGGTGCAAAATGATCCTGCAACAAGACAACAATTACAAACTATGGCAAATTACAATTAACAACAAATCTTACAGGGCTGTAAGTAAAAAGGCCCTGCAATGAGTTATGAAAGATAGAATTTAAAAAATATATATTTAATTATATAACACAAAATATTACACAGCTGTAAAGAAGCTCTGTAATAATCAAATCGAAAAATTGATTTTTAATTTTATCGAAAAATTTCAGAAAACGCAAAGAGTGATAATGTTCAAATACTTGATAAAGGATCCCCCAAACAACACCTGAATGGAATTAGGTAGACCAAAAGTTCGACAAAGTGAAACTCCTCACGTTACACTACATCAGGAGTGTTGTGCTGGACATAGAAAAATCAAAATATGGCATTTGAATAAGCCATGGAGGAATAAAACATGGAACATACTCATTCATTGGAGGAAGCACAAGTTCCAAATTGTCAAGAATTCTTACTGTTCTAATCCCAAATGGGGCAGTGCAATTTCAACAACATTCATATTGTTCAGCCAAAGGATTTTTTTAAATGTTGTCTTAAACCGGATGAACTGTTTGGAGTGCAGACTACAGATATATGTTATTTGTAGTTGCTCTCTTCGTCGAGAAAGAGATGAAGAGTCTCAGCAAGTAAGCTTGAAATTGGACTCGAATGAAATGCTTTAGAAGCAATACAAAGAGCAGAGTTATGTACCAAATCAAGCTTATTAATTGTTGATTGTCTTGTGGATGAATAGACTATAGAGCCGTAATGAATCCGCGATCGAATAAGAGCACAGTAAAATCACAACATACAAGTTCTATCTGCTCGGCACCGAGAACCGCTGAGAATACATAACATGTTGTTGTTGTTTTCTAATGGCCTGATTTGGCTCATGCCATCTTCAGTCTTGCTTCCCAATATAGCCCAGGCAAGTCCATCCTCTTCTGTCTTTGCTTGTCCAGCCCACTGCAGGCCAGGAGGTGTGTTTTCAGATAAGATAGATATGGAATCCAAGAAAGACTATGATCAAATAAATTATAGGCCTACAAATTTATCAGTTTCAGTAGTTTGATGTTGTGTTCCGTCAAGAAATAATAAAAGCTGATGGTTCAGTTTTCGATGACCAAAAGCAATACATTGTGTTTTGGAAGCAGGAGCTTTTGAATCCTGTCAATATTGACCAAGATTGCAAACTATTTACTACAAGTTGAAAGGCTCTTTCGGCAGTTGCCATTCCTCGAGTAGCCACATATATAGCAAAACCATCAAAACATAGATAACAGCGGACAGGGCACTGCACATTAGCAGTAATGATGTTAATTGCCACAGCAAACAGGGTCACACTATTACTGTAAGCAGTAGTTGAAGAAAAGTTAGCGAATAATGAACCCAAAACATTTTATAGTTATTTGTAGTCAATCCATACTCCTGCTTAAATTTAAGCTCCATCCTCCTGCATAAATCTTAATAAGAGAGCAGAAGGAGGAGAACCACAAACAGAACATAATTTCTTCCACACCGTTGATGAGGGTGTGGTTCTTGATATTGTGCCAATGTACAGAGCCCATTATTCCTTTCTACTCTGCCTAAACATTCAACATGCTTTGGCTCCTAGAATTTTATACCTTTCGAGATTTTCACAAGAAGGTCTTTGATTAAACTTCCTTAGCACTTTACGACGTAAACAGAGAGCATCACTACATTCATTGTTCCACCATGGAACTGGTGGACATAGTGGTATTGTAGACATTTTTGCAACGTTGTTGTCCCCTGGTGTACAGAGTGCTTGAGTAATAGACAGTACTGCTTCATTCATACGAACGTTATTATTATAAATAGGTGATAATAATACTCTAGGGCTGAAGGTGTTTGATCCCCAAGTATAGTGGTGAGCATTAAAATCGCCTATCAAAAGAAATAGGGCAGATAACAAATGAGCCATATTTTATGATTAAGATATAAAAATAATAATAATAATAATAATGGATTTGTCAACAAAAAGGGTTTGGACCTGTATTATTCTTTACACCTGCCTAACTTGAAAGGCCATCAAGAAGTTTAAGTTTAGTTTTAATGTTTGATGTTTCAGGATGATCTTTGATGTTTCAACTGGGATGTCAGTTGCTGAAGGCTTGGAAGATGCCTCAGGTAATTTTGGGAAGGATTTTGAAGAACCCAACCCTCCCTTATTTTTGTTTTGTATAGACTTGGTGGTACACTCACTGGTTAGATGGGCTTAATAAGAGTATTTTTATTAACTTTAACAAAAGACAAAGATTTGGATAGAACAGACACTGATTGTGAGTTTTGTTTAAATAGCTGACCAGTTATCGGGGGTATTTGAGGGTTTTAAGTGGTGAAGCTGCAGATTTACCTTTGGATGCAATAGGTTTTATAGGTTTGGTAAGAAGGTCAACTTCAAACAAGATGGCATGTTAACAGATGTAAACTTTGGACCGCTATTAGTTGTTTAATCTGTTATGAAAGTACACGAACCATCTCACCCAGTTCCTTACACAATGAACATGTATTTCAGACTGAGGCTGATGTCGCATTTGCATATGATTTTCCTATGATAAGAGGTAAAGCAGTTCTTTGTCTGTACACTGTCCTAGCTTCTGGAAAAGAAAATTTCACTTTTGTCACCTTTATGCCATACTGTCAACAAACTTCCTGTTTAGAGCAAAATACGCTCAACATTAATAACATGCTGTTCGGTGAATAGGTCACGGCAGGAAATTATGCCGTTAGATGAATTAAAACCTTTGTGAGGTTCAACACACACATTAGCAATATCAAAAAAAGACTTCACTTTCAACAGAGTGACTCTGATTGTCCAGAGTCAATCTGTATTAATAAATTCCAATTCTGAAGTTTTCTAATGGAAACATTCCCTGAAGCACCAGTTATAGCTTTGTTAATAACAAAGGGCGATATCTTAGACAGATCTGACCCTTCAGCACTGTTACGTACAATAAGGAATCAGAAAGCAGCTCCCTGATTCCCTACATCCAAATTTCCAAATATACGAGAAAGTATAAAGGAACACATTCTACTCATGATAAAAGCATATCTTGTATTAAATAGTAGCTGTTATTTTGCTAGCTGTTAAATTGTGTATGACAATTGATTTAAAAGTGTATTAAAAACTTACTTTGTTGTGTGACTAATTAGGTTGTTACTAACAGTGTGTTAAAGTATGGTTTTATTATTCCAAAACATTCAATAACTTTGTTCAGTGTTATTATGCAATATATTTTATATTATATATAAATGTATACAATATATACATTTTATTATACATTTTTCGGTCATTTGCCATTATTTGTGTGTTAAAAATTTAAAAACGCCTTCTGGACCACGTCACTTGTTGCTGTATCGTTGATACAACAACGCGTACTTGCCGTTAGTTGTGTGTTTACTGTGATTGTGTTTTTTGGTTTCTCAGTTCCAGCTCTGAGATGCATGCTTAAATATTAAGGTTGGTGGAATTCTTATTTAATTTTACTTCTCACGTAGGCTTAGTTTCTAGTTTCATGTTTCTTTAGTTTTAGTCACTTGATAACGGAAATTGATTCTTATTCCCGAAACGTCGTGTTTTTGAATTTTTAACACACAAATGATGGCAAACGTCCGAAAAATATATAATAATTAAATTGAAACTCCATCATTAACAAATAACTTCAACTTCAAACAGAGAATTATGAATATGCCAGAAATTTCAACACCATTGTTTAAAATAGTTGTATATCTGTTATGGTTTAAGAGACTGCCTGGCAGTTTGTGTGTGCCTACTAAGGATTTGTGAAATACAGTAGAACCCCTCAAACTCGACCCCCTCAAACTCGACATTCCGTCAAACTCGACAGGGCCAGTGACAAGGAGCATGGGATTTCCAAGGTCATTCACTGCATTGTTTTACACCATGTGCGTGCCAAATGCCCGGAGGTTGAGGCTTGTTACTTTTGTTTATACAGCTGTGAGGGATGCTCCTTTGTCTAGCCACTTTCTAATCCTACTGTATAGTAGAGGCCAAAGTTAAAGATAAAGGGTCCAGGTAGACCAGGACAGCCCTAAACATTTGTTGTCAAAACATTCATATTGTTGTGAACCCAAGTGCCTAACCACCCGGATGCTACCGGTCATTAGCACCGATTCCATTAAAGTAAGCGGCAAGTCTTTTGTCATAACAATTCAACGGAGCGTCGTAGAACTATGATTCAAGTTTTGTAATAAAGGTCATAACCATGTGAGAAAAATGATCCCACTCTTAATTATATGCGATCAGCAGTTCATTTTATAGCATTTGTATTGGACTGTGTTTGGTATGGACTTTCTTTTTCTTCGGCGACTTCGAGATGAAGCTGCCAGACGTCTAGTCGAAAATGAAAAACAAAGATCAATCAAAAGTTTTTTCAAACAATGCTAACTTTGCTCTAATGTTTTTTTTTTTTTTTATATAAAATTGTTTTAATCTTTAAAAATATTTAAGGGACTGTCTGTTTTTTACTGTAGACTTTACTGTAAATTTTATTACAGCATATTAGGATAGGTCTTTTTAGTTTACTAAACCTATTGTACAAGGCCAACACTTTTTAAATCTCATTTGACCGATCGATAAATTTAATTTTAATGTGTGATTGAACACACTATTTTTTTTTGTCAGGCAGGGACTTTTTTGCAATAAACGTTTAATCATTGATAATCAATAAATGTACAGTTATTTAAAATAATTTTGAGTATTTGTTGCAAACCTAAACATTAAATACCAAAGTTCCCTAAAACTCGACAACCCCCAAACTCGACAACCTTAAAGTCCACATTGTGTCGAGTTTGAGGGGTTCTACTGTAGATCAAAGGCATTGGTTCTACAAATATCATACTTGATATAAGTAACATAATAATATGTGCATTTGTAGAAGACAATTTAAAATATACCCTTACAATCTTCAATTACTATTTCAATTGAAATACTGATAAGCCGAAAAAAATAATTTGTTCTATTATGAATAGCTCAAATGCAATTGAATATAGGGTCGCAGGACAAAATCTCATGGATAGGTAAATCATATGTATACCTTAATGACTGGATTAACACTCACAGTTGCAGTTATTATGGTCTTTAACAAACCTCAGTCAAATAGCACACAAAAAACACATATCACTCCATGTTGAGGTGGGATTCTTGTGCTTAGATCCGAACATGTTTGAACCACACCTCCACACGGATGTGATGTTTGAATGTATGTTTAATTGTGTTTTTACTACCCTGATGATGGGTGATCGGTGATCACTTGAACCTACTGTAAGTATAAGGATATATAAATAAAGGATTACTTGACGAATTATAGTATCAAAATTTATTTTATTTTATATGGGATCTTTTTTATAATAATTCAAATAGAATAAAAAATGTTATCTAATATTTAGTCTAGTTTATTAGAAATACAAGTTCAGAAATAAATTCAGACACATAATTTTTTTAAAGTTTTTTGGGGAGGGGGTGTTTTTGATAAATTTGAATAAACTGAAATTGTTAAAAAGTGCAATTATCAAAGCAACATTAATTTATTAGACCGTTTACCAAGTTCTTTTATAGGAATAAATTTGAGATAATTTTTAATTTGGGTTCAACATTTGGACAAAATAAAATAAAAATATATTATATTAGTGATTCCTAAAATGTTTACACTTTGTAAGGCATTTAAAGCAATTTTTTTGTAGGTCCTAGTCATTTTTAACTAAATGGGCATATTTTGGTCAATTTTTTTTTTAAATGATTCTAAGACCCATTGGTTAGGTCTCTTTTAAGGTCTTGAAAATTTCCTTGAAGGAATCTAGATTCTATGTCACCATCAGCAAACATACTCGAACTCATACTCCTTCAAGTTTCATTTTTTCTAATTGTTGAAAATCAAAAAACCTCACGGTCATCATCACCATATAAAAAAGGAAGAACAGACCATACAATAAAAACCCCCAAGCATTTGAATACTTCAATAGCACCAGGGTCATAAATGAACAAGAGTTGGTCAAGAGAAACCTGATAGGAGATATGAAAGAAAGGAATATAATCTAAGATTACATGAAAAAAGGTGTAGAACCAGCTAGGTTCTTTCACAATGGCCAAGCTCATACTCACTAAAGTGAAAAAGTATTGTAAAGTGAGAATACCTGATGCACTCTACCAAATTTTATTAAATTTTGTAGTACTCCAAATGCCTCAAGGGCATTCATAATTTTGTTCATGTTAATGCTCTCAAAAGACTGCTTGAAGTCAATGAACTACAAATATAGTTCAATTTTGAATTCATGTTATTTTACATTTTGTATTGGTTTTGATGTATATCCGAAAATGAATAGCCAGTCCACATTTTTCATTACACCCTGTATATGTATACAATATGTACAAGTATATAAACATATACAAATTTGTAAAACTTATGAATAAAAAATTTTTTAAATGGTAATATTTTTGCAAAATTATTCATCTGGTTTGGATGTAAACCTTACCATTCTAACTTGCAATATTTCATTTCCTATTGATTTATACTAATAATACAATACAATGCATTATGTAATCTTGTAATGTTTTAGATTGATATATGTAAAGTTGAAAACTGATAATTACTCATTTTCTAGTCTACATTTAACTTTAGCATTATTTCCTCCATGTGGTAGATAGGCTCCTCCATCTTAGATGGTGTATTTTTAAAACGGACAGAAATAGATAACAATTTTAAATATAATTGATAATTATACCAATCAAAATCTGAAAGTCGATATTATACCTTTCTCATATATTTACAACTGATTAATCTTTAGATTATTAATAAATAAATAAAATTACCTGATGTTCCCACCTGCTGACTTTTATGCATATACTTTTATAAAATCATTGCAATAAACTATAGAAAATCGTTAAAAAAATACACTAGTTCACAATCTATTAGAATATGAATACATTATAAAATTATATTTTCTAAATGAATTTTTCAATATAACAGAAAACAAAGGTGCTTTCATTTTGACCTTCTTATATAACCATACATACAACATAATTAATATATTCTATAATATACTTAAAAAAGTAAAACTTTTGTATATTCTGAATTTTTGATGTGCTAGTTGAATACTAAGTTAGATTTTTTTAAATAAAAGGAACAAGTTTTTACAGTGGAGTCCCACTAATCCAAACTAATTGGGACAGTAAGGCCCTGTTCGAATTGGCAGATTTTCGGGACTAGCCAGAAATATATAATTTCAATAAAGCAGGAGAAAGCAGTAAAACAGGTCTAATTTATTAGGAAACGTTTGTATGGGAATGTTCTGTCAAGGTTAGTGACACTGAAAGCGCCTCCTCCTACTTCTGTGATGTTGTTTATATAACTGCACATTTCCAGCCAGTTGACTAATTATATTGTATCAGTTCATATGCCTCTTTTCGTTGTGAATTGTTAACTAAATCTTTCACACTGTTAGACTAGTGTTTAGAGGTAACTGGGTTATAAAGGCTACTAAACATACAACATGTACATTGAATGATAAACTTGCAGTTTTTAAGCATTTGGACAAGGATGAAACTGCTATGAAATTGGCAGAAGAATTTTTTGGTGTAGGAAAGACCATAATAATAGCCTGGAAAAAACGTGCAAAGATCAAGCAATTTTATGCTTCTATTTCTGAAAAAAATAATTGAAAAAGTCAAACATCAAGCTCCTTAATGTTTGAAAAATTCAATGAAGTTTAATTCATGTGTCATCCAGGAAAGAGAAACGAGAATGTCCCAAAGTAGACCTTTTAGTAAAGAAAATGTCATTTAACACAACAAACTAATGAACGGTGATAAGTACCATTTAGTGTGAATATCGGCTGGTGTGATAGATGGAAAAGTGTCTCAGAATTCTCCAGTTAACTATCACCAGGAAGCAATCATCAGGAGTTTATGCTGCAGCAGAGAAATATTTAGTTGACTTCGCTGATTTGGCATCACAACAAATATATATTGATGATGAGACTGACTAAAATTTTAAGAAATTCCTCACAAAAGTTTAGTGTTTCAACAACAAACCCATGCACCAGGTTTGAAAATTAATAAGATCATGGAACTTTGATGGTGTGAAGTAACACTTCGAGAAATCACAAGCTACCTCTGATGATGATTGGTAAATCAGCTAAGCTGAGAGCTTTTAAAAATATCAACATTAAAACCCTCTCAGTTTAATAAAAAATAAAAACGGTCTGCATCGGACCAGACGGTGGAAGTTATACTTCTTTGGCCATTCACTTGTTATTTTATGCAACCGTTACTATATTATAACCTTATAGTGTAATATTAATTTACAACAATGTCAGTAGGCCATAAATCAGGCGGGCAGTAAAAATCTTAATCAACTTTGTCTAGCCTAGTTTTGAATAAACTAAACTAGTATCAGTCTATAGCATTTCATGATAACACAAAAATGTATAATTGTGCTGTTATAATATTCAAGATTTTTCTTACAATCAATAACAATATACTAAAACACATGGTAAGTATTATTTACTCGGTTTTGCCTCGGCTGATACGAACACCTGTGTCTCTTTGTAGCAGATGGGAATCACCCGAGCGTTCACGACTGCCGCCGAGTCTACCCGAACGCTAGTTCTTAAAAATTTGTTCTTACTTTTCAGCGTGACGCGGTTTCTCGACCAACATCCCATCCCAAAGTGTCTAACGGGCGCAAAGAAGTATAACTTCAAAAATAAAATATGTAAAACTTTGATGGATGGACAGCTTTTAAATGAGTGGTTCCATGATCAATTTGTCCCAGCAGTGAAACAATTCAGCAAAGGCTATGATTTACCAACTCGTGTGATTCTCCTTATAAACAATACGCCCTCCCACCCTGACATTTCTGTGCTAACATCTGGGGATATCAAAGCAGCTGTCTTACCTTGTAATGTAATATATCATGGAAAAAATATGGCCATCTCTCAGGTTTGTTAAAAGACCTAAGCAAGACAGTTAAAAGACCTAAGCAAGATAATCAGGCACAATATTTTCTACAGCTCGTGCAATAAATTCGTGGATTAGAGGGAGCAAGCAAAACTGATGTTAACGAATGAACGGTAACGGATGGTAGAGTTTATGAAAACCTGTCGGATGATAATGTTGTGGTAACTGTCACTGAAGAAGACACTACGCACAATAATGATGGGAGTGATGATAAACTTGGCAGTAGCACAGGACAATTGTCACACACAGATGCGGCGAGGACCTCACCCAATGCTATCTCGATACACCCACATCTGCAATATCTCCAGACTGCATGTTTATGAGGTGATTGCAAAACATTGCATCTTCTAGCCAATTATCATCATTACACCAAAAGAAACTAACAGAGTTTATTAGTGTTGATAAATAACTTTAGTCTTCCTATACAAAATGTTCTCCTTTTTAATGCTGTACCAAGTTTGTTTTATCTTTGTTCAGTTGCGTTCAATCTTTTAATTATTCAATACACTCTATTTGTACGAACTGTCCAATACTACCACACTATAATGTTACATTGTTTAAAGTTCAGTAGGCCTCCTACAGAGTTACAATACATTTTTATGAATAAAATTTGTACGAGAACTGTACAGTACAGTATAATATAGATGTTTTTGTACAACCATAGATTTTTTACATTTTTCTACCATTAATACCCATTAAGTATAAATAAACAAATTCATATATTTTTTTAAACTAAAAAAAAAAAAAAAAAAAAAGTATCCCTGCCAACCAAAATATGTTCAAATTAGGTGGACGTTAGGATTATCAGCGTTCGGATTAGTGGGACTCCACTGTATTTAAAAAATACATTAGTAGTGCTTACAAATAAATTCAGAGTTTTCTTAAAAACCAAAATACATCAATATATCTTCTGGTTAGTCATAAAATCTTTTATTGATAATTGATATTTGAGACCGTTTTCACAACTCCTTAAAAAAAACTATGTTGTCGGAGAAAACTTTATTCCTACTTTCAAGGTTACTTACTCTTGTTCCAAAGTATTTAGGGGGACTAACGAATGATAAAATCTGCTTTTAATTATAATTAAAAAAGTTCTCATACTCTTTCCAAGGACTTAACATTATTTTTGTTTTTTGCCAAATTCTTGAATAAATTTCTTTTTTTTTAAATATATGTACTTAGGACTGTAGACTAAACACCTCTCAATCATCATCACATTATAAGAAAGATAAAATAAAGACTCATAGCCCTCAAATAATCTAATAGCATCAGGGTCAGAAAAAAAACAATGGTTGGTCAAGAAAGGCCTGAAAGGAAAGATAAAAGAAAGGGATGTAACCCATGACTACAAGAAAGAAGGTGTAAATCCAGTAAGGTTTCCTCAGAATTCCAAGATCATACTCACTAAAGTAAGTTAAAGTATACCCTAAAATGTATAGCTGTAAAAATCAACACGAAGAAAGGTAACACATTAAAATGAAGATGTTAATATGGGCATTTTTAAATTTATCAATAAGATCTTTCTTGTCAATGCCATTTATATTTCAATAGCTTATTTTTTGAAAAAGGTCCTATTACTATATTATATACAAACTTTTATTACTTTTTTTATATTCCATTTTCCGGTCCCCTGGGCCCCCTAAAAAATGTTTTATTCTTACGATGTCCGACTTATGTATGTGCAATGATCGATCTACAGCCTAAACAAGCGAAATAAATGATTTTCATCAATTTTGTAGGCATATGAGCAAGTTAGTGTAATGTTTTTCCACTGTTTTTTGTAATTTCCACTGAATGTTGCTTCACAGTAAAACTGAACATGTATAGAACTTCTACATTACTCATTTATCCAGCTTTTAGGCTTCATGTTTCAATCAGATTCGTTGTTAATGTCGGTTAGGTTATTTATAATGAGTGCAGTAGTAAATGATCTTGCCAACTTCAAAGTTTGTACTTTAAAGTCTATTTTTCAATTCTTCTTATCATTCATAAAAGCCAACATATTGCTGCATGAGTGGCTATCAAGGTTTTCAGTAGGCCTTTTTAAATTGCTCAGTCTGTACTAATAACAGTCACTATTTATTAAAGCTCAATTGCAGTACACAGCTTATTCAAAGATGGCTTATTTATTAAAAAAAATTAAAAACTTGATTCTTTAAATATATTAACAAAATCAGTAGCATTACTATCTATAATAATATTTATTTTTAAACATTTTTAATAGAAATAAATTCTGAAGTCAACTATATTCAACTAATCTGTTTATATTCCTAGTATAGAAAATACACAAGATAAGTAATAATTTTACCTTTGCAAGATCACTAAGATTGGTAAGGCGTTGGAAGCAGTCGGGCGTAGTGGATTCCATCTTGAGCTGTTGCCACTGAGGAAGTAATTGTGTATACTCAACCAAAGTTGATTGCAAAGTTTCATATGCAGCCAGAAGTAAACTACATACTTCTCGGTGAACATGACGAGCATGAGCTAATCTACTGCCACCAGATCCAACACACTTTGTTCCACTCCCACCACTCTGCAAGAAGAAAGGATACTTATTTAAATTCAGGTTTAGTAAATTTTAAGAAAAGAAATTACATATAGTAATAATAGTTTGTTGTATTGACTAACATGGAAAGTAGGTTATTTTAGGGTTAATTAGAAGAGGACACAAAACATAAGGTTAGGATTGAAGAGACTCTGCTTTACCAGTCACAAACCCAGAGCCTTACCATCTAATGATATAGAAGGAAGAGTGGTAGATGAATAACATCTTGACTTGATTCATTTGGCTCTGGATGGTAGTACCTTGTCAAGGCCCCTGCCTAGGATTACTGGTTAACAGTTATAATGGCAGATGAAGATTTCAATCAGAATAGCAGAACAATCTAGGAGAGTAAACCGGGAAGGAAAATCACCTAACCCTATGGTGTGATGGAGGTATGTTGTTCTGTGTTTAAAGCGTGATGGTGCAGAGTAAATAATGTATCTCAAACAGAACTAATCAAACAATATTACAATTTCAATGATGCGTGATAAACCTAAGGAAATATTCCTTGTTGGTAAATCTGAAAAGGTGAACCCACCACCAGTTCCAATCGGGTGAAAGCCTCGATGGTGAGTGTTGGTCATGACGATTATAGGGGCACCAATCTCACAGAAATCTTGACTTTGCAAGTATGGAAGTAGATCAGAAAATCCAAGATTTTTTCTTAAGGAGTAAGACGATGGTTAGGTCTCCTATGGATTTAAGGAAATATTCCCTACCAGAGTTGTGGTACAGTACGCATGAGTGTACCAGATTTTCAAAAGCAGCAGATGTAAACCCTTGGAAACAAAGAAGGTACCAAGAACAGAAAGAAAAGTTGGAGAAAATGTGAGGCTAGATGGTGGTCTGGTAAGTAGACATTTTAGCTTTTAAAAAAGATGCTCTACACTATATGCCATAAAGGTGGATTTAAGAGTTTAGTTGACCTAGATAGATATGGGAGTTAGAAAAGAGTTGCAGGCTCTGCACCATTGTTACACTAGATGTTGCAAACACTTTCATGAGTGCACACTGGAATGGTATTACAAAGGAGTTAAGGAGAAGGAATATAACCTCTAATCTGTCGAGGTTGATAACCAAACTTTTAGACTTTAGGATAGTTATCCTGGCTGAAGAGCATATGCAGTGTATGTCGTGTGGGGTTTCAGATTTCACTTAAAATTATCAGCACCTACAGAATGTAGGCGGTGGTACTACGTTTTTAAGAATGAATAGTTAGACGAATGGCAAACAAGATGGTATCCGTTTTTTAAGATGATAAAGCATCTTCACCAACACAAAATGGGCATAAAATGCTCTGTAATAAAAAACTAGTACATAAAAATTTTAAAAAAGGAAATAGTATAAAATTTGAACAACTTTACCAATACTTAAATTAATTTACAATTGTAAATAAACAACAACATAACATATTACAAGGTTGAAAAGAGGCTCTGCAACAAGTTAAAAATTATATACTATGATATATACAATTAACAATAACTAAAAACAAATATTACAGGGCTGTAAAAGAGCCCTGAAATGAGTTAATAAGTATAAAATTGAAATTTTTTAAATAGAAAATATTAAACATAATATTACAGACCTGTAAAGAGGCTCCACAATGATCAAATTAAATATGTATTAATTTTATAAAAAATTTGAGGCGATGTAAGAAAGATAATACCCGATAAAAAATATCAACACTATCCCCCAACATTGCCTGAATAGAACTGGGTAGGGCAAATGTCCTACACACAGCTATCAGAACAACAGTCATTTGGGATGTTCTTAATGAACAATTACAATGAAAAAATGAGTATTATGGTGAATTCCCATGTTCCATCAGGAATCCATGAGTAATCATGGAATTACTGATACAAACGTGGGTAATTGCCAGTTCCTCTCAACAACTGGAATTTATGGATGTATTTTATGGACAGACAGTATCTTTAACTTGCCTCAGCTTACTGTACTGAATATTTATCCAACAAGATAGGTGGTGGGCACCAAGGACTCTAACTAGACGAAGAAACTATGTCCAGATATTCACAGATGAACTGGCAGAACCTATGGGGAAATAAATTGTAATCTAACCCAGTTACTGACTAGGCATGGGAGTTTTTCTACACCGTTTCAACATGAAAAAAACCGTAACTTTCTTAATTTTGAAGATTCTGATTTAGCTGAGCATCACCATTTTTGTGGCCAAGATGGCAAATGGATATAAAGGTGATGAGGAAAGCCAAAGACTACATGAGAGATGAGAGAACCCATGAGGGCAAAAAAGGATTGGCTCACTGTCGAAAAATTCATACAATCCATCCTGATGCAAAAAGAGACTGATTAAAACTCTTGAAGTTATCAAAGAAAGAAGTTTCTTTGGAATTTAAGGCAAAAAACCATTGCACTCATCATCACCTTCACAAAATTGAGCATTAAGATGCACCACATTAAAAACCTACAATTAAAACTAAAACTGGTAACATAAAATTTGAACAACAATAACAAGACTAAAATAAGACCTGATAAATGGGTATTGTGACAGATTCCTGTGTTCCATCAGAAATCCATGAGTGATCATGGAGGAAATCACCATTTCCTCTTGACAACTGGCATGTACGGCTGTATTCCATGGACGAACAGTAACTTCTATTTCCCCCTCAGCTTATTAGACTCTATATTTGTACATTTTCATCCCATTGCTTATGCAAACCAAATTTAACAGTCGATACAAAGTCAGATGCCATAACACGCTATGTAACTGGCATCTTCCTTTGCTGCTTCGACAACTTATGTTTTTCTCAAAACTCTGTAATGTCCTTGTAGCCAGCAAAATGATATCTGACGTACCTTAGCTGAGGTCTGTGTATGGAACACAGAATATCTTCAACCAAGGGATTCTTAGAATACATATTCTGGATAGGGTATAAAGCATTTTTGCAATTGGAAAACAAAAGATAGTGACTGAAACTAGATGGAACAGTATTAAGGCCTTTTAAAACAAAATGTTCAGCAGTAAATACACTGGAAGCTAAAGGTAATCCATACATATATATGTCCAACCAGGTGAGAAATATGCACAAACAACTTTATTTTACAGTTTAGAACCATCTGTGAAAATAATTTCACAGGATGGGTATTCACTAAGTATATACTTAAACTCCTAATGATACATTACATCAGGAGAGTTGTACTTAATGAATCTGGACAGTGAAAAAATCGAATATTGGCATTTGAATAACCCTTGGAGAAATAAAACATAGAAAACACTTGAACATTGGAGGAAGTACAATTCCCAAATTGTTGAGGATTCTAAGAATTCTAATGCACAATGGGGCAGTACAATTCTAACGCTATTCATTTTGTTCACCCAAAGGAATATAAAACACAATGTTATAAGATGGATGATAAAGTTTGGAGCTCAGAATGCTATGGATGATATTGTTTGGAGTGCAGACATATGATAATCGCCACTATAATTTGAACATTTGCGTCATTCTTGCACCCTTCACTGTTGTGTCCTTTCAAATCACATTGCCCACATACCTCTAGTATTATACAGTGAAAACTTGTGTCCAAAATCCTGACATTTGAAACAACGTCACGGGTTAGGAACATAAGGACTAATGACAAGCCAATAGTAGCCGGCATTGTACTTTTAGCAATGTATTTTAACTACCTTAATTCAAAATTATTAAAGTTACTGTAAAAATAGTGTTGTATCTGAATTTTCAAACCAAACACCATATTTTCCGAGTTATAAACTTTTCGACTTGTAAACTACCACTACAAACACACTAAGTATGTAAGTAAATGACTTACTGTATTGTAGTATTATTTTTTATTATTATATTAAAAAGTAGACATTGTCATTTTTTGTAGCAGATCAAATAATATTGTGTAAAACTATTTTTATTAAGACAAAAATTACAGTATAGTGATCAAATTAAAGTGTAAAATACATTAATGATATTTAATATTCAACTTATGAACTAAATTTATTAATGAAACGTAGTGTTCAAACTAGAAACTAAATCAAAATTTTCTGTACTAACACAATTATTTTACATTTTAGTTTTAGTATGTTACTAAACATGAAAGAAATGATGGTTGAAGGCATAATTGTAAGGCGTAAACATTGTTTTTTAAATTATTTGAGTAATTTTTAAATATTTAACGAAATATAATTATAGTTAATTTGACAGAAAACAGTGTATATTAATATATTACATCCCCCCCTTCTTTTACTAATCATTGTAGCAACATTTGGTCAGGCCTATAATCAAGTTTAAAGTTAATAAATACACAGACTGAACATTCAATCTGTTTTTAATGTGAAGTTTTATGTTTTGAATTTACATAAAATAATTATGGAAAATGTGAATTAACGAACATTTCACTCTGAAATTTCCCGAAATTTCAGAGAAAAATCAGTAGTTTATTCCTCTTTTGGAAGAGTTATTCGAAAAAACATTGGACTCTTTCATTTGCAACCTTGATTCATTCTATTACACTTTAAATGACTTCCTATTGAAGGCTGTGGTACATATTTGCCTACAAAACAATTTTAGACACTGTAATTTTAAACACAAATAAAAAAAACTCCATACTTTAAAAATGGATCAGGAAATTTTTACCGAATCGAAAAAAGAGTTTGTTTTGCTTACAAGATGTTATTGAGTTTTTTCTCAATTTTTAAGATCTTGCAAATCTCTAAAAGAGACAAACTATACTACACCAAATTATTGTGAATCTCACCAAATTTCCAAAAAAGACAGTTTCCATTGTAGATTGTGGCTGTCTGAAATTGAAACGTTGAGAATTTCCCAGCCAAGGTTTCCCACTTCGAGGTGTGCTTCAGAGAACAAAACATATTATATTACTGTAGAAGTAAATAAATTTAAAACTAAATTATATTTCTACTAATTCTATCGAATTAAAACAGTTAAAAATGTATTTTTTAACCAAACAATGTCTACTACTACTAATCAATTATTATTTTTACAGTATTAATTTGATAGTAGAAAAAGTTTGAGAATTTCATAACAATATCCTTTTTTGTGATGTCCATAAATAAATTTTTAAAAACTGTTTGTATATGTATATTAAGTCAAGCTGTAATCATTTATTAAATACTGTAAAACCAAACAGTATTTAGGGATGTTTATTAATGTGGTTATTTTTTAACAGTTCACTGTTGGTATTAAGTCACCATAGATAATTAATTGATCTTTTAAAGGTCTGGTACAGATGAGTGGTATGATTGTACATCCAGATAGTGCATCCCTCTGAATTATTTGTTAAATTTAGCAATTTATATGTTTTGCTGAAGCTATTTGTGACCTCCACATGTCCAAACATTGTTCGCTAGGTATTAAAAAACCGCCAAACAGATGCTAGCTTCTTGCAACTTGAATACAGCCGACCATTCTAGCTGTATCTACATGTCGCAATAACTTATCATTTCTACACACTTTACTTATGGTTTATGAGGAAATTGATACTGAACTATTTATTGATGAAATCGGATGAACAGCCACTTCGTCAAATAATATATAAGCTCATCCTAAAATAATTTTAAAACTTCACTTCATTGTCTTTCTATGAAAATTGTTAAGAATACTTCTTTTAATTGTCTAACATTATTATAAGGCTGAGGCAAGTATTTTGACCTTTAACTTTATTACTGTAATGTTATCAAGGCTCAATATGAGGTTCTGTTTGGAGAGAAAATCCTGCTATGGGATTCTCAAACCAACATCTTTGAAAACCATAAATGATATCCTACAAAAAGAAAATGTTGCTCTTCTAGCTGTTAGATAATAATGTTTATGAGGAAATTGATACTGAACTATTTATTGATGAAATCGGACGAACTGCCACTTCGTCAAATAATATATAATCTCATCCTAAAATAATTTTAAAACTTCACTTCATTGTCTTTCTATGAAAATTGTTAAGAATACTCCTTTTCATTGTCTAAGATTATTAAAAGGCTGAGGCAAGTATTTTGACCTTTAACTTTATTACTGTAATGTTATCAAGGCTCAATATGAGGTTCTGTTTGGAGAGAAAATCCTGCTATGGGATTCTCAAACCAACATCTTTGAAAACCATAAATGATATCCTACAAAAAGAAAATGATGCTCTTCTAGCTGTTACATAATAATGTTATGAATGTTGTTTAAGGAATATACCAATTTATCTATATTAAAAAGAACATCATACAAATAGTAGAAAATATTAAGTTCAAGACGATTTTGGATGTACTTTTTTAAACTTAAAACTAAATATTCAATGAATTAATTTTATTGATAATAATGATTTATTTGTATTGATAAATTAATACAAAATATATAAGCTTATTCGGAATACATAATTAAAAATGAATATGATTGTGTTTAAATCAATTTGCATGCTCTTTAATTACTCATAAAATATTGAAAAGATAGCATACTTTATTGAATAAAACATTTATCAATTGTTTGATCATTTTAAAATAAATTTCTCAATATAATTATGAAAATTTTGTAAAAGAATTGCCTAAATAATGCTGTGATAATACTGTGCAATATAAAAGTTCCTCTGCAGTAATGTAATAACTTCTTTCTCTTTATTGTATACATACAGTAGATATTATTGTGCATGCCATTGTTGGTCCTCTTTGCTGTTCCAGTCAGTTTAATGTGTTATAGTGCTTATATTTATATTAGAATACAAGAGATTAACCTACGACTATTGTTCCACATCGTAACAGTACGTCCAAATTTGTAACACTAGCTCAATAGCCAACGCACCAAAAAGCGGAAGGCCTAGTGTTGCGTCTGAAGTTACTGGCAATCCTATCAAACTCATTATGCTAATTATCACAGAACACAAAAGTCAGCCTAGGAAGTTCTCAGACAATATTAAAATAGAAATTAAATTTATATCCGTACAAAGTACATGTCATTCACGAATTAAAACCTACTAACTATGGTAAAAAGGGTTCTACATTCTCAATGTTTCCAAAACTCTGTGGCAGAAGAAGGAATAGAAGTGCTGAATGCTTGGTATTATCTATCAGGTTTTTTTTCTTTTCTTTTTTACTATTAGAGTAATGAAGATGGGGTAGTAGGCAATACATGAAAAAATGCAACACCTACAACCTTGGATTAAACTTACATAACTTCTGATGTTACATTAGTTCGAACTGTGGTGATATAAGCATATGCTCTGGCAACTGAGATATGGCTCTCATAAATTCAAAAGTTTTCAAAACACAAAGGTGTAGAGCACTTGAAGTCCAGGCTCAATTCTTGAACATACTCAATATCCTAGAAAAATTGGAGTTGGATAGAGATTTTGTATTCTTTGAAAATTCACTTGAAGAGATATTGATCTATCTATTCATAGGCTAACTCAATGACAATGAAATTAATAATGCCTACTTTCCACAATATGGAGTTACGGTGGATACTTCTCGGACCTCCATGTCGCTACTCTAAAATGTCTTTGGAGAATAGATCATTTTCAAAGGAACTTTTTGCATCAAGATTGCCTGATTTGACAAAAAACTGATTAAAAAAAGGTACTAGTTACTAAATAATAAATTTGTTACTTACAAATACATTTGATTTGTTACAGTAAAACCCCCAACCTACACACTGCAGAGAGACTTTTTTAATGCAATGTATAAATGACCAAATAGCATATTTATAACAGACAATATAGTAAAAGCATTTGGTTGTTTCGAATAACAAAATACATGATCAACTTACTCAAAACATAATTCTATTAATGGAATTTTAAATATCATTTTCATTATTTTGCCAATAGGTAAAAATACTACTTTTTTTTTTCTATCCCTTTCAAATAAATTACAGATGTAATTAGTTTGTCAATAAAGTTAGTCATTGCACATAAATTATAAATTAAATTTTAAAATAAATAAAAATGTGCATTAAAAAATATTTTCATGCACTAAACACTAGTACAAAATGTATAAAAACCTTTCTTTTTTTTTAATATACAAATTTACAAGAACACCAGAATTAGAAGGGGTTGAAAAACCAATGAAATGTAAAATAGATTATATTTGTTGGCTCTTTAGAACTGTTTAATAGGAAGTATTTAAAAATGTATTCTAAACTAGTTTCCATTTTTCTTGCTCATCTGAAATATCAAAACCTATTTCATTAACGAAGCAAAAGCTATGTTAGATTTCTATGTAAATAAAAGTAAGTATTCCACAGGGCGTACCAAACCACACATGCGGTATGTAATGCAAGCAAACCAATCAGTTTAGATACTTAATTTCAACTGAAACCACACTATACTGCACCAGAAGAATCTAGAGAAAATATTGATTTCAAAACCGAGTCCCCCAAAAGCCATATTTTGAGGAATGGGGTGTTGAAATGTAAACATAGTTCAAGTGATACATCATTTTAAAAGTAAATAATTTGGGGAAAATTTTTGACTTACTTTGTATTGTTTCAAAATGTCAGCTATAAATGTAAAAAATTGTTAGTTTTCCAATTTTATTTGCTACCACTAAACGATATTGTTTCTCAAGCACCAAACATTGCTGATGAGATAGTTTTTAAAACAATAAGCAATTGGAGCGTTTTTCACAAGTTTCCAACATTTATAACACATAGAATTTTGGATAATTGAAAAGCCCACATCTAAAAAAATTCCAAATAGATCTAGGTTACGTGAAATATCAAATTAAATTTGCGTGAAATTTTACATGTCCTTTTTTGTTAATAAATGGAAAGCATAGGGGAAAAAACAAGTCAATTAACATTAGTCATTATTATTCTATGAAAATTTATAATTACTAAGTAAAAATGGTAATACAAAAAAATACAGAAAAACATAAATAAATAATATTAATCATTATTATTCCTGAAAAATAAAAACTTCTAATCAGCAAATAATCACTGTTGTATCCCCATGAATGTTTCATACCCTAGTTTAATATGCAAATAATACTCTAGTTTTTGACTTACATAATATATAAAACCTACACAAGAATAAATAGAAATAAATACCACTATCTTATTAGTTTTGTAATATTGGAAAAATGTTGGTTTGATTAAATATTTAAAAATAGCGGGCAAAATAGTGGGGATAACTGAGTTAGAAGATATTTTGTACCAAACAAAATAAATTTTAAGATCAAAATAGATTTTCCAATAAACAAAATAAATAACTATGTATAAATTTAAGATAATTTTTTGAAATAAAATGTTTATTAATTATGTGTTATGTGAAATCATGATTGGACACTTTTTCGGGGAGTGTGATGAACTATTGGATCTAACCTTGTGAAAAGAGACACGCAGTTTTAACCGGGATGGACAGGCTCGGAAGAGCGAGTAAATGTGTTAAGAAGTCAGTCGAAGTTTGGGGCTTGTTGCACCAAGACCGATGTCAGGTCGTGTCACGAGTTTTCTGTAAAAAGGTAGAAAATTCGTTCGGAAGTCAATAATTTTGTTTGATTCATGGTGTACTAACATTCGTAAGAGTATCAAAGACAATGTTCCATGTTTTTAAGATCGTATGTGTTTAAAAGTAGAAAAAAGAACATTGTGCAACTTCGAACATGTGCTTTAAAAAAAAACGGACAATGAACAATTGTGTTAAATACGTTATATGAACTTTGTTTCAAGCATCACAACATCAACATTATTCGAATTGCAGGCATACTCAACAGTAATTCAATGCTAAAAACACAGGCTGAAGAAACGATGTTCCTAAAGACAATGAGTTTCTACAATTTGGTAAAACCATGTGCATAACATGTTATGATTCAAATATGTAAATTTTTTATAATATGTTCTATGTTTTTCATTGTATTTTAACTTATATATCTAAATTTAATTAATTTCATTTAAAAAAGTTTATTAGTCCAAATATCAGTCAGATAATGGACAAAAGTAATTTTTCTTTTTTTTATATATTTTCGTACTCAGACAAGTGAGTAAAATTATCATTTCAAAATTTTAACTTCATTAAAGTAATT
Organism: Aphrophora alni; assembly: GCA_963513935.1. NCBI lineage: Eukaryota > Metazoa > Arthropoda > Insecta > Hemiptera > Aphrophoridae > Aphrophora > Aphrophora alni. Next base: position 47,308,388 of record OY740773.1, on the reverse strand, counting down.
TAATACTTGCAAGTTTCATTATCAATAAATTCAATTTTCAATTAAAGTCAATTCTTGACAATAAAAATAGACCTTTCTCAAAGGCAATAAAATATAAATTTTAGTAGGATGTTAATTATAAATGATGTTCATGATATGTTTCCTTTTGATGAATGTTCATGTTAATATTTGATTGGTTTAATAAATGTTTATGTTAAAATTTCAGTTCCAGTGTTATTCATTCTACCAGATCACTGAGAGTACACTTTTGAAAGAACTTACTCCCGAGATAAGATTTTTAATTTAAATTCATTTTTCAAAATTGGTAAAGCGAAAGCTTCCTGGCGCCCGTAAATGCTGAGCAAACTTTTAGATTAAATAATAAACTTAAATTCATATTTTTTTTTTTATTAAAGTAACTTAATTATATGATCTCTTCAAGGTTGTATAATTATAGATTGTTACAGTTTGTACTGATCAAAAATCAGTTTCTCTTTTGTTTTCCTAGGGTTTGGAAAATTTTCATGTTATTTTCTGCCTGGTCCATTGAGGTATTATCACAAATCAGTTTATTGTTGTTTTAAAATGCCAAATACCAATATTGAGGCTTTATTGACATGCTCATGGTGTTAGATAGTGCTTAAAAAACTACACAGGCACTACAGTTTTGTATGAAGGACAATATCCAAAGTGTAAAAATCATTCTCAAATGGTATTTCAGTTTTCAAAAAAATTCCAGGATTTTCGAAATCACATAATAGCTTAAAAAATTAATTTCTTAGTTTTGTGTTATTAAATTAATACAGAAAACATAAAAGTGTAAAATTCAGTTTGTTTGTTAATTATTAATTTCGTACATTTATGGCCAACATCTTAAAACAAAACAAAGTTAGTCATAACTTTTCCCCCCAAAATGTTTACTTTAAAAGACCTTTAAAATGATGTATCACTTGAGCTATGTTTATATTTTGAAATTTATTCAAAAACCACCCCCACCCCACACAGACACACAAAATATGCCTTTTGGGGCATTGGGTATATTTCCTAGTTTTTCTGCTGCAATATACTGTAAATGGGGTTACAACCTGTATAATAAATACATCTTTAAGATTTATTTCATAAGTACTGTACACACACAGGCTAAATAGGTGAAGATGTTTAAAAATCGATTAAACTGAAATCGGGTGTATCTGAAATACAGGGGAAACTTTGAAAATAAATTAATTAAATATATCAAAAAAAGGAAATAAGTGCAAATTCAATTTTCTGTGTACTGTTAGAGTGTTTGATTACAATTATAATTTCTAGAAAATAGTATAAATATTAAGAGAGAATAGTTCTTTCCTTTGCACTATTTATGCAGCATCAGAAAACAAGCAAAATAAAGACCTATTATGATGAACAAAACATAGGTACTTTTGTTGAAAGAATTGCTGTATAACAGTTAAAAGAGTAAAATATATCATATATTTTACTAGAAGAACAAGCCAGACTCCAGAAAAGATGATCATCAATTGACGATGTCTTTACTTTCATATTGATTGCATAAAAAGCAGAAAAATCAACATCGAGATTCGTTTAGCATTTATTGACAACAAGAAAGCCTTTGACAGGATAAAATGAGGCATACTAGTTTATTATGGAAAAAATAGAGCTACATAGCATCATTCACCAACACTGTTTAAATAATATTATATATTATATGACCTCATCAGAGAATGGAAAAAAAACAAGAGTATATTTGGATATGAAAATTGATGGAAACATATATGTGAAGACTTCACTGCTTGTAGAAGATCAGATTATTATAAAAACACAGATAATAAGTTTAAATGTCAGTTCATGAATTTGCATATACAACTTATATAATTACAATATCTAAAACTACAACCATAGCGTTTGTGAAGAGCAAACCCACCAGAACCAAGATCATTCTTGATGAAACTATGCTGGAACAATCGGGAAAACTCTTAAAGTTAAGACACCAAAAACAAAGTTAAAATTCTATAAGATTGTGGCAGTTTTTAGCCTGTTACATGATTCATAAGAAAAGATCATGTGATGAAAATGTCAGACAAGCTTAAGAGTATAAACCTGTTAAAAGAGAAGTGTAGGAATTAGGAGACAATATGGTGATGGTGATGTGCATAATCCTGGATGATAATAATAAAAACTAAGAAATTGTTTATAAATTCTGGTTCCAGTGATTTACAATGTATCTTTATGGTTCATTCACCCATTAAAATTCATACTGAACCAATGTTATGTTGTGTAATAAGAAGAAGAGAATAATAATTGTTCTCCCAACAAAAGGACATCCTTAACATAAAAAAAATTGATGAAACAGTTTATAAATAGCTGCTATTTAAAGTTCTAATTTGCAGGCTTTGGCATCAACAGTTTCAAATACTTTCATATTACAATTTGGCGCAAAATTGTAATTGTGTGTAAATTGAAATAACAATATGATATAAAATTTTAAATCATCAGATTCTATGAAACAGTAACTATAAAACAAAAATACAAGAAGGGTATTGAAAAGTTTTAGAACAAAGTGAATATGCACTTTTTCCTTCTATTGAGTTCCCTAAGTCAATCTTGAAGTATTTCAATTATATCCTGTATGTAACATTAATTCTGATGAATGAATAAATACCTAACTTTAAATAAACCTTGTCTTGTAGCAAGTTAATATTAGCATTTGTTAACAAACAATAAATTTAATTTTTCTTAAAATTAAGTTAATTTTTTAGCATTAATTAATTATAAAGTATAGGAAAATAGATTACCCAAAACTATAATATATTAGATAGAGTCTGAAAGAAAGAACAAAAAGAAGCCAATTAATAGTTTACCACTCACCAACTTTGAACTAGGTGCAAAATACTTTTCCTGGTTGTGCAAAAACACACAAATAAATATCAGTGCATTGGATAAGACGGACACAAACTATATTTACAAACATTCATTAATATTTTACTACTGTGTTATATATTCAAGGGTTGATTGGACATTTTAAGACTGACTGTACTACGTGCTTTCTGTACGTAATGTGGTTACACAGAGGTTTGGAAGTCAACATCTAAAGGTCTACAGATACACAAGGTAGTTCTCCGACTCAACAAATGATTAATACTGTTATAAGAACCAGTGAAGGTCAAAATAGCCATCTACACCTTGAGACGGAATGAGAAAGGCATTCGTCTCATTGTAAATTTAAAACATTTAAATTGCCGCGCTAAACACGATAAAGTGGGAATGCGATGGTGCGGTGACGTCACGCAAGGCGAAGGCAAATCTTTGCTTGCACAGACAGGAAAGCCAAACTGTGGTAGTTCTTATTTTATTTAAAAACTAAAATATCAATTTAAATAATTATTCAGTAGAGTCAATCGACTAATAATATCAAGAAATAAATTTAAAAGCGCCTAAGACAAAAAAGTTATTCAAGAAATTAGGAGGGCTCAAAAACCTAAAATTTGAAAAAAAGGGAAATTCAAAAATCAAAAATCATAGAGTCATAACCAATAGAGGAAGTAATAATAATCAGAAATAAAAAATAAACAATAATAATAATAACCAGGGGAGAATGGACTTAGAAAGTCATTCTTGTAGAGTTTTTTAAGTTTTTAAAGGTGAAGGGGGATAAACTAAAAAATAATAATAATAACAATTGAAAAGACAACCGTAGGGAACAATAATAAGCAATCAGAATCGGAATTAAAGTTAAAATGGGGGAGTTATAATAATAACAAAAAGTAAAAAGTTAAAGCCCAAAAGCGGTAAAAATAAATGTTAAAGGGGAAATAAAAGGAAGGAATAATGTATATTAATTATGTAAAAGTGTAAAACAACAGAGCAGAGGTGAAAATTGATAATGGGGGGGGGGGTTATAATCAAATAATACGACAATCAAAAACTCACGACTTCGAGGACCAATAACTCGAGAGCCAAGCGAGCTACGACGAATAGCTAAGAAGATATTTCCATCATAGGATCAGAAGAAGAACTTTTATACAAAAGAATTGTGAAAAAGGACTTAAATCAAAAGTTAAAAAGTGAAAAAATAGACATTCGGGAAAAGTGCGATAACTCGTAAACTAATAGGGGCAAAAAAGACCATTCGAGATTTACAAGACCCTCAAGATCGGACAGAAGAGGAATCCGAAGAGAAATCGACGATCGAACCAGCCGTTCAGAAGTTACAGCAAGTTGTACGTAAAAGTGTTCAAAATCACAAACTACAGGAAAGTCACGCAAAGCAGCTCTACGTCACAGTTCAGATGTTGGACTTCGCATGACCAACCGTCATCACAGATAACATAAAATAATAGAAAGATCCAAATATCTATTAAAAGGATTTTTAATAGAAAATAGTGAATAAAAACTATACAATAGGTAAAAACTATACCTAGAACAGCTTCTAGTATAAAAATTTCAGAACAAAAAGCCAGAAAATACGAAATATAAAGAAGAGACATTTCTTCGCTGAAAGGGAGAAAAAGTGGTTACCTTTTGAGGGAAGATTTTCACAGAAAGGGAGAACAAAAATTGTCTGTCGAAAGACGGATACTCTAGTACCAGACTCCGAGCAGGGAAGACGTTACTTTAGTCACTCTACTAAACTCTTCTAAATTCAACTTAGTAAATTTTAACGTAAATATTTAAATCAATAGTAAAAGTAACTTAGAAATTTTTTAACAAATTTCGAAAGTCAAGCTGCAAGAAGATTCATATACATTGAATGCGACTCAGCAGGGATTCGAGATTACTACCAGCAGTCAACAACTTTGAAATATCCAGGACTTGGAGAGAAAATAACTTAGAGACATCATAAACCGATTACAGCAAATAACTTCAAAACTACGAGAGCTTCATGTTAAGTGTGAAGGTACACTAAATCTAAGGAATAATTCGTAAATAGTAAATTCATTTAAATAGTAAATTCATTGGGGAAATTTTGAAAAATTAACTTCAGTAAACTCAATTCACTCTGCTTTGGTGTAAAAAATATTTCAAACTTAAATACGACTATTTCAGTGCAGGAAAAGCTATCTGTAGTCCTAGCTGAAATAGTCTAGCTTTTTTCAATTTGTGTTAGTATATAAGAAATTTCTATTAGATTATTTGTGTCATATTTTGTGGTTTATTGTTGTGTTATAAAATTTTAAAATTGTTTTTAATCTGTGTTGAAGATCAATAAGACATAAAATTTTATTCTCAAGTTTAATTATTTTCATTTACCATTCTGTTTATTAACATTGCTTTTTTAAGATAATTCAAGAGTAAGAAATTAATTACTATAACTGTGCTCTGGTAAAATATAATAAATATAAAATTTTGAAGAAATTATTATCAGAATTCAGGAGCCGATTTCTTCCAAAAGGCGCTTCCCCAGAGAAAGAGAGTGTGGAAAGTAGTAAATTCAGTGAGCTATAAAATAAAATTCAGGGAATTTTCGTATAGTTAAAAATTGTAAGTTAATGAGCACAGGCTCATACTTGCAAAAGCCAAAAGCCAAGGTTTGCAATAGCTTTGATTGATAAAAGGGTAAAAGTGAGCATCTTGTTCTTGTCCGCGATTGTATAGAGACAAGAACTCTTGACGAAGGACGTTCCAAAGCGAGGATCGAATTGCGTGGAGTAGAGGACGCGGCAAGTGACGGTCCAATGCGGGGCTCGAACTTGCAAAAGTCGTACGGGGCATTCGCGGCAAGTGGCGTCCAACATAGGGGGCATTCGCGGCAACCTGAACGATTCGGTGGCGACAAGTCAATGCTGTATTTGCCTCTTGCAAGTGTACTGTCTAATAAACGCAACCAAATGATAAGAATATAATGGTACTAAGGTATACAAACATCAAAGGAAATATAAACAAATATAGCTCTATAATATCAAATTCCTTGTACAGTGATAATATCAAACCTAAACTAAAATATTAACATGGAAATTTCATGTTTTTTTAAATTTTTAAAATATAAAAATATCATACACTACTTACAGTCATTCATGTAACTATATAATAATAACATGATTGTACATAAAGCTTCTTCCCTACTACAATTCCCCATGCCCTATATTATTTTAATATTACCAAAAAAATAATTTATAGGCCTGCTACAAATAACAAAATCTGAAAATAAGAAATAGTCGGCCTATAATTAATAATAATGAATAGACCTACAGAGGCGGGTAGGTGGAACATGGTAATTCGAAGAGGAAAGGGTCTTAAAAAAGGTCTGTGGCAGACAATATGACACAATCTCCAGTAGTTGGGTCAAACCGGATAGGACAAGATCGACGGCCTAAAGGTAAAAAACTGGAAAGGAAAGAAGTAAGGGCAAGGAATAAGGCACTAATAATTAAGCCATTTGAAGGCAAGACCTATGCGGAGGTGCTGGGAGCAATTCGCAAAGAGGTGCGACCAAAAGACACTGGTACCGAGATACGGGGGGTTAGAAAGATACTGCAGGGGGGCGTGCTGATTGAATTAGGTAACTGTCGGGATCAAGAAGCTCTGCATACAGTGATAATATCAGCAATTGGTGGAGGCGGTGACGTCCGATGCATATCTCCCAAACTGAAAATCGAAATCCTAGATCTCAACACATGTACGACGGAAGAGGAAGTTAAGCAAGCCATCGGCAGAAACCTAGGGGAAGAGTCTACTCGTGTCACTAAAGTAAACACCCTTGGACCTAATTCGAGGGGACAGTGTATGGCCATAGTCGAAGTAGAAGAAATACCAGGGTTAAAGCTTCTATGTAAAAGAGGAATCAATGTTGGTTGGGTTGTAGCCAGAAATAGACGTCAACTAGAGGTCTTAAGGTGCTTTAGATGCCTAGAATACAGACATGTAAGAAGGGATTGCTTAGGCCACGATAGAAGCAATATGTGCTGTAAATGTGGAAATAAAGAGCACAAAGCAGCAAAGTGCCAGTAAGAGCCTAGATGCTTTATCTGTAAGAAAAGAGAATATCCTGATGGAGCCCGGAGGTACATTCCAGGTTCAGGAGGTTGCAAAGTGTTTCGGGATGCATTAGCATCAAAAAGAGCCAAGCAAGGGCAATGACAGCACGGCAAGTAACACCAAGACAGAGCCGAAGAAAGGAACTTCAATCCTACAGTAAATCTGAGGAAAGGAAGAATAGCCCAAGATCCGTGCTTACAGACAGCGGCGGAACATCAAGTGGATATCCTTTTGCTGTCCGAGTTTCATAGGCGAATAGATACGGCAGAGTGGTATCAAGATGGCAAGGGCAAGGCCGCCATAATGCTTGTCCACTCTGCAATTCAAGCAACGAGGACAGTTGAGATCAACAGTGGTTTCGTCTCGATCTTTATCGGAGAGGTGGAATTATACAGCTGCTATTTCTCGCCGAATGATGATAGAAAGACGTTTGAAGAAGAGTTGTTTAACCTTGAGAGCAGTGTAAGATAAAAAGGTGGTGAAGTAATTATTGGCGGGGACTTTAACGCTAAATCCCTTACTTGGGGTGAAGTACGCCATGACTGGAGAGGACAACTAGTAGAAGAGTTTCTAGTGCGTCTAGATTTGGCGGTACTTAACGTAGGTGATCGACCAACATTCGCAAGAGGAAATGCAAAATCTATAATCGACCTAACCGTAGCTAGTCAGAGGGTGGCTAGGAGAGTCTGGGACTGGAGTGTTGCAGTGGACGAGACGATAAGCGATCATTCCTACATCTTCTTTCAGCTGGGTGGGAACGGAGTGGAACGGGAGGTAGTTAAGAACCACAGACCCTTCATATCTTGGAACGCTAAGAAGATGGATCTTGTAGCTAATAGAGAAGCTCTAGAGGAGATGAAAATTCTCGATCTCTTTAAGAAGAGTAGCCTAGCAGTGGCTACTGAGGATCAGGTAAAGTGGGTTACAAATCAGCTGGTAAAAGCTTGTAACAAGTGTATGCCTAAACGAAGAAAGAATGCGTCCAATCACAGGGCTAAATACTGGTGGACGGATGAAATTGCCACCCTAAGGATGGAGTGCCTAAGGGCGAAGAGATTGACGACAAGATCTAAAGGGAATCAGATTCTGATAGTAAAATACAGAGAGACTAGACAGATCTTTAAGAAGGCCATCAAGAAGAGTAAAATCAGCAAATGACATGAACTCCTGGAGAAAAGTAGAGAACGACCCGTAGGGTTCCCTTACAAGCTGGTATGTAGGAAGCTGGGGAGAAATAAGAAGAACTCGCTACTGAATGACAAAGTCTGGGTTAAAGAAATAATCAATGACCTATTCCCCAGGGGCCAAGTCCATCCGGTAAAGCGCCCTGCAAAGATGGAGCTCAAGAACGAAGAACGTTTCCAACTGGAGGAACTGAGGACAGAAGGTCGACGCCTTAAAAACGGTAAATCACCCGGACCAGATGGGATCCCTAACGAGTTGCTCAGGAGGATTATTGAAGATTATCCAGACAAGATGCTGGAATTATTCAACAACTGTCTTGAAAACGGTATATTTCCGGACTCTTGGAAGAAACAAAAGCTAATCCTGATAAGGAAAGGAGACAAGCCCTTGGACAAGACATCGTCCTACCGCCCAATTTGTCTACTGGACACGATGGGGAAAGTTCTGGAGGGTTTGGTGCTTAGACGGCTGGAGGCTCACGTGAAGTCCACTGGGGGATTTTCGAGGAACCAATTCGGTTTCCAATATGGGATGTCAACAGTGGACGCTATAAGAGAGGCTTTAAGGATGGCAATGGAAGCAAGAGATAAGGGTATCGTAAGAAAAGGTTTTTGTGCAATGATCACCATAGACATTAAAAATGCGTTCAATTCCCTGAGGTGGCAAGATGTACTGAAATCCCTGCGGGAAAAGAATGTTCCACTATACTTGAGAAGGATTATAGAAGATTACCTTTATCAGAGAAAGATAATCTACGAGGGTGAGGGATGGGTCATTGAAGGGAGGATGACAAGGGGAGCACCACAAGGATCCCGTTTAGGGCCTTTCTTCTGGAAGATTGTATACGATGACTTGTTGGAAACCCAGCTATCAGAGGGAGTTAAAGTGATAGGATTCGCGGACGATACTATCATATTTGTTGAAGCCCTTGAGGAACTTGTCCTTGAGTAAAGAATGTCAAGAAGCATGGCCGCTGTAGGTAAATGGCTAAACAGCAGAGGCCTGCAAATGACGATAGAAAAGACAGAAGCGATCTTGGTAACTCGAAGAAGGAAATATAGGACTCCTAGACTCATCATTAATGGCGTGCGGGTAGAATGGAGGACTCAGTTGACGTACCTTGGCGTGGAAGTGGACCGGGGTCTGTCTTTTGGACCGCATTTGAAGAAGGTAGACACCAAAGCTGCAAGGGTGACAGGGAATCTTTCGCGTTTGCTGCCAAATGTGGGAGGGCTGAGAGAGAAAAGGAGAAGGTTATATGCCAGCGTAGTGCATTCAATAATACTGTACGTAGCACCTGCCTGGGTCAAAGCGCTCGGGAAGCAAATTAATAGAAGAAGGCTGAACGATTATGAATAAACAACAACATAACATGTTACAACGCTGTAAAGAGGCCCTGCAACAAGTTAAAAATAGTAGACTATGATAAATACAATTAATAACAATTCAAAACATATATTACGGGGTGGTAAAAAGACTCTGCAACGAATTAACAAGGAAACAAAATTTTAAAAGGACAACAAAACATCATATTCCAGACCCGAAAAATGACTCTGCAATACTCGACTAGCATTTTGTTAATTTTATCAAAAATTTTCAGGTAAAGCAAAATGGACAATACCCAGTCAAGGATCCTCAACATCGCCTGAGTAGAATTCGGTAGGGCGAATGTCCTACATACACCTCTCAAATCAACAATATCAATAAACATGTGTTTAATAGAGAGTACACCTAAACAAAATGCCCATTGCGACAGATTCCTGTGGTGGATCAGAAATCTATGAGTGATTGTGGAATGACTGATATGAACACAGGTAATCACCACTTCCTCTCGGCGACTGGTATATATGGATATATTCAATGAATGAAGTATCTTTTACTTCCTCAGCTTATTGGATCTATATTTGTCTATTATTATTCTTCCAATTGCCTATGAAAAATGATAACAGTCTGTACAAAGCCAAATGCCATAACATACTGGGTGACTGGCATTTCACTTGTAGCTTTTTTTGCTGCTTCGTCAGTTTTATGTTTCCTATAATTTCACAATGTCCATATACCCAGCAAAATAATACTCTCGTAGCTGAAGTCGGTGTATGGAACACAGTATATCATCAACCAAGAGATTCTTAGAATACATATCTTGGATAGCCTGTGAAGCACTTTTGGAATGCAATTAGATGAAACGGTATTAGGGCTTTCAAAATAGCAAAGAGTTCTGCAGAAACTACACTATAAACTTTGGGTAATACATACATATACCTCTGACCGGCTGAGAAATATACTCCAACCTACTTTATCGTCCAATTTAGAACCATCTGTGAAAATAATTTCAATAGATGGGTATTCAACAAGTATATATAATGAAATTCCTGATGATACACTACATCACGAGTATTGTACTTGATGAACTTGGATAGCAAGAAATCAAAAGTTGGCATTTGAATAAGTCATGGAGCATTCTCGTTTATCGGAGGAAGTATAAGTCCCAAATTGTTGAGGATTCTAACCATTTTAATGCCAAATAGGGCAGTACTGTTCTGACGACATTTTAGTTCAGTCATTGAAGCTTTATACCTCAGAAATATGTTACTACAAACCGATTTACATACAATTTTGGAATTAGGCTTATCTTACTCTTAACTTCAAAAGTGATACTGACCCGACCTCCGTTCTACCCTGGGGGTGGTTGCCACCCCTTCTCGTTAGTGGAAATTGTTTTGGTCAAAATAACCTCTGGGATCGATAGAAGGCCCAATTCTAAGCAAAAAGTTTTTTCAAAAACTCAATACTTTTCAAGTTATTGGCGATTGAAAACTTGGAATTTTCCCACGTTTTTCAACAGTTTTTTGCAAATATCTCAAAAAATATGCGTTTTAACGGTAATTTTATAATAAACAAAATTGTAGCAGGTAAGAAAATGAACAAATTGGGTTTTTAAAGAGTGTTTTAAGTGCAACATTAAGTGAGATATTGAAGATAAAAGCTTCTTTTTTTTTGTCTGAAATTTAATCGATGTATTCAATGCCATCTAGCGGACAACGGATACATTTTATCCATATGGCAACGAGAAACTTTTTATAGTGTTTAAAATAATATTTAAAATGAGCACTGTTAAAAGTCTTTTGACCGTAAAGTGAGTGAGTTGTAATGAAAAAAAGAGGGACATCTAATATATATTTTTTTAAATCGATGTTTCATCATTATGTTTATTTATAACTCATTGCCGTCTCAAATAATGAGTTTGATTGGAAAGATAATTTTTCATTGAGAATATCGTTTGGTGATTGTTTAAATGATTTGTAAATTTCATATTCTTCAATGGCATTCAATGAAAAATTATCTTTCCAATCAAACGCATTATTTGAGACGGCAATGAGTTATAAATAAACTTATATGACCAACCCATAGTCAGATAACCTTGGCCTCACCGTGATGCCAGTAGTTCGCGAACCATGAAACCGTGCGCATGTAAAAAAAATGTTAAAATCAACGTATACGTGTATTTATTTATTTGTGTGTATAGTGTTAATGTTTTTGTTGTGTTTAATGTTTTAACGACCTCTACGGGGTGAAATAACTGAAGATGGAGCTACGACTCCGAAACGCGTCTTTGTAATTAAGACAAACGCAAAGTCACATGACGGAACTATAAAGGTAATATAAATAATTTATTACTCATTATATTATACTAAGTGACTTGGACACCAAACAATGAACATTAAATGTATTTTGTTTTTTGAATAAAAGGAATAAATAATAAAGTAAATAAAGAAAGTAATTAGTACAAAATGATCAGAGAAATTTATTATGTATATATTATTATTTAAAACAGGTATAAATTTAGTTGTAAGAAAATTGCAACGTTAACAATTTAAACATAATGGACGAAAGCTGTTACTAACCAGGCGAAGTCGGTCCAAGCTTGACTTTCAGAGAGAGAGACCACGCCCAGAAAATAAGTATGTTTGCTGAGACAATGTAGAAATGTCGAAAGAAAGTGATTTCTAAGGAACTAAAAGTTGTTTTAAAAGTACTATCTTTTAATAATGTGAGTTAGTTTCAATCGGCCAGAAATAAACTTTTAAAAGTAAAAAGATGTGATTGTATAACATGGTACAATAGACAAAGTGCATTACGTAAGCAAGAAAAGGCATATAAAAAGAACAAGTAACTGTGTTTTAAAGAAAAACTAAATAACTTGAATAGAATATTTTGAACTAACGAGAAAGTAAACAATTGTGACTGTCATAAAAGTTTTAAAAAAATCTAGAAAGAAGTTATTTTTAAAACGAGAGACGAGATTTTGGTAAAACGACGCCATGTGACTTCAACGAGGAAATGAAGTGATTTTATTTATTGTTGAAACTTGAATATTATGTCTATAGAATCATCGTATTTTTTTTCAAAGAGAGATAATGTGTTATTGGAATATAATTATTGAAATATTTTATAAATAAAAGATTTTCTTTGTTTAACTTTATGAATTTGATGTTTTAAACTTAAAAAAGAATTAAAGTTTTATGAAAGTAATTATGTAAGATAAATAAATATTAGCTTCTGAATACTTAGAAATTTCAATTTAAAAGTAGGTTGCAAACATAAAAAAATAATAAATAAAAATTTAATGAACGTAATTTTTGATTATTTTAGTATGTACGATGTTATATATAATTCTATCTTTTCAGGTGATATTCGATTTGTATGAATTTTGATGTTATATGGTGTTTATTAATAATAAAATGTACATTTAAGAAAAAAGGATTCTGTATTTTATTTGATATTCTACAAAGTACACTGTTTCAAAAGAATTTGCGACCTCAGAGAAACTTTACACTCTTTTCAAGAGTAATAATTTTTTATAATAAATTTTCATTTTTATTTTTGTAATAAATATTACAAAATGGCGCCCAACTTTATTAAATAATCATTTCTAAATAACCTTAATTAATATTAAATTGTTTCAAATATAAGAAAAGCCTAAAGAAATGCAGTCTTGCCGTACATCTCAAAAACAAGAAACCTGTACCAGGGAAACTGTCACAAGTTGAGGTAAGTGAATAACGCTATAACCGCTACTTGTTGCAAAAGGTTCTTACACTGACATATTGTTTGGATATTCTTATTTAAAATTAATTCTAACTAATTCATTTGTTATTTAAAATAGATAAAATTTTCTTGTTGAATTTACAGAAAGAGTAAACTCTCGATTATTTTCTAGCGGCTTATATGTTTTGCATCATATTCTCAGTGATTAAAAAAATATAATCTAAAATACAAATTTAAATACTAATCTCCTTTTTATTTCCTGCAATGCTTTATTTTTGTAAAGAAACGTGTATAAATATTATAAACTTTAATATATATATATATAAATATATATATATATATTTATTTATTATAGATATAGATATTAGTGTTTTCATATTTTCTAGGCCATAATATGTTCCTGTCAATTTGCAATTGAGCCATGAAAAAAAGTTGAAACACTTTCGAGAATTTTATAAACTTGACTATAACAACCAATCTGCACTCCTGGCAAACACGTACATCAAGGTGGGCAAAATTAATCACAAACGGGTAAGTGAAAATATTTCTAGAAGACATTGCACACCTGAATATTACATACCAAGGAAAGGCAGTAATTTGGGAGTTTGTCAGAAAACTTTGTACAACATAGGCTAAATATAACACTTCACCGTGTACATATTTTTGGATAAATTGAAGTTTTATAAATCTTTCACTGATGGACAAGGGTCATGAGAAAATCATTAAAAAAAAAAATTAAGAGATGACACTAAAGAGTTTATTAAGCAACACATGTCCTCTTTCCCACTACAAGAAAACCATTATTCACAATATTAGAGAAAGGAAAAATGTGTAAAGCTTCATATGTACAGGGATGTTTTAAATTCTGAATTTAATCTAGAATTCGGCTTTCCAAGGTCTGATACGTGTGCCTATTGTGATCGCCTATATATTCAAACTGATAGCAGCAAACAATGAAGTAGAAAGAGAACAAATTGAAAGACAAAATCTCGTTCATCACTAGTGGACTGATCTTGCCTACAAGTCATTGGCAGAAGACACTAATATTACGAAGACAAATTTTAATACCATTGTATTATGTGTTGACTTTCAGCAGGTTCTGTTTTGTCCAAACCTCACTAACAATAATGTATTTTACCAAAGACAGCTGTCTTGTTAAAATTTTGCTATTCACAATGTAGGTACAGAATGACTATTCACAAAATGACTACTGGCCACAGTTTTCTTCCCTGTAATAGAGATTTTGCAATAATTGAAAAGCCAAAAAAGGGAAAATAAATTTATGTTTCATTTCACTGGTAGAGATCATTGCCATCGCTGAAAATTCCCAACAGTTTGAAGTTAATGTGATGGCTAACGATGACTTTAAAAACAAGGATAATGTACATGTGTAATAGTGTACATCTTTAGTTCTTTGATCTTAATTAGAATGGGATATATATTGATCTTAGATAGAATGGGGTATACGTCTAGACTTGATGAATCAAGCAAGAAACGTATTTTGTTTTTTGAATAAAATCAACAAAAGATTAAATAAGTAAATAAAATAAATGATAATAAATGATCAGAGAAATTTATCGTATGTATTTTAATAATAAAAATAATTATAAACTTTATAATTAATAAAGTGCAGTATAAACGTTTTGTACACAAAGCCTAAAAGCATGGGTTTAACCGCCAAGTGGAAAAATTTTCAGTCTTCATAGAACCTTCAAGGCAGGAGTACTACTCGAATATACAAGATTGTTCCAACGAACTGTAAGTACAAAAAGAAAGTGTTTTCTTAAGTAACTATAAGTTATTTAACATATATTTTTATGAACTATAGTGAGTCAGTTTCTCTTGAGTTAAAAAACAAACTTTCAGTAGTGAAAAGTATTCGATTTGGTAATATTGTGTAATAGACATTGTGTATGATGCAACCCGGAAAACAAGTGTAAAAATACTGTGTATTTGATTTTTAATGTTAAATAAAATAATTTGAATATCTTAATTTGAACTAATAATAATGTGAACAATTGATATGTTCTCATAAGAGAAAACGAGAACTTGAAAGATTAACTTTAAAAAACAATAGAAGTGATTTTGGTGAAACGACGCCATGCAACGACTGCAACGAGGAAAAGTTGTGTTTTTAATAAAAAGTTTATTTAAAACACCTACGTGTGTTTAGTATAACACGCATAAACTATTATTTATGTAAAGTAAAATATAATTGTTTCATAACTTGTAATTTTGTTAAATTTTTGATTATGTGTTTGTAGTTTTGTCTGATATCTTTTTTAAAAAAACATCATATGTTATTTCAAATGTAATATTTAAAATCATTAAAAAATGAAAGATTTTTTCTTTGATAAAAGCTAATAATTTAATATTTTTGAGTATGAATTCATAAAGAAATGATATTTTTATAAGTTGACAGGATAAAGAGAAAGAATATTAATTTTTCAATATATTATTCAAATTTTAATTCAAAAACAAGGTTGCAACCATAAATTAACTTAATTCTTTTGAAAATTATTTTTAAATAAAAATATATATAGAATGTTTTATATGTAACTACTTTCTTTACAGGTATTTTTGTTTCATATGTATTCTTTTGCTACATTAAGTTCTCTAAATAAAACTATGTGCATTTCAGAATAAAAAAGACTTCTATATTTTTATCTAGTATTCTATTAAGTACACTTTTTTCAAAGAATTCACAACCTCCGAGATATTTTGTACTCACTTCTAGAGTTATAAATGTTATAATTAAACTTTTATTTTTATTTATTTTTTGTAATTAAAGCATTACAAAATGGTGCCCAACTTAAATCAATAAACATTACAAAATTGGTTGTCCTTTCCTTTTTATTGAATTGTTTCAATTGTTTTGAAATCATTGGGTGTTCAAAGTTCAACAACACTGATTATGCTCGGTACCAAATCACAAACGATGATCCAATCACTATACGTGCAAGATCATCCCTTTCACCATGGATAACACAATGTTTGGCTAAGAAAATTAAACACACTCAAAGATATTTTCCCTCTGTAAAAGTGTGAGGTTTTCATATTTATACACAGATCATCTTGGGATAAAGCTCACCAAGAAGGATTTAGAAGATATGAGCCAATATATTCCACCAGTGTTCAGAAGAATCTACGATGTTATCAATGTGAAATAGACTAGAAAGCAATTCAAGATTTTTAAAAAATGTGTTTATTATTTAAAAATTGTAACATTATTTTATTTGTGAAATTAAACCAACACACGTTGGTAAACTGGACACATTAATTTATACAACATTATTACCTTCCTTCTGCCAAAGAACGTGATGTATGTAGTGATGTCCGGAATAAATGTTGTAACCTCTGTCATTTGTACCTCCAAAAAGGAGTTAAAAGTCCATTAAATAAAATATATCAAAATAAAAATAAAAACATTGTTGAATGAGGCAGTTAATGGTGATTCTAAAAGAGGAGTCTGCTGATCATTTTGAAAAGTGGAAGAGATGTAGGATTAAGAATATAAGATTTAAAGAGGGGGGGGGAGAGGCCTATGGTGCCATCATAGTCCTAAGCACATTATATATTTGTGAATATTAAATGGTGGTATACTTTCTGAAAAAATACTTTACTTTAAAAGAAAACTAACCTAATACCTTAAAATTATCTGTTTTCTGTACACTGACAACATAGTGAACTTTATACAAAACTAAGATGGAAATTAACAAACAAATACACATTCTATGATAAAATATAAGGAGTTATCATGAGTTAAACATGAGCTTAAGACTATTTAATTTTAAAATTAATAACTTATTTTAGTACTTTTTCTTAATTGTAGGCATTGTACAACCAAAACAAAACTATAAATACTTATATTTACTTGATATAAGGCTGATGAAGAGCTACAAGACTCGCATGAATGGTGAGGGTAACTGCAGCTAAGTGGAAGTAATCAAATAATACTGGCAAATGATAGTGGAGACCTCTAGTAGCTGAGAAACGTAACTGTAATATTCTACTAGAAACACAAGTAATGGCACTATGTTGTTCGGGTCCAAAGGTTTGATCGGTAAACCAAAGTTCCACAGCAAGAGTAAAGTCAGCTCTCTCTAACGTTTCCTCTATCTGAAATGAAATTTGGTAAAAAATTAGTATTATTGGATTTTTATCATTTTTAAATAATTAAATATTAATATAAAAAATTAATAACTATAATGTTATCATACAATTCTTTAAAAAAATACTGAACTAACTATATAATCAACAGTTGGTTAATTTAAAAATTCTCCATATCTTAATGGTACAAGGAACAAAAATGGTCATGAAGTGAAATGCATTCTGGGTTATGTAAAATATCCATACGACAAAATTGTGCATCATGGTCATTTCAAAACAGGCACAATACAGTACAACGACATTTATCCAGACCTCATTTAACCAGATATTTGAATTATCCGGACCGATTTAAATGTTTAAAGTTATTATTGAATCGAAATGTGACCCATATAGAGTAAAACCACCAACATACCGTCTTTGATTGGTTATCACTACAATCTAGTAAATATAGTATGTATTTGATATGTACATTTTAGCAGAGGAAGCACTAAAGTCTAGGGTGACTCCTCTGACAATACACATGTTTGAGTGAAAAAGGTTTAGAGTGTGTAAGGATAGGGAATTGAAGGCCCTTTATCTAACCCTCCTCTAACTTGTGCACAGTATAGTAGTCAGTCAGTTGTCTGTAAGTACTGTATTAAGTCGTCACAAGATAAGACAGTGTCTTCTATCATTTTGTCAAGAATGCAACTTTTAGTGTAGTTCAGTGTGTGAAAATGGTGTCAAAATAAGAAGAAAAAATAATTCCAATGTTGAAAGATAGATTCCTTATATACAACTGATATGGGACGATCCTAAAAAAAATTCCTGCTGAACTAGGAGGTGGAAACTTCAACAGTGTCTGACTGGAAAAAAAGTCGAAAAGAAATTGAGGATGTTTGTTTCAAAATGATAACAAAAGACAGTTTGGAGACCTATATAACAATTAAAAAATTTAAAATGTAAACCTTGAATGATGCATTGTTCATGTGGTACAATGCTCAGTTAAAAGCTGGTGTTCCGATTTGTGGTCCAATTTTAGCTTAAAAAGCTTTAAGTTTCAATAGAGCTACCGGTCATTGACCCAAATTTTACAAGTAGCCAAGGTTGGCTAGAACTTTTTAAAAATCGCCTTTTTGGTTAGTGAGCATTTCAAAAAAGTGTTTGAAAAAATTGTTTAGACCGAGGAGCTCACAGCCCACCAAATTTATAACCCTAGCAAACCCAAGCATCAAAGATTAAGGATTCAGCCAAAGGCTAAAAAAAAACAAAGATCGGGTCACTGCTATGGCTTGTAGCAATGCACCGGGAAAACATAAATTGCCACTTACTTGTGATAATAGGAAAATTTAAAAATCCTTGTGCTTTTATAAATGTTAATTTTACTTCATTGTCTATGATATAGCATAATCAAAAAAGTGCATGTTTTATTTTTAAAGAATGGTTGTTTGACAATTTTGTTCCTAGATACGAAAATTTGTTAAAGAAAACAACTAGCCAGAAAAAGTTATTTGTTTGTTAACAATGGCCCATCCAGGCGAACAAGAACTTGTAAGTGGTGAAATAAAAGTTAAATTTCTCAGTCCTAATGTTACGTTTGAGTTAAATGTTCGAGGTAGAAGGAGAAGAAAGTGTTACTGATTTATTAAAAACAATACATATTAAATATGTCATTTATAAGGTTGCTGACACATGGAATCATATAAAACTGAAGGCACTTTGAAGAAGTCATGGAAAAAATTGTAGCCTTCTGTTTGTGAAATAACGCTTGAAGACATCCCTTACACATTAATTGTTCACACATCCCAAGTGAAACAATTGTTTCTGAAGAACAGTTGTTTCAAATGTTCCCCAAAATCAACGGATCCTCAGATGTTAATGTCACATGTATTAGTATTTGGTTGAATGATAAAAACGATGATGACATATGGACTGTCAACATCATTAGCTGCGTTAACTAGACGTCTACATCATGTAATGAACAATGAAATTGAAGACTTCACTTTGATGTATGTGGATGACTCGGTATGCATGTCAAATACATTTGAACAGCATTCAGCACATATGGAAGTCATATTTTCAAAAAGTTAAAACACAAACATGAAGATTAAATTTGATGTACTATATTTTGTAGAAAAGATATACCATTTCTAGGTTTTAAATTAACCACAGAACTTTTGGCAGATAATGAAAAAATAAAAGCAATTCAAAATTTTCCCTCTCCAAGGAGTCATAAACAAATTAAAGGTCTTATAGAATTGAGGAAATTTGTATAATAAATTTATAGATCAATACTGAAATTTAGTAAAACCACTATTACACTTAACTTCAAAGAAAAATAAATTCATAAGTACTAGTAAAGAAGAATTGGCATTTAATACATTAAAGAATTAATTTTAAAATAGTTATGCTGGAACACCCTGACCCAGATAAAAATTTTATATTATAGACTGATAGTAGTGATTTTGCAATTGGAAGACATTGATACCAAATGAAAGATGACGGAAGAAAATCAGCGATAAAGTTTATGAGTAGAACATTGAAGGGAGCGGAAGTAAATTATTTTACTACTGAGAAGGAGATGCAAGCTATAATATTTTGTTTGCAGAAAGTCCGACCATTATTATTAGGAAGGAAGATAAACCTTGTAACAGACCAACAAGCTTTGACATTTAATAAAAAATGTAGACTGTTGAACTCTAGGTTATCCAGATGGATAATAATGATGCAGGAATATCATTTTGAAATTTAGCACTGTAAAGGAGTAGAGAATATAGTTAGTGATATTTTTTAAGTAGAAATCTGTGTGATAAAGTAAAGATAGATAACGAAATAGACGGACCAGATATTATAATAGCACATTTAAAGAGGGTAATAGATAAGGAATTTATGCAAAATTTAAAAGATTTAGATATTTGGCAACAAAAGTGTGATGAAACTAGAAGAATAATTAATAATATTCAAAATGATAACAATAAATATAGGATGGAAGAAGGAATTTTAATTAGACTGTGTGCACAAAATTGGAGAATTGACATTCCAGAAGACATAATAGATAAATTGATAATAGCATGACATGAATATTATATGTATTGTGGCATTGCTAAATGTTATAAAATCATACAAGAAAATTTTAGTTTTATAAGAATGAATAGAAGAATTAAATATATAATATATATTAATGTCAAAGATGTAAAACAACAAATCAGACTGGTTTCGGAGAAATGAAAATTATAGAAACTAGAGGACCAAGGGATCAGATATCAATAGATTTGTATGGACCATTACCCACAGGCAGAGGAGAAATGAAATATTTATTTGTCATAATAGATACGTTTACGAAATCTGTACAGGCTTATCCGATTAGAAGAGCAACAACATAATCAGCAATAAACAAATTTAGAAAATTATTTAAGATATTTTGGAACAGTTAATAAGGTACAATCAGATCATGGTTTACAATTTACCAACAAAACATTGATTGATTATTTTAAAGGAAACAATATAAGACCCATATATTCAGCAGTGAGGAGATCCAATAGTAATCATGGTGGAAAGAACCCATAAAGAAATAGGAAGATGTCTAAAGACATACTGCCATAAGAATCATAGAGAGTGGACAAGGTATATACAAGTAATTGTAGAATTTTTAAATGAAATGCCACATTACACCATGGGCTAAACACCGAATGAGATACAAGTTGACAAAAAAATCAATAAGCTTTTGGCGAAAATTTTGAAATTAAATTCTTTAGAAGATAACACAAATTTAGAAATTAAGATAGAATTGGCAGCAAAAAGAACAAGAAAAAAGGGAATAATTCGAAACCAAAGGTACAATCTGAAACATAAGTTGATGGAATTTCAAGAGAAAGAGCTGGTGTTGTTGAAAGAGAGTGGATATTCCCATCATTAAAAAGTGTGAGATGTATAAATAATTTGAAATTTATACAGGACTATATGTTATAAGAAAGAAAATCGGAACTTTAGATAAACCAAATAAAACAAAGGGAATGTTCCATGTTACAAACCTGAAGAAATATTATAAAAGAGGTTCAGTCGAAAAATAATGATAGATGTGAATACATGCATAAGGGATAATCATGAAGTGACATAATTTTAACAGGAAAATATTATGAACATGAAGTAAAAGGTAATTGTGATGTAAAAGGAAATAGATAGAAAGATTAATAAGATTAGGGAGGGGGACTTAGATTAGTAAAGGTTTTTATGTAAAGGTTTTAAAGGGAGATCTAATAGGAATGTGTATATTTAATAGAAATATTGTTCACTCTCAACTCAAATTAAACCAAATATAAAGTAAGATTTGTTAGCATGATATGTGAAAGTATAGATATAAATTGAGTGTATGTAAATATATATATATATATATATATTAGGTTAGTGAGAACAGTGAATGGTGACAAAGTGATAAAATAGTATAAAGGAATAAAATATTCTAAATATAAACTTGTCTCTCATTGTTATTCAAAATAAATAAAGAGTAAGTTAAATAAAAAATTTGGTACACAAAGAAAAGATAAGATAAAAATAAAAAATAGAGTGTATGTTTTTTTTTAAAATAGCTCTTGGAATATATAAATGTTATGTGACAATAAAATGAAAATAAATCAAATAAATATTGGTTAATAATACTTAATAGAGTGATGATTGCTATTATTATGATTAAATCCAAAAACAGATGAAATCAAATTATGACAAACAAAATTAGTCCATTAATTGGACAAACAAAACTTCCTAAAGGTTAATAATTGCTAATTGTTTTTACAAAAATACATATATTTGTGTAGAAAGACTTTATTTGACTACACCGTTATTTCACTTTATTTCACTGTTTTTTGCTACTTCTTCTTCCTCTTTGATGTTGTTTGGTTAGATCAACTGTTTTAAAATAAATATGTATTCATATGTCCGTATATTATTGAATTTGTATTTTCTTCTAAAAAATTCTGTTGAAAATTTTGTAATAATAAACGAAATATTTAGCAAATTTTTGTCTTTTATTTTATAAGTCAACAATAATAACAATAAAGCAGGGAAGTAATAAAACAATAAATTAAACAGATATGGATGCTTGGCAATAGGAGAGAGGAAAAAGCTTTATAGCTAGAAAAGAGATAATAAATTCTTTCCCCTCTTGGCACAAGTCCAATCAGGATCCATAAAAAGAAAACCTCGAGTATTATATAACTGAACTGATATGACTCTTTTATTCTTTTAAATAAAGTTATTGATTGTTCAGGAACATCAAGTTGTAATGGTATATTACTATTCAATATATATTTTACCAAACTTCTTTCATTCAATAACTGCCATAAATAAAAAAAATATATGCATCTTCATATAACAATAAAACAAATTCTACTTAAAGTTTAGAAATATATAGTTATATATTAGTTAAAGATTTATACGAGTCACTGTTTCAAAATCTAAGAGATTGTTGTGTTGATTGTGTTGACCAAGTCTCTTTGAATTTCTTATACTACTCTCGTATTGTTTTGTCCGTCGGAGGTTCTGTGTGATACTTGTCACAAAACAAACATTGAACCGTTATAACAGACTCACTTTTACAAATTGTAAAAACAAAAAATGCTTTCTGCTCACCTGGAAACACCATATTTCCACACTACTGCCTCCTAGTATTAAATCCCACAACTTATCATAACAACACCAACTACGAAAAAACTTGTACACTTCGCCTGAATATGTTTTGGTTGCTGCGCTTTTGAATGTTGAAATAACAGAGAGAATTAAGAATTGCCCTGAATAATGAATGGTGATCTGTTTTTAAAATAAAGCTGTCAGCATTCCAGAGTTTATATAGTCTATTATGGTAGAAAGATATTTGCTCTGTTTTTATGGTCATCTATTTAAAAGCAAAACTCATAATCTGTTATTGATTTAAATCTCATAATCTGTTATTGATTTAAATCTCATAATCTGCTATTGATTTTCTATCTGGTTCTGTTTACCATGCTATTTAGTGTGTAAACAATCTTAGTGTGTACTATGAATATGAAATTTGTTTTCCTGTTTAAAGACCTATGCCTAACTCAGAAATAGTTATTTTATTGCACATTTTACAAACAGACTCTCTGAGCAGCGATTACAAACCTATAATTAAAATTTATTTGATATTCACAGTTAATGTTCTTTGAAACTGGTTTTAAAACTCCTTCCAGTTTGACCAATATATTGCTTATTGCAATTGTCACAGTGTAATCTGTGTACACCACATTTTGTGAATGGATCGTTGGCAACAATATTGGTGTTGGGATTAAAAATGTGGTTTAGGCTCCCAGAAGTTCGGTGTGCTATTGCATATCCAATTTCTCTAAAGAGTTTATGGATAGGGTGTTGGAGGTAGCTGCTATATTTCCATTTAAAAATGATGAAACCTACAGCACCAAAATTAAAAACACTACCTAAAATCCACAAACCTAACATCCCCATAAGACCCCTAGTAAATTTCACAACAGCAGCTTCATATAAAATATCCAAGTTTCTTGAAAGAACTATTAAAAACGAAATTAATCTTGAACCTAATTATAGCTTCATTAATATCATAGACCCAGTAAATACAATTAGTGATGTCAAAATTAAACATGGTTATAACATAGCTTCCTTCAACGTAACAAACCTCTATACTAATGTAGCCTACCCATAAACGAAACCTTGGTCATCCTCAAGAAAAATCTTATATCAAACAGCAAACTCAGCAAAAAAGCTATATCTGAATTATTAAAATTGCTACAACTATGTCTCCAACAAAACTACTTCCACTTTGATAGCAAGATATATTTACAAAATGATGGCTTAGCAATGGGTTCTCCTCTATCAGGAATACTGGCAGACATCGTTCTACATTAAATAGAAACCCAATTCATTATGAACACTAACAACAAATATTATAAGCAAATAAATTACCATAGATATGTTGACAACATTATCTGTATGTTCAACGGCACCAGATGACAACTGATCAATTTCAATAATTACTTAAACAATATCCATCCATCACTTACATTTACCTCCGAATTAGAAAATAATAACCAATTGAATTACATAGATCTCACTATCTCCGTAACCTTTTTAGAGAAATTGGATATGCAATAGCACACCGAACTTCTGGGAGCCTAAACCACATTTTTAATCCCAACACCAATATTGTTGCCAATAATCCATTCACAAAATGTGGTGTATACAGATTACTTTGTGACAATTGTAATAAGCAATATATTGGTCAAACTGGAAGGAGTTTTAAAACCAGGTTCAAAGAACAATTACCACATATTAAGTTATCTAAAATAAGCTCTAATTACGCTGAACACCTGATAGACAATGACCATAAATACACGGACATTGCTAGTAATCTGGTAATCATTCACATTCTAAACAAAAGCAGAACTATGGATGTACTAGAAGAGTACCAAATATACAAACAATTCAAAACCAACCCAAACAGTTTATTAAATTTAATGTTAAATTGAATTTTGTATCTAACTGTATATGATATGCTTGTTACATTAGATAAGAATGTGAAGGATTATGAGTTTTAGACTGTCAACAAGATAAATTGTATAATCTCTCGGTGAACAGTGGACCACTACATTAGTAAGATGTGGCCATATTACTTTAACTTTATTTTATATTATTTTCAACCTGTAATGCAGTACCAAATAGTTTATGTTTATTTATTTTTGTGCAATGTATTTCAGTGTGTTGTGTGAATATGTTATTTCATCTGATGATGGTATATGTTATACCGAAACAGCTGCAATGAAGTATTAATATATACTAAGCACAAGTTTGCTACTAGACATGAGTAAATTAGTAATAGACTTATTGTAAATCATTAATAAGCCATTATGGAATTTATACAATATGTCCTTAGAGGTGTAACAATTCAAAAATGAGGATGAAGTTACTTTTAATGTTATTAATTTATTATTTTGCTCGACTATAGGGCGCCAGGTTTGCTTTAGCATACCAATTTAGAAAAAAGAATGAATTTAATTATTTATAAGATCTCTGGGGTCGTAAGCTCTTTTTACAGTGTACTCACAGTGATTCTGGGTTTCAAAAATGAAAACACTTGTCTCTGAAATATTACATAAAAATTTATTAAACATAAAACACATTAGATTCATGTAACAGAAATAAAAAAAGAAAAATTTATATAAGACATCTTACATCCTATCAATATTACTATCATTTGAAAAAGAATCTAATCAAATTATATTAATAACTTTAAGTTATTTAGTTGCAACTCCAAAAATTAATGAAAAAGGATTTTATTTTACTTCTCATAGCAAATATTTTAATTATAAAAAATATAATTTTTACTGAAATTGAGAATTAGTTTTATTAATAAAACAAATAACTTTATTTGATCATATTATTTTACTTAAAGACTCCTCAACAAACACATTGAATCTTATTAATGAAATACATAATTTTATGATATCAAATATATATCTTGAAAATATATAAAAAAGTCTAAATTGTTCAAAGTACATATATATGGTTAAATAATGAAAGTCTAAACGTGTTATACCAAATCACGTTATGTTCTTTATAAAAGAAAACACTTTTCCTCGAAGGATGATTCGTGTCTTTCCATGTGACTGCGTGCTAATTTTAGAGATGCTTTGTCCACTATCAACGAATTGTCTTTTGTTCATCGCTCACGAGATTTATTTTGTTGTACATGTATTACAACCAATTATTAATGTCTTATGCTAACTTTAATTGTTCCATATATCTTATAGAAGAGTTCTTTGTCGAGAATTCGAAAATCACGTGGCAGCGATTGCACAACATAATTAAAAATTGCAAGTTATTACGCCTTTTCATTTAAAAGTTTATTTATTGAAAACAATATTGTCTTAGCACTTTTGAAATTGTTAATACACCATGTCTTTCACAAATTTAACTTCTGAACACATTTTTTAATGTTCTAACAGAAACTCGGAGAACTGCCATTCATAGGTCTTAGAGCAACTAGCCCCAAACGAAGACTGATCTAAGCACGAGATTTTTCTCTCTTCCGCAAGAGAGCTGTTCCGGTAAACGTTACCAAAGTTCAACATACTCCCCACATAACACAAAATTTTACATATTCTATTTATAAAAAACAAATTATACTAAAATTGACATTATTACATATTTGGTTTTCTTGAAAATCTATTTTTCTTTTATTTATGAAGTTATTGAATAAAATTATGATTTGAACAGCCTGTTTTCGGCGCTAAACCGCGGATTTTAAATCTATTACAAATTATGATTTTTCACATCACCACAAAACCCCACAAAAGATTTGTATTACAATACAAGTATTGTACTATAAATCTTTTCTATATATATAAACTCAATTCGAAAGAAAAACCCAAAATGTGAAAAATTTTTCAATAGATTTTCAAGATTCCTTATTTCAGCAGTTAAGGACCTCATAAAGAAAATAAGTATCACTAGTATACCTAATTTAAGAAAGATTCTCTTTTTTACATAAAAACTAAAAAATCTATTTGCTAAAATCCTATTTCACTATCTCAATTTATTTGAGTCATCATAACTCATAAATATTAAAATATACGAATCAATTAGTGCTAAGCCTTATCTCTATTTATCCAATAAAACCCATCATCAGTTTCCTTTCCAACCTCGTTGGCGGAAACTTTCCATCAACATTTTTTTGTTGACAGGATCCCGTCACTCAAAGCTTATCTCCCAGACAGCCGTCTATATACTTTTTTTTTTTTTACGTCTCATCCTCTTTGCCAAGACGACATTTCTACATCCTTTGAAAATCTACCTTTGACTCTAGATATTCATCTGAATCATTTTCCAACTAAACACAATTACAATTTAAGACCTCTCATTTTTAATTAACATTATTACAAAATTATTTACTTATTATTCAAAATTACTTCAATTCACCTTAACTTTTCAATTCAGATTTTAATTTTATTATTTATTTTAGTTTAAATCCAATAACTATTTATTCTCTATCAAATTCTTAATTACTCTTTGTCTCGCTGGGATAACATGTTAACTACTGATTTTACAATTACAAAAAGCTCTTTTCTTCAACTAAAATTCAAAATATAACATCATTATTACAAAAAATATAAACTCACTTACAAAACTCATCTATTTATTTCAAAATTACTTCTTTACCATTGTATCATCTCTCAGTATTCTATCTTAAAATTATTTCCATCTTATCTTTCATATTTTAATAATTCAAGTTGCATTAATCCCCAAACAAATTCTTCATAATAAAAAACTCCTTATTATTTACCTATATTCTTTCATAAATAATCTCCTTATTTCAACGTAGCTTCCTTTAAAAATCATAATAATCGTCGTTTATCCGCAGAATTCCTCAAATCTCCTCTTGCTTCATTAAAATCGTCGCATATTTCCTTTATTTCATTAAAATCGTCGTATATTTCCTTTATTTCATCGCAGTACTCAAAAAACCTCTTAAAAACTAAAAATTTACCATTAATGCAACCTAACTACCTTTTTTATAAAAGTTTATTAACAGAACAACTTCATTTTAAATACCACTTTACTCAACAATTCTGTAAACTCATCATCTTCATATAAAAACTCAAAAATTCTTTCATTTAAATTACTTCATTAAAATCTCCTTTGTCATCAATCACTTAAATACAAAAAACTTATAAAAAATAAAAAATTATCATTGCTTTCCCAGCTAACATCGTATTTCATCAAAATCTTTAGACACCTTTATCAAATAACTACTTAACATCATTTATTATTTCAAATTCCATTATTATTTATTTAAAAAACACTACTTATTTATCCTTTCTATAAAATTCATTAAAATCTCTCTACTTATTATTAATTTATTACTCCTTCCTTTAAAAAACAGAAACTTAGCCTCCTTTACTCACTATTTAACATCAAAAACTTAAAAAACTTTATTATTATCTGTCTTGGCAAAACTCACATAAATTCTCAAACTTTACACAACTATTCTTCATATTTTCAAACCATAAATCACTTAAAACTAACAATTTTTTATCTCATATTATCTAATAATCCTTAATATTTATCAATGTCAAACATACAACTTATCGTTTTACAATTTAACATCTAATTACCTATCCTAATCAGCTAATCAACATTTTTACAGTTTTATAAAACTCTTCGTTTCATTTCATGAAAAAAACTCTCCTTCCTGTCACGTCCGATTTATTTCTAGGCTTTGTTTCTTAACAAACCCCCTCCTTTCACCATGTAAGCATTGTCCTACTGTCCCTTGACGACTTCCCTCAACATCTGTTTTTACTTGTTAGAGTAGACTCAAAAAAAACTTTTTCTATATCTATGAAAGTTTATGACACTTACAAACATAAGTCATTGTTTATGTTTTTTGCCCAAAATTACATGTGACAGAACTCTAAACAACTACGTTGGATTTTTTGATAAGTTTTCCAATTAACTCGAAATCACTACCTTCTAGAAATGATATCTTAGGCCTTGATCATATCACTTCTCGAACATAGCTACATCCTGCCTCGAAAAACAGTTCTCCCACCAAACTTTATATTTTTATAATATACTCAAGAACTCTATGTTCTCTCTTAAACTCCTTCTACTAAACTTCTGTATTTCTGAATACAAAATAAGAACTCTTTGTTCTTTAAACTTCTCAAAATTGTCAAATTTTTTAACTATATTTCATTTACATAAGTCGTATGACAAATTTTTTGTTTTTTGTTTTTTGTTTATTTTTTATTTTATTTTTCAAAACTCGACCGGGGTTTATCATCGTAACAGCAATTGAATTATACTCCTCTATTCTGATGATAAAACCCTGTCGAACATCGATCAATAAAACCCTCCAACGTTCCATTTTTATTTTGTTTTTATTATTTATACCTTTTTTATTTGATTTTTTATGAATTTTTTGTTTATTTTATGCATTTTTCTACCTTCCCACCTTCCTATCCTTCTGATGGTCTAATATTTTACATGTGTCCTTCTGATCACACTCTGAACTCTAACACGAAACAACATGTTATGACCCTAAAATATGTAGTGGTTGAAATGCGATATCCCTACTCGATTCGAAATACCGCCCACCACACACTCTAAACCCACAACACACCTTTCATGCAGTCCCGAAATTGCCTCATTTTCACAAATAAAACAATTTCTTTTACTACATAAACTCCTTATCCAACCTCCCAAAATGTTCATGTACTCCTTAAATGCATCTACACGAAAAAAATTTTAAAATTCATAAAAAATTTCATTAAAATCGTTTCATCCGAAGTTGAAATAATGTTTATTTTACCAATCTTATTACTAGCATCGTCGATTTTCTGTTTATGTAATCCTTTCTAGATGTTATTATTCAAATTCAAAAAGAAAATTTTATTTTTTAAAATTTATTCTAAGTCCTTTACTTAGAAATTTTACCTTCAATTCTATTAAAGTTATTTATGTAATCTACTTTTGTTCTTATTTACTTTATTTAAAACCAATTATCCTTTATTTAAGTAATTTTTATTTGAAAACGCAAGTTAATTCTCGATTATACGTCAAAAGCTTTTTATTTTCCTAGCTAGCATTTTGGTAACACCCTATATTTCGTCTCAATGTCATGCATAGGAATTTATACCTGACTAAGGAATAAACAAGTCCCCTCGATATGAGACAATCCTTATCTGTCTACTGATAAGACATGAAGACCTTTTGGTTCCAATACGATCTGCAAATGAATCTCAACTCTCTCTCGTCACATTTTATTGAATATTTAATTGAATCCACCTATTTAATATTGAATATTATTTCTTCAACACTACACTAAATCCTTGCTTCGAACTAATCTGCTTTATCTTAACACGTAAAGTCAATATTTATTCCTTTCATAAACGTACAGAGTTATTTACTAACAATCTTGCAGCTCCAATGATCCTCTCATCTAGCTAATCTGTTTTCGTCACGTTTTCTAAATATTAAGATCTTAATAAACATATAAAGTTGTTTACTGCTATAATCCAGCGTCTTTACTTTACAAATACCTAAACGTTTTCTAAAACTAAACTCTTAATATTTTACGCTTGGCTAATAATTATTTTCTATATTTTTGTCTTAGCTTACAAAATTCATTAGTACACACAAATTATTAATATTCATAACTCTTAATCATTCATTATCAAACTTAAACTTACTTATTAACAAAATCTTAACTACTTTTTATTAATTATTTTAAAAATCAAGTCCGTGTGTTTATAAAATGTCCTTACATTTATTTATTCATTCCAAATTTCAATTTATTATGACTCAATTATAAATCATACATTTTTTTCGATGGTTCCCAGATTGGTGAAAGATTTTAAAATACATGATTGAATTTTTTAACACATTTTTAATGTTAAATACTTCTGTCCACAGGGACAGTTTGTCTTGCCCAGTCATCACAACAGACCCTTTCCTAACAAAGGATCCCACTTCGTTATTGTCTCGGAGTATTGACAAAATACCTTTCTCTTTCTCTCTCTCAAACATATCATCACCCCTCCTTCCCTCAAACATCTTAGAATCTACTGACCTAATTTCAACATCTGTTAGTTCAGGAATTCTAACCCCACCATTCTTATATACTAGTACAAAACCTTCTTTTACTATTTCTACATTTTTACTTTCAAGATTATATTTAAAGTTAGATTTCTCACAAAAACTTTTAATTTCTTGTTCTTGGGTTTGAAAGATACTCTTAAATTTTATCATTACATAATTTTCAAACTCTACATTTTTATGACCCACTTGTTTTTTAAAATAAACAGCTGATACCTTCGTTATTAGATTATTTACTTTTACTTTATTTTTTGAATTAATTATACCTATTTCAACCCCACTAGACATATTAATTTCAACATTACCTATTAACTGTTTTAAATCATTGTTTTCAAAAGATTCATTCTGACATATCTTAGGCCTATTCATTATTTTAATTTTTAATTTTTCTATCTCAAATTTACTGTTCATGCTTTGCCCAAACTTTTCTATTTCCCCCAACATCTTAGACTTAATCTGACTTAAACCATCATTTACAACACACTCATTCTTGCTTATGTTAGGCTTAACTATTGTCTCATTTTTTAATTTTTTTTGTTCTACTCCCTGATTCCAATTATCAAATTTATTATCTAAATCTTGCTTTGTTTCCAATCTACTTTGTTCAAATCTTTTATTCACATCCTTTATTTCTTTCTTAAGTAATTCTAACATTTCCATTAAGCTTAAATTCTGATCTTCCTTTACCAAATTATTATCTTTATTCATTGAGTCACTTGAAACCTTATTTACTTCATCTTGCTCAGTTATTCTAACCTGTTTAGCCCCTAGATTATTATTATTATTTGTACCCTCCATTTTTAGTTATTATTATTATTATTTACCTTTAGTTTTAAGTTTAAATTTTAATTACCAACATCATTACCCTAACCTGTTCATTATTATTAATATTTGTAGTTTCTAACTCCATTTTTTATCTTATATTTAACACAAAAAAATTTTTTTAAAAAGAATCTTTCTTATTTTATTTAGAGAGAGTCCTTACCTTGATTTTAAGAGTTCTCATTACCAAAATCACTGTTTATTTCGACTAAAAAAGCCCACAGTTGCGGCGACATTTGTAACAATTCAAAAATGAGGATGAAGTTACTTTTAATGTTATTAATTTATTATTTTGCTCGACTATAGGGCGCCAGGTTTGCTTTAGCATACCAATTTAGAAAAAAGAATGAATTTAATTATTTATAAGATCTCTGGGGTCGTAAGCTCTTTTTACAGTGTACTCACAGTGATTCTGGGTTTCAAAAATGAAAACACTTGTCTCTGAAATATTACATAAAAATTTATTAAACATAAAACACATTAGATTCATGTAACAGAAATAAAAAAAGAAAAATTTATATAAGACATCTTACATCCTATCAATATTACTATCATTTGAAAAAGAATCTAATCAAATTATATTAATAACTTTAAGTTATTTAGTTGCAACTCCAAAAATTAATGAAAAAGGATTTTATTTTACTTCTCATAGCAAATATTTTAATTATAAAAAATATAATTTTTACTGAAATTGAGAATTAGTTTTATTAATAAAACAAATAACTTTATTTGATCATATTATTTTACTTAAAGACTCCTCAACAAACACATTGAATCTTATTAATGAAATACATAATTTTATGATATCAAATATATATCTTGAAAATATATAAAAAAGTCTAAATTGTTCAAAGTACATATATATGGTTAAATAATGAAAGTCTAAACGTGTTATACCAAATCACGTTATGTTCTTTATAAAAGAAAACACTTTTCCTCGAAGGATGATTCGTGTCTTTCCATGTGACTGCGTGCTAATTTTAGAGATGCTTTGTCCACTATCAACGAATTGTCTTTTGTTCATCGCTCACGAGATTTATTTTGTTGTACATGTATTACAACCAATTATTAATGTCTTATGCTAACTTTAATTGTTCCATATATCTTATAGAAGAGTTCTTTGTCGAGAATTCGAAAATCACGTGGCAGCGATTGCACAACATAATTAAAAATTGCAAGTTATTACGCCTTTTCATTTAAAAGTTTATTTATTGAAAACAATATTGTCTTAGCACTTTTGAAATTGTTAATACACCATGTCTTTCACAAATTTAACTTCTGAACACATTTTTTAATGTTCTAACAGAAACTCGGAGAACTGCCATTCATAGGTCTTAGAGCAACTAGCCCCAAACGAAGACTGATCTAAGCACGAGATTTTTCTCTCTTCCGCAAGAGAGCTGTTCCGGTAAACGTTACCAAAGTTCAACATACTCCCCACATAACACAAAATTTTACATATTCTATTTATAAAAAACAAATTATACTAAAATTGACATTATTACATATTTGGTTTTCTTGAAAATCTATTTTTCTTTTATTTATGAAGTTATTGAATAAAATTATGATTTGAACAGCCTGTTTTCGGCGCTAAACCGCGGATTTTAAATCTATTACAAATTATGATTTTTCACATCACCACAGAGGCTACACTCATTGATTAAAAATTTTAGAATTGATTATTTGAAAATTGTAAATTTGTGTTGTTGCACCTCCAAATTTTCAGTTATCACAAAAACAAAAGGAAATAAAATGTCCTGATATATTGCCAAAATATGCCCACAGACAAAATTTCATTAAAATTGATCCACACATTACGGCTGTAGAGCACAACAGATGCCAGAAAACATTTTTTGGTCTTAGAGGACCTCAACACATATATCAACAAAAAACTAAAAATAGATTTTTGCCCCATCACATTAACATATTTTTGTACCACGAATATATCCCAAAAAAAGTAAAGAATAGGAGCAAAATTTATTCTGTGAAGGGATTAAAACAAAGCTATTAAAAACCTATTATACAAAATGATCCCCCCTTCCCTTTACTTCAGGGAGTGACTAAAATGTATTAAAAATGTGGTTGTGCGTCTAAAGACTGATGGGATCAATCAAAAACTAGCCTGGGGTACTTTTTATATTCTTAGGTATTACAATGCTCCATTGTATAATGATGGTTTCATTTTCTATTGAAGATACATTGTACAAAAATAAAACTAAGCATTGTAGAAATGTTACACCAGAAAATTTAAGTCTTCCTTGTTGCTTGTCGCAGAAAAAATTGTATTTCTTACATTATTTACGAGTATGTCAAAAATCTAAACTGTGGTCAATAAATTTTGCTTAAACCCACTCCCGGTTGTAATATGGTTATAATAGTCCTTACGGATTATTTTTCAAATCTCTGAATACATCACAGAAAAAAAAAGAAAGAAAAAGTATTTGTTGTGTTACAAAAAGCTTCTTGTGAATCTTCATTTTCTCTTTGTCTAACAATGAATATTCTCCAACTGAAATACTTTATATTGTATAATAATTGCTGTTGAAATCATAACGGAAATATCTACAGGAAGGTACGAAAAGCATGTTTAAAATTCCAAGACAAAATTCTTTCATCTACAATGCACCAAATTTATTAACCTTCCAATTCTAAGCTCTTCCAAGATGTTAGGTCTTGGATATAAACTGTATTTTGGTATTAGTTGTATGGTTGTAAATAATTAATGGATACATGCACATTAGTGTATATGTGATTGTAATTTATATGTACCTAAATGGGTTCTATTTGTAGGTTTATGTGTATAAATTATACATATTCACATAATATTTTAATACACATAAAGGGTTGTTTTCACACTAATATCCCTACAACTATTAAATACACAAAATACATTAAATGGGGAACATGCAATACTTCTTTATAGAAATAAAATTATGATCAAAAATTTTTAGAACACTTTACTTTTATTTCAAAATGGTGGATGGAATATTCGTTTAGATGTGAAATTACATTTTTGGCTATACAGATCGATTGGGTTGTCAATATAAACTATAAGTTTCAAACAAGAATTTTTAAGAGGGGAGAAATTTAATTCATAATTGACACTCTGCAAGAAGGAGTCAACATGCAGTCACAAAACTTCTACTCTTCTGAATGTTTTGTTTCTTTTAAGGTGAAACCCCATAGCCGTCATCATTGCCTTCACAAACAAGGAGTATAAGTGGCTTCTCAACATAAAATTATCAAATAAAAAGAAAGACTAAAAACAAAAACATAAAATTTGCACAAAATTAACAAGACTAAAACTAGTTGATAATCTTAAACTTTGATAAAGTTTAATATAAACAACATAACATGTTACAAGGCTGTAAAGAAATTCTGCAACAACTTAACAAAACTATAAACTATGAAAAGAAAACAACAATTAAAATATTACAGAGCTTTAAAAAGGCCTTCCAACGAGTTAACAAGTTAAAAATTTTATAAGACTTAAACAACAAAAATAATATTGCAGGGCTGTAAATGGGTCCTGCAACAATTGAATAGCCTATAAATATTTTAAATTTTACCAAAAAACATTCATGCAATACACAATCAGAAAAAAGAATAATACACGATGAAGGATATCAGCATTGTCCCCCAACAACCACTGAATTGAAATGGGTAGGACCTGTTAAAGAAACACAATATATTAAGATATCTCTAACTGTTACAACACCTTGACAGAATGGTGAATTCCCATGTTCTATCAGAAATCCATGAATAATAATGGAATGATTGATCGGAAGACATCTATCCGCCACTTACTTTCAATTATTGGTACATATGGATATAATCCAT
Source organism: Aphrophora alni (assembly GCA_963513935.1). Classification (NCBI taxonomy): domain Eukaryota; kingdom Metazoa; phylum Arthropoda; class Insecta; order Hemiptera; family Aphrophoridae; genus Aphrophora; species Aphrophora alni. The sequence continues at coordinate 47,272,814 of OY740773.1, read as the reverse complement.
GGACGGGGATATCTTTATTTGTCTATTCCTCTTCCCATTGCCTATTCAAAACAAATTTAACAGTTGATATAAAGTTAGATTCCATAACACATTTTGTGTTTTACATTGGACTTGTAGCTTCCTTTGCTGCTTCATCAGCTTTTGGATTTCCTGTAATTCCGCAATCCCCAGCAAAATGATACTCAATGTCCCATAGCTGAAGTTTGTGTGTTTGCAATACAAAATATCTTCAACCAAGGGATTCATAGAATACATATATTCTGGATAGCCTATAAAGCACTTTTAGAATTTGAACACAAAAGATAGTAACACAAACCAGGTGGAATGGTTTTAAGCGCTTTCAAAATAGTAATGAGTTCGGCAGTAAAATCACTAGAAGCTGAAGGTAATCCAACTTAATTAATCAATTTAGAACTAGTTTATAAATAATGTATTCATTAATTAGGTACTTAAACTCTACATTAAAAGTGTTGTACTTTATAAAACAGGACAGTGAGAAATCAAAAGTTGGCATTTTAATGAGTCATGGAGGAATAAAACATGGATAATACTTATTACAATAGAGGAAGTACAATTACCAAATTGTCTATAGAAATCTAATGCCAAATGGATCAGTAGAGTTCTGACGATCAGCCAAAGGATTACTAAAAACCATGTTGGAAGCTGGATGATGCAGTTTTGAATACAGACTACTAATATATAATATTTTTAGTTGCTATCATCATCTAAAAAGAGATGGTTCACTAGTCTCAGTAAGTAAGTTCTCTTCTGGAATTAGGTATTGCAGTGACAGGGGATTATATAGACATATATAGTGTGTAAAGTTAATGCAAAATTGTAATAATAGAAATTTCACTGTATTCAATAAATAAACTCGATGATAAATTCCTTTTTATATTTTAACACCCCTTGTAAAACAATATCTTTATTTTTGAAGATTGTACGATATCTAAATTCTTGATTAAATATAATGTTTTCGTAACTAACAACAACTTTCATAAGTTTCCCAGTGCTTCTAATGTGTGATATGATAGGTCATGAATGTGGAGTTTTATTTATTGGTTTTGACAAACAATACCAAACTTTAGGAGCTTTAGGATACTCATGTGTATTATTAGAGTCAATTACAAAGCAACATTTTAAAATTTATAAATCAGTTATCCTACAATATACAATAAACATAAATATTACATTTTTGTTAAAAGACCAAAATATAATGTGATTGGAAATTTTTATTATGTTAACTATTTTTAAGAAATTTGGACATCTGGAATAAGTGTAATGAATAATTAGCTGCAGTTTAAAAATGTAATAACTGTCCTTGTAAGAATTACACATTTATTTGTTGATTTATATAATAATAGCAGTATATTACCTTATGACTGTCTACTAAGATATGAGCTCTGAACATGATGGCATCATCAAGAGTAATTTCTTCATTTCTATAGAGTATCTGGAATGTTTTGCTCACACCTGTCCCATTCACCACACAAGCAGGAAACAGTTGTTCAGCTCCTGTAAAGTAAAATATATTAATTTTATTTCACAATTAAAGTTACAGAATAACCATTCATATAACAACATTTAACTTTAAAAAATGAAAGAAAAAAACAATATAACTTTTTTAACTATAAACAACCCACATAATTGAGATTTATGAGATCTCAAGGCCAAAGACTAAGTCAGATCCACCATTAGTAACTTAAATTAACAGAGAATCAGTTTAAATAATAAATACAACTTAAATAAATAAAAATATATGCTTTATCCTAAATAAAAAAGGGGAAAACATGAAACCATTTTTTTTTTTCAAATTACATTACTAATATACAATTTCAATTTAAAATTAACAAAAACAAAATATAATATTAATATGATTTAATTACACGTTTTTAATTATTTTTTAATACAAAAACTAATAAACGTTTCAAGAATATATATCAATTCCTGTTATCAAGTGAACATAGGTTCCTGTGGTGAACAATAGGATATGTTAGCATTTTTTTATCACTTTATAGTTGATTTATGTTTTCAAAGCGTCATTTATGAGTATTCAAATCACAGCTAACGTTCGATTAAACCATATCAATGGTATGAACAATCCATAATTATCACATACCTTTAAAATCAGAACAACAAAATATCCATAATTTATTCATAGTAAAAATGTTTTAAATAAATATATCTGAAAATATAAAAATATATATTATATCATATCTCACATTTGTCAGAAAAACAAAACAAAAAACAAAATCAAACAGTAAACAATTATCAAAGCCAAAACAAATAATCCGCATTTCATATCCCCACATTTGAAACAAATAAAATATGACAACATATCAAATCAACAACACACTCACACGAACAAAGCTAACTTCTTAATATTTTACAAAAATGATGTGATCAAGTTGCCACCTTCATATTACTTGGCAATCTGTTATAAATCTTAGGAGAAGAATAAAAGTAAAGATATTTTAAAGTCATTTAAAAAGTTTTGGATGATCATAATTCAAATTAAACTTCAATTTTGTTTTATAGGCATTACATATAGCAGATTAAACTAGTTACTATGGATAGGTAACAATTATTTACACAAAAAAAAAAGATTTTTAATACGAAGTTTCGGTGAGCAACAAAGAGAACTGTTCACTAATTTCATCTGATTGTAGTGTACGGCCAGCTGCACACTAAAGCGATACGATACATATCTTAAGGTTGTAAGTGATACGTGATAATTATCCAATAAGATAGTTTAGTGAATGCAAGTTCAAATCGTGTGGTAGTAGCTAAATACGATAATCTACCATAAGTAGCCTACATGTATTAGCAGTTGACACACTCAGCCTATCTCTTTGCTTAGTATTGTACAATAATTCAAAGAAACAAGATGTCTAAAGTTAAAAGAGTTAAATAAAAGTTATAGCTTAAGATCTTAATTTCTTAATCTCTTTCACCCCACACCCTGTTTATGGAATTATAAACTGAAACAATTCCATGAAGAGATAGGTTTGGTTTGGAAGATCATTGCAGCCGAATTAAAAAACACAAACGAAAAATCACTTTTTTCAAGAGAAGTAGTCATGAGTTACAATGGAAAATTTCGAAGCCCATTCTACAACATTCTTCAAAAATTTCATTTCATGTTGAGATAGTGTTAGGAATCAGGATAGTTTTAGTTATAAATAGAGTCTAAGTTATTTTTAAGAAGCCAGAATGACTGACCTGACAATTGTTTTTAAGACAATTATTGTGACAGACCTGAAAAAATGATGAAATTCCTTAGCTTTGCAAGCAAGGCAGACATCATTGATGCTACAATGATATATAAACCCTTGGGTGGGATGAAACTTGGTTAGTGGGGCAAGATTGATCAGGGGGGGGCTGCAGAAATTCTTGAAGATAGCCGGATGGACTTGGCGAGTAAGAGCTTCCTGGGAGAAATTCTTGAAGAATTCTATAGTGTCAAAATATAAAGGAAAAGTTTATAGGGTTTTTTTGGAAACAAGTAATAAGTTTTATTAGGAATTTGGAGTGGTGAATGCATGTTTTTTAAATAAGGTTTCTGCGAATTTACGACAAATGGTGTCCTGCTATTGCTATGGCGAATAATGTTATATGATGATTCTATAAAAATGGTCTGAGAGTCTACGAGAAAATCAAACTTTCTACGAAAAAATAAAAGATTCTGCGAGTTACAATAATTTCATTACGATGAATTTCGAAATAATGGATTTGAAAATAATACAACAACTTGATGAAATCCATAAAAGACCGAAAAGAGCAAAAAAAATAAAAATTGAACAAAAGATGCTATAGTTTGATAATTTGAGAATATTTAGTTTAGGCCACAAATAATTGTTCTCTAAACAAAAAAAGTAGTTTTCTTTGGATGTTTGAAATAGTTCTAATTGTTAAAGTTTTGGTGTATTACTAATCCATATTTTATTTTTTTGAAAAAAAACAAGTTTATGGTGTTTTTTGAAAATATTAAAAATAATATTGTTTATAACAAAATTGATTTGTCTTGTGTTAAAAAATGTATAAAGTATTCATCTTTCAGGTAAAAAATAATAATAAATAAAATAAGTTTATATTATTTAGATGAAAAAAGTGCAAAAGCCACCCAGTTTTGTATATTTTAGACAATTTCAGATTTTTAAATCATATATTTAGTTGTGTTTGGCTGAGTATAATGGATATTAACTATGACAGGTTTGCAAAAATATTAAAATTTAATTTCGTCATATATATATATATATATATATATATAAAATTCTCTGATAATTTTTCTTTATAGGGAAATTGATTCATTAACACGTTCACTGCTATATGTGCGGTTGATGCTTAACTAGACTAGTAGAGGTGGATGCACATGCACGCTCGGCGCTATAATATATTTGGCGGTAAACAGCAGTTTAGCTGTTAGTGATTGAGGTTATCCGATGTTATGGTGCAGTCAGTAGTATATTCAGTAACATAAAACGTGCTTTCATTTTGAAGTGAAGTAATTATTAGTGTATCAACTTCAATATGAATGATAAAGGTGAACCTGGTCCATCTCGCAAGAGAAAATGTACTGAAATATAATATTTTGAATCGGATCAACTTCCAATTAGTGAAATAGAAAAAAAAAAAAAGAAAAAAAAAAGTTGATTCTGATAAAGACATCTACTCAGATTGAGACGATGGCTACATTCCTAACCAAGATGAGTGTAATGATGATAACTCAGACGAAGGTAGTTATGACTTACCCCAATAATTATTGATGAAGTACTTTTAGAGGAAAATTGGCCTATTATAAATAATTATGCTATTTAAGTGATGAGCAAAATAACATTCCTATTGAAGAAAATGATGCTACTACAGTTGAAATTCACCCTGAGCCTAGATCTAATACAGGCCAGTCAAAAAAAATATTGTAGGCCAACAAAACCACTCCCCCTTAAAGTTAAGTGGTATACCCAAAGCAATTTGATTGACATCCCATTTACAAAAACAAATGAACTACTTGTACCGCTGCCAAGTGACAATCAACCTTATGATTTATTTAATTTACTGGTAGATGATGACTTCCTAAATAATATTGTAGCAATGACCAACCGTTATGCATTAGTTTTTTTTTTTTACAACCCTGAACTACAACAAAATTCTCGTATACACAAATGGAAAGAACTAATGTTACTAGAATTAAAGTTATTTCTAGGCCTTCTCCTTCATATGGGCACTATAATTATGCACAGACTGTTCAAAATTATTGGATAACAGACCCACTGTTCAAAAATATTTTCTCAGAATACATGAGTAGGGAAAGATTTTTACTAATATTACGATGTCTTCACTTTAACAATGTACATGCAGATCCAAATGACCGGCTTTTCAAAATCCTGTTTGTTATTGATTACTTCAAATATATATTATCCAGGAAAAGAATTAAGCTTGGATGAGTCAATGGTCCTGTGGAGAGGACTTTAGTATTCAGACAACACATAAAAAACAAACGCCATAAGAATAATACACCCTCACTGAGCCCAATGGTTTAGTTTAAAATGTTTTGTTTACACAGGGCAGGAAGACAAGTTAGGTGGCAAAGGGCACACTGGCAAGGTTGTTTTGCACTTGATGGAAGGCAAATATAAGCATGTGCATTCCTTATTTATAGATAATTTCTATAACTCTCATGACCTGTCAAAGGATTTACTCAAAAAAGGAACACATACAACAGGAACTCTTCTAAGTAACAGAAAAAACCATCCAGAAGACGTAGTAAAAGCAAAGCTTGTCACATCTGAAACCCTGTGTAAATACTCAGAACATTACGTAATGGTGGGGAAATGGGTTGATAAAAGGACAGTTTTATACATATCTACAGAGTTTGAAAACATTCTTACAGACAGTGTAAACAGACGGGGCCCCAAGTAACAAAACCACTAATCATTCTGCAATATAGCAAATGCATGTCTGGTATAAATCATAAAGATCAAATGATGGCATACTATCCATGCGAAAGGAAACCCTTCACTAGTATAAAAACTGTTTTCACATGTTACTTCTAAACTCTTTCATGCTATCGAACAAATTTACTCTACAGAATAAAGTTAGTTTGAATGACTTCAGACTCAACATCATAAAAATCCTTTTGGTAACAAGGAGCCTACTATTAGAACTTTGAGCCCAAGAAACAAAGACCATTTCCCTACAAAATATCAAAGTAGAAAAAATGGAAAAACCACGAGGAAGAATGCAGAGTCTGCAAAACCAAAAACAAAAGAAAGGACACATCACAATATACCACTGTTTAGCTTGCCCAGTCGACCAGGGCCTTGCCTGGAACTTTGCTTCAAAGAATTTCACAAATAAATATTATTTTCTAAAACTAAATAAACAATCAGGGTGGTTTTAAATTTTAGTTTTACTTAAACATTCCTAATTTTTCAAATTAAATTGATTGTATGATAGAGTTTTTTCATCTGTTAGTTATTATTTACTGAGTGTTGAAACAAATAATGCCTATTTAAAATATATTAGTATTTATTATTGAAATTTAGTATTTTTGTGCGTGAAAATAACAAAATAAGAAGAAACTTTTTGTTATTATACACATTAAAATATTTCTCTTATGTATGTGTAACATAAAAATAGTACTTTGGTTTGTGTAAAAATAACAAAAAATAAAAAGTTCAGAACTGTAAATAAAAGCAAAAACATTTTTTGTTAGTATTCAGATTTAAATGTCTTTCTTATGTATGTGTAAATTAAAATAGTACTTTGGTACAAGTAAAAAAAGTAAAAGTGTTTCTTATTATTCAAAATTAAACATTTTTCTTGTGAAATAGTAAAATAAAATAATAGTTTAGTACTGTAAAAAGAAAAAATTTCTCTACATCTATGCTGTTTTTATTTTCCACGTAAATGATACAAAAACTAAAATGAGAACTCTAAACAGTAAGTTACAAAGAATTCTGTAATGAAGACAAAAGGCAACAAACCAATAAATGACAGATGCACGTGTGTCTGTAGCACTTATGAAAAAGAAAAGAAAATCAAATCTATGTGCTATAGACGCACATGTGTATCCACTTAAAAAAAATGTAATTATGACCATGAGAGGTTCAATAATTAGAAAAAAGTCATTCCTACGCATTTTAGGGTCTAAATACCAAAAATCCAAATTCAGCTCTTGGGGTATAAAATGCAGATTTTGGATAGCAGTGAACCTATTTCCACCCCTTAAGGAAAATTACCTTAAAATGTTTTAAATATAGCAATACTATAATGGCAATGAGTTAAATTGTTTAAAGACAGGGGAAGAGTGTTCAATTTTATACTCCTAGACATTGCTTACATCTTGGAAGGAGGAGGGATGAGCTAATATCTTGTGGGTAGAGTTGTGGTTAGTGATTTATGTTTTGTTATGTATCTTAATGTAATAACGACCTCTCACGAACAATATACTTAAAGATGGAAAATAGTTTTTGAAATGTGGAATAGTATATTTCATCACTAGGACCAAAAGTGAAGCTTTTCGATACAAGCTCAAGTTTAATGGCCAAGGTGGAGTTCAAGTTTAAATGGCACTAGGAAATTTTTTGTTATACTGCAAATATTATAAGAAAACAATTTCAAAAAAATAATAATAATACGTTTATAACCCATTTATCTTTAAAAGTTTGCACAAGTTTGCAGCTATTACAGCTGTTTAGTTTGTATTAGTGTACTAACAATTACTTTCCATGTCATTAAATTGTATTTTTAGACATTTTCCGGAATCATATCAAAAATACAACAATGAACCAAAATCGATGGGAACAGCTGTTTTATAGATTATTTACTATCAAGAGTATCGGTTGTTTATATAGATTCTATACGAGTATATTAAATATATAACTCCTTATTTAATTTTATAAAGTGCAATAAGTAATTTACAATGTAATACTTGCAATGTATTGTTAGTACAATATTTAATTTATATTGTAGCAAGATTCTCTTATTCCTTATAAAGTGTGTTTAAAAAGTATTTCCACAGAAAAATATTACTTTAGCTGTTACCATGTTTTCCCCTGTCAAATTATTATATTATTTTTGTATAAGAAGAAAATATTATATTAATTTTATTATGTTAGATAAAAGTATCCTACTTCCAATAAGAAAAATATATTCAGCTCCTAGCATATATGAGTAAGGTGGAATGTGTACTTTATCAAAAATGAAAAAGTTTTATCACAATGTGTTTTATAAAATGTAGCAAAAACACTATATTTAGTCAAATTCAACAGTTTGTTGAGTCTTGTCAACCATGGTTTTGCTAGTTACGGCATTTACAAGGAAACTTAACACAGACTCCACAATATGTTTTATTTTTGAAGTGAATAACAGTGAAAGAAACAATGAGCAACACCAACCGTAAAACAACGGATCAAATTTTGAGAGCGATGTCAGTGATAGTGAATGTAAGATTATGCTCTTTGTAATGCTTTGCCAACTGTAACAAAGTTTCTAAAATCTTTAATAAAACTTGAATCCATTTCTCATGCATATTTTAATTTTAAAACATCTCACAAGTCAAGCTCAATACTGTATTTATTCATTTATATGGATGGTTTGTGTTTGGGAAACTTCAATGTCTTTCATAAAATGAACTGTACAATATAAATGGGGTATCTCTAAGAGTTTTTCTCATCTGTAAGCATGCTCCCCAATCAATACATGGGAATTCTACATAAAATTTTATGAAATTAATAGTTAATATTTAAGTCTATTTACTTAGTTTGGTCTGCGTACGAGGAAGGTTAACCTCTACTTTAACTGGAAGTTTAGGAGACACCCTCAACGACGTCCTCACCTGATAAAACCTGAAAAAGAAAAAAATGTATTACATATAAAAGTCAATAACGTTGTAATCATAAATGGTAATTTTCCAGAATATTAAAGACAATTCTACCATTATTAACTAATGGACTAATTGTAGACAATAAAATGAGCTGTAAAAATCTAATTTGTTTATAGCAAATTTCCATTGAAAATAACTTATTTCATATGACATGGTATAACCCAAATTCAGGATAACAAATTAATTATTGACTGAATGAAGTGAGGTCTCGCATCAACCTGACCATTTGACATTTCATCTGTACCTTTTATGCAGTTACAGCAAAACATGACTACCAATCATTATGAAATTTAGGAATAAGAATTTTTGCAACAAAGCCAAACAATGTACATACAAAGTTGTTTTTTTCCATTTTAAAATTACAACCAATCAAAACTGTCACTACACAGTTGCCAGACATAGATATGGGTGCACCAACTACGAACATAGTGCATGTTCCAAAGTATTAAATATAATGCAGTATGAACAAGGTGTAACGAGCGGTCATAGTAAAACACTTAAAACAAAAATGAAATATAAACCGTTTTCTTAAACATTCTCGTATAAAATTTTTACCTGACAAAAAAAAAAAAATTCTTCACTCACTACTTTTTAAAAGTTTTTATTTATAGACTATGAATTAAAAAAACCTTTTAGAGTTTTATAAGGTTATAAAAATATCAAATAACTTATTTACATAACAGTTACATTTTTTGTTCTCTGTAATTTCCTCCTAACTTGATATAACTTTTATGAAAAATGCATAATATATAAAATATATATTTACATATATACATAAAATATAAGGAGTAGTTGAATCAACAAATGAAATAAAACAGAATTGTCCACAATAAACATTTAATTTGTAATGATATTTCAATGACCAAGTAATCCATTTCAGTTGTTACAAGTAGGCTATACTAATATTATTATGTACATGTAACAACTTAAGATTATGATTTTATTATGGAACTGTTCCCGATTGAATTAAGTACAATATATTTGGACAAATTATTTTTAATCAAAACCAAAACCTCAAAATCTGTGTAGATTAATTATATTCATGACACCTATTTGTCTAATCAGCAATTTATTTCCTTTTTCTTTCCTCACATTCTATTTTATTCTGTATAGGAGAGGGCTACCTAGTTATTCCACATAGTTAGAGACCTAATGGACTCTTTCTAGTTTCTACCCTCCACATACACGTCATATCAAGAATGTTATATGTTGGGTTACAAAACTGATTTTATATTTTTCACAGAAATATCCCATTTGAAGTCTTTTGAGTCCAAGAGGCTTTGGTAATGATGTCTGCTTTTCATTTCTGTAGTTCTCTACACCCTACATGAAGTGTAATGATTTTGATCAAATTTGGTATATTTTAGCCTTATCCCATGTTTTGTAATTATTCGATATCTCAAAATTTAGGTAAAGCTAGCATAAGACTAAAACTCAAAATTATGATATTCTCAAAAATGGCTGTAACTATTTTGATAAATTTTACTTAAATGTAGTCTTTAAAAACACAAACAAAACATATTGGAAACCATCTCTCCAAAAATGCCGGTTCAAGAGTTTTATAAAGGAGAGTTGAAACTTTGATGCTGCTATAAATGCTTGAATAACTGAAAATGTGCTCAAATTTTTTCGGATATTTTTTGTGAAATATGAAGATTTCTATATCAAACCCATGTTCAAATATATAAATTGTAAAAATACCTTTTAAAACACTTATGACAATTCTGTGTTTGATAGTATGCTACAACTGTCTAGACAGAGATATCTTCAGGCTTTGCATATTAAGCTTTATATGTGTTCAAGTGTTCTACGTGTAGTGGTAACAATTATTAATATGTAAAAGTGCAAAGCTTGATGATGTCTCTGAATAGATGAAACGACAGTTATATTAATAACAAAAACAAGATATAACATAATACTTTTCTTATATGTTATAAAATATTTTATCTTTATTATAAAATCCAAAATAGTGAAGTTACTTTATTAAAAATTTATTTGAAATATCTACAACTAGTCTTCAACTACTACTAAATAAGTTGACAATAATGCAGATAATTTCAGTTATATAAATTCATTTGTTTATTCATTTAAATTATAAATATTTTCTTTTAGTAAATTATTTCTTGTTAAACATTAATAATATTTGCTTTTGAGTTCTTTTAATAACACAACAAGGTTAAATTGTCTTTAATTACAAAGTTAAATTATTCCAGGCTAGCTCTAGGTTTGGGTTCATTACATATATCTTTATCATAGAATTACAAAGTTCTTTTATAAATATTAGTAATTAATATTTATTATTTTCTCGGGGCAGGCACTCGACCAGACATGAACAAACTGTTTTTAACGCATTTTGTGAAGTTACAGTTAAGAAAAATTGAGATTTAGGATCGGTGTTCTTTTTTGAAATAGGCTTATGAATTGTAAAATTTGTTAAAGTTTATCTTCAATATTAAGAGTTTCTGGACTTTATTATGTTTAAATTTACAGAGGATACCACTCTCTGTGTGATTTAGCACTGAATTTACCACTGTTTATACTGTTTTAACATACTAAAACTTGACGGCATCACTTTTAAAATGACGAATAGAAATTTTCATCTTTGGGCTCTGAAGTCTTGGATTGGAATGAATTTTTGGCTTCGGTTTTGGAATTTAATTGTTGCCGCGGTTCCCAGCATGCACTGTTCTTCCGTTCCCTTGGTTACTCAAATAACATTCTCTCGTTTTGTACAATTTGATGTTCTTGACTTGAATAAATTATAATTTTGGTATTACTTTATGTCTTTTTTTGCCTTTGGTCTCGTGATAATATTTATTCATATTTACATTGCCGATTCTTAAATGAGTTTACTGATTTTATTGTTAATTGTATAATTTCCCGTTCCAACAGAATGACGTACTTATATCTATGACTCAAGTAGTCCTAGTTCTAATTCTAATTATATAACATTTGGGTCTTACGGTTACTATTTATGTTCTTAAATTTACTTTAAGGATTGTTTTACTATTCTAACAGATATTGTGACTTATTATTTATTTTTATTTGATTTTATTAATTTCGATTGTGATAGTCGTTTCTTTGATCTAGTTGTACTAACAAAAACATGGCGTTCATAGGGAATGCGTTTTACCTTCATATATTGTATATGCTATCTTCTGATGATTAAAATAAAAAATAGTTGTTTACTGAGGCTATATATATATATGTGTAGTGCTTATATTAATTTATGGTGTAGTGTTTGTGATAGTATTATGGAATTGGTTTCAATGTGTTTGTTTAGATGTGAGGTTATAGGTTTTCATGTTACAAGGCTCTGTCTAGGCTTTATTCTATATTTGAGAATTATATTTGATAATATCCATTTCTATATGGATTTGGGTGAATTCTTGGGGTGTGAATTGGTTTTGACATAGTTAATTTAGTTATTGATGATGTTTTTCCTTGTGTATTACTTTCGTAAATTGTTTAGGCCTATCAGCTGATATTTTAGGGTCGGTTTCTTGGTTGGCTTTGTGGGTCATTGAACTTTGCTTTGTTTTGGTGTCGTTTATTTTAGGCTAACTTTTTATGATGGAATTTGTGACGTTATAAATGCCCTTTAAATTTGTTTTTGTGAAGTTTACTGAACAATAAATAAATTTATAACTAACAAATTACATTGTAAAATAACATATATAACATAATATAACATAACATAACATACATTGAACACTTATTCTTATGGAATTATAGGTTATCCTTACTTATTTTATCAGTTGATTTTGAATTGGTTTAACAAATTGAATAAAATTAACAATTGGATCATATGGATCTTATTCTCATATTAGGCTACATATACCTAATTAATTGATATTTTATATCATAATTCATGGTTCATGGGGTTATTTATACATAGTTTATCATTTGGGTAACACTTTATAGTTGGGGACACATGTTTTATCATTGGGGTGGGAAACATATAGTTGTCATATGACATATAGTTCATACTAAGGAATGTCCATTGGACATGGGGAATACACATTTCGGGGACACTTTTACATAAATACATATTTTGTGATACTGTTCTTTTTTATTTCACTGTTTTTATATGGGTTCACTATTCATGGAGATATACATATATTTTAACATATAAATATTTGTGATAATTCACTGTTTATGGGGGGAATAAGTTGTGTGGGTTGTGGGAAAAATACTGTTTATGAGGGACCATTTTGTTTGTAGTAAAAACACATTGTTGATGGGGAACATAGGCCTACATATAGATAGTCACATTTTTTATATTTAAGCACTTTGTTTATGGGGGATATACATATATATAGGTAATTATATATAAATGGATAGTCACATTGTTTATGGTGAACACTTGTTTTATAGGGGACACTTGTTTTATATTGAAGTACATTGTTTATATCGTTGCACTTAACTTTATGTCGATTAGGTTTGTTCGTCGGAGGTCTGTACAGGCAAGGCAATTTTGTAACGACGTAGGAGAGATATGTGATATGGTCCATAGGTTTTTCCATTATCATCGATTAGGGAGTAAATGGCTTTTCCCATTTTCTTCAATATTTTTAATGGTCCAACATATATTGTGAACAATTTTGTTGTTTCACCATATCCCATACTGGATTGGGGAAATGACTTTACTAGTACTAAATCATTTTCCTTGAGTATCGTTATCTTATGTTTTGCATTTAATTTCTCTGCTCTTTTGGCTTGTGTGGTTTTTATTCGAGATTTTGTTAATTCTAACTTTTGTTGAATGGGGATTTGCATTTTGAAAGGGTTTTGTATTACCTCTTCCCAGAATCTGATATCTTATTTGTTTAGTTGTAATTCATTAGGAGTGAAACCAGTGGTTTCATGTTGTATTTCGTTTAGGAAACTGTTTATGGTACTTATGTAGTTTGACCAACTTCTGTGATTTTGAGCACAATATGTCCTGAGACAGCGTTTGACTTCTTTTATAGGACGTTCTGCCATGTTTGATATGGGGTGGTATACTGGATTTAGTATGTGTCTTATTTGATTCTCTTCTAGTTTTTGAATCCAAATTCTACTTTTGAATTGAGTACCATGGTCAGTTAAGATTTTCTTAGGTTTTCCGTATGTGGGTATGTATTCTTTGAACATTCTGTCTATTACTGCCTGTGATGTGGCTCTCTTTAGATTGTATAATTGGACAAATTTTGTGAATGTATCCAGAATGATGAAGATATATTGGACACCACCTCGACTTTTTGGTAAAGGACCAATCAAATCGATTGCGATTAGATCTCCTTTTCCTTCAGATTTGACTCCACTAGTCTCTCCATAGAGAGGATGGTTACTGTGTTTGCATTTTTGGCAGGTGTCGCAGGTTCCTATTAATTGTCTAATTTTCCTAGCCATATCTTTAAATATGAAATCCTTTTGTAAAATTTGCAGGCATTTCCTTGCTCCACAGTGTAGATAAAATTTATGGCATTCTGAGATTAAAGTATTGACAAGTGATTGGGGTATTGTAATTAACCAATTGTTGTGATGCTTCTGGTATAGTATGTCGTCATTTATTCTAAATCTATTATGTTCTGTAGTGTTTGAATTTTTAATTTGGAGATATATCTGTTTGAGAGTTGGATCGTTTTGTTGTAATTGTATTAAATTTCGAAGGTTTTCTAAAAGTTCTAAATTGTGTTCTCTTTCTAAATTTGCGACTATTAATTCTGGTGTGGTTGTCAATGAGTTCTGTTGATTCTCATCTGTTCTGACTCTACTGAGTAGGTCAGCTATTGTGTTATCCACTCCTTTACAATGTACAATTTCAAATTGGTGATCTTGTAATGCAAGTATCCATCTAGTTAATCTACCATTTAACAATTTGCATGTTTTCAAAAATGTCAATGCTTTATGATCAGTAATGATCGTTAATTTTGCGTTTAAAATGTAATGTCTGACTTTTTGTATGCAGTAGACGACTGCTAGCAACTCCTTTTCTGTAGTGGTGTATCTGATCTCGCATTTCTTCAATGTTTTGGATATAAATAAGATAGCCCTTTTGTTGTTCTGGCTGTCAATTTGGAATAAATGTCCTCCTATCGCAAAGTCTGAACTGTCTGTCTGTAGGTAGTAGGGTTGGTTTGGCATAGGATGGTTCAATACATTTGTTTTTAGAAATAAGTTTTTAATTTCTAGGAAGTGTTTCTCTTCATTAGAAGTCCAAATAAATTTTACTTTCTTAGAAGTCAATCTCATTAAAGGTTGTACAGTTTTTGCATATTTGTCTACGAATTTGTTGTAGTAGTTGATACCTCCTAGGAACCGTTTGAGTTCTTTCCTAGTGGTGGGTGATGGAAAGTCTTGAAAACATTTAATCTTTTCTGAATCTGGTTCTAGACCAGTAGTGGTTAAATAGTACCCTAAGAAAGGAACTCTATCTCGACAAAAGATTGATTTAGACAGTTTTATTGTCATCTTTGCATCTGCAAGTTTTCTAAATACATATTCTAAGTGTTGTAAGTGTGAATTGAAATCAGGTGATATAACACATATATCATCAATGTAGACTAAAGAAAAGTTTTCTATCGTGTTCTTGAATACTTGGTCTAGTGCTCTTACTAGGGCAGCTTGTGAAGTGGATAGGCCAAAAGGGGTTACAACATATTGATATACTTTGCCTCGAAATTGAAATGCTGTATACTGTCTAGATTGTGGTTCTAGCTCAATCTGCCAGTATGAAGAGGTAAGATCTAATGTAGTCAGCCAGTTGGAATTTGTAGCTTTAGCTAATAGCTCATTAATGCTTCTGTTACATTCATAGTCGGGGGTAATTAGTGCATTTATACGTCTCATGTCTAGACATATACGGAGATCGCCAGTCTTCTTCTTGACAATTATAATAGGGTTTACAAATGGGCTGTTTGATTCCTCAATTATATTGTCCTCGAGCATGTCATTTAATTTTCTCTCTACTTCATCCTGTAAATTTATGGGTATTGGATAACTTTGGGCTCTATAATGTTCTGGATTGTCTACCCTGATATGGTGTTGGTACATGTTGCAACGTCCAGGTTTGTCTGAAAATACTATATTGTTTTGTTTAATTAGGTTGATTATTAGGTCCTTTTCTATTTTGTTGAGTTTATCGTTGTCTTTAATTAAATCGTTTATTTCACTGTTGTTGTTATTATTATGATTTTGAGTTTGATTATTGTTATTTATTCTATATTCATTGTCGTCGTATTTTATTATTTTGCATCCTGCTGACTCATTACTTTCGCTATCGAACTTCATTATTAATATTCTATTATAGTTACTCATTATAGTAATTGTATTAATCTTGAAATTTATTTCCATTTTTAGCATACGTATTGCGTCTATTCCCATTATGCAATCTTTAATAAGGTTGGGGACAATTATACATTGGATATCAAACTCGATATGTTTTATTTGGGCTTTTAATAGCACAATGTGTGAAATTCGTTTCGATTTATTGTTCAACTAAGTGGTGATGAATGTGTTACTCACTGGCAACTGTTCAAAATGACTTAAATTGTTCTTGTTTACCTGGAACCAGTTATCAGAAATACAGGATATACTGCTTCCCGTATCTACTAACGTATTTGTGGATATACCATTTAAATTCATAGTTATTTCTGGACACTTACAGTTGGTTTGATCTGGACTATTGTCATTGTCTTCATTTAATAGAAATTCTCTATCGTAATAAAGGTTTGAGATGTTGTAATCATTATAGTATGATTTGGTTTCTTTTTGTGGCTCTGTTCCGATTTTTGTAAAATTTGTTGGCACTGACTTAGAGTGTTCAGGTTTTTCTCGCAGATATCTCTCGCTTTTGCCTGTACAGCCTTGGTTGTTATTCGAAGTTTGGTCTAGGCCAGTGCGTTGGAGTTTAACTCTTGGTTACATTCCTCCTGAGGCACTTGTATTGGTTTCTCTAGTGTCGGTGGTTTAGTATTCATTGCTATAGCTTGACATACCATTCTTTGCTCGTTTGTAGGATACCTAACCTCTCTTCGCTCTTGGTATGGGCCTTTTTGTTGATAATATCGTTCTTGGTCTTGTTGTGGTTGTCTGTATTTGAACTCAGTCCTTATGGGTTCTGGTTGTCTATCGTAGTTGGTTTTCTGGTTATAGTTTCGGTTTTGATTATAATTGTTTGTATAATGTTGGCCATAACCGTTGGTGGGCCTCTGATTGGGTCTGTAGATATTTTGACTTTTATAAGGGTGTTCTCTGTTCTTTCTGAACTCGTTTTGGGATTGATAATTCCTAAAGGGTGGTTTTTGTGGTTGGTTGTAGTTAGTATTTGTTTGGTAATGTCTAAATGGTCTGTTGTTGGTGGGATTTTGTGTTCCTCTCGGGCTTGTATTATTACGTCTCCTAATTTCCGAGTTTGCCTCTTCCGTATCTTCTCTTTGGAGAAGGTCAGCAAATTCCTTTATTGTACTTATATTTTGTACTCTTTGCGCATCCTGTATGCGTTGGTCAAAATGTTCTACTAGGGTTGCGATGATGTCTTCCTCCGGTGGTTGGGGAGTCATCGACTTCATTGTTAACACCCTGTCAATGAAGTATTCACTTCGAGTGAGTTTTCCTCCTAAACGATATTGTTCGAGTTCAAGTTTTTGCCTAATTCCTTTTTGAACATCCCTATTCCAAAACTTGGATAGGAATTCTTCGCAGAATTGCTGGAAATTTGTAGTATCGCCTTTTATTAATTGCCACCACCGAGCAGCACTACCCTCTAAACTGTTGTCGATTATGTCGAATAGACAGTCTCTGTTGTATCCAATCTGGTTGATTTGTCGACAAGTTAACCTCTCGTAATATCTTGTTAATCTATCCAGATAATCATTTGGATTATTCTGTCTTCCGTTAAATTTAGGAAGTGTCGGATTAGTTAAATTGTTGATTTCTTGACTATTACCTCCACAAGTTACGTTTATATGGGATGGTATGGCATTTTCGATATTTGATTTCGGTAGTTCAGCAATCATAGCTTTTACCTCATGGATCACATTATTTTTATTTTGTAACAATTGCTTCTCAATTGTGGCCTTCTGTAGGTCTAGGGACTCATTTAAACTCTGACTATTGATTGTGGAATCTAATCTACTTTCTAGGTTGTCTATTCTTTGGTTGTTCTCTGTCACAGCTTGTTCCATTTCAATTAATTTATTTGTAAATTGAGTTTCTACTATAGCTATCTGTATTGCCAAACATTCCTTTAAATTAGTAATTTCTTTCTGGACTATTTCAAAATTTTCCTTCAAATTGGATTCATTTTGAATCATTTTTAGATCTAGTTTTTCCTGATTTTGTTTAAATTTATTTTCTAATTGGTTCTCTAATTGCTTCTCTAATTCATTTTGATTTTGTTTAAATTTATTTTCTAATTGGTTCTCTAATTGCTTCTCTAATTCATTTTGATTTTGTTTAAATTTATGGTCGATGTTAATCTGTAGATTGTTAATTAACAGCGTCATTTGTTCTAATAACGTAGGGACATTTGGTTCTGTATCTTGGACACTACTAGCACTATTCTGCTCCATAACCTCTATTTGGCTAGGCCTAACATTTAGTTCAGTGTCATTGGCATCAATAGTCTCTCTAAAGGTTTTCAATTTCCCTTCCTTGGCTTTTCCGGTGGGATTAATTTTAGGCCTAAGGTTATATTTGCTACTTTCTTCTTGGTTAGCGTCCATTTTAAATTATTATTTTTTGATTTTGGTATATGTTTTTGAGTTTAAATAGATAAATTACTAAATTGAAATTAGGCTAATCTTAATTCTAATACATATCTTATTCTAGGCTATTAAATTTGTTCAATCTTATAATTAAAATTGAATGAATCCTTATTTCTAAATTGTTGTCTTAAATTTAATTTCAATTTACTTATATAATATATTTACTTAACCTAAGTCATTCTGTTGAATTCTCAGTTTGTTCATGCCCTAATCGTTGCGGCGCCATTTATAACATAATACTTTTCTTATATGTTATAAAATATTTTATCTTTATTATAAAATCCAAAATAGTGAAGTTACTTTATTAAAAATTTATTTGAAATATCTACAACTAGTCTTCAACTACTACTAAATAAGTTGACAATAATGCAGATAATTTCAGTTATATAAATTCATTTGTTTATTCATTTAAATTATAAATATTTTCTTTTAGTAAATTATTTCTTGTTAAACATTAATAATATTTGCTTTTGAGTTCTTTTAATAACACAACAAGGTTAAATTGTCTTTAATTACAAAGTTAAATTATTCCAGGCTAGCTCTAGGTTTGGGTTCATTACATATATCTTTATCATAGAATTACAAAGTTCTTTTATAAATATTAGTAATTAATATTTATTATTTTCTCGGGGCAGGCACTCGACCAGACATGAACAAACTGTTTTTAACGCATTTTGTGAAGTTACAGTTAAGAAAAATTGAGATTTAGGATCGGTGTTCTTTTTTGAAATAGGCTTATGAATTGTAAAATTTGTTAAAGTTTATCTTCAATATTAAGAGTTTCTGGACTTTATTATGTTTAAATTTACAGAGGATACCACTCTCTGTGTGATTTAGCACTGAATTTACCACTGTTTATACTGTTTTAACATACTAAAACTTGACGGCATCACTTTTAAAATTACGAATAGAAATTTTCATCTTTGGGCTCTGAAGTCTTGGATTGGAATGAATTTTTGGCTTCGGTTTTGGAATTTAATTGTTGCCGCGGTTCCCAGCATGCACTGTTCTTCCGTTCCCTTGGTTACTCAAATAACATTCTCTCGTTTTGTACAATTTGATGTTCTTGACTTGAATAAATTATAATTTTGGTATTACTTTATGTCTTTTTTTGCCTTTGGTCTCGTGATAATATTTATTCATATTTACATTGCCGATTCTTAAATGAGTTTACTGATTTTATTGTTAATTGTATAATTTCCCGTTCCAACAGAATGACGTACTTATATCTATGACTCAAGTAGTCCTAGTTCTAATTCTAATTATATAACATTTGGGTCTTACGGTTACTATTTATGTTCTTAAATTTACTTTAAGGATTGTTTTACTATTCTAACAGATATTGTGACTTATTATTTATTTTTATTTGATTTTATTAATTTCGATTGTGATAGTCGTTTCTTTGATCTAGTTGTACTAACAAAAACATGGCGTTCATAGGGAATGCGTTTTACCTTCATATATTGTATATGCTATCTTCTGATGATTAAAATAAAAAATAGTTGTTTACTGAGGCTATATATATATATGTGTAGTGCTTATATTAATTTATGGTGTAGTGTTTGTGATAGTATTATGGAATTGGTTTCAATGTGTTTGTTTAGATGTGAGGTTATAGGTTTTCATGTTACAAGGCTCTGTCTAGGCTTTATTCTATATTTGAGAATTATATTTGATAATATCCATTTCTATATGGATTTGGGTGAATTCTTGGGGTGTGAATTGGTTTTGACATAGTTAATTTAGTTATTGATGATGTTTTTCCTTGTGTATTACTTTCGTAAATTGTTTAGGCCTATCAGCTGATATTTTAGGGTCGGTTTCTTGGTTGGCTTTGTGGGTCATTGAACTTTGCTTTGTTTTGGTGTCGTTTATTTTAGGCTAACTTTTTATGATGGAATTTGTGACGTTATAAAGAATATAATATTAAAGAGAATATATTTTAACAAGAATTATATTTTAAAAACTCTGGTCATGACAGTCCTAAAAATTCCACCACCAATTAAAAAGATAAAACAATGATGCCAGCGCTGAACACCAACTTTCTTTAAATTGGCATTATTGATTTTGGTGAAATGTGATGGTTATAGGCCTATACAAATGTTACCAAACAAAATGTACAAACTACATTTCAGAAACATATGTACATTTTACTTTTTTCTAAATGTTCTAAAATAGATTTTGAATAAAATATGTTGAATTGTATTCTTTAATGTTTCAAAATAAAGGAACTTGATTACAAGGCATGTGTTGGAAAGAAAGTACCTTTATAAAATGTAGCGGCTAGAGTACTTCATTTTTTTCAGCACATATGATTGCTGTGTGCCTTTACATATGCGATGGTTTTCATTTTAATAAAGTATCTTACATTTTAATGTTGAATTGTAATCATCTGAAAAGGTAAGTTTGTACTTTTTTGTCTTTTAAAAAATGAATGTACGAAAATAGTAAAAAAATTACTATATTCGAAATTTAATTATGAGTCAAAAAGAATTATTTTGAATCTTAATAAATTTCCAACAAATTTCAATTGCTCTGACACAAATAAAGTACACTAGTGGCTACAATAAAATTGGAGAAAGTACTTTCTTTCCAACACACGCCTCGTAGTAATCAATTTCCTTTAGTTTGAAACATTAAAGAGTACAATTCAACATATTTAATTCAAAATCTTTAGATCCAATTTTGGTTTCCATTTCTTTATGGGATAACTTAATCTTCGACTATGAAAGTATGATGTTTAATGCACATTAATCATAACAAATAAACCTTTTATAAATATTTCTCATCAAATAAAACAATTTTATAACAAGTTTCTAAAATGGAGTTTGTACATCTTTTTTGGTAATATCGATATAGACCAATAACCACTACATTTCACTAAAATCAATATTGCCAATTTAAAAAAGTCAATATTCAGTGTTGACATCTTTGTTTTATAATAGGAACATGTGCATGGGTAATACCCATATTGTTAAATAGAAGCACTCATCTTAGACATACAGCAGAACCATCAAAGGAATCTGCTTTACAAAATGAAAAAGTATCATCAAAATTTGTGCATATGGTAAAAAGTTAAGTTTCACATAATAAAGGGTTGAATTGAGAACCACGTCCTTTTCTTAAATCAGTTAAAAAGTAAAGCATTTCAATGAACCATATACTTCTAGAATATTATTGTTTATTTACATATGTTAGTGAATAAGATTTTTTATAATAAGATTTTCAATGTTGTGCACCATTTATTTACTAATGATACATCTTAGAAATATGGAAGCTACCTCTTTATACCCACAATTGATTACATAACTTATAAGAATTTTACTTCATTAGGAACTTTTCATTCCTTTTATTTCTCTCTTTCACGGACTTTTAATTTGGTCTCATTTCCATCTCAGACGTTGTGAAAATTAAACTTCACAAAATTGTTTCAATTCATCTTGTAGAATGTTATATTCAAACAGAACATTGAATGAATGATGTTCTTTCTTTGTGAGGGACTTGCTTCTAATTAATAGAACTTTAATTAGAAGTTATTTTAATTTAAGTTCAACTTATAAGTTATATTTACAATTTTAAATGCACATATAAAATGTTAATTTTGTTTAAAATTTTACTGGTTTATATTTTTATTTGTTGTTTAAAGGCAAAACCTCTTGATCATCATCATATTATAAAAAAAAGAAAAGAAAAGAACATAAAATAAAGACGTCTTGCCCTCAAATATTCTAATAGTGTCAAGATTAGAAAAGAACAAGAGTTGATCAAAATATGATAGGAGAGGGATCTAACCCAAGACTACATTAGTATAGATGCAGCTAAGGTCCCTCAGAATTTCAACACTGATATCCACTAAAGTGACCTCCTGAGGGTGTTTTTTTTAAAAATACTTTCAAAATATGTAGGTTTTTATAGTAGTATTTACATCTTAATTATAATTATATAGTTATGGCATGTGATACTTTTTTAAACAGCCACATAAAAATCCATTTAATTATAATACTAATTAATATGGGTAAGATTTTGAAGTATAAATGGTGATTTTATTTAAACAATCAATTAAAAAGACAAAGGATCAGCTGGACTTTTATTATATTTGCACGAAAATCCTTGGACAAACGTTTTGTTTTTTGGATATAAAAAAATAACAATAATAACCATATTTTATTATATTTTTAATATTAAAATATAATTTCTCTACATAATGAGTAATACATATATTTTTCACAACTTAGCTTTTGAAATGACTAATTATATTTTATTACCGATGATTTAAAAATAGTTATTTGTGCAACTAGTGGGCAAAGTGGCATTTTACATGAAAGAATTAATCTAACCTACATACGGGACATTTCCTGTATATTATAAATCAATTCAAATAAACGTAACCTAAATTTTGTTTTGTTCGGTTGCCATTCGGAGTGTGCAAAGTAGTGGGCAAAGTAAAACTGTTGAGAAATCAGCTGTTTTGCAAACTAATTTAAATGAACAAAATGCCACTTTGTCAACAACTGTAGACAATAGTTATTTGTGCAACTAGTGAGCAAAGTGGCACTTTTTTAAACGAGAGAAAAATGTTGACGCACGAGGCTTGCTGAGTGCGTCAATTTTAGCGAGTTTAAAAAAGACACTTTGCTCACGAATTGCACATTATAATTTGTCTACAGTTGTTATTTTGTGACAAATAAAAAACACTGAGTAGAAGTTCTCACGTCAAAACTGAGGTTATTTATGAATATTAAAAATAACTTAGGTGTATTGTTATTTGGAAACGGGATTGCCAACTTCAAAACTCGGCAAACGAAAAATACTATCCGTGTACATACACTGTCAATCATCTTCATGAATAATTACTTCCTTTTTCAACTTTAAAACGTTGTTTTGTTGTTTATTTATGTAATTTTACATGTAAGAATTAATCTAACTTAAATACGAGACAATTCCTGTATATTATAAATCAATTCAAATAAACTTAACCTAAATTTCGTTTTGTTCGGTTGCCATTCGGAGTGGGCAAAGTAGTGTGCAAAGTAGTGGGCAAAGTGAAACTGCTGAGAAATCAGCTGTTTTGCAAACTAATTTAAATGAACAAAATGCCACTTTGTCAACAACTAACTGTAGACAAAAAATTTGTATTCATTCAGAATCAACTTTGATGATGGCGGCAAGGATTTTCACCTTTAAACTACAAAGGAAAAAGTTACTATTTTATGGTGGCCAAAGGTAGCAGAAAAAACACGAGCTGCTTACCTACAGAAATTGCAGCGACAAGCTTGTCTTAATATTACAGGTGCGACGAGCTGGAATTGCTTTAATATTAACTATTAATTTAATTTAAGTGTTTCTACTTTATTTACTCAGGATTGTTTGTCTTTTTTTAATTAATTCAGTTAACTGTACTTAATAGTGTATTTGGTTATCGTTGGCTCTACTGCAAGCCCTCCCATTTTTTAGCTGCATGAATCTGCTGCGCAGTAGCAATGCCCTTTGATTATTCCTAAATTTTTAAGTATTGTTTTTCTGGAAACTACTATTTTCCTTCTACACATACTTCATGGTTACCTTATTTTAATTATTTATCTGCTTTGTTGTGTAATTTATCTCCCCTCCCTAAAATAACTTAAATTAAATTTTTATTAATATTTTCCCCTTTATTTTACCTTATTGATTAATTTGTTTTAGAATATTTGTCAAAATTAATTTTATTTTTGGCTTTATGAACTTTGAAAGTTATCCTGTATCAACCAACTTTTTATTTATTAAATTTTCAAAAAACTTCATTCTTTATTTGTTATTTGTATTGTTTTTTCTGATTGCAAATCATTAAATTTTTTTTGTGTTTTGAAATTTATTGAAAAGTTTAAACTTTAGCATTACATAACTTACGAACGAGACAAGGTAGAAAGAACTTGTGAAGATCAATCAAAAGTATACTGTGACAACCTCAAAACCAGTTGTTTCATAAATATAAATTCGTCATATTAGTTCCAATAATTGTTAAATATTCTAAGTCAGAGAAGCAGTTTTAAACAGATCACCGAGTGAAGGTCACAATTAGTGATAAGTTCCTACAGCTAACCTGAAAAAACCTACTTGGAATACTGAAGCTATACATATTAGGAAAATTCAAATTTTACAAAAATTAGAATTTTTCCAAATGTGCATAGACTCCTGTCCGTTGCACAAGTCAACATCGTGTTTGATCTAATAGATAAGTTAACCCTACCCACAGCCAGCATCCCACCAGTTTATAGTTGGACAGTTGAACAGTTGGACAAAGTGAACAGCTGTTATCATGACACAAATTCTTCTTCTTGGTCAGCGAGTTTCCAGCCTGAAGCACCAATCTCTTGAGGTCTCTTATAAACTCTACGAGCCAAATCCCAAAGAAGTGGATTGATGGTTATTATTGACAGTGACAACTGACACAAATTCTTCTTCTTGGTCAGCGAGTTTCCAGCCTGAAGCACCAATCTCTCGAGGTCTCTTATAAAATCTACGAGCCAAATCCCAAAGAAGTGGATTGATGGTTATTATTGACAGTGACAACTGACACAAATTCTTCTTCTTGGTCAGCGAGTTTCCAGACTGAAGCATCAATCTCTCGAGGTCTCTTATAAAATCTACGAGCCAAATCCCAAAGAAGTGGATTGATGGTTATTATTGACAGTGACAACTGACACAAATTAATGTGTTCAATTTTAAGTGTGTTTATAAAATAATTATTTATGTAGTTAAAGTATTTGTTGTGTGTAAGTTCTGATGATGCCTCACAAGTAGGCAAAAAAGTTATCAACAATAAAAAATTTTATTATCGAAATTGCTTAGGGAAGTAATATCTCGCTCTCTCTCTCTCTCTCTCTCTCTCTCTCTCTCTCTCTCTCTCTCTCTCTCTCTCTCTCTCTCTCTCTCTCCCTCTCTCTCTCTCTCTGTCTGTCTGTCTGTCTGTCTGTCTGTCTGTCTGTCTGTCTCTCTACATATATATATATATATATTATATATATATATATAGGTTACTATTATAAAAACAGATTGCTATATAACACCATAATAAAAATGAAATTTGAATGGGTGTTGAAATCTCTGTAAAATCTTAACCATCTGGCATAAAAACAACAAGGCTACCTTGCTTTGGATGTCGGGACATAAGATAATTCTGGGAAACAAAGAAGCAGATCACCTTTCAAGAAAAAGTACAGGAGCCGACTTTGTAGGGCTTGAACCACTTATGGGAGTACCCAGTACCACGAAAAGTGTAGTTGTTACCTATATACTAACAGGAAACAAAAATTCTTCATATTCTGGTTTAATAAAGAACATACACAAGTTGTAATAAAAATCAGTTTTATCACATTTTATATATATGCAAAAATGTAATTTTTCATTTTGTCTTTTCTATTTCCAACCAAATGTGGAGAATATCCACACAAAAATATTAGAGATGAATTTTATTTAGATTTGTTATATATATATATATATATATATATATATATATATATATATATATATATTGGTGTTAAAGTAAAAACCATTGCAGTCATCATTCCCTTATATAATTTTTTTAAGATTTTTTTTTTTTTCAAAATTATCTAAGTTGAATCTATGTATATTGTGTAAACAAGCAATTTCGTCTATGAATAAAAAAATGTATAAATGTGACAAACACTCACTCACGCTCACAATAAAACTAGTATGCTGTAAAGAAATTCAGTGATTGTCCACTTTACAGGGAGACCTAGTATCATTTAAATTATCTGAAAAATATTTCAAATATATGGAGACAAATGATGCTATCTACAAAATTATCATTCTAAGAAACTTCAGGTCAATGGTAATTATTTGAAAAGCTGATTTAAACTTATTAAGTTAAATTGGAGGTTATGTTAAATTGATACTCAAAACAATTGTACAGAATTTCTAAGTGGTGCCAAATTGTAAAATGTAAAAATAAACACTGTTAAAAGTCTCCCTTAATGGGTATAAAAAACAAAGGCTTTGATGACTGGACTTTAGTTCTCTTTATTTAGCTTGTATGAAATGCAGAGTGGTCATTGGCATATTAGTAAGGCATTGTACCAAGTTGCAGTACTTGCCAAAACCTTGGCCTTAGGTAGGTTATTTATATTGATACATGGACACACACAAACTCACGATGACTTACATATGGAAAAAGAATCAATAAACCAAGTGTAGGTAAGATTATGTTAACCTAAGTTAAAATATTTATCTGAAGAAAAAACCCCATAAACTAAATCCTGCCAACACAAGGAAACAATGACCACCATAGGTTAAAATTATGGTGTTTAAAATTAAATTAATTCGCTTAGTCTCAGGTAAGATGCTACACAACCCCCCCCCCCCCCAAATGTACATTCGAGAGTAAAGTTTTTTTAAGACAAAAACCTCTTGCTCTTCATTGTCTTAAAAAAAGGAAAAACAGAATGTAAAGTAAAGGTCTCTAGCGCTTGAATGCTCTAATAGCGTCAAGGTCAGAAAATAATAAGAGTTGGTAAAGAGAGACTCGATAGGAAAGATAAAAGAGAAGAATCCAACCCAAGACTACATGGAAAAAAGTGTAGATTTAGCTAGGTCTTCTTGGGATCGTCAAACCAATAGTCACTAAAGTTAGCCCCTGAGGGTTTCAATACTTAAAACAATCTATAATCATTGTTCTCATTTTTTCTCCAAATGACACTAATGATTTTATAAAATTAAAGAAAAAAAACTATGAATTATTGTAATAAATGGATAAAACATAATTTAAAATGTAACCATTTCTTAATGATTGTTTTAACATACTTGTCAATGGTATTACAAAAACTTTATACATAAATTACATTTTGGTAAAACTTCAAAGGGTGAACTTTCCTCTTTCTCTACCATTTAAATTTCATAAACCTTTGCAATATATTATAAGCTGGCTGCAGTCGCTGTTTTTAGTGTGATTTTTAGCATGATTAAACCAAATATCTTGGATTGATCCTTTATTACAATCATTCCTGTAAACATCAGAGTAAAACACTAAAAATACACCCATATATATAAAATTATATACACCCAAATATATATAATTTAAAAGTTAATGCCCTACATTTACTTTGAGACGTATATATTTTGCTATCATTCATTCAGAGTGATTATGGAATTTCCTGCTGAGGATGCATGTTAAGAAAAGTAAACCTCCTTTAATGCCCGAAGACAGATATGTATTCTGTGGTAAGAATTGTTATATCCATTTATTTCCACTTTTCTTATCGTTGTTCATTCTTCTTTTAATATTATACTGTTTTTTTTTTTATTTTTAAAGTTCTTGCATTATGCTATATGATTAATTGAAATATATTGAATAATATTCACAATTTAATAAGTGCTTTATTGCTAGTAAACATTTTACAATGTAATGGGTTAAGTCAAAGATATATTGTACATAAAATTACATATCCATGCTTAAAAAAATTCTCTATCTTAACACATTCAAAGACATTAACTTGGTCAAATCATATATTCATTTAAAGAGTAAATATACTCTTAAGCCATACTTAACCTTATATTCTTAAAAGCCAACCTGAATTGACATTTTTTAATGTACTTTCAAACATCTCTCTAATTTTTAGTGGTAATTTATTGAATAATTTATACTGCTAAGAGATAAAACTATTATAGATTTACTCAACCTAGCATACAGAGTAATCAGGTCTTGTTTATATTTTGTGAAAAATGCATGGGTAGAACTTATAGTATTAAAATCATCAATATGATGTCTTTCATTAACTTATTTACAGAAAATATACAGGGCAGGCACAATCATTATTTTTAACCTAATAAAGCTTTCTTTACAAGATTGCCTACTGAAAGATTTTCTACAACTCTAATTCCCTTTTTCTACCATAAAAACACACGATAAGCTGAGGTGGCATTGCCCCAGAACCTAATACCATATATGATTCAAATAAACCAAAATACACTGTTACCAATATCTCCTTGCTAACACTAAATTTCAGATTTCTTAACAAATAAACGATATGGGACAATTTTTTACAAAGAATTATTACTGTACGTGCCAAAATAAACAGTACTGCCTTCTCAATCAGCTGTGTCAACTTTTGATTGTTGCCACATCTTCGTGATTTTTATTTCTTTCTTATTTGAGGTAGTTTTTGCTGACATGGTGCTAACTACTGCAGAGAAAGCTTTTATCGTAGAGCATTATTTTCGCTCATAAGAAATTGGACGTGCGGATGGGCTAAGTTTGTGACACACTGCATTACGTTTTCAGGAACATTTTCACAAAAACCTGCCTAGTAATGTTGTGATTATTAGTGTTGTTCCAAAATTTTGTAGAACAGGTAGTGTTTTGACGCAGCGGAAGGGCTATTCAGGTCACCCAACTAGTGTCTGTACAAATGAAAACCACGGAATAGTGTTGCAGCAAGTGTTAAAGTCAACGAAAAGAAGCCTAAACCGAACATCTTTGAAACTGAATATAAGCAATATGTCGTTGAGAATTATGTTTAAAAACCATGGTGGTTTTCCCTACAAGATACAAACTGGGCTACCTTTGAACTGTATAAACAAAACAGTCAGAGTTCAGTACTGCGCTACAATGTTAGCAATGTGCTATGGAGAACCTGAGTTTCTGAGTGGTGTATGTTTTTCAGATGAATGTCATGTGCACATTAATGGTTTCATAAACAAGCAGACAACACGTTTTCTTGGGTTTGAACGTCCTGAAAGTGTTGTAGAGAGGCCACAGCATAGTAAGTGTGTATCCATTTGGTGTGCTGTGTCAGGGAGAAGCATAATTGGTCCATACTTTGTTGAAGACAATAATGGATATCCTCTCACTGTAAATCAGGACTGATATAGGGTCATTCTTGATTATTTTATAGAAGACCTCAGGAGATTTTGTCATGCCCTAAAACTGTCTTTTCGTTCACAATGATTCCAGCAAGATGGTGCAATCAGCCACACTGCCTTAACCAACATTGCTTACATTCAAGAAACTTTTGGCAACCACCTCATCTCCCTTAGAACAAACTTTCCTTACCCAGCCCACTCCCCAATCTTACACCACCTAACGCCTACATCTGGGGAATGTTGAAGGAGAAGATTTTCTGTGAATACCCACCAGCTACCATCGTCTAACTCCAGGAAAAAATAACTAGGTGTATAAGGAGAATGAAAAACCCCTCCACCAAAATTATGTAAAACCTTCTAAAACGGTATGAGTGTTGCCTAAAACTAACCGGAGGTCATATTTAACATTTTATTACCCGATTCTAACCGATTTTGCTTCCTTGTACTTGTATATGTTGGTAAACCTATGTAAATAAAATCTTACAATTTCAGTACTGTTTATTTTGTTGCAGACTGTATGTAAGCCTGCTATCCAAGCATATTCCCAGTAACTTCACCATTACAGTTTCATTATTTTTCATAAGAGCATTATTAAGAGTAAAGTATATGTGCTACGTTTTATCATCAGTTATAGATAGGTCATTCACAGAGAACCAGGTTTTAGCAAACTACAAAGAAACACTGAGCTGAGATTCTAAAGTCATAATATCCTTGTAGGAGCTGAGAAAGTGGTGTCATCTGCATGTAGAACTGAAAGGCACGGAATGTTACATTCTAAATCATTTACAAATATTATAAACAGAAATCGCCCCAAGGCAGATCCCTGAGGCACGTTTGCAATAACATTCTTAGAGCTAGAGACATAATTAATTGTCTCCTGACCATACACATCTGCTTTCTATTACTCAAGAAAGACTCAATTAATTTAAGTTCTTGGTTTCTAATACCATAGAGTTGAAAATTACTTCTAAGTATAGTATGAGAAACACAATCAAAAGCCATTTTCATATCAATAAGACTAGCACCTATAACTAATTTATCTTCAAAATGTTTCCAACAATAGATTCAACAGCCATTTCAGTCGAGTGCTTAGGTCTAAATCCGTACTGGTGAGTACAATTTTGTTGGTAATTTATTATCAACAAAATAATCGTGAAGTTGACCCAATAAACAAGACTCAATAATTTTACTTAATACAAAAACAATTGCTATTGGGCGATAGCTTTCAGGTAAGCTGAAATCACCTTTCTTATAAAATAGGTACAATTTTAGTAAATTTAAGACAATCAGGAAATATTCCATTAACTAAGTTAATCAGGTACGTAAAAGGTACAAGTATCACCTCAATAATTTCCCTAATCACAAAATTAGAGAGACCATAAACATCAACACTGTGTGTAACAGCTCTAAGTACAATTTTAGAATCGACATATTTCCACTTAAAACTGCCTTCAATAATACTACTTTCAAAATTATTCAGAAAATCCAAAAGTGTTATATTTTGTTTTTATCTACAGAAGCAGATTTTAAGTTTGTGGATACATTTACGAAGAAATTGTTTAAAGTTTCTGCTATTACTAGAATTACTGCTTTAGGCTTTGTAAAAAATACTAGTAGATGAGTACAACTGCTGAAGTCACATAGTGTATTTTTTCAAAAGTCTGTTTTTTTCACCTACTTTTTCACCAGAAGTAAAATCGTCACAATATTTTACAAATTTTAAATAAAAAGTTCAATTTTCACAAAAGTGTTAGATGAAATGGTTAAACAATCATTTGACTGATTCTAGGCAATTTGTTATTGATGTACCGTAAAAGTGCTGCTAAGCTATACATTTTTTTTTATCTGTAAAACAGAGAGTTCCTTTGGTAGTTTATTTATAAGATGTAATATGTAATATATCCAATAAAAATAAGGAATAACTTTTATCATAAATTTCTGAGAGTTTGCTATGTTGAACTTTTTGGTTTTTATTTATATATATAGATAGATTTTTTAAAATTTTAGATATCTCATTCTCTTTTAAATATTTGCCACTACGGTAGTTGGTGTGCCAAATTGCTATATTAAATTTGTTTTCATGCAAAACAAAATAATAAATAGTAACACATTGGTGCATCAAATTACAATAACATAAAAGCTTACATAACATAAAATATATTATGGTATGAATTGTATATAAAAATGAGTTATTTAAATTTTTTATGTCATCTCACTTTGATATTTATTTTTTTTTAATATTAATTTGACTCTCTTGACTAAAGAAAAAATACACAAGATACAATGAAACTATAATTAATATCTAATTTACAAATTCAAATAAAACAGATCACAAAATCGGTTTATTGAGCATTGTATCTCAATAGGATTTAATCTACCCTTTAGTTTCTCTTCATGGGCATATCTTCGAGATGTACTGAATTTATTGTCAGTCATTGTTTGTAACGTTACTTGTGTTTTATTTTAAATTCTAGCGAATTATATCTTATACACTTTTGTAAACAACCTTTTAGATGACAAATATTTTATTTTATGTATTGGTACCATTTGTTTCTTTACTTAAATTCCTGTTTCTTTACAAACTAATTTATTTTGGGGGTCTTCTGTCTATAACTTCTCAAATTCTCGCCTACATATTAGTACTTTAATATTGAATATAGACCTGAGATCGTCATGTCATGTTTGTCTAATAATTTTCCTGGATAGTTATGATAATTTAGAATGATTTTGATATGTGAAACAAGGATCAAAGATATTGGGAAATATTTTTGTTTTATTATTTACTGGTTAAAAGTCAGGTTTTAGAATGGGAATAGAATGTAGGCCTATATTCGCCACTAGGGATCGTGGTAATTCATTTAATTGGAATTTTACTTTAACAGGAATGGCAAGTATTTCAAAGATTTTATATTTGTAGGTTAGACAAAAAAATTATGAAATGTTGCAAGTTATAACAAATTTATAAGAAATTATGCTTTTATTTTTGTATCAATAAATCTAGCCTTTGACCTACATAAAAAAATTAATTAAAAAAAAAAAAACCATTGTGTTTGTCATTAAAAGAGGAAAACACAATTGGCCTCTTGAAAGTTGTCAATCAAAATTTTAACTACCGCCATTATGAAAATGTGCGAAATAAAGTCTTGCTTTTATATGCTGGTAAAAATTAGGCTAAATAAGGTATATACCAAATCGGTACTCAATATCTCATAAATTTTCAGTTATACTATTTTTTTCTTTTTAGAAATAACATAAAATGAACAACAAATCGAAAACAAGGTATTTTTGAAATAAGTTTATAGGAACTTTTTTTTTAAAACGATGCTAGGAATATACTGATAAAATATTGAACATAATTACCCTGTATTACATAACTTAGTGCACACTCTGTAGTTTTATAATTTTTCTGTTTTTCATCTACTGATGCTACTAGCTGAACTCAAAGACACTAGTTTCCTAACAACTATGCTACAATTTTTATTTTTATTTTAGTTATTATATATAATTTTATATAAAATTTAGTATGTCATATGAAATATATTTTAATGAAATATGACACTAATAGATCAAAATCAGATAAAAAACTACTGCATTTCATGGATCCAAGTCTTGATGGTTGCAATATTTGAATCTTTCCGAACTCAACACATAAATATTAGCCTTCTCTGATATTGGACAGCCTACACCTTGTTATGTAAACATGTAGCTTACTTGAGCTGTTCTGTAAACATGTTTTCTGCTTTTGACTTATTTAGTCTATTGAGACAGCTTATTGATGTTTCTTTTCATATGTTTTCTGCAACTCTTTATGCCACAGCTCAATTGAAATATTTTACAAGTTATAGTACAATTTTGTACACCGAAAGATGCATTTAAACCAAAGAGCACTGCCAGACCTTTGGCCTGGAGGGGGACTTTTAAACATCTAATTATTTTTATAATCTGCACAATACTTTTTTTAAATTTTTTATCACTATCTTTCTTCCCCTCATAATCAAGCCATACAAACAGATGAGTTGTCAACAGCCATATTAAAAGAATAGCTAGGCCTACACAATAATACTGATTATGCAACGACAAAACAAGAGTGTGGAATGAGTCCCCAAGAAAAAATGGCAAATTTAAAGCCAAAATGTGAACTGCAACAACATTTGTAAGACATAAGCACTTTTACAACTATTGACTGTCTACAAATATGCATTTAAAGCCTTAAAGTTATTGTAAATCACGAAAATCAAAAATTAAGTTTTAAGTAAACTGTAGGGCTAATAAAAAAGAGTATAATTCTTGATGTGTACAAGAATGCATTTAATTTGTAAAAATATAATTAAAATTCTTTGATCCACTCTGGAAATTAGAAAATATTTAAACATAGAAGTATAAAAATCTATAATCACTGTTTACATTATATTAGAAATCTAGAAATTGCATAGATATTTTGGATTCCCGTGACTGTATTACAGTAGTGATTATTGTCAGAATATTTTAAATTAATAATATAACAGTATATATACTGGGTGTGTGACGGGGTCCCCGCTGCTGGCTTTGGCGTAGCGTGTCTCGTGGTGTCTGTGGAGGTCCTTATGTGCTCTTGCTGTGCGTTCAAACGGTTGTCAGAATCTTGAGATGGCAGGTGAGGTAAGTCCCTCAGGATAAAGTTGGGTGAGAAAATAAAGGCAAACCGATTTAAATATTTAAACTTCCTTTATTAAATATTTTAGTTACGTGTGCTCTCCTAACTCAGGCTAAAAACGTAGAAGGGTAATAGCAAGTGTAATAGCAAGGTCTGCCCCTAATGACAGTTCTGGACAGACTCTGCTCTTCCAGCTCTGAAGGAAATGGATCCAGACTCAAATCCACCCCTTTCTTTTCTAAAATCATGACTGCCGCATTTCCCAATATACCATGTTCAGTGTATAAAGAGCCTTGTTGACCTTTCCAGTTAGAATATGTGAATGTATGTTTAAATTGCATTGAGTTACTATGAAATATTAGTCTTAAATGTTTACATATTTGTATAAGGTGCAGGGTACCTATCACAGATGTTTATAAAAGTCTGAACACATAGGGAAAACAAGAACAATGTTACAATCCATTATCTATGCCTAATGAAATGTAAAAATTCCGTTATTAAATTACATAAAACAAACAGATTTTTTTTTTAAAGTATATGTTGGAAGTGCTCTCCATTGTTGCAATATAAATTGCTAAATGGGGAAAGCAAAATTATTGTGAATGTGATTATGTGATTAAACAATGCTGCAAAGTGTATAATTTGTGAGCAGACTCAATGAGCCTTTGCTAAAGAACATCAATATTTCTTATTTCCACCTCATACATCTTTGCTTTTAACATGTCCCCAAAACAAAAATTGAGTGGATTGAAAGCAGGGGACCAAGGAGCCTATTCCACATGACCACGACGTTTAATCCAATTTGGAAATTTTAAATTCAACCTATCCCTAACATACAATGCATATTGGGAGAGTACGCTGTCTTGTTGAAACCATTCAGGGCTTCCTTCTTATAGTACGTTAATTTCAAGCCTTAATTGATCACTTAACATAGCCAAATGTGACTTACCAGACGCATTAACTTTTAACATTGACATATAACTTTCAAAGAAAAAAAGGATCAAAATCATGTCTACCATCATTCCACATCATACTATCAAT
The DNA here is from genome assembly GCA_963513935.1 of Aphrophora alni. Classification (NCBI taxonomy): domain Eukaryota; kingdom Metazoa; phylum Arthropoda; class Insecta; order Hemiptera; family Aphrophoridae; genus Aphrophora; species Aphrophora alni. Next base: position 47,237,644 of record OY740773.1, on the reverse strand, counting down.
TTAGCTGCACACTGATCTTTGCTAGGAGAAAGCCAATGCTGATGGGTTTTTGACCAATATCGCATATTTTGTGTATTCATTTCCCCATTTATGAAAAACAGAGATTCGTTGCTAAATAAGACACTTGTGTAAACTTGGGATAGGTATACAATTGTTCGGTAAACCATGCATACATTTTTATACACCGATCAGGATCATCTTCATTAAGACTGTAGCAAATTGCATCTTTTATGACTGGAAACTTTTTTCCTTTTAGATTTTCAAAAATATTGGATGAGGTACACCCAACTTCCATTGTATTTCGGCCGGTTGACTTTTATAGCTTACAATTGTTTTTGCAAGCACAATTTCCTTGACTTCCATCAGATACTGAATAACAGCCACACTGCTAGTTAACTTACATTTTCTGAAAAATCTTTGTAATATCACTAAAATTACTGGATTACTATTGAGATAAATCATATTAAAATGGTCTGCCACTTGCCGACACGACTAGCATTCACATCCACTCAAAAAAAACAAACCCACAAGTCCATTCATTGTAACATTTTTATAACTTAGAGTTAACTTTAAGTAATCCCAAAATGTGTGAACAATGTTAAATTTTACAACACTACGAAAAATCACATGCAAAAACCCCACCTGATTCCATTGTTAACAGCTCATATATTACTATGTGTTATGACTTTATAAACACCTTGTACAAACTGATTGAAATGAAATTAAGAATGTAAATTTGCAGATAATATCACAGTATTGATTATGGAAGGAAATTCTCTACCTTGTTTCACGGTAGTGTCATTTTCCTTTTTGTTTAAAGGAAAAAATCCCTCACAAAAAAAAGAAAAGAGCACAAAATAGAGACCCCTAACCCTTGAATACGCTAATAGCATCAGGGTTGGAAAGAGAAGGATCTAAGCCAAGACTACTATAGTCTCTCAGGCTTGTCACACCTGAGCCCTTGAGAGTTAATTGTCATTTCATTGTTGGGGAAAATCCCATCAGTGAACTAAATTGTAGATACAACATATACAAACTTTCTGTGCAAAAAAAGTATCAAGATAATTGAGGGAAAATAAAAAATGCTACTTTATTCATAAAAAAAATTTAACACTTCGTTTAAGTAACATACTTTCTAGACTCATCTGAGCAGAAAATACTTAAAAGTATAAAATATCACTTTAAATCTTGAATTCTTCCACTTAGTTTTCCCTTGAGTAGTCCGTTGGTTTTACACGGACTAATTAGTATCAAATGAAAACAAAAACAACAGAATTCTCTCCATCCCTATCTTTATGTTACTAAGATACCAATTAACAAATTACACAGTTTTATACATCTCAATTATATTTGTTATAATATTTCAATATTCGAATTTTAATACTAATTTATTAGTTAATTGTACCTTAAATTGTGCAATTAATATTTTGAATATAGACCATTATTTTTTTCTCACATAAAGTAATACAGAAAAACTTATGTGGATACTGAGTTTTTTGCCTGAGCCCAAACATTTGTTTTTGAAATGATGTCTGTCTGTTGTCTGTTCAGTGCTCTACATTCCAAACGGGAAAACCAATTTTTATGAGAGCATATTTTGGCCATATTTCAAGATGACGTTTTTCATTTTTACTATGAATTAAAATTAAATTTTAAAAGGCACCTGACAGACTAAAACTAAAAATTCAGATTTTTAACAAATTTTGCTAATATGTAGCGTCTAGGAAAATTAAAATGTAGCCGCTAAGGATCGAAACAAAAGATACTAGTTTCAATCTCACTAAAACTGTCAATTCGGGAGTTCTCAGTAAACCCCAAAATTATGCATAGTATACAATAGTATACAATTGTGCAATTGTCAAACTTATACAGCATGTATAAATGAATAGACCATAAATCAAGTCCATTGGGTAATAGCCAGTAAGAGCGCACAAAAACAGAGCTCGGTTGTCAAATCAAACGACTCTCTGCACGAGGCTTACTCCAAACGAGACTACCGACATCTTGCAATGCTAATTGGGTTGTGTAAATAAATACTCTTATTATGTTTGCGTAGTTTTTTTAGGTTAAACGGTAGTTTTTGGTTTTAATAATTTAAACATTGTTACTCTGCATTTATTTATGCATTTTATTTCTAAAACATAATCTATCCAAAATTGAATCACATCATATTCATAATCATGTCAAAAGTAATGTATTGCAACAGCCTACAGGAAAATATATACAACCATATTCGCTTTACTTAGATTCAACTAGCTGAGTCTATCTACATGCCTGGCAAACCAGCCTCAAGCTATTTCCTTCTCCTTTTCTTAGTGAATACAAATACCATGAAGTCTTACAAGATACATATCAAACCTTCAGATCAATATCAACTTCACTATTATAATCTGTTCCATGTTGTATTATTGAAAATATTCTGATTATTAAATTCAATCAAATAATATAGGAGTATATTCAGTAAACAAAAGAAGTTTCGTTATAGTTGTTTAAAGGCAAAAAACCTCTCGGTCATCACTCTCTTATAAAATAAAGGAAAGGAAAGATCATGAAATAAAAACCCTCAATTACTATAATAGTGTCAGGATCAGACAAGAACAAGAGTTGGTCAAGAGAGACCCGATAGGAAAGATGGAAGAGAGATCTAACTTAAGAGTAGATGGAAAAAAAGTGTAGATCCAGCTAGGTTGCCTCGGGATTCCATAAACACTAAAGGTAAGCCCCTGAGAGTCTAAATGAAAGAAAACACAAAACAACCAACAACAAATACTTTATTTGAAATAAGAAGACATTTCAATGACTAGGGACATTTCAATAATCTTCAATGATTACTTGTATACATTTCAATTATGTCTACATGAAACAACTGAAGATGATGATTTAATTGTCTCCTTTCAAATAAAGTGTTTGTTGTTAATTTTGTGTTTTCTATTGATAACACAAGCTTCCAATGCTTTTAGAGTGATTCAGCTATCTGAAAGTATATGGATTTTAGCTCCTCTGTAGCCTATTTTAAGTATTTCTATGGTGTAGAGGTTATAGCTATGACCCCCGAAAGGGATATTGATGATGAGGTAAAATTTAATCTATATCTTGGTTCTTTGATTCCATCTCAAACTCTACTATTTATCTGTATACTAATAGAAAGTATATTGAAGGAGATCATAAATAAATTGTAAATGTTGTTAGTTTTAACATGTATGACCTTGGTACTGTTTTTTAGTAATACTTTGCAATATGAACTGTTATATTTTGTGATCTTTATGTACTGGTAAAAAAATTAGGAGAAGAAAGCATTTTGTATTAGATGAATGTATGAAAGATCACTATCCCAACACTTCACCTAGAAAATGAACAGACAATGTAGCAGTCACTCTTGTCTATTATAATAGGTTATTAGTAAGGACGGCGCAATAGTCAATGAATACTGAATGTAGGTTTTGTCACAAGGGAAGCAGAGTTGGCTTGTTATCATTTTATATTAACCTATTATGTTGCCTGCATTGCTTTACATAGTAAAATTTAACCAAGAATGATTGTAATTTATATTTATAACATTAGATATAAAATCTTAATCGAGTTAAGTATTTGTTACAAACCCAGAAGATGATGCAAAGTTAGAGCAATATGAAGGTGTTGGTGTTATTTTTTTATTGTGAAGGTGTTAGGTATTACGATTACACTCCTCCAGGTAAACTATAAATAAGAAGTACTACATCAATGTTCTAATTTTTCCCTTGTTGTTTTAAGACAAAAAACTCATGGCCATCACCTTAAGGAAAAAGTATAAAATAAAGGACTCTAGAACTCAAATACTAACAGTGTCACGCTTAAAAGAGAACAAGAGTTGGTCAAGAGAGACCAGATAGGAGAGATTAAAGGTGGACAAAGAGTGATTAAGTTTCATCATGACAATTCTGACAATCACTAAGGTTACCGCCTCCTCATAGCACAGATTTAGCTTTCTACAACTTTTGCCTTTTCCCAAAGTCAAAATAACCTTTAAAAAAGAAGAGAATTCAGACCATCTACAATTAAGGAGTACATGATAAGGCAACTGAAGGCAATTAAAAAAATAAAAAAAGACATTGCAAAATGTTTTAAAAAGTGGGAGAGATACTAGGATAAATGTCTTGTCGAGATAACATAAATGCAATACATTAAATACAGATTTAATTCTTAACAAGTGCTTACTTAACAGGAAAAATTATAATCATTTTTTGAGTATAAACAAAATATATTTATTATCCACGGCTTGAAATATTATATATATATATATATATATATATATATATATATATATATATATATATATATTTAATACATATAAGTTTGATTTCAGTGTTTTAATATGAAGTTTCCAAGAAAATAATCAACAATCAATCAGAGATGGTATATGACAAATCCTACATTGATGTATTCATAACAAAATTTAATTTTTTGCTAGAGTTTAAAGATGTTATTTATGGATATTTTGGTAATAATTTTAATCAATAAACAGAGAATGAAAGGTGAAGGAACACCCTCAGCTCTTATTGTTATAGTCTACATTGTTGTTCGATTTGCTTGTAACCCTATTAATCAACACTAGATACGGTTGACATATACTTTGACATTTCCGTTTCGTTGACCTTTTTAAAGTGCATATTTGCAATTTCGCTGCCTAACATACTTTATTAACTCTTACAGAATATATTTTATGTTTTATTTTACTAAATAAATTTTAACTCATAAAAACCCAACTAAGTACATATTATTATGTAATGCAAATTAATTGTAAAGAATAACTTGAATAATATATATTCATCAATGCAGATATTTTATTTAAAACTTGTACAAGTTTCAAATTTTTCAAATATTGTCATATATTTATCTTTGTAAATAAATAACCAAACAATATGAGGTCTTTATTTTAACTTAACTATTTGGAGTTTTGTCTACATGTTTGTGTTTTTTGTTTTGTAGATATGGTCTACCATTTGTTATAAATTTTACAAATAAGGTTCTAAGATGGAATATGTACAAATATATGTACATATAATATAATTATGGATTCAAATGCTACAACTTAGAATATGTACTTAATACTCTCTGAATTATTAAATATAATGGTGTTAACAGTCTTAAAAACATATTACATAACAGTTGTACTATTGTTACCTGTGACTTCCTCTGAAACTTCAGGTAAATTACTTCAATGAAATAGAATAAAACTAGCCAGCACCACACAGAAATTCTGTGCAATTGTTTTAGAAGAAAAAAAAAAGTTTACATAATTTTAGATTTAAACTAATTTATTAGTTGAAATCAATTGTTCAAAATAATTAACAATTTTTTATCTGCTGGGCTATACATTTTAAATTGACAAATATCGCTGGTTATTGGATCTACAGTGAAAATTTTCCATCAACTGAGCTATGAATTTTCAAGTAACAAATTCTTAAAAGGATTTTGTTTAAGTTTCTTTTGAACATAGCTCTCGAACACAACTAACTGTAGCTATTTAAATTTTGAGGAGATGAATTTGGATTATGAAATTTAATATATGGAAATAAACCGTAGTCAGATCATTTAAGTGTCCAACAAAGGGAAAAGTGTCTATGACTGGAAGAACATATTTAAAATTACAAATGTTGAATTTAAATTTTATATAATTGAGTGTAATAAAAATAGAACTTGCAACCCATTTGTGTATGGTGGTCAATACCAATTTTAGATTTTAAATACCATCAGTCAGTTACATCTACACAAACTTTGTGCCATTTATATTTTTAGTGGTAATTGAAAAGTGTAGCTAAATTCAAACGAATTATAAATAAATATTTACTTGACTTGTGGGATATTAATAAATAGAATAAAACTCAAACACAAGATCTCACAAAAATTACGTTTACTTAATCATACGTAATTGATTATTTAAGTAAATGTAATTTTTGTGAGATCTTGAGTTTTAGTTTTATTCTATCTCAAATGAATTATATTTTAATAATAAAGCTTTATTTTACATACTAATCTAAAAATGTATGTGGGGAAAGTATATAGACTATGAAATATTAATGAAACTAAAATCTAAAGTTTAGAAATTATAATATAGATATTTTTTAAAGATGATATAGAGGAATTTAATATTGCATTTTGTATTTGAATTTCAGTTTAATAGTCCTAAATTTCTAAATACAGAATACATTTGCACAAATATTAAAATATTGATTGAAATGAATTAAATAAACAAGGGGCAACAAAAAGTCTTAAATTCCTCATTTTTTAATTCATTGGTCCATTAAAGTTTTCCTATTCCTAAGAAGATTGAACAATATTTTTAAAAAAATTCTTTTTATAGAGTCATCGGATCTTTAATTCCAGCATATAATATTTTTGAATTTATATACCTTTTTTATTATTTTTTTATTTTTATTATAACTTCATAAAGCCTATGTACTCATATTTTTATGTTTAGTTTTTAATATTTTTGTTTTCTTACTAAAGTTTCACACATTAAAAGTTTATAGCACCAAATAATATTTTATTTTTTAAGAACTAGGCCTACCTTTAATTTATAATACAGTATTAATTATTTTTGTTGGCTAAACAGAATGTCCTACAATGAAACAAAGAAACTTTCAGGACATAGTCTACTGGTGAAAATAAAGAAAAAATGTTCTTATGAATATATGCGCTAAAATGGTTAGTTATCTATCTAGCCGCCATTTTGTGTTTTGAACAAAAAAATCATATGATTTCAATAGTAAATGATACACAGTTGAAATTTTATATGCTACGTAGTGCTATAACGACCCAATTTGAGAAAAAGTATCAAATGATTTTCTTTACTCATTTTGAAATGATGGTCAATTAAAATATTTAACATTGAATATCAAGAAAATTGTTAATTTTACAAAAAATATACAAGTGACAAAAATTTTGTCCTTTAATGACAAATAAAATGTTTTTCAAATTTTTCTGTATGTCAAAGAACAATCGTTATATCGACAAAAAGTTAAAAACACAATTTCTTAAATTAATTAATTTCTTTATTTGGGCAGATTGTTGTGTATATTGTGAAGGAAGGAATTTCAAACTACTGTAATAGAGGTTTGTTATTTTGTTACCATCTATCATTTTATTTTATTTTTGTCCTTGTTTTTGATATTACAAAGAATTTTATTAAGTACAAAATAAAATGATTTTTTGCTTATTTTTAGTCTGTTTAACTTTAATAAAAAAAACATTTATAAATATTTGTATTTAATTTATATAGACTTTATTTACATTAATCCATTCAGAATTAAATAAAAAATTGCAGAACTCACAGAAAATTTTCATTCTAGGCTTGTCTTGGGTACAGTAGACAATTACCAAGAAATTATGTTTTCAATTTTTTGTCGATATAGCAATTGTCCTTTGATGTACAGAAAAAATGTTTAAAAACATTTTATTTGTCGTTAAAAGAGAAAATTTTGTTTCACTTGTACATTTTGTGTCAAATTAAGAGTTGGCGTGATATTTGATGTTAAACATTTTAAATGGCCACCATTTTGAAATGAGTAAAGTAAATTGTTCGATAATTTTTCTCTAATTGGGTCTTTATAGCACTTAAGTAGCATGTAAAATTTCAACTCCATTTCATTTGTCGTTCAAAAGATATGAATTGTTTCATTCAAAACACAAAATGGCGGTTAGAGAGACAACTAACCATTTTAGCGCATATATTCATAAGAACATTTTTTCTTTATTTTCACCAGTAGAATATTTTATTATTATACATTTTTCGGACATTTGCCATCATTTGTGTGTTAAAAATTCAAAACACAACGTTTCGGGAATAAGAATCAATTCCCGTTATCAAGTGACTAAAAACTAAAGAAACATGAAACTAGAAACTAAGCCTATGTGAGGAGTAAAATTAAATAAGAATACCAGCAACCTTAATATCTAAGCTGCATCTCAGAGCTGAAACTGAGAAGTCAAAAAACTCAATCACGGTAACACACAACTAACGGCAAATGCGTGTTGTTGTATCAAAGATCCAGCAACAAGTGACGTGGTCCAGAAGGCGTGACAAACTATTAGGGGAGTGGCCTATTGTTAGTTTTATTAAGCTTCCTAGCACGAGAACGGGTTACAACCCCTTGTGGCGATTTAACAGGTAAAATTTCAGCTTCTTTATTAGTTATAGGGATATTATAATCAAATTTTAGTTCTTTTTTAAGTAATGGGAGCCATAATGGCCTTACTTCTATACTTGATTGGCTGATAGGATTGTCCGTTAGTTTTATATACGAGGCTTCAATTATTTTACATTTGTATAGGTTACTTTTCCGGTGTATGATTTAATTTTACTTCTCACATAGGCTTAGTTTCTAGTTTCATGTTTCTTTAGTTTTTAGTCACTTGATAGCGGGAATTGATTATTATTCCTGAAACGTTGTGTTTTGAATTTTTAACACATAAATGATGGCAAATGTCCGAAAAATGTATAATAATAAAATTGAACTTCCATCATTAACAAATAACTTCAAACAGACAGTAGAATATGTCGTGAAAGTTTCTACGTTTCTTCATTGGATGACCTATATTATATTTCCAAACAATGGCTCCATTATTGTTACTGCATCTAAAACTTTTTTTTTCTTTTACTTTTCATACACGTCTAGTACAGAAAAATGTATGTATTGAGTCAAATATCAATGTTGAGTTTTATGCTGAACCATCCATTTTGAGATCACGTGACTAAAAAAAGTTTTTTTTTTTATTTTTGGAATATCTGTCTGTCGCCAGTGGACACAAAACTCAACTCTAATAAATTTGATAAGATTTTACTAAAATGTAGGCTCTATGGATTCAAACAAAAACCCATTCATCTTCATCTCCCCAAAAATGCCAGTTCAGCAGTTATAAATAAAAACCACAAAATCTATGGAAAACTTAATTTCTCAAAATCGGCTTTATCGATTTTAATAAATTATAATATAATAAATTATAATAATTATAATAATATAAACAAATTATAATAAATCGATAATCAAATTATAGTGAAGATTAACGGCCCAACCTACTATGCAAAATTACAAGTAAAAGAAAATTACTGTTCAGGAATAATTGGTCAAAAATTATCGTTAACTTCAGTCATTAAAAGCTTATTTTCAATTAAACTTAATTTATGCTTATGGTGAGTTTATGGCACAAGTGAAGCAAGCTCTTAACAAATATTTTTCAGATATATAGATTTTAATTTTACAAAAAGTTGATATCCTATATCAAGTTAACTCCCATAAAGAAAGACTTTCATCTTAGATTAATGAATAAAGAAACATTCTTGGAAAGAATATTATTTTCAGTTAGGATTATTTGGTTTTGTGGTTGCGACTGGTTGGATGTGAAAGAAAGTTAGGGCAATGTTTTTACCATGTTTATTTTACATGCTTTATTTTTGACTTTGATGTAATTTAGTAATTTTTCTAGGTAGTATGTATAACATAGACTAACTTTAAAACAAGTTCTAAGACGAAGTCAGAATCTGTTGACATTCAGAGGGCAATGCAAATAACCACCAACACCACCCCAAAGCAATATCTACAGCAATATTATACAGCTTAAGGGCTCAGTTTATTGTAATAGTGACAATTTGTAATTCCTTCTCACTTTTTCATATAAATTCCAGAGACAATATTATTTCTCAGAATTAATTGTGTTTCATGAGGATGTCATGTAATTTTACTTGTAGTGCTGTCCTATATATTTCAATTTTGTTTCAGCTATTGTAAAATGCTGACCATCCATTTTTAAATAATCACACAACTCTGTATAAAATGCCACTTTAAACAGTTCTAGATGTTTTAACAGTTAAGTACGCCCAATTGATTTTTTAATACAATTCGACTATTTTTCATAGTTAAATAATCAAGCTTCAATATTCAACGACTTTTTTCTTGTTACCAATCAATTAAAGGATCAACTATTTTTTTCTTTTCATAAAATATCAGTGATTAAGATGATGTGTATGTCACAATGTAAATAATTTTTATCATGTTCTTTAAAGATAAAAAATCTCTGTAATCATTCTTATAAAAAAAGGAAGAAAAGAACATACAATAATTACCTCTAGCACAACAGTTGATCTAGAGAGACCTGATAAGAAAGATGAAATAAAGGAATTTAACCAAAGACTAGATGAGACCAGCTAGGGTTCCTCAGGACTGACAAGCACCTACTCACTAATGAGAGCATGTAATGAGTATGTCAATCATTATTATCTATGTATCACAGAGTACTTACTTACTATTCCACAAAGTACTTGACTATGAAAATTTTGAATTATTTTTATTATATTTCTTCGTACAACACCACAACTCGATATATTTGTTTCTATAATAAAACCTTATTCTGTACTGAAAACTCATAATTCCATCCAAGCAGCAAGTTTTCTATATTTCAAAACTAATCTCTTCCTTTTTTTCCATCTCAGTTTCATCTCTCAAGTTAATTCCAAATACTTGAGTGTATTTGCTTAGGGTAAAATCTGATTGTGTACTGAGACAGGAATAGATACTATTTTCTTATAGGTAAACATTTATACGTTGGTTTTACTTCAATAAGCTTAACACTTTGTCCACCTAGTCATTTTGTTCATCAAACAGTGTGTTTTGTCGAATTTTCAATCCAATCATTGCTGGTAAGGAGTCGTTATTAACAAATGTAACTACTACTGTATTTTCATCAACTGAGTTATCACGTAAAGAATAAGAACCAAGGACACTCCCCTGAAGAACTCCTGTGGTTACATGCTAAAAAATGGACTTGTGGGTTGGTAGAGCTATAAAAAGCCGTCAATGTTTTCATACAGGTGATATCTATTTCTTTGTTTATTCTTATTAGTTTACTAACTTTCTAAAAAACTTATGATAAATATATATTTTCATATTAGATATACAATTATAGATCTTTTGTATTTAATGAAATACCATTTCGTGTGGTAACTGTATTAAGTAAAAGTAAGGCTTTTTTCAACAAAACTGTTGGTTTTTTGTTTATTTTTTGCTTTTCTTGGGTATTATTTATTGTTTTCTCATATCCATGTTATTTAGTAAAATTATATATAACACTTTAAGTACTGTATTAATTTATTTTCAACTTATGGCAAATTTATGAAAATATAGTTACAAAACAGCAATAACTGCCTGGTATTTAGAGAAATCTAACTAGAAGTTCAAGGGTTACCGTCAAGTATATCTTGATGGTATATGATTTCAATATCATAAGAATAATTTTAAATATAAACTTACAAAACGTTTTTGGTAATTGTCAGAAAACTATAACTCTTACTGTACTTTAAACAGTGAAACATTCTCTAGGGTATCATTATTTATTATTTTTTATATTCATAAAGCATAGTTGCATTAAAGAATGAATTTATTGTTATTATCACTGATAACAATTTCTGAAACATTACCTCTACATGCCCTAAAATAATGTGTATTCTTACAAGGATTACAATTTAATAGAAATCTACTAGTTATAGTTTGATTGGTATAGCTTGTGTATCACTGAGGAGGACAACCTTGTCGTTGAAACGCGTCTGATACTTAAGCGTATTTTTTTGTGAGAATTGTGTTCTGTGTGTTTGTTATACTGTATAATTTTTCTCATAAGTCAAGCTCAACATTTAATATGGATTGTTCATGTTAATTACCTTCACAAGTTTTGGGATAGCTGTGTATCCATTTCTAGAAGGTGCCGGTACAAATTTTCTTTTAAACAGGTAAACTTGGAAAACCTTATTAATTATTTTACTCACATATATAAAATATATATAAACTAAATCACATTTGACGTGTGTACTCCTTTTAATGATTAGTGGAACAATATGGTGTAGTAATCTTTATTGCTACTGTTTGCAATGTTATTTTAAGGTTCACAATAGCAGATGAAGTTGTGAGCTTGATGGAGATAGGTCTCTTGCAGGCAAATAAATTAGAAGTATATCATGTACAAAATAGTGACGAGATAGTAATAATAAATTTGTCAGTAAATTAAAATGGATTATGCTTTCCACCTGCTGGGTTTGAATTTCCACCAGGTAGTTTAATTTGAGAGTTAATTTTATTATTCTCAGGTAGTTACTATTCCATAGCATTCTCAACAACAGAAACCTCTGATGCTATGGGTTGAGACGACACCTGAGGGTATCTTTGGAGAGGTTTGTTAGACTAATGGATTGAGAGGGGTTCATTTGGTAATTTATTAATTGAAGACTCAGATTAAGAAGTCAACGACTTTGTTGTAGGCTTTGATGTCAGAAGACAAGTACACTGGCCTTCTGTATAAAAAATTCCCTAGTAGATGGTGATGAAGTCTTTTCCTTTAACAAATTTGTATCCATTCACAGTTTAGTTCTCCGATGTATGTCATGTACTGTTTTCATGAGCTCATTGTAATTCATATAATTGGTTTTTATTAGAAGCTGCAGTCAGAAATGATTTTTTCCTGAACTGTAAGTTTTGAGGATTGAAACCGTTATCTGGCATCATTAAAAGATATTTTGTCTTAAGATTGCTTTATTGCTTTTCGTTTGTAGTACCTAATACAGTTGAAGAACTGAGTAGGGTGATCGGCTCCACAATTGGGACATTTTGCATTCTTCTTGCATTCTTAGCTGTCGTGTCCTTTTATTCCACATAGTCCATGTACTTCTAGCTTTGTCCAGATAGAACTCAAATGCCCATAACACTGACATATAAAACAACATCGTGGGTTAGGAATATAATAATATAGTCTACCCATCAGTCTTTGTTACCCGGCATAAATATGTTCAGGTTTAGTAGGGATGACAAAAGTTAATACCAATAAAACAGTTGGCACTTTCTTGTCATTCTTGGAAGAGATAAAACAGATTGCTCCAACAACTATGGTTTTATCTCCTCTAACGTAATATGCAGCCGATAACTGCATGTCACAACACCCTTAAAATAGCTCCAAGATCAGTGGGTCTTGACACTACAAAAAAAGAACTTATTTTCATCAGAGAAAAACTATGCTTTTGGACACTTTTCTCTACTAAAAGAGTTTCATTCTACATTTTCCGAATAGCTTTGTTTATTAAGAAGGAACAACCTTTGATAGGTTTTTCCTTCTTCTATATAGTGGAACACTAGAAATTTATGAACTTGCAACTCAATTGGTTCACGTCCTTAGGTTTTAATGCCTCCCAACCATTCAATGACGAATCAGAAAGTGAACAATATATCACTGCACTGCTTTTACTAGATTTGGCGTTTTGTTTCATATCAATTATTCATATGTTTATTTGTCCTATGTTTCATGGAAGACAAATTGTAGTAGATAATTGGGCATGTCCCGTATAATCAGTAGCTCATACTACTCAAACTAAAGCGAGTTCTAAATTTAAGCAGGGCAGACTTACATGTCTTCAGTCTCGCCTTTAGACTTAGATGTTCCTCATTCCCAGGTTACCTTTAACTGGCCATCCATATATTAATGGAAAATTATTGACTCAGTCCGACTACATCAGTTATGGATTGTGACCCCCATTAACTCAATAACCACTTGCTTGCAAAACATAAAGTTTACTGTAGGTAGTGGTTCATGAACTCAAACTGTTCCTCAGCAGTGGAAAGCATAACTCAGGATCCACGCACTTCATTCCGCCAAGGCAATCAGAATGACGATGGACGAATATAAGTCCGAAACACATGTCGTAAATAATAAAAACACTGAAATAACAGGATTGCTGATGATAAGTAAATGTAAATTTATTATCCCATTATGTTTGCTTATAGCCCAACTGGATTGTTAATAATTAATTACTATTTAATTACCTTGTTTGAGGTGTTACCGTCGAACAATCCTTAATTGTAGTTTACGCTATCTTATATGACACGTTTCGACTATTTGTCAGTCATTTTCAAATATAAAAAACACATATAAACACTTAACAACACATATTAACACATTCACATTTAAAAACACGATTAAAAACACACATATACGGACGACGCGCGTTGTTAGTGACCGTTCTCGTTGACTAGGTCGTATATTTTTCACTTGAAATATTATTGTAAATTCAATATTTGCTAGTAAAAATGTATAAGCGGAAAAATCAAATAATTAAAAAATCATTAAATTTTTGCCTTGAGTTCGCTATCATAAATGCTTTGTATTTTTGAATTAGGCTGTGATTTGTTTAATTTCTCTTTTCATTGATTAATAACTAGTTTGCTTCAATTTAAAATTTATTGTAATTTAAATTTATAAAAAAAAATATTTTGCTATACAACTTAATCAAAATTTTTGTAACGTAACTTTAGTATCATTTGTAAAGTACAATGCCTAACATGAAACTTGAATTTCATCTAGAAACATGAAAACTGAGTTTTTCTGCCTTACTAATGCTTGCCTTTGTCTTTGTGAATGCAGTTATAAACTGGTCCAAGAATGAGGCAACATTATCATCAGTAACAAGAAGCTAAGTGAAATTTCGTCTTGGTCAGAAAAAAACTAACTGTGTGTGAAATGTTCTAAAATAAATAATAAGGCAAATCAGATTCATTAAAAAAAAAAAAATTTTTAATTTATTCAATTAGGATGGGACATGCTAGCAATTTTTCGGATTCACGACCCCAAAGAGGTTAGTTTTCTATTGACGTCAAAACCTTTTGTAACCTTTTTAATTATATAAATTAGTTTTTTTTACTGTTGGCCAACTGATTAACAAACACATGTAAACATAATTATATATACTTCTACTTGTATTTTTTTTTTCTATTTAATGTAATTTTTGTATCAAAAATCATTTTGTGACTTATCTCATTAAACAAAAATAAGATATTTTGTAACTTTGAATAAAAAGGGAGGGTTTATTAAATTTTCTTTTCTTTTGGGGTGGGATCTTTTCATTGTTGTAAATTTTTTTTAAGGGTTTCATTAAATAAAATTTTCTTTATTATTTAAGGGCATATTAACTTTTTTTAATTCTTTTGGAGAGAAATAAATTGACTTGTTATTTGTTAATCTGCTTTGTTATTTTATGTAAATAGTGAACTCAGGTACAAAGGTAAGCTCAGGAACTGACCTAACTTAGAGGTTCCATTACTTGACATAACCGTTCTTTTGTTTTGGAGCTCAGTACGACTTTCAATCTGTTTTTTAAATTTCTTTTCCCGAACGGTACACCTTTTAAAAAACATAGGCCTATTTAATTGGAATTATTCCTCTGGTTCCTTCAACTTTGAATTAGTTAAGTTCTACTGTATTAATAAATAAATTATACACATACAGTAACCAACTTCAAAATATCTTTATTATCTCTAAAATTTAATTGCTATCTAAGATAATGAATGAAAATGGTTATTTTTTTAATTGCTGATCCAATCACTTTCTTCCCTCTTTATTTAACCTAGTCGCCTGAAGCTTTCAATTATAAGAAATAAATTATAGTAGGCCTATGTTATTTTGTTCATAATATTCTATTGATTTTCAACACTGTAGTTCAAGTTCTAAGTGTTCTAAGTTTCTAAGTGTTTAACTTATTCTAGTTTAATGTAACAACTTTATTATAACGTATAACCTACGATGAACAATAAAGCATTTTCTTTATAACTCACCCTCTTTGAAATAGATCAACATTGTAGAATTTGTAGAGCTCGACTGAGAACTCCACTGTGGCTTGAAGCTCACTCATGGCGGAGCAGTTCTAACCCACTGTCCCATCCTGAAAGAAAAACTCTTATTTAAGATTGAATTTGGTAATGAAGCAAGATTTCAATTTTTTTCTCGAAATTGGGAGACTACTGGAAAATTATTTCAGAATTTAGAGTGGTAACAAAATAATATATCCTATACAAAATACATTCCACAACTATAGGCTCACTTTCTCTTATTGTTTAATTAATTTTCTCTGAAACTAAAAATTGCATACTATGTTAAATTTTTCAAAATATATTTTTATATACTGTATGTGTTTCACTTTCAGATGATTTATAAAAAATTTTAATTACAAAAGTATGTTAAAAATACAATTTTGAAACTGATGTGGGTTAGAATGTATATAGGGTTACCTAGTTTGGTATTTATAATATTTATTTACTGAAATTAGTGATATCAAGACTTTCAAAGTGAATATTTAAGAAATAACCATAAAAATGATTGAGAATTACCACATTTATTGACAACAGTAGGCCCTAGTCCATTGAAAATAGGTATTTTTAAAGCCTTTTTAAAAAGTCAGTAATAGCTTTTGGTAAACATCTGGTAAAATACCATCCAGAAAATAATTTTATTTTCCAAAAAATGGTCAATACATAGAGTTTTTTTCTAATTTCTTAAATATATTATATAAGTATGTAAGACTTACTAGTATTTTTAAAAAGTCAATATATCTCAGTGAAGTTTTTTGTTATAAAATTATTTCAATGGGATAATACTAAAACTATTTAAACAATTTTCTAGCAATTTTTATTGGGTAAAGTCCATTTTTATAATATTTTTACAATTATCATTCACACTATAGGCCTACATATAAAGAAAAATATATCAATTTTAAAATATACAAAGAACAATTTTTTTAGTTATCATCCATCTATATTTTTATCAAAACATTTTTGGGGGTGAGCTGGTCGGTCCTCGTTCCTACCCCTGGATAGCTGTGTTCTTTGAACACAGTGAACTGAACGCCAGCAGTAGCTGCTCTCTTGAGTTCAGCCCTCTTAAAGTCAACATGGCCAATAATACATCCAACAGTTCTTCTGAGAACTCTGGACAAGATTACAAAAAAAGTAATCGCAAACATTCTAATAGATTTAAAGTACTTTTATGGAATAATCATGACAACCTCAAACAACTGAGAGCTGAACTAGAAATCGATAAAATTCTTATAATGAGAGAGAGAGGCAAAGGCAGCTACAAAAGAAAGGAAATTTGGTGCCCAAATAGAGAAACAGCCGTTAAGATTTTTGAAAGAGTTAAGATCAAAGTAAAAGAAAAATTCAAGTTCCATGTATCACTAGGAAAAAACGTAGCCAAACAAACAAGGAGAGGCGTGAACACAAAGAAAGACACGAATAAATCCTACCATGTCGACATCATGCATTGGAACGCCAGATCTCTCAAGAACAAAATTGAAGACTTAAGACAGGAAATAATGGAAGTGAAACCAAAAATAGTATGTATTCAGGAGGCTTTTCTTCCACTGGATGAGAGGTTTCACCCAAAGTTCCAAGATTATACCTTGTTCAACCACTCCCGACAAAACAGAAGAGGAGGAGGAGTGTTGCTTCTTCTTCACAACTCACTTCCAGCGAGCAAGATAACAAAACTTACAACAACCCATTTAGAAGCTCTAACGGTAGATGTGCAAATGCATGATTCACTTAAGTTGTCTATCGTAAATGTATATATACCAAAGCAAGGAGTAACACTGCAAGAACTCGATACTGTTAGACCAAGGAGTAAAAACTACATTATCACAGGAGATTTCAATGCCAGACATTCTAGTTGGGATAAAAACTGCACCAACCAAAATGGACAAATAGTTTATCAATGGATTCAGAATGAAAAAATGATCCTTTGCAATGGAGACAACCAGCCAACCTATCAGTCACCAAGTTCTGGCTCACTTAGCACCTTAGATCTCTCTATAGTATCTGCAGGTTTAACCCTACAAATAGAAAATTGGAGAATAGGGCACGACTTAGGCAGTGACCATCTCCCCGTCCATCTTAGACTGAGGTTCTCTGGAAAGACTAGCAACAACAAGAACAACCACTCAACACCACAAACCAAGTATAAAATTAGTAATGCCGACTGGGACACCTTCAGACAAACAGTGGACAAGCATTTCTGCACCTTTGAGAACAAGTTGACAGACATAGAGAATGCAATCATCTTAGCAGCCGAAACAAGCATACCAAAAATTAGAAATAGAAAGTCACGCCCAATGAATATTTGGTGGACTCCTGAACTAACACAACTCAGGAAAAATAAACAAAAAGCTAGAAGGCAGTGGATGAAACAAAGAGATGTGAGCAGTAGAGCTAGATACAATTGGACTAATGCAGTTTTTAGGAAAGAAGTACTTCTCACAAAGCGATCTAGTTGGAGAAACTTTGTATCGTCAATTAACTCAAACACTCCTTCATCAGCCGCATGGAAAAGATTTCGAAATATTGAAGGAAAGAATAACAACACTATCAATCACATAAAAGCTAAAAACAATGAGATTTTAACAGAAGAAAAGGATATAGCTAACACACTTAACTATGAATATGCAAAAAGAGCCTCAAAAGCAATTTCCTTTCCAAAAGAACTAACTCCAGAAGAACAATACCTGTCATGCAATCTTGATCTTCTTGCATTACATAATGACGTAGCTGATGCCCCTTTCACAATGAGTGAACTTTTGGAAGGTATAGCAGAGATGCGAAATAGTGCACCGGGAGAGGACAATATACACAATAGTATGTTAATGAACTTATCACAACATGCTTTTGAAGAAGTACTTACCCTGTTCAACGACATCTGGAGAACAGGCAACATCCCACAGCAGTGGAAACAAGCCACTACCATACCTATTCTGAAACCCACCAAAGAACCAAATCTACCCGAGTCATATAGACCGATCTCCTTGACATCCTGTTTTGGAAAGCTTATGGAAAAGCTAGTCAACAATAGGCTAGTATGGAGGCTGGAGAGTGAAAACAGACTACACCCACAACAGTTTGGATATAGACCAAGACGAGGAACAATAGATGCCCTCCTTTACTTCACTGAGTCAATATATGAGTCATTCTCAAAAAACACCGCAACAGTAGCTGTTATGGTAGACCTGGAAGCTGCCTTTGACAGAATCCCTCACTCCACAGTTTTGTTGCATTGCCTGCGAGCTGGTATCAGAGGTAGAATGCTGGGGTACCTCCAAGATTTCCTGAAACTCCGAACAATCAAAACTAAAGTCAACAACACTTTCTCAGATGAAGTCTCAGTCTACTGTGGAGTTCCACAGGGATCAGTTTTAAGCTCAACCCTTTTCAACACAGCACTCCACGACATGCTAACATCTTTGCCCCATGATGTGAATGGTTGTATTTATGCCGACGACATAACAGTGTGGAGCTCTGATAAGAACCCAATACAGGCCACACAGCGAGTGCAAATTGCCTTAGACATTATTAATAAATGGACAGAAAAATGGAGCATGTCAATCTCTTCAACCAAAACAGAATGCACCCTCTTTACAAGAAGATATTCACTGAAGAACTTTATGCCAGAACTCTACTGCAAACAAAAACAAATCTCTTACAACCCAAACCCCACACTGCTGGGACTCACTCTAGATCCTAAACTTTTGTGGAAAAACCACATTCAACGATTATCAGAATACTGCACAAGAAGATTAAATCTGCTAAAAGCTGTAGCTAGTAGAACATGGGGAGCAGACACCCTATTGCTGAGGCAACTTTATGTATCTTTTGTCCGATCAAAAATGATGTATGGAGCAGAAATATGGAGCTCTGCAGCAAAGGTACATATAAATAAACTAAATACAATTCAAAACTCAGCCCTAAAGATCTGCCTAGGATGTCCAAAAACAACCCCTGTGAGAGCAATGGAAATAGAACTTAACATTGAACCCTTGGAAATCAACATTCAAAAGATAATCTGGCACAAGTTTTTACAGAAGTCTGCAGACACATCAAATGCCTTCCATAAACGAGATCTCCAATGTACCAATCATAAGTCATCTTTTGACTGTCGAACAAAACTATTAACAGCGGCCATGCCAGACATGACCCCAATGTCTTATCCTCCTGTCAACTGCATTCCTCCATGGAGTTACCAATCACCAAGAGTCAGCTTAAACCTTCCTGGACTAATATCAAAGCAGGATCACGTATTAGCGCAGAGAGCGGCGACTCTTGAAGTTATACAGTCGAGTTATGAAGAATGCTATAAAATCTATACAGATGGATCACTAGATCCTAATGAATCAAAATCTGGAGCTAGCTACTTCCTAGATTGTAAACAGGAATCCTTCCTCATTCCAGCAAATTCATGTTCCAGCACTGACACAGAGCTCTTAGCCATTAATGCAGCAGTGGTTCATTGCACAGAGGTAAAAAACAAAAAGATTTGTATTCTTAGTGACTCTAAAAGCGCACTACAGCTCATAAAAAGATATAAACCCACAAACTATTATTATAGAACAAAAGAAATTTACCATCTACTGAACTTGTGCTCAGATAAGGAGATCTACTTCCAGTGGGTACCTGGACATTGTGGGCTGCAAGGGAATGAGAAAGCTGACAGAGCTGCAAGGTTAGCCTCCAACTTACATCCAATACCACCTAGAGAACAATCTCTAAGTAGCTGCATAGCTAAAACTCACAAAGCTCTGAGAAATAAATGGATAGAAAAGTGGAATGCTGAACAAACCGGAAGTCACCTTCGTTCTCTTCTTAAAACTCCAAACGACATTAACATCTATAAAAATATGCATAGATCTGTATCAACCTTTGCCTCGAGAGCCAGAATAGGACATATTGTCACACAGTCGTATCTCTTCCGTTTCAAGCTTGCTGAGTCACCCCTGTGTCTGGAATGCAAGAAAGAAGAAGAAACTTTAGAACACATCCTCCTTCAGTGCTCCATCAAATCCGAGGCTAGAGACGAATTAAAGAGAAGACTACAACCAGATAGCACCCTCAGACGAATTTTGACTGACTCCACCTTCTGGAAATTGGCCTGTTTGGTATACGAGAGACACCGTGCGGTTGGCATTACTTGATGCTAGATGCATGTACCAAGAAGTAAGAAGTAAGTATCAAAACATTT
This sequence comes from Aphrophora alni, assembly GCA_963513935.1. Classification (NCBI taxonomy): domain Eukaryota; kingdom Metazoa; phylum Arthropoda; class Insecta; order Hemiptera; family Aphrophoridae; genus Aphrophora; species Aphrophora alni. The sequence goes on along the minus strand of OY740773.1, from coordinate 47,216,800 downwards.
TTTCACCCAGCGTCACTACTCTTAGGCTAGGGTCATCCTTGTGTTTTGTCATTGCGACCACACTGGAAACATAAGTGCCAAAAGTGTATGGCCATAATGAATACATTGTTTAATTCTTAGTTGAAAAACGGCACCAATGATGATGATGTGTTATTATCAAAATACAGAAATTCTAGATATTAAATTCTCATAGAAATACAAACACCCTGAAACTGAATTCCCCACAGATCTTACTAATATGAGTAATTTGTCACCATATTTGACTCACTGTACAAGTAGATGTGAATATATCATTAACGCTCTAGATGTTGTAACTTTGATCTGATTTTGATCAAATTTGATATATAGGTTTCATTTTACCAATCTTAAGACTTTTGTTAACCAGAAAAATCAGTAAAAATAATTCAAAATTACCACTGATTTTAAACATGTGTTTTTGATAAACTTATTATCGTACCTCCAAGTTCTATAACATTCAACAATAACCTTTATGTGCATTTTTAAATCTTTCATTTAAATAATCCCAAATGCGTTTTATATGATAAATATGAGATCTATAACTAAAACAACAAAATTGTTAAAAATATAACCTCTACATTTGAAATTAATCATTTTCCATCAAATTTAATTGCACACTTAACATAAATACTAGTAGGTATGTTTTATAACATAATCCATGCAAATAAAATGTGTTTAAAACACAGAAGATGACAATTTTTGATCCCAATGAAAGTGAAATTGTTTGAATAACATCCCATTTTTTAGATAATTTTATAAAAAATAACTCTACTGATTCACATTCACTTTAAACATACATTTCTTAACTTAATAACTAAACATCTCTCCATTTATTGACAATTTTTTGCGAATATAATTTTGTTGGACCAGCTTACCAGGAAATGTTTTGAACACCCTAAAGAACACAAAAAACTACTAGGTACCAGTACTTCAAGATTTTTTCAACCAAAACCTCTTTCAACTGAACTTAATACTAGTATAAAAAAAACATGGTGATAACATAGGTCTTATTCAAGAAAACTATATAGATTATTAAGATCTATAGCCTAACATGGAAAATGGAAACCAGCAAACACCCCTATTACTGGATAAACCACAAATGAAGAAAATATAAAAGAGGGATTTCCTTACAGAGAAGCTACTGTCACATTATTTTATTTATGTAATAATATTCATCCAAACATATAATTTGAAGTAAATTGTCATAATGACATTTGGAAAATCCTATGACTCAAGATTATTGCAAAAGTGAAAGAATTCTCAAATATCTAAATATAACCAATAATCAATGTAAAGACATTACAATAGCGCAAACTTTCTCATACATCCATCTACAAAACCCAATACTAACAAAATAATAATATTTATTGCCATCTCCCCAAAGAAAACTCCATATACTGTACTAGGCCTACTTATAGCTTAAAGAAATATTGTAATTTACTTCATTACTGAGATTCCAAATGAATTTTTCATGCGAGATAAGTTGGTATAAAAAGAATCTTATAACTTTTTATTTTATTTATTAATTTTTATAAATAATTTTTAAAGCTATATTGCCAACATAGTAACTGAATATAGCCTAAGCTTGCTTAGCTTCGGCCATAAACTTGCACTAAGCATAAATCATATTTGATTGAAGTAGAGTTTTTAAATGATGTAGTGAAGATTTACTTTAGATTTATTCCAATTATTTTTAAATAGTAATTTTCTTATACATATAATTTGATACACTAGTTTAGGTCATTCATCTTCACGAAATTAGGCCTTTAAAAACATCTCGATGAATGATTTTATAGTTTTTTACCAATATTTCACAATTCAGCATTTTATGGCACAAGGTAACCAATACATTTTAGCAAAATTTGATTAAAATTGTTAAAGATGTATTTAAGAAATTCTGAATTTTATGTTTTTGTCTTGGAGAAACGTAGCACCCAAATTTTAAGTTATTAAAAATATGGAGGGAGATGTTTGAGATACTTGCCAAAAATTTGATCAAAATCAGTCTACTGGTTTAGGTTGAATAACATGAACATACAGACAGATATATCATTCCACAAGCAATCTTTGGGGCTCAAAAAACAGTTACATTCATGTAAAAAAAGAGTCAACATAGATTTCTTTTAACCACCACATGACTATTTCTATATGCTAACAACTATATAGGCCATCAGAAAGGGAAAACCAATACTCTACCTACTCTTAAAAAAACTTTAATTTGTAAGGTGGCTTATTGTAGAGTAACAGCACCTCCCACGCTGCAAACTAGATGTGAAATGCACTGTAGAATCAGATATAATGTGTTACTTCCTTAAACACCAGTTCACTAGACCTTGACAGAACAATATTGCGTACTCTGTAATTATTCACTTATAATGAGCAATGTGTGTGAAACATTCAATCACTAAATTAAATAAACTATGTAAAAACATTGCACTAACCACCCACAAAACCAAAAATAATATTCATCCCCATCTCCTCTCAAAAGGACTCTTAATATATGAAAAAAAGAAAAACTTGCATTGTTCTTGATTTTTTGCACATGTATGTCTTATATATATACATATATATATAGCTATTAAAATCTACGATAAATATTGCACTAACTATCGCAGACTCCCATACATAGTAAAACTAGTAATCAATGCAGAAATATTGCACAAACTTTCTCACATACTTATCCATTTTTATGTAGGCCCTATATTAAAAATAAAAATCTACAAAAAATATTGCACTAACTTTCTCACATAACTTACCCATATAGGCCCTATATTAAAACTAAAAATCTACGAAAAATATTGCATTAACTCTCTCAGACTCCCATACATAGTCAAACTAGTAATTAATGCAGAATTATTGCACAAACTTTCTCACATACCCATATATATTAGGCTAAAACCAGTGGCGGATCTATGGGGGGGGGCTTTCGGGCTGAAGCCCCCCCCAAAACCTTTAAAAAATGTTTTGTAAGAAAATTTAAAGTTTGCTCAAAAGCACACAAGGCGTTTGCGGTTCCTTTACAGCGACTAGTGATGAAGACAATGACAGTGTTAGTTCTCAGACCATCACTCCAAGACTCCAAACAAAAATTCCAACTGTGTCCCCGTCATTATTTATTCGTGTCTAGCCAGTAGAAGTACTCTGAAATATTAAATGTACGATGTACTTAAAAATAAATCCTTTTCACATTTTTAATCTGCCTTTTTTATTAACTTTAATGTATTTCATTAGTAAATTAGTAAACAAAACATCCTGAAAACCTTTAATATGAAACACACGTTTTTACTCCATAAAACAACGTTAAACTACTGTTTTGGTCGCTTCATTATATGAAAGTCCTTTCACAAAATTTTCCCCTGTTCAGCCCCCTCCAAAATAAAATTCTAGATCCGCCACTGGCTAAAACTAAAAATTTACCAAAAATATTGCACTAACTTTCTCAGACTCCCATACATAATCAAACTAGTAATTAATGCAGTAATATTGCACAAACCTTCTCACATATCTAAATATATTAAAACTAAAAATCTACCAAAAATATTACACTAACTTTCTCAGACTCCCATAGGCCTACATAGTCAAACTAATAATTAATTCAAAAATATTGCACAAACTTTCTCACATACCATATAGGCCTATATTAAAACTAAAAATCTACCAAAAATATTGCACTAACTTTCTCAGACTTTCATACATAGTGAAACTAGTAATCAATGCAGTAATATTGATATACCTATATTTAATATTTTTCTTACATTAATTGAAAGTTTATAATTTTATAAATTTATTATTAATTTTTAAATTTGATATATTTAAAGTTTTCATTTCTGTCTACCGTCCCGCGACCTTAACATTGTTGCTCGCAGTGTCAATAGATGTGAAAACCAGATTGATGTTGATAATTTTAATTTTTAAAACATTACGAAATTTCAAATTTTAATACTAAAAGTTCTAAGTTTTCACTTCTATGGGCAGTCCCTATAACTGCCAATTCTTTTTTATGACTCACAACCTGCAATTATACATTTTGAGTTATAAATCTTCATATTCATTAAATGTAAACCTAAATCACTTTCACCAATTCTGAAGTAATCAAACTTTTACTCAGTAATAATTTTACTATTTTCTTCCTTGATGTTTAAAGACAAAAAACCTCTCATTTACCACCTTATAAAATAAGAAGAAACAACACCACTCATAATTCATTTTCCCTTTTAGCAAAATTGTATTAAAATCATTAAAACCGATTTTGAAAATGGAATTTTATCTCTTCAAGAAGCTTCCAACTTAAATTTAGAGCTTGATTAGTATTTGGTTTTATATATGGGGGTGAGAGAGTTTGTGCAATATTTTTGTACCATTTATTTCCTGTAGGGCCATTTTGTTTGTGGAATATATTGCACAAGAAATATTCAAAAAATTAAAGAAATAATCACAACGGAATGCACTAGAATTGCAAATAAATTCTCCAATGTGTTTAGGAATCTTGTAAACACAGTTTTAAAACAGAACCATATGTTTATTAGATACTCAATTGTTCAGAACAACTGTGTATAATTATATTGTTGTTTGATAACTAATGTTCAGTCAATACGTTTTTGTTTTGTTTGTTGAATAAAGCCTAATTGTAGGTTATAGCCTACTTCATTTGATCTATCAGTATGCACCCGATACACATATTGATATATTAGCTGCAGAACTGAAATGAATTCACAGGTTGAAGATGCAAATTTTGAACATGGTATAACGAAGAATGTTTAGGTGTGATTCAAATTTTTGACCAATAAAACACCTTTCCATTACATGTTTTCTGATCTATTGATTTGTCTATATCCCTACAGTTCTGGTTCAAATTAAAATAAAACTTGAAGACAATTTCTCACAAATATGTTTATTAAACACGTTTAAATGACAATGCCCCCTTCTTCAGTGATGCATCATTAGCATCATAACATTGTTATAATTATAGTTTGATTATTGTAGCTCATTCATCACTGAAGATGGTGACATTGTCGTTGAAACACCTTTGATTTAATAAACATACTTGTGAGAAATTGTGTTCAAATTTCATTTAATTTAAAACATCTCACAAGTCAACTTCAATATTTATTTATTTATTATTCTGGTTCATCCTGTACAAAATTAACAGAATTTATTTCTTCAATTTAAGTCACTTATTTACCATTCCTAAAAACACTCTTTGAATGTTTGTAGTTTTTATTTTATAAATAGAATGTAGTTTTATCACTAGTCTACAAAATAAATCTGATGAATTTGTGATTTCTGATTTCTGATTACAAATAACTATGATTGATTTAATTTTACACAATGCTCATTTTTTAAATTTAACAACATTATAAGGCCTATACTAATTCTGCAAAATATTTTCTCAACCTCATGCCATTATTTTTAGCTGAACTCACAATTATAACAACAGAAGGTCTACATGTAGCTTTTTCTTTCAACTGAGTAGTCTTAGTTGCTCAGTTTATTTATAAAAAAAAGTAATTTTGAAAACCTTTGAAATTGAAAGAAAAATCTTATTCTATTAAAATTATGTTGATTGTGTAGAAAAATAATGATGATACTTTCAGATTTTCCATCAGTTAAATTTAAGTGACTGTGGCCAAGTTTGAAGTATTTGAATATATATAAATATTATATTTTCATGAATTTAATATTGTAAAGTAGTTTCACAAAGTAAATTAACATTAGCTTAATATATCTAGTCCACCAACACTAAATTGTATGTCAATTATTCACTTGATAACCATATAGTTTCACTTAGCTCAGCTAAAGTACACAAATTCTTGACAGCTTAATGTCAAATGAGTGCTTAGATTCAATTTGGGTAGAATAAATCTACTACAATAATTTACAATTCTATGCAGTCAAGGTCTAATTTTCTGATCAAACAGATAAAAATAACAAAAAAAAATAAGGAAATTTGGACAACAAAACAAACAATGCTCGGGGACAAGATGATAATATCAAAGTTTTGCATTACTATTCTTACTCAAAGAAGAGAAAGTAAACTCGAATTAACATCTTAAAATAGGCATGTTTAAACAATATGTCTAGGGCAACCTACAGCTTATTTATGAATTTGAACCTATTAAAAGACTCTTAATGTAAAATATTTCAAAGATTTAGAATATATATATATATATATATATATATATATATATATAGGGTAGGCACCTAGGAATATAAATATATAGGCCTATATTGCATTTTTAGGCCTACTAGACAATGAAAATCTAACATTACTCCACACAGTGACCTCACTGATAGCACAGCCAAATATGAATTTATTAGCTGACATGCAACAATCTACTAAAGTTAAATGTTTTTGTATAGTCAAGCTTTCTAAAAATTCTCTAGCCTATATTTAAAATAGTTAAAAACTCAAGGAAATAACCTACAAGTATAAATTATAAAAGAGAATTTTATATCCATTATCATGCATATATATATATTTTTTATATATTTTACCTAACATATTTTTTAATATTACAAAACAATGCAAAGAAAAGACATTGTAAAAGCATAGGCCTACTACATTAGTGAATTAAATTAAATTAAGTTACATCCTCTAAAGATCTCAGTCTATGTTTAAATATTGTATCTTGACAAGGAATCAAGAATTTAAATTAAATTTTTGTTGTAAGTTTCTACTTATTTGGAGTAGCCTAAGTTAAGGTACAAAATTGTGCCCATTTGAGTAATTTATGTTACATGGTTTCTACCAAATTAATCAGTTTTTTCTTTTTATAAAAAAAGAATGAGCATAAAATAAAGACCCTCCAGCCCTCGAATACTCTAATAGCACCAGGGTCGAAAGAGAAGAAGAGTTGATGAAGAGGGATCTGATAGAAAATATGAAAAAGAGAGATCCAACCAAAGATTAGATTTGTTGTAGATTCCACTAATGCCTCCAAATATAAGGAAGGCTACATGATTTTTTTAGCCTGTAGATGTTATACATCTTTTTAATATAAAGTCAACAGCTGATAATGCACTTTGTCATACAATAGTGTAGAAAAAATGGATGTGTGGAAAATGATAATGTCATCACTCATATTCCTCGGTTAAATAACAATTGTATCTCTCTTTATGTTAAACTTATTTACCTTTTGCGTTGTTCAAAGTCTAAGCTTATATACAAGTTTGGATATAATCAAAGATACCATACCATTAACTTACTGAAGACTTTGCCCATAAGGAAAATTATAAATCATCTACAAATCAGACAGATACTCCACTTTAAATTTTTCATACATAAAATAAGAGGAGGAAATTATACAAATTTACTACCACCTCTGAACATTAAAAAAGAACTAACTTTAGGGTTTTTTTAATTCATTCCAAAATGTTAATAGGTGTAGGCCCTAGTTATTATATTTTATTTTGTTTTAATGTCTCCACAGGTTTAAAATTTTTGCAAGCAAAGAATTCAGTTAAATATTGAGTAAAAAAATAAATTACTACACAAGTAATCCAGTCAACATAAATTATCTATTAATTTATAAAAATGAAAACAATCTTGGAAATGTATACTAGTGAAATTGTCCATAGGCTATATAAGGAAGGAATTAAATATTCAGAAGGAAATATTTAAAATTTTAACCAAAATGTAATACATAATTTATTTCTTACATGTATATTAAAAGGATTGTTAGGCTAAATGACACTAAATGTATATTGAAATACGGTACTGTACCTTACCTAATTAACTTTGAAAATTTCAGGTAGCAACACAATCCCATTGATCTTCTTCACTTTTGAATGCAAGTAAACACCCACTTTTATCACATTAATAAGCTCGTAAACCTAAACACAGTTGGAGACACTAATTATAACTAAACCTAATAATGCTTCTTGACCTCATGACATACTCATTGGTATTGATTTTCTTGACATTTAAACTTTCTAATTTTTAACACAACAAGATGACATAAAACTTTTAAATTTAAACATAATTGATCCAATACAACAAATGGGGAAACCTATCTTTAAATGTTTGTTTGTTAATGCGCTAACATTGACGTACACAAATAATGCTATGAACTTTATTACAAATCTAGTCCTGTTTTTGTCATAGCAGAAGACAAAACCGTACTGCCATTGCAAGCAGTGAGCTCACTGATTGCATTGTCGCATTTAAATTGATTATATAGCCAACTACAAAACTTAAAATGTTTAAGTTGGTCATATATATTTATATACCATAATACTCTTATATTAATTGTTTTTTGTATTAATGTAATAATATCTTATTATATGTATAGTAGGTGAGTACTGATGAAATTGTATGTATATATAATTTTGACTGCTGACAATATGAAATAATTCAGATGCTAGATCCTAGATATTAGTGCTTGTAGTTGGTACAATTTGCCCAACAGCACCAGAGTCTGAGTTTATAATGTCTATTTTTGCCACAAGGAGTGCTTGCATCATTTATTTAACTACAGTAAAGTATGAATTTCCGCTAAAATAAATATTGGTATTATTATTTTTGAAAATTATTAATAATATAGAGTTGATAGTCTATTCTGTTAATAAAATATCCAAAAGATGATAACAGCTACTGTAACTAGTTTTTTCTTTATAATTAGGATTATTTTACAGTTTTATTTTTCATGCTAAAATTTTCTAGAAGATGCTGCTCTCTGGCGGTGATATAATGAAACTGTAGCATGGTGATTACTTTCTTCACCTGAAGAGTGCTGAAGGAGGCGGCAAGCGCTTAAATATTCAAAATTAACTGTTTAGATACTGTATCGACAATAATGATAGTGTTATCATTTATATTAATACAAACATTTATTGTTTTGCTCTGTTTTATTTTCTGAACTAAACATTCAAAAAGCTAGTTTATAAACAAGGTACAAATAAAACATACATATAAAATTATTAAATTTAATATAAAAAGTAGGCCTATAACTCTGTTAATTAAACATATTAAATAATATTTTAATTAACTAAAGTAATTCTTCCCTATTTCAAATCTATGAATACAGCTAAACTATACTGAATTTTACTGTGAAATATATTCCTTTTACAACAAGAAATATCAAGGACAAAGAAAAAGTACCAGTATATAATTTAAAAATAATTTCAGTATAATCTTTGCTACTGATTATACCAAGTATTTTTTTTTTTAAATGTACTGTAGAGACCTAATAATTTTAATATTCTCTTGCAATTAAAAAGTTGGCCTAAGATAAATTTTAAAAATTGCAAATGTTTTTTAACTAATTCTTGCCGGATTCTTTTCTTTCTTGATAGCATAATGTAATAAGTTTGGTACAGAAGATAGTCTGTATACAGTCATGTACTAGATTTATAACACTGTAAATAAGAGATAAAACGTACGGCTTTTAGTTGACATTAAAAAGGCTTTTGATACTGTAAAATATGAAATATTGTTAAAACGCTTATGGGAGTTGGAAATAAGAAGAATAACATATAACTGGTTTGCTAATTATTATTAACCAGATCGTACACATTCTGCCAGAACAGGTAATAAGAACTGTCTTGAGGGCATAAATTTCACAGCGTCCTGTGGTTTGCAACTCATTTTATTGTTTTAAACGACAATACAAAATATTTATAATTATTGACTTGAAAAAAGAAGACACATTTCGAAATAGTGTTAAGTATAATGAATTGTCTTGTTTGTTGGATAAAAATTTTAATTGTGATGTTACAGGCCGGGTTGTTTGTATAAAATATTTTGAGGTCACACTAGATTAAAATTTAAGTTGGATACACATTGCAGATCTGAATAGGAAATTATTATTAGTATTGAGAAAAATGTATTATTTAAGATCATTTTGTGGCATAAATCTGTTAAAAATTATATATTTCGCACTTTAATGACATATTAGTGTGGGGCGGAACGTTTGTAAATACATTAAAGCCTTTAATTAAAATCAAAAAACAAAGAGATAGGTTCATTGGCACAAATCTAAAATAGAAAACTCTTTGCCTTTATTTAGAAAATTAGAGAAAATTAAACATATTACCCTCGTGCCGGCTAAAAGTACAATTTGTTTAGAAATCGCTGTTGACTAGAAAGTTGGAAAAACTGAATCCAATATTGATATATTTCATAAGGAACAAATATTTCTCTTACCTACTACACGACTAACAATTTTTAAAAAAATGTTATTTGTATCAGGCTCCAATCATATTTAATGCTTTATCAAATTGTATTAAATTATTAATTCACAAAATAAAACCCTTATAATTAATAGCCGTTCGTGATTTGTGATATTATAAAGGTGATTGACCAGTGCTTACTGACCTACATGCTAAAAGAAAGGGAAAACTGCATTTAAACACATGTTCTAAAACGCTTTGGTAGCTAGTTACGGCTAGGGAAAGATTTCACCCTGATTTCTAATCCTCCGGTAAATAATTTAGACTTGCTGAAATTATTGGAACCCAAATTAAGGGACAAATTTGGTGGTTTTATATGGAATTATGACTTGAAAAACTGTAAAAAGAAGGTTTCAGAAATAGAACTCCAGTAGTTTATGAGTAGTCATTGGGGTGAAACACAAATAGTTGGGGTCCAAAAACGTGCTTTTTTAAGTTCAGTATAAAATAAGTTTGTTAAATTGCTGATATTGTTGCAGTTGAGGTAGGCATAATTTGTTAAAACTAGTGGCGTTTATAACGCTGCCCCTTAATTTGTAATGGTACGATAAATTCTTAACCACAAGGGAATGGCTTGTTGCAGTTGAGGTAGGCATAATTTGTTAGAACTAGTGGCGTTTATAACGCTGCCCCTTCATTTGTAATGGTACGGCAATTTCTTAGCCACAAGGGAATGGCTTGTTGCAATTGAGGTAGGCATAATTTGTTATACATTAACGAACAATCTTTTATCGCTTGTCAACCTGGAGTCGAGGTTGACTGGTCGTGCAGAGATTCCAGGCTTTGAGTGTTCGTTAAATGGAAACGCAGGTTGTAGAGTGTTTTGGTTTTACAAGTGTATTAGGTGGCATACATGTTAGAACCGTAGAGATGTGAGGCCCAGTGGCAGAGACTTACAATCTCGTGTATCTCCTTTCCACCAATAAAATATTAGTTATTTCTTCTTTATTTGACATTCAGTAGATATACAGGTAGAGACAATAACGTTAAAGTGAGGTTTCTTTCTAAGAAGAACAATGTAACTCATAACAAATATCTGTTTCTTGACATATGTGTATTTTTTTACATTACTAGCAGTGAGGCAGTTAATATTCTCACGGACAGTTAAATATATCTTTTCCTTTGTATAAAGGCTAAAAATCTCTAGGTCATCAGCTCTAGGTTAGAAGATAACAAGAATTAGTCTAAGAAAAGATGATAGGACAAATGAAAGGAGGGATCTAACCCATAAAGAAAGGTGTCCACCCCACTCGTACTCACTATAAATCCTGTCTATAAAATACAAGGTCTTTATTTATACTTTCACACATATAGGTAATATAGAGAAAGTTATAGAGTTATTTGTGGTTATATCTGTTTTGGGGTCCTCTGAGTCTATAAAAGTGGTTTTTGATGATGAACATTCATTTTCTTTTAGTGATTTAGCACACTGATCTTCTTTGAATAAAATTTGAAGGAAAAAAAATCGCAAAAAACTTTTACCGACAATTCCCGAACCAGTATTTTTGTGAAGTTGTCGATCAGTACTTTTGGTTAAGTTCTTGGACGCTACATTTGGACATAATTTGATGTTTATTCTTTTGACAGCCACCCCAAATTTTAAATAATCATTATAGTCTGTCTACACACCAAATTTAAGAAAAATCTGTCTTCTTTTGACCTTTAGCGTATTGCACATACTATAGACAGAGAGGCGAATTTAAACGGATATTTTCGGGAAAAAGTCGACATTGAATTTTTTATCTGTTCTAATTTATGTGAGAAGGTACAAAATTGTAATGTTTTTTTTCTAATTTTGCACCCTCGTCAGTTCTAAGAAGTTAAGAAGAATCCTAATCAACAGGTGTTTTCGAAGGTTTTGAACTGTCGCGTTTAAAATGTTGGTATATAATGGTCCTTGGAAGTTATGCTAAAACAACCATATAGTCTAGCACATAATTATCCAATATAATTTAGATTAGTTTCATCTATGAACGGTTTATTTATTTAACAGGCTAATAACGTCCACCCAGAACATACCATAACTCGATATTGTTTCCTGCATATAATATGATCCACATTTTATATTTCGATATGCTTGATTATGAATATTACGTACATACAGTTTGGTGCATGACTGAACGACAAACAAGCTCTGCAGGAGGGCAAAAAGTTAATGGATTTCAAATGACATTTGTAGATGTATCATTATTGTAAGAGTATTTCTATTATTTGGTCATCAAAATTTGACAGCCGTGTTTCTCGGATTTTTTATTCCCTCTTCTTGCGTTAAATTTTTAATAGACTTAAATGATTCTCTTAAAAATATTATTTATTTCCTCCGGTTATATTAAATTATATTTTTTATGAATATTATTATAGTAATAATAATAAACCTAAAATATAAAAATTATAAATACTTCGTGAAAAATTGTTAATCCTATGACCTTGCCAGATTTGGGTTTATCATCACTTACATAAATAAAAAAGAAAGAAAAAAATGTTGTTAAAACAAGAACAAAAAAACACTACATTAGAGTAAAACATATAAAAAAATACACAATGCTTAGTCATTGCATTTTTGTTAAATCTAGATTTTTTTTTTGTAGACAAAAACTTTGTCTTCATCACCTGATTATAAAATATATAGACTCTTAGCCCTCCAATACTCTATTAACATTAGGATCAGAGTTGGTCAAATGAGACCTGATAGGTAAGATGAAAGGAAGAGATCTTACTCAAAAGTTTGTGAGAAACATTATCAAAATATTTATATTAACCCAAAAAATTTGAGTTGTCAAAACAGTCTTATATATTATTAAAACTTAAATCATTTTATACGAATATTTCGCACTTTTTGCGTTTCAACAAGCCATTTTTTTGGAGAAAAAAGAACTATTTTTAAACGCTTTTATATTATTAGGTAATAAATTAAACAAACGTGGTGTGTGATATTCATAAAACTTTTTAAATGTGTTAAATTTACTTTCGGTAAAATAAAATAGATTCCTTTACAGCTGTAAGTTAAATTGCTTTGCCTTCTACTTACTTCTTCCTTTTAAAATATTAGTATAATTGAATAATTATAATTATATTGTAAGGGGAAGATATCCTAAATCTTAGAGGTAGGATATTTCACTCTCCTTTCGTGATTTAAAAATCATGTTTTTGAATTCAAAATGTTTTACTTAACAGTGCTGAAATATTTAACACTCCATAAAGAAACTCCATATTGTATTCTTGAATGAAACAAAGCAAAATAAATTACTATTAAAAGTGTTACATTACAAAAGATCTCAAATAGTAATAATTTCTTCATATTAAGTACAGTTTTTGTACCGAAATATTTACATGATTTTTACCGCTTAATTGATCACCAAGTTTCATTGGTCCCCAATATTATATTTTATTTACCTCAGATTTTTCTAAACAATTACATTCGAAAAATTGATAGCATAAAAGATTGACAAATTTCGTTACTATTAAAATAATTTGATTTTTTTTAAATTAACGACAATATATTTGATTTTTTCACTTAACACCATGTCATGTGTAAAAAACAACCATATTAAACACGTCAGATCATGCTTAATATTTTGTTCTGTGCAATCAATAAAACTAAAGCAGTGTTATTCTTAATGTGATTTAATTCTTCCTTAAAAGCGACTTTATATAAAATATTTACACTAAAAAAACATATGTCCCAAAACGGATCCTTGTGAGACGACATACTCTATCAGTTTTTCAATATTGATGCAGTATAAACCTCATATACAGAATGATTATGTAATTTAGTTCCTTTAGTACCCGGCCGTATGAGTTACCCTATGACTGCGACATCTTTCTGGACGCAACAAGGTGCGGTTTCATCCTTCTACAGAGGCGGCCATGCTTGCGACTAAACAATGACATGGATTAGTCGCATTTCCAAATTATCACGTTTAGTTCAAGTTGGTCTGGTTTATTGCCAGAATAATATTATTGGATTGACTACCTACTACATATATGTGATAAAGTTACATTCATATGTAAATTATTTTTACAGATGCTTCTAAACAAAAATCCTTTTTATATATTACTCATTGGGACGTATATAGATTACCCATAAGTTCTAGTTTTATTACTGAACTATTAGCTATTTTTAAAGCTCTAACTGTTCTATTTGATTTCCATAACTATCTTGTGGATATCAGAATCCCATGGTTAAGCAAATTCTGTATTACTTAGACAGAATTTGTAATGTATCTTGACAGTACTCATCTGTCAAGAAATTATTATGTTTTAAATGCCTATTGTTGTGTCTTGTGTGTACATGTCTGTGTGATATGTGTTAACGAAGTTCATTCGAAATTAAAGATCTAAAGATGACCTTGAAGTAAAGGTTGGAAATAGTTATCCGATATCCAAAGCAAAGGAACTGAAAAAAGATTGTGAAGGTACGGTAACGTAATAGTTATTGAAAACTCAGTTCCGGTGGCTAAAGACTCTAGAAATGAATAAATTTTTAACGGTCTTGAGAAGAAGTGGCGTTTGTCTGTTACTGATTCGGTCATTCCATGATTACTCTGGTGGAACACGGGAATCCTCCGCAATGCCCATGCTGTCAAGTCTTTCTACCGATTAGGCACATCCTAAGAGATGTTGGACTTTTTTCCTACGCCTACTATTCGATTCAGGCGATGTTGAGATCTTCAATACTGTATTGTCCTTTTTACGTCGCCTAAATATTTTAATAAAATTTTTATTAATTTGATTCGACAGTTGTATATTGAATTTGATCAACGTTTATAATTTGTTAACTAGTTTTAATGATGTTAAATTTGTTAACATTTTTATGATATCGTTATCTGGTTTTTTATATCGGTTTGTTAGTTTTACATTATGGAGCAATTTATACTTTGTTTTTAGGTACGATGAGTTGACGGTGTTGATTTTTCGCCTTTAATCAAAAAACGAAAATGTAAATTCGAGACTGCATTTCGATTAAAACCTTTTGAGAGCTGAAAAGGTCTTTCAACTTAAATAATATCATTAGTGGATGCATGTCGTTAAAGTTTCCATATTAATAAAGGATAACTGGCATTCGATTTGTAAATACAACAAGCACCTCCTTCTAAAATTATAAGTAGCCTACTTAGATAAGTAAATAGATGTCTAAAAAACTATAATTTTTCATCCATCAGATACCGAAGGTTGAGATAGATGCGTAGAAAATCTTTTTCTTCTACGTAACTAAATAATAATATTATTTTTGTTAATATTCAAGTCTAAACAATTGCTCAGTTTTTGATTTATTATTATTTTTCTTCTTCTAAAAAATATAAATAAATTTAATAAAATTAAAAAATAGTAAAACGGCTTAATATGTATATTTTAGGAATAGGCTTTTTTCTGCCCCCATTTTTCATTGTTAAATTTGTCTCTTTGGTTTACTAATTTTATTTTAATATAATATACAGATGTTAACTTTAATTATCAAATTCAGTATACAAATTCTAAATGTCAGAATATTAATCAGTTAATTAGTAATTTTGTTACGAAATTGTTTATTAATATTTTTGTTTATTTATTATTACGGTACCTTTATGCAAATTCTGAGTTGGTTATCAGCCATTGCCCGATATAGATCGCCATCTCTTTTACATTGATACCAACATCAGTATTACAATGTGTCATTGTTTAAACAATGTAACAACTGTTTTATATGTGCCAATGAATTTTTATACTGCTTTTTCAATAGTGTTATTCAACAATAGAGTAGTCAACAATAATTACCAGTTTTAATGGACAACACTTTCATATAGCTGAACGACTTCATGATGTTTTGGATCTGACGATGACAGTTTAACCGTCGAAACCGGTTATCCACAAGGATGAAATTTGTATTGTTTGACAGAAAAATTAAGGTAACTAACCTACAATGTATTCATTGAATACACAGTTCAGGAGGCTACTTTATGTTTAAGTTTAATATTGAATTAAGTTGTCATAAATTTTATAAAATAAATAGTTAAACAATAATATTAAAAGGTTATGTTACACATAATTTAGTAGAGACAACACTATTAATGGCTATTTATGGAGTTCTACCAGGCCGATTTACATGCAATTTGTTTTAAATTAAAGAACATTTTACCACAATTTACAAAGCGTCATATACGTCGGTTCATTGCGGCTTATTTTACCGGGGTTTTATGGAGAAATCCAACACAAAAAGCAAGTGGATTATTTAATTTTAAATATTTGCGTAAAACTGGTGATATTTAATTTATATTTATTTACAGGTTAAACTGCATTATTGGATGAGCGAACAAAGTGAGTGTATTAGTGGAACAGAAATTTTACGTGTGTGTATGTGAGCGTGTGAGCAACTACCTGTCTGTAATTTACTATCAAAAAACCTGCCAATTTCTCAAATCTAATATTTTCGTTCTATTTCAGAAAGAAATGCCTAGTAAGTACATTCGTAAGCAAGCTACTCTGCGAGTCAACTCCTCTTCCTCCAGGCATTATGTGTAGTAAAAGAACATCGTATGGGTTAAATGAAGTTTGTAGATACGTTAAGATACCAAAAACTACTCTTAAAAGACGGTTATGTAAACAATGTTTTATAAAAAGACTTTGTGGACCACCTTCAGTCTTAGGATCTGAAAATAAACAAAACATTGCCATTCACATTCAAAATCTTCAAGCTTGCGGGTTGTCTCCCAGAAGATACCTACTGTGTTTGTTCAATAGCATTTAAACTAGCTCAACAAAATAAAATAAAGAACAACTTTTATGCTCAAAGCCAAAAAGCTGGCTATTGCTGGCAAAAATCATTTCTATACCGGAATTAGCTGTAAGAAAGGGCGTGTCAAAAATAAAGCCCTGGGAATGAACAGGCCAATAGTAAAACAGTATTTTGATTTTGTTAGAAAATGTTAACAAGGGAGATTATTTTATAGGGAAACCTGGTAGTATTTACAATATAGACGAGTCTGGGTTGCAGCTGAATAATAGGGTAGGAGAAATAATTGCACTAAAGAGCCCAAAAGTGTTAATTCAATCACTCCTGGTGAGAAGGACAAGACAGTGATTGTTGTGAGCTGTTTCAGGGAAGAGGGAAGTTATTTAACTCTTTACTGAATTTTCAAAGGTAAAAACAAAAATGCTGAATTTGGTAATGAAATGCCTCCATCTTTAAACGGAAAGTTATAAGTGAAAAATCAACCTATATGAATTCGGATATCTTTTTGACAGGTCCAAGAAAACCTCCTGTAAGGTGTTACTATTCTTGATGGTCATTCAATCCTGTTGAATAACAACAACATACTCTTGAGTCTTCCAAGCCACACATCGCACTACCTTGAACCTCTGGATAGGAGATTTTGAAAATTATTGATATCTATCTATTGACCCTGTAACATATTTATTATGAATAATCGAACACAACAAATAACTCGCCTACATTTTGAAAAACTTCTGTCTGAGGCCTGATCTAAATCTGCAACCGTCGAGAATACACTCTCTGGATTTAAAAGGTGTAGAATTATACCACTTGATATGGCAGCAATAAATACCACAAGATAAAGAACCAACCAACATAGATCAATCTGAGATGAGTAGGCCTAGAGGCAACGAAAATCTGACAGTTCCTGGAACTTCTCAATCATTAGATGATAACACACGACCTGCTGAACAAAATATCCCCATATCTGCGCTTTTCAAGACAAAAACTGTACGCTGTATTTAGGTAAATACACCCAAAGTATTACACTCAGCTCATAACATACAAAGTTTATCATGGCAAAAGAACAGAAGGTGACAAACTTGAAATTGAAAGAGGAGAAGAAAAAGAACGAGAAACTAAGAAAGTATTGTTCCTACAGAAGAAAAGGAGAGTCAAAAGGGATGGTCTACAAGGATAGCAGTGATGGGAGTGGATGGGAATAAAACCAATGTGTTGGCTGTCTAGAAGACTGTACAAGATTGGATCCAATGTACTGCACAAAGTATGGAGATTTGTGGGAAAATAGAACGAACGCAATAAATACCATTTAAGAACAAGCAAGAAGCACATTAAACTATATTTTTTTAAATTTGAAGATTTATATTTCAAATATGATTTTTTTCGGTTTAATTGCTTAACTCTTTTTTTTATCTAATTTCCGAAATGTTAACTTTGGTATGTAGGTAGTAATAATACAGGTTGATTTAAATGCTATTTTGTATCGATAAATATCTGTTTTAAGCTTATTTTATTAACTTTTTAGTTTGGTCCATCTCGCCAATACACAATGGGTAAGATGGACCAACGACAAAAAATCTGTTCAATGTATTACAGTGATTTATCTTTTAAATTTAAGCTGCACTGTATGAATTATTATTAAAGTTCATATCACATTAGAACCAAGAAAAATATCGATTTCACAAAAAATCAACAAAGATATGAGTGTTTTCTCTCCTGGACTGCCGTATAAACATGATTGTTTTGTGGAATGTAAGCAATCAATCACAACACAACGCGAATCCTCACAAATAAAGTAAGCACTATATAAGTTAATCTAAAAATAATTTTAAACAGCTGTTATGAATTCTGAAATAAAACAACAAAATAAAACGTATTTCATCACTTGTAACAGCTGTTTCAAATTATTTTTGTTGCGAAACATGTTATTTACCCATAACGGACTTGTTAATTTAATCTTAATTAATTACAAAATAAGTTTTTCCGAGGAAAATGAATAATTTTCAGCAAATCTAAGGGACACCGTTTGAATTGACACCTCAATCATTAAAATCGATCTCATATTATAAAAATACGCGACTGACGTAGATATTCCTTAGCGAATTAAATGTAAAATATTTTGATCAAATTGATCTTGTTATTCTACTGAATCAGTTGTTATTACATTTGTAAAATTTGTTGTTATGATAACGAATGTTGAAATGGTTTAAACTTTCAACAAAAAGACACCTGGTTTGAAAGTTACTACAGACTATTGACATTCTATAGGTGTTTGACATTTTTTGGTCAGATCGAGCATTAAGAATCTGCCTATTCAAGATGGACACATTGTCAAGCTCTAATTATGTGTAAAAAACGTGAAGATTGTTAAACAGTTTTCGAGATACAGTGTTTGTAACATTTTAATTTCAACCATGAAAGTTCTGCTCCAATTAGGCCTACTTGGTGGTCATCAAACGACATAAACATGACCAGACAAATTTCTTAGATAATCTATTGATTAAATAATTATTTCAAGTGAAAAATATAGACCGGAACTCGAAACACGCGTAAAGCCAAAGGCCCTGGGTTCGATTCCCGGTCTAGGTCGTATATTTTTCACTTGAAATAATTATTTAATCAATAATACTAGCTTGGTAAAATAATGTATAATCGTTAAAAACAATAATTAAATTACTACTATTATATATATATATATATATATATATATATATATATATATATATATATTTAATATATAAAGCTCAAATGAAAAATTAATTGTACACAATACATAACTCTTAAGAATTTTAGTTTAATTTTAAAATTAAATAATAAAACGTAGATTAGCATTCAGGACAAAAACAAAGTAATTTAATGAACTCCTGTCATCTCCTGAGATATTGTGTGTGAAAGTTTTGCAGTAGTTTTGTTACATAAAAGAGGAATGCCATTATGTGACACAACAGAATAACATATGTTCATGAATCCAGTTGATTACGTTATAGCCTCAAATTGATTTTATGGTTACTCTAATAAAACTAGGTTCAATTTGTAAAAATAGCGGTTTGTGATAACAATTTTTATGGTTGTTTAAAAGGCGAAAAGCCACGGTCATCATCGCCTTATAAAACTAAGAAGAAAAGAACATAATATAAAGATTCCTTACCTTCTAAAACTCTAAGAGCGTCAGGATTAGAAGAGAATAAGATTTTGTTAAGAGAAACTTGATAGGAAAGACAAAAGAGAGGGATCTAACCCAAGACAACATGAAAATATGTGTAGATTCTGTTAGGTCACCTCGGGATTGTCACGCCCATACGCAATATAGGCGAACCTCTCAGGATAATAAAAGTTTAAAATAATTTAAACTTATAAGAAACAGGCAATTGATTTGTAAATTCCAATAATACTTTTACTCAAGTCAACATTTTTAAATCAGCTTCGCCTCTATCACTACCGACATATTGTCGAATTCTACTTTATGGAAAAAAAAACTCATGATGATCGGTAGAAAGGTTTTCGAAATATGTTGTTAGTTGCTTTTCGATTTCAACCCACTTCACTTATGAACTGAAGAACCTCTGGATTTTACTATGAAGAAAGAGTTAGAATATTATCCTTATTTTTAGGACATGGAACATTTTAAAGTTATTCTCTCAAAGCCAATCACTTTCCCAGTTTTGTAAGTGAACCTCTTTGACGTTTCCGCTTCCGCACGGAGATGACATCATTTAGTTGAGGTTAAAACAGTTGTATAGAATTCCTTAGCGCCAAAAAGATTGAAAGTTTTATGAAACGCGTTGCATAATGTGGCAATTGGTCATGCGCATGAGCAGTGACATTGTGATACAAAAGCCATCTGAATCACGTTTCTTTTATATAACTTGTCTGGTCATTCTTATTAAATGTCAGTGCTTTTAATCGTTACACTATCATTGAGTGCAGGTATTCAGTGAACATTATTCGTACACTTTGACAAAAAGAAACGTCAAAGAAATGGATATATTCTTTCCTCGTTGAAATTTACATAACCACAATGTGGACTGAATGACTAACAAATTAATACAATTTTTATTTAAACTTTAAACATTCTTTTCTTAAAATAGTAAAAACTAATTTGAAAATAGAATAAGTTATCTGTTAATCTGATAATAATGTATTACCAGTTTTCTTTCACTTATGAAAATAAATATAAACTTATTTACTTTTCAATACTACTACTTTTAATAAAACGCAATGCATGCCTAAAAAAAGCATTGTACTCTTACAATTTTTTATTTTTAGGCGTGAGGCGCATTATTGACAAATATTTAAAAGTACGTCCCACCTTGTTTAGACATGCATGGAGTTTTATTAAAACTAGTAATATTGTATTTACTTAATCTTAAGTAAAAGAAAACTGGTAGTACATTATCAGATTACCAAATATTTTTTTTCTATCTTTAAATAATTTTTTACTTTTTAGTTCAATATTTTTAAGTTAAGAATGATTTTTTTTTTTTTTTACTTTTTAGTCATAGAACTACTTCATTAAAAAGTAGGACTGTATTTATATATAAATTTATTAAATAATTCTGATTTTAATTATTATAGGAATTACATAAAAATCAATAACTTTTTAAAATAAACGCATTATGCACTTACATTCATAGATTAAATTATAGTTTTAGTTTTTCACATTATCCCCACATCCACGCAGACATAGTAAAATGTAATTAAAAAGTGCAAGATAGATTCTCTAACTTACTCTAAGCCCATTCAGAGACTAACGACGAAGAAAAGTATATTAAAAAAATATTGCTTCAAATGCAACTTCACAACCTATATAATTTAAAATCGTGTGCTTACTGGAAAAAAAAATCCAAAAGAGATATAAAACGTGAACCCCATTTAAAAAAAAAATGTCTTTTTAGCTTGATTTTTTCTTGTTTTTTAAAAACTCTCCCTATCGTAAAAGCCTTAAAAAAATTAAGAAAAGAACGTAAAATAAAGACCCCAGTCCTTGAATACTCAAAGAGCGTCAGGGTCGAAAGATAATAAGAGTTGGTCAAGAGAGATCCGATAGGAAAGAGGCTACATGAAGTGAGATGTAGATACAGCTAAATTACCACACCCGTATATACGTGAACCCCATTGAGTAGAAAATTGTATTACAATAGTTTTATTAAGTAATTAATAAGAATCACATACAACTCTAATAAAATACAATTTTTTGAGTATTCAAATAGTTTGCCTTCAGAATTCATACTATTTTATAGTGTAACTTTAACATTCAAGCACACATTGTTATATAGTTTTTTATTATCATTAATTTCTTGCAATGATTCTCTTGAAATAAAATCATGTCATGAACAGAACGTGGTTTTCTTGAAAACACCACAAAAGAACATGCGGGGTAACATTGGAGATATTTTTTTCATCTATCAACATATAAACATTAAAAGAACATTTCTCTGGATTACCACACCCGAACTCACTATATATAAGCTCCGAGGGGTAGGGAATCCTGGTTAAGGAAGTCAAGCACAGTTGGAGCAAAGTGGGATGGAGAAATAAACCTTCACTATCTTGAAATATCGAGGTAATTGTGATATCCCTCAACATGTTAAGATACACGTATTTGTGAGCAGTTGCATTGAGGTTTATTAACTCCTTTACACGAAAGCTCCGCCCAAATTATAACTCCAAGATTAAAGTATTTTTTAATTGTAACTTTTAATTTCTGTTAAGTACTAGCCCCACTTGTGCCTATTAACAACAGTGCCTGACTGTTGAAAATTGGCTTCGTCGGACCAAACAATATTTGTTACAGTGTCATTAGATTGTCGTTCATCATTCAAAAATACCTCGTAGAATTGTAAAGGTATTCGGAAACCCGTGATTTTATCTTGACCTATACATCTTAGTATATAAATGTTGGATCAGACGACTCAAAGATCTATGTGGAATTCTCAACTCACTAGGAGCTTTCTTTTTACAGTCCTTGTGTAAATGGAGGCATAACTAACATTTTATTTACAGAAGTAGTAGGCCTTAATACTGCAGGTATTCCACTCATCTGCGCATTGCAGATGGACACAGCCTGATTCAATTTATCCCGGTACTGTAAATTGTTAGTTTATTTGATAGGTGCATATCAAATTCTTCACAGCATTCTCCATCTTTTAGTAATGTTAATAGTTAAATTAAAAATGCATGACTAAAAATCATAGCATTTATATTTGTTATAAAAAGTATTGACATAAATTTTCTGGGGGGGGGATGAATTTCATTTTTTTGTCTTAAATTATTTAGGGATGGGACGTCAAACTCTCCATAACAGCTGTGTATGAGATGCAGTTTTAAGTTTCAATGATGAACATTCCAATAAGCTAGCAGTATTTAAAGAACTAGGACTGAACTAGTAGGGGGGAGGGGGTCACTTGGCGACCTACAGAACTTGGAAAGGCTGAAAAGAAAAGACACAAAAATCCAGACAGAGGAGGAGAGTACAATCTATGTAATTTAATGTACTTAGGTGTTAATAGTGTATTTACTGTTAGAATTAATAAAATAAAGCTGTTAAAATTATTGCAATACATGACTAAAGCTGAAGAACCTAATCAGCTGTTTTAAGTATGTTATTATATTGGTTGCTATGGTATCTAAATTTTAATATAAACATAAAATTAAGTTTAAAATATTTTCCAAAATATTTTACACTGGTCTAGACTAACTTGTATTTGTGTTTAATTATTATAGCTGATGAAACTATTTGGGCCTAGGAAACCTATAATATTGTATTCGTCAATTTGAGTACATGTTACCTATTACTATATAAAACCCTCGTAATAAAACTTTGGCTCAAGATTTTTGCAACATGAAAGTCTCTGATAACTGTACTACATGTTTGACTCAACCTACGTGAGCTGTCTGAAAGGAAGCGGGAAGCATTTCGTTCTTAAGAAATCGAATTTTTCTTAGAAAACGTCAGGAATGACTTTCAAGAATCGCTAGAATCACCAGTTTTAGGTATAACACAAGTGTATTGTTTGTATTGTTCATGACTAACAAAGCTTTGATGTGAAACTAACTTTCGGTAGAGTTTATTTTGTCTCATAATGTACAATCTACAAAAATTAACTATTACAGCATTTTTTATTACTTATAATTATAAGATTTTTATTCCACCATGGTGAAATTCAAAAACAGAATTTTTATTTCTTAGTGTCCAGATACCCCTTTACAAAGTAGTTCCCTTGCTGAGACTGTTGAACCATTTTTTCCACGACAAAGACAGCAATTACAAATATCGTATGTTAGTAGTCTGCTCTCTAAATCGTTTCTTCAAGCTTATGTTGTCAGGACTGACTACCCCGTTTGGTATTAGAACTCTGCGAATTCTTGCAATATTGGAATTTTTATTTTCTCGATATTTCAGTATACTTCATGTTTCATAACGCCAACTCTTAAATTATTACTCAAATGATGAATTTTAAATTTCTAACTGTCCAGTTTCATATTGTACATCATGTAGTATATTGTCAGGATTTTAGGTACATAACTAATAACTACACATCCAGATTGTTTTCACAGATGGTTCAAAACTGGCCTATAAAGTCATTTGTGTATATTACTCTTCGAAACTTTGTGTAAAAACAGCTATGTTTTTACTTCCGAACTCTTTGCTTCTTTTAAAGTTCTTAATTCCGTTCTATATGTTTTCCTTACTATCTTGTTTGCTCTGATTCCAAAACAGATTTAAAGGCTACCACGATTTCGGTTGAGGAATTTCTGCTTTCCATACAGACTTCAGTTACGTTATGTTGTGGTAATTTTGCTGGGTACCTGGGCATTGTGGATTAACTGAAAACACAAAAGCCTACACCTTCGGCTTTGATGATGATGAATGCCACCATTGCATCCACTGCTATTTCGTCTCGAAGTCCGAATATGAAATCTAGGTTTCATCTACCGTACCAATACGAACAAACAATTCTCCAGGTTTCATCTCCCATACCAATATGATCAAATTCATCAGGTTTCATCTTCCATACCAATATGATCAAACAATTCTCCAGGTTTCATCTCCCATACCAATATGATCAAATTCATCAGGTTTCATCTCCCATATCAATATGATCAAATTCATCAGGTTTTATCTCCCGTACCAATATGATCAAATTCATCAGGTTTCATCTTCCGTACCAATATGAGCAAACAATTCTCCAGGTTTCATCTCCCATACCAATATGATCAAATTCATCAGGTTTCATCTTCCATACCAATATGATCAAACAATTCTCCAGGTTTCATCTCCCATACCAATAAGATCAAATTCATCAGGTTTCATCTTCCATACCAATATGATCAAACAATTCTCCAGGTTTCATCTCCCATACCAATATGATCAAATTCATCAGGTTTCATCTTCCATACCAATATGATCAAACAATTCACCAGGTTTCATCTCCCATACCAATATGATCAAATTCATTAGGTTTCATCTTCCGTACCAATATGATCAAACAATTCACCAGGTTTTATCTCCCATACCAATATGATCAAATTCATCAGGTTTCATCTTCCATACCAATATGATCAAACAATTCACCAGGTTTCATCTCCCATACCAATATGATCAAATTCATCAGGTTTCATCTTCCATACCAATATGATCAAACAATTCACCAGGTTTCATCTCCCATACCAATATGATCAAATTCATCAGGTTTCATCTTCCGTACCAATATGATCAAATAATTCATCATATTGTTATATAACTTTATTTTTTTAAAGCTATAAATATTCAGAAGACGTTTCTGCTTCTCTGTGTTGAGTAATAACTTCGGCATTCATACATAACACAATTTTATATAGGCCAATTTTCCAGTCTAACCTTCAAAAATAACAGATCGTTACGAAAAATAAGAAACATCATACACAATTGTAATTGAGGGTTTTCAAGAATTGTCCCCCAATATCTTCAATCAAATTATTCGTGATCAATGATGGCCTACCGCCATGTTTTAAACCGTGAATGTTCGTTCCCCATTCTAGAAATAAACAACCACTGTCTTACTTTGCGTCACTCACAATCGATCAGTAAACGTGAATCTTTGAGAAAAGGGAATTTATAATAAAATGTTCTTGAAAGAGTGAAAATGTAACTGAACGCAAAGAGAGTTTAGACGATAGTTTCGAACAGATCCACTACATCAGAAATAAACAGGTGGAACTGTATACAAAGCATTTCGGAAGAGCATGGTCGTATACCGGTCTCACATGAAAATCAGATTTTCTGAAAATTTCCATCGACTTCCTGAGAATTCTCGGTTTGGCAAGTGATGCGTGAAACAGGAATTCCAAAATCAATATTGAGAAAGTTTTAATCCGAGATTAGTCCACGCCTCCATGACAGTGATCCGGACTGGAAAGTTGAAATTTGTGAGTGATATCTGGTAAAAGTGTACAGAAGCAATTGTCGAAGAAGCGATGAGTACACATTTTTAAAAAATGGCTTAATGATCGCCAAAATTGAACCTACTGAGCACCTAAGCCCTAAAACCACTCTTAGAAGGGTTTATAGCATAAGGTAACAATTACTGAGTTGAAAGTAGCAATGAAATTATATTTTTTCTTTTCTTGCTGTTTAAAGGGGATAACACTATTTAGAAAAAGACTAGGTACAATGAATTCCCACTGGATTTCCCAATGGTACTCCACTGGAAAATTGTTGCAATTTAACTAAAGTTCGACAGAAAAATGTTGTTGATAAATAAAGAACCATTGATTAATACATCATACACATTTTCTGAATTAATTTTATTTTTCTCAACCGGACACTTTGTCTTTTTAATTCACATGTGTTGAGTAGAGGTAAAAAAAAACAAATCTATTAAAATGTTGCTTTCTTGTTGTTCTCTCAGTCATCAACGCCTTAAAATAAAGAATAACATAACATAAAATAAGCCTTAAATGATAACAGATCCTTAAATATAAAAGG
Source organism: Aphrophora alni (assembly GCA_963513935.1). Classification (NCBI taxonomy): domain Eukaryota; kingdom Metazoa; phylum Arthropoda; class Insecta; order Hemiptera; family Aphrophoridae; genus Aphrophora; species Aphrophora alni. The sequence continues at coordinate 47,189,936 of OY740773.1, read as the reverse complement.
ATATTACGAGTTCGTTGCGGTCGTGCATAACAACTAAAATTAGCCATCATTAGTGTGAATGAAATTTTAGGACTTTTAGGTACATGTTAGGATATATAGGTATAATTTAGAATTAAACATTATTATCACGAGGACGACAGCTCCAACGAAAGTGTGCTCGTCGTCGCTCTTATAAGTTCCGTTCGAAAATCGATTAACTGACATAATTCCTGGTTTTAGGTACAGATATTAGGTACGCCATGTGTTAGATATTAATGTTTCATAATCAGAAGATTATACTTTATCTCACACTAAAAATATGAAGAAATCTTTCAATTCCGCCTTGTTTTACATAAATATATTCCAATAAATCAAGTACCACCCATTTTGTCAGATATTTATAATTAATAAATCTAATCAAATAATAGCCCAATTATTTAAAATTTCCCAACTCATAGTTAATTTATAATTGTCTTCTTTAACTTATATTATAAAAATTGGATATATTTTAATAAACAAATGTATTTATAATCAATAAAAGGGTGGTTATATTGTGTGTTCCATGAAGAAGTTTCGAAATTTTAAATTTATTCTAGGCATTTTTTTACCAATCTATGTAGTTGAAAATTTCCACTGACTCCAAGGGAGATACCAAAAGCATAACAAAGATATACCAGTCATATTTATTGAATAAAAACAAAATTTCAGCTTCTTTCAACTGTACAAACTTTTAAACACATTAATTACTTAAAATCGCCTGTTTGGTTTTTGTATACTATACTCTTCATAAATTAAAATTGTGATTATCAAATTTTGATAAATATAACAAACTTCCAAAATCTTGGACATTTTCATTCCCACCCCACCCAAAAGAAATTAGAATTACACAAACATAAATTGTTTGAAAAGAAACCATCTTTTTAAACCTGAGGAAATAAAATGTTCAAACGGGTAAAGATCATTAAAATAATTTGTAATTAGAGGTATTTATTATTACCAAAACTATATATGTTAGAGACAACGGTCGAGTGAAGTGTGAATAGTGAATGGTATGGATTTTAATTTTAATTAGATTCTCTCTTAAATAATTTCATTGGAATTGTGATGTTCCAAAATATTTTATAGTATGTATATCTCATGTTGTTATTATATGCAATTTTGTATATTAATATAACTTGTTGTTAATTGGTGGTGATGTTTGTGCTTAAATATTTTATGTATACGAGTATTATAGTTTTACTCACTATCTGAAAAGAAAAGAAAATGAAAATTATACATAGGCCTATTGTTTTAGTGCACTGTTGAAAAGAACTTCATTTTTTACAAACTTACATAACGTTACTTTCGTTGAGGATGTTTTTCATTGGAGAAAAAAAAAAGTTTTGTTTGGGCATTTAACAATAATTGAGAGAGGATAAGATGTTTAAAGATCCTTCATCAAACAAATCAATTGCAAAATGGATTTCGTTTTTGGAAACAGGTAACGTAATACAGCCTACTTCATGATATAGTAGAAGAAGAAACTTTGTTCCTCAAACAAAGTTAGTATGTTTGTGGTTCTCTAAATAAACCACATTCCGTTAGAAATATGGCCTTTTATACTGACATACACAAATCTACTGTGAAATAAGAAACGTAAAATAAAGTTCTACAATTGTCATTCTGTTCAGAGTCTTCTTGAAGATGATCCGGATAAACGAAACGAGTCGGGGAGTCGTCGTCGAAAATCATGAAACTGAATCTTGAATGACATCTTCATATTGTGTTTTTAAATGAAACTAGTTTTAGGTAATGATAAGTCGGCACAAGAATATTACTTTATAGAAATAAAACAAGTATCTATTGGTGTTTTGATTTATGACATTTCCGACAATACTATGGAAGGTCACGGATATAATACTTTGAAGTATTAAATCATATGTTACCGCAACTTTCTGTTGAAAAAATTAGTTCTATTATTTCTCATGTAATCCCGATAGCAATGAATCCCAATTGTAAGTTCTACAATTGGTTGCTAATATCTCTAAAAAATGGTCAGTAGCCAACAATAAAAGAAATGGTAACCGACTGATCGATGATCTCGTACAAACTGAAGTGTTGGGTAATGTTGTTGCAAATCCATCGACACCACTGTGAAAGACTGCAGTTCTGTGTCTTTCGGACTAATTTTAATATCATCTATATAAAAACATAAAGATTATACATGAGCTATATACAGATGATATCAACAGAAGGGTCGAACTTTGTGAAGAAATTAGCAATTTAATTAGATAAAATAGAAATGTATTAGAAAGATTAACTTTTCGGGTGAAAGTACTTTAGAATTAATTGGATTTATCAACAACCATCAGCTCTCGCTATTGGACTGACTAGAACCCACATCTTTTTGTTGAAGAGTCTTTATAATGACCAGATAAATTTAATGTTGAGTTAACAAATTTGAAGACATTGACGTAGGTCCTGTATTCTTCAAGGGAAATTTGACTGGTGGTTTTTAATTAAATTTACTTGAACGGGTGATAAATTCGCTAATAATTTATCTAATTGAAAATATAATGGATGAACAGGGTCAATTGCAATAAGAAGAAAACCTCGTGCACTACCAATAATATGGTAATCCTCCTCACTACAGAATAAATGTTTGAAACTGACTTGACTTTCATGAGAGGTGGAGAGTTAGAAAGGGGATTGAATGACCTGTCAGATCTCCAGATTTGGCGCCACTAGATATATTTTGTGGGGGCATCTTAAATCTATTGTGTTCAAAACACCTCCAGCTGGTTTAGCTGATCTGAAAAATAGAATTGCTAGAGGCATTGTAAAACGTTAGAACAGAATTTGAAAACAGACTGTACTTTGTATGGAAAAAGTGAACATTTTGAACATAATCTATATGATCAAGGATACTAAGTCAGAAGCTGATTTGATAAAAAACAATTAAGGTAAATTAAGAATTTTTTGAAATACTTTTAATTTCCATTGATTTTTAAATGTGTTGTTCAGTTAAATTTACTCTTTCCCGCAACATTTGGAAATATTAAAGTTGTTTGCAATCAATAATTAGACCTACTGACTTGTAATTTTATAATAATGTCAAATGCAAACGTAAATAATAGTAAACAATTTTAATTAAAAAAGCAATTTTTATGTTGTTATATGCAAAGATGTATCTATAGGGTTGGAATCCCATTTATGATTTTTTAGTTGGGGTAGTTGGAGGGAAGAGAGTGAATTGGTGCGTATTACCAATAACACAGAAATCCTTTCCCCTATACCTGTACATGTGAACTGAATATTCATATATTTTATGAGTAATAAGGGTGAAAAGTTTATATATAAAAATATCTGACTAGAAGTTTTAAATAGAATTCCTGACTCATATTTCCATTCTAGTATTTGATATTTTATTTATTTGTTTGCATTAATATAAACCAGCGTTTAATGATGGCGGTGAAATAACATATTTTACGTATTTAGGATCTCAAGTCGAGAGGCAAGAATTAAATAGAACGGAATTTAAAAAAAATACAGTTATTACATAAATCTCAAACAAATTTGTAACCTTTACACCCTATATAGTTCGACACTAGTATACTCAATGAAAGCTTTTACTCATCTTTGATGGCGGCACAAAACCCGATCAGCTCCAGGCACACATTTGCATATCGATTTCTAGTGAACAATCTAGCAGACGATGCAAAGTATACGTGCCAAAAGGCTTCATCTTCAGGGCTTTAGCCTTGAATACATTACGTTCAAAACAATATAATATCCTTGAAGTTTGAATTTAAACCGGTTAATGCATCCTGTGTGCTAAATTAAATCAATCAAATCCGTGTTTAGATAATAAACTTTTGTAGAAAAACGAAAATGCATGCAAAGAATTTTAAATTTAAATGAATACATTTTTAATCGAGACGTAAATTTGTAGTTTTTCGCTGAGTTTACGACATTTAATGTATTTAGAATAAATTAAAGTAGTTTAACATTCATGTAATAGTTGAAAAATCACTTTAAATCATCAGTTACTACTCACATTTTTATTCAGAAGAAATAAAACTAGGAAATCCTGTTTAACTTAAATGTGCATAATACTGGAACTAGTATCATAGCCCTACAAGTATCTTATCATTTTTTTTTTAAATTTCAAATTTTAAAGATAAAGCAATGTAATGGACATGAATTTATTAATAACATTCAAACTATCATTTTTGTAGGAAATATAAATTTAAAATTGTTAATATTATTTAATGATATTTATAAATAAACATAATGGAAAGATACTACTTTAAACAAAAGTAGTTGAATACAGCCAACTGTAGTAATAATTTACAAATATTTACGAAATATAGGAGATGTCTTTGAAATTTAGCAGTGCTGAATAATGTTGTGAACTTCTTTAACTGTATAAATTGTTTTATTAAAATAATGTTGTACTGTAGTATGTTATGAAGAAACATTATCTTAGATCTCTTTGTGAAGAGGCTAATTGTTGAAAACAACATAAAAAAGTGTTAGATAGGATTAGAAGGTTGTTTTGTTAAAGTAATACGTAACGCGTAGTAATATACATGTTGAACCTAACTCATATCTCATTATTTTTATATAAGTATTATTATATAATATATATTAAAAACATCCTTAAATATAAAACCATTGTAATCATAGTTATTTCATCATGCTGTATGTAAAACACATGCAATCGCGCACTTACACACACGCGCGCATTCACTAGTTATTTTACACACGCAATTATTATGTTATTTAGGCTAATTCTGTGTACATCTTTGTTTCATTTAACACTCAATATATTTTCATAATTATACAAAAGCTGATAGGCGTTTGTCATAATTTATTCAGATTTGTGTTGAAATATTTCACATTTTGTACAGTAAACTATCAGTTTTTATTGTAATAAGTAAAAACGTAAACTTGAATTGTGTTCACAATTCCTCGACATGTTCCTGGATTTTTAAAATGAAGTGAATCACTATTCGTTAATTAGAAATATAATAAATAACTCTGTCCTCAACATTATCAAATTATAATTACCTATGATTTATTTTGTATAAGTGTAAATAATATCTTAATGGCAATATTGACCTTGTACGTCTGTATTTTTTATGTATTATTATTGTTTTGTGTTTTAAAGGCGAAAACCTCGTGGTCATCATTGTCTTATAAATTAATAAATACTGTAAAGTAAAAAGACCATAAAATAGCGTCAGTCTTGAAAGAGAACAGATGAAGAGAGACCTAATAGGAAAGATGATAATAGATGGACCTAACCATAGACTACATGAACAAATGTGTACAGACAGCTGGACCTCGCGATAGCCAAATGTTCTTTTTAACTTTGTGAATGGTTATATCAAAAAAGTACAGTGATTTTTCACAGTTTATTTATATAAATAAATAGATAAATAAAGCTGTAGAACAATAAAGCCTACAGACGTCCTAGGACACTGAATATGATTTTAATCATATAATATAAGTTACTAAGTTAGAATAATAAGTATCCTACATAATAAACAGTTTAAAATCATTATAACTGTCTCACATACTCACACACAAAACCTAAAATAATATTGTTTTTCGCCATCTGCTCCGACAACGTCTCTGTTTTACTTATATATTCGTTACCCATGCACACCTTATGGGAGACACGTTGATATAGAAATGTCTATTTAATGTTTTTCAAGTTTTATGTAAAAGTACATTTTAAAACATATTTATGTAACATTTAAAATCTGGTTCCTTATGCCTTAAACTCGTTGTTAGAGTAAATTGTATTTAAGGTTTTAATGACTTATCTAAGGTTTATTTAATAAGAAAAATTTTTGCCACTTAATCCTAAACCGTAATTTTGTTTGTATTTCTGATTTGGCACAGAAATCTGTGACATTGATCTTCACTTTTCGCCTAATTTTGAACGATATCGGTAGAACTGACTTTTTAACAGTTCCATGGACAAATATTTTGTTTTTTTTTAATTGAAAACTCGAAAGCTAAAGTTAATCTATGTAAATTAAGTAGTTTCTGATAAGTAAAATCCGCAAATAACTTGATAGACCAGTTATTACTTATGTACCTAAACTACTGATAATAAACTCCATCAGAAATATTGTGCTTTCTAATGGAGTTCTAACGTTAAACTGGGAAGTAAAGTTATGACGTCATGGAGATCAGACAATGAGCAGGAAAAACTGTTTAGACGCAAACTACTACTCTACGATATTTAAAGTGGTCTAACGATTTTGATCAAATTTTGTTCAAGAGTACTAATAACCCAAACAAAATGTATTAGTCACTGCTTTTCTAATAATGATCGGTAAAACAATATTACGGTTCAGGATGATTTGGTAAAAACAAAAAGAAATCTTCATCGACTTCATTAAAAAAGCTCGAGTTTAATCAAATACGATTTACTGTGAGGATACGATAACACAGTTTTTTTTTTCAAAGACGCTGTTCATGATTCATTACTGACAAGTTTTGTTTGGTTATTATTGTAATTGTGAATGGGCTTGTGACAAAGTGTGTGTGCAATGCATGTGTGAGGTGAAAACCTCCAAGACATCATTGCCTTAAAAAAAGTAAAAGACAAAAGAGTATAAAATCTCTCGCCCTCGAGTACTCTAATAGCATCAGGATCGGAAAAGAACAAGAGTTGGTCAAAGTTGGTCATGAAAGGACTCGATAAAAAGGAGAGATCTAATCCAAGAGCAGATGAAGTAAAGCGTAAATCCAGCTAAGATTCCTCAGGATTGCCAAGTCCGTACTCACAATATGTGAACCTCTAGGGGGGGGGGATTTTCTATGGAAGACTTCTAAAATAATAAAAAATAGACGTATTGTACTTGTAGGAAAAGTCACACCTGAAAGAGTTTTAAGGAAGTAAGTGACACTATTCTACGAGACAATTTATAAACCTCAGAATCCATTACAGATATTTAAGAGTGGGTGCAGCAGATATCTGAACGCATTCTCTTTCCTTTTACTCTAGTTTAAGTCCGTAATAATAATGTAATTGTGCAAATCGATTGTCTGTCACCACTGCTGATTAGCAAGGTCTTATGAAAGCTGATAGAATCGATTGTAACGGAAGTCGAACAAGAACATAGGGTTAGGTCAAGATGTAATTAGTAGGCTATAGTTTTTGAACAAACGTTGTAAATTACTGAATTTCTCTACACACACAATGCTAACCTGTCTACTTGCTCAATTAGACTTCCTTCTTTTCATTGACAAAATATGGAAATATAAAAAATCTAATTTTTTTTAGAGTTACAATTTTTACATTCGTTCCTCGTAAAATTGTATTAGCACTGAAGAGTAAAAGTATTTAAATGGGATTTATTTTCCCTTGTTGTTTAAAGACGAAAAACCTCTCGGTAATCATCGCCTTATAGCAAGAGAAGATTTAGTGTCTCTAATAGCGTCAGGGTTGATCAAGAGAGACTTGAAAATAAAGATGAAAGAGACGAATCTAACTCAATAGTACATTAAGAAAGGTGTAGATCCAGCTAGGCTCCTCGGGATGGGATTTAAATTGGACGAATTGTGCAAAGGATACTTCCATATTTATCATACAATCTTCATGGTTAACCTTTGTAATCACCAACTTATCAATAAAAACATAATATTGTAAATGTCTCAATACATTTACCAATAAATAAGGTTCTTTGCAACCAAGCCGAACGATGTACGTGCGTGGTTTTTAAATTTTATATGCCGTTTTAAAATGTAGCCCCCTCAAAACAGTACGTTCGATGTAATGACAATAACATCGTAGGAATAAACTCTATAATACTGTAGAAGTGACAGCAGAATTTTATAGTGAGCCTCGGTGGCCGGTGACTCAATAAGTTGGAAACGTTAAGAATCCGACTACTTTTTACATTTTAGTTAACATTACCGGACTTATATATTAAATTTTTAGAGAAAATTTCAGGTAACAAAAGAGTGTAACTTTTATTTAAATAATAATTTTATTTGATATTTTTCTAACCCTGTTATAGTCGATAAAGATTCTAATTTAGAAGAAAGTAAAGACTTTCTTTCTTTTTTTGTCAAGTTGAAATTTAGTATTGAAAAGTTTTAGAAAACACTCGAAATTTTATTTTGATTTTTTTTCTTATGACTGATTGTCATTTTGTTCACACCAATATATTTATTATTTCTAAGTTCGTACTGTATTCCAATTCGGAATACTGGCGTCCATGTATTGGAACAGTTTAGTAACCGTCTTGAGTGACCGCCATTTTACTCTAAAAATGTACAAACTTGTATTTTAAAAAAAACCTGGTATTATACATAGTTCGATCTTATTATAAAGAACTTTATTCCTAAATTTAATAAATATTCGTTTACAGGTTTGGTGGAAATTGGGTATCAGACAAAATCCTAGATGATGGAGATTTTGTTCGGTTGTATAACAAACGGTCATGCATTTTTATCGAATTGGACGTCATCTTCAACTTTTTATAACATGATCAAGACTATCTAAAGTTCTCATTATTAAAACAAGTTTTAAATAAACAAGTAATGAAAGAAAAATAGTTAAATAAAAATAAAAGTACAAAATTACAAATTGTCTTATTTAAAGTTGTCTTTCGTACAGTTCTGATGATTAGTCATATTTGATTTTAAAAAGAAAAATAAATTTGTAGTAAGTAATTTATTACATGTGATGTTATATATATTCTTCAGGTTTAGCCGAGACATTTACGCGATGGTTATTAATTTGTCTATAGCAGTAGGACTGTATTTACTGGTAGACTACTGGAATTGGCTTGATGATCTGATAGACGATGACAGGTGATAAATCCACAGCCTTCATCGTAGAAAGTGTTTTTAGCTGTGTAGTACTGAAGTTGTTGATACTTGTTCAATTAATAGCATTTAAATACGCGGTGAAATATTTTCCTTTCTGCAATCATCTTCATCATGTAACATAAAATAAATAATTAGACGTAAGGATTTATATAAACATTTAAACATAAACGTAGGGCCTATAATCCTTTATTAGTGGTTCTATTAGACCATGTTTCTGGGCAGTTTTAAAAGCTTATAAGTTGATCTCGAGAACCCAATGTAGCTACTAGCTAACATCAATATTCATATCCATGAATTAACAGTACATAATACCAGAGATATTGTACACTCGAACAAAACACCAACGAGAAATAATAATTTGTAAGTGGCTCTAATACTGCGATTGTGATTGTGTTCACAATTCAATAATAAAATATAATATTTTACCAATATATTCATTGAAGAAAATGTAATATTTACAATGGTAGTAAATATTTTGTATAATACCTTAGAATATTGACTCCCTTAACTTAAAAAAAAATCTGTAGTATCTCGGTGGCTGGTGGCCCAATATTCGGAAGCGTAAATTATCGGACTACTGTTTATAATTGACTCTAATTCATTTATGCGTGTATACAAATTAGATGAAAGTAACTCAAATTTTAGAGGAAATCACATAGAACAGAACAATGTAAACTAGAAAAGGTTTGAACTAATTTAGAAATATTAAAGAAAATGGTTTTCTTTGTTTTTTTAAGGTAAAAACCTTTCCTTCATAATCGCCTTATATAAACAAAAGAAGAATAGATTTTTTCGTTTAAAGGGGAAAACCTTACCTTATAAGAAGAATAAAACACAGCCCTCGAATATTGTAATAGCGGCAGAGTCAGTATAAAACAAAAGTTGGTCAAATTAAGACCAGTTAGGAAAGATAAAAAAGAAGGATCTATTTTTATTATTATTAAGACTGGGGAGAGTGTTTTTATGAAACCTCCTGCACTGCGACCTAGTTAGATCTTTTGTGCCCCCCTCTTGTTGGACTCAGGAGAGATCTATGTCTTTGACAAAATTGATCAAACCCTTGGTCGGGAGGTTTAGTAATTCTTCTTCCGAAATGAAGATGAATTCTGGAGATTTTTGTCTTTTTTGGCATAAGGCCGGGCACTCCATGATGATGTGTTCCATGCGTTCCACCTCTTCACCACAGTACCTGCAAGTATCATCGTCCACCAGGCCCATCTTATTTAAGTGATACCTGCAATGGATATGTCCAGTTAGTATACCACAGAGGAGTTTAAGCTCTCTTCTGCTTAAGTTTAGCACTTCCTTCCCTCTCTTTTTTTTAGGGCTAAGGAATTTCTTGGAATGTCTAAGACCCGGCAATGTATTCCAGGTTCTGTTGATTACTTTGTTGGCCCAGTTGGTAATAACCTCCTGGTAGTCCCTGGGGCCAAATCCATACATAGGAGATGGCCCTGTAAAGGGTTTGGATGCACCAAGTTTAGCTTGCTAATCTGCTTCCTCGTTGCCTGCTATTCCCTCATGCCCTGGCACTCAGACAAGTTCAACTTTATTCTTGTCCGCCAGCTGGTTTAGGGCCTGATGGCACTCGTGAAGCATCTTTGATCTCAAGTTGTTACTTTGGAGTGCTTTTAATGCCGCTTGACTATCCGACATAATGCTAATTTTTTGTTTGCATTGGTTTTTAGAAATCAAATGATTTGCCACCAAATGGATGGCATGTACCTCTGCTTGAAAGATGGTGGCGTCAGCACTGAGGGACACATGTCTTTTGAACCTTGACCCCACCACTCCTGTCCCCACACCAACTTCCATTTTGGATCCGTCTGTGAACCATTTTTGGGAGTAGCCGGCACACATTCAGTGCCTCCCGTCCAGTCTTCCCTGTTGGGGAAGCGAACTTTGTATTTGTGATCAAAGATCATTTTTACTTTCATCTGGTCACTTGCAGCAGCCATATCCAATAAAGGAGTGGCTCTGAGAATTTCCAGATGTCCTTTGAGGTTTCCTACTATGAAATGGTGTTCCTCGTGTAGTTTGAGGACATGTTTCATAGCTTCCTCCTTAATTGCAACCGGTAGGGGATCCAAACCTAGAAGGATCTCCATCGCGGCAGATTTGGTAGGCAAATTGGTATTTATGAAGAGGTGCAATTGTTAAAACCTCCATTCTAATGTATTGGTCTACTAGTTTCTCCATTGTTTTAAGCATAAACGACGAGAGACTAATTGGACGGTAGGACTTTGGGTCGTCTAGGGGTTTTGCACCCCCCTTGTATAGAAATATGACCTTTACTTTCCTCCATACTTGAGGAACGTGGCCATATAACAGACTAGATCTAAACATTTTGATCAGTGTTGAGATTAAAATGTCCTGCCCTCTCTGAATGAGTGCCGGGAACACTCCATCGTGGCCTGGAGCCTTAAAAGGTTTAAAGGACCCTATGGCCCACTTAATCCTTTCAGGCGATACAATCTTGTTGACAAGGGGACAGTCCATCTTGAGTTCTGCTCTACTCCTTATGGAACCATTGTACACCCTTGATTCTCCAGGTGCTATACAACCTGGAAAATGTTTTGTTAATAAAGCTTCCACAGTTTCCTGGAAGGTTGATGTTATGGTGCCATCTTCACGTTTAAGTGCACCGATGTTTACTTGAGTACCCTTTGAGAGAGCCTTCTGCACCCTGCCAATTTCAGGTGCTTCATTAAGACTCTCACAAAAGGTCCTCCATGAGCTACGCTTCGATTTACGAAGTGTTACATTAAACTCAGTAAGAGCCTTACGGTACTCTCCCCAGTTATTTGTTCTCTTCGCTTTATTAAATTCCCTTCTGGCCTTGCTTCGTAGTTTACTAAGCTCATTGTTCCACCAGGGTACTTTACTGTTAGTTTTTTTTGGTTTTGAGAGGACAGCTATCCTCAAAGGCCCTCATTATTGCCTCCGTTGTAAGGTTAGCTGTACTCTCCAGGTCTTTTATGGATCTTATTTTTTGTTGTATATCCTTCACACCGTTTTTTAGGAAACTTTTGTATCCCACCCAATCGGTCTTACTAGGAACCCTATATGTTTGGTTAATCACGCTACAAGCCCTTACCTTGAACATGATCATGAAGTGATCAGAGAAAGAAGCCTCCCCAGACACTTCCCAATCACATATTAATTTTGAAACCCCTCTAGACACTAAGGTTAAGTCGAGTACCTCCTGCCTAATAGAGTTTATAAATGTTGGGCGATTACCCTTATTAGCAACCACCATGTTAGTAGTAAGTAAGTATTCATAAAATGACTCACCTCGATCATTGGTGTCGGTGCTCCCCCAGATGGTGTTGTGGGCATTGGCATCGACACCCAGGATTAGGTGTTTCCTGTTGGCTTCGCAGTAGCTGATGAGTCGTTTCACCATTTCTGGTGGCGCCTCCTTCTCCTCTCCAGGAAAGTATGCCGAGGTAAGAACTACCTCCTTCCTTCCTCCAGGGACACTCAGCTCTGCCATCACGGTGACTGTGTCAGCATCTGTAAATTCTGAGAGAATCATTATATTAATTGTTTTGTTAATCAGAATAGCTGCCCTCGGTACCAGGGTAGATCTATCATAAATCAACTTACAGTTTTTGATGTTTAGTCCACAAATTCGTCCCCCGTTGATCCAGGGCTCCTGAACTAATCCCACCATTTTTGTGCCATGGGCAAACCTTTTGCATAAGGTGGCAGAAGCAGCCTTCGCATGGTGGAGGTTCACCTGCACGCACTCCATCTTCAGGATGTGTCCGAGGAATGAGGGCCAGTCCCTCCATCCTCCGTCACGTCCATGGTGAGTGTATCTTGAGAGTCGGATTTCTCCTCCTCCATGATGTTCACATTCTGAGGATCGGATTTCTCTTCCTCCGTGGTGATTATAGTTTGAGGTTCGGATTTCTCCTCCTCCATGGTAGTTATGACCTGAGGTTCGGATTGCTCCTCCTCCAGTGGTGGTTCATGAGGTTTTCTTAGCTTAATAGCCACCTCCTTGAACCCAAAAGATAGTTTATTACCCAGGGATTCCACAGTGGATCCTGAGTTTTGGTCTATCGAGAGGATTAGGAGTGTAGATGTACCCCTCGCTTCCTTCTTTATCACTCTCCAGGTGGAGGTGTTAATCCCATGGTTCTGCCCTTGGATCCGATGTAACATCCTCTCCGCCGGTATCGCCGCTGAGTTGGGGAAGTATCCCATTAGGATACATCCTTGAGGAATATCTGCCTCCTTGCTGGCCCACAGTTCTGAACCGTCCCAAGGGTGTAGATCAACTACCACCGCCTTGACCCATTCAACTGTGGCCTCATCCTTGCATAGTAGCATTAGATACCCAGCCTTATAGACAGAGGTTAGGAACTTAGGTTTAACGGTTTCCTCATACCTCTCCTCCACTATGTCCATAAGTGCTGAGCAAATTTGGTCCATCTGATCCGTTGTAAGGAGATCTGTTGGAAATCTCCTAGACATTATAGCCATTTTTATTCCTTCTAAGGCACCTTTATATGAGACGTCTTTCTGTCTCCTAGCCTCCGGTTTTTAGGTAGGGTAACAGGTATGCCCTCTTTCTCTTTCGGTTTTTTGACCTTCCTCGGGCTTTCGTCCTCGGATCTATGCCTTTTATTGGTAGGCTGGGCTTGAGTTCTACCTTCCTTCCTGGGAACAATAAATTCTTCCTTCTTCAGGATGGCTAATCTCCTTGCCTCCGTTTTCGAATATCCTTCTTTCAAAAGGAACTTGAATCTTTTGAAGGCCGCTCCACTCAGCCTAACTTTGTTATTGCCCACCCTAAGGCGGTCGGTCTCTTTGACCAGTTTCTCAACCCCACCATCTGGCTTTGAGGCGCTGCTTTCGCCAGCCTCCACTGCCACAGGTTTGGGTTTTTGTTTTGAGGGCTTGTTCACCTCCGTATTTTTGTTTGTTGTTTTGTTAGGGTCCATTTTGTTCCCACGAGTAAAAGAGGAATTAAACAGTCCATCCAGCAGAGCCTCTTACTGGATAAGGTTATATACTTCTGGAGGTCACCTGGTATCCAGAGTTTGCATATTAGCGACTGATTACCCATCAGCCATCCATCCATCGGCATATGCTGTTCCACCTTGGATTGGGTTATGGTTATACCGCCATATTCGGTCGTCAGAGCCTCGTCAGTTAAAACAGGGTGCACCAGCGAGAAGGTGAGGTTGACACTTGGATAGGAGAGGCTATATATTGCGCATCACTTCCTATTACACCCCAAAGAAGGATCTAACCGAAGACTACTATAATAGGGGAACCGCTTAGAAGAGAACATCGCCCCGGTTTTGTCTCGCGCAGGTAGAACTGTGGTGGGAGAGGGAGAGCCTGAGTTAGGCCAGACATACCCGCCCGCTGCTTCATTGCATAGGGCTTAATATTTTCTTCTTCAAACCTACTGCAGCGCTAAAAAACTGTGAATGTGTATCGTTTATGTTCCTGACAACTAGACAACTACAATTAGTAAATTTAAATATTTTACAAAAAGTAAAAGACATTAAATTATAGGTTTTAAATTCCATTATATTATGGAAAAAATGTAACAATTTATCCCCATCAGCGCTCCAATCCCCTCCCCGCCATCGCCCCTACATGCGTGCGCGAGCCACTCTCGAGATAACGGTTCTGCGCAGGTTTCTTTCTGTCTGTTAGGCCTATAGAAGGAATGTGTAGATCCGGCTAGGTTTCCTCGGCTTTGTTGCAACCGTATTCACTATAAGTGAACCTCTGAAGGAGTTTTTATTTTTTAATCAAATAAAAAGTCTCGTAGAAAAATTCAAATTTCAAGTTCGTTTATTTTTAAACATTATATTTAACACTTCAAAACGCAAGCTTTATTCTTAGTCAGAACACCTGCGTTCAGTCCTTGGTACAGAATTGTTTTGAATTACCACCAATTTAAAACGAAAAAGAAAATGTTAATCTTGTACGTGCATAGTTCGGTCTGTTTGCGAAGAACCTTATTTTTAAATTGCATTACGATTGGTACGACAATTGGCCGTCACTGCTTAACAACAGACATATATATAGGAACAAATATAGAAAAAGTTTTAAATAGTCAAGTTAAAACATGGCACTAATGTTCTCGCAGTCAATAATAACTAGTAAAACAAATTGAAGATCCTAATGTGGCTTCAATTCAAATATTTTGTATCGATTTTTACTTTACCACATGTACGTATAGTATAGAATGAGCAAAAGAAAATGATGTCGAGTTTTTTACGATATATCCGTTATGAAATTCAATGAGTCTATAAAAGTAATCTTTACAATAATGTCTGTCTGTCGTCTGTGCAATTCTCTACAGTCCAAACGTGTGAACAGATTTTAATTATATTTTGTATCTACGCATATTTTGCCATATCTCGGGATTTTATTTTTTTTCATATTGTTGATGAAACCACAGGTCACATACATCACAAACAATATTATACACCATCTGAAACGAGAGCCTACGCTGGTCAACTAACAAAATGAGTTGTATGCCAACGGCGAATGTTTTTATGAAACGTGAAAACTTTGTATCCTTTCCAAAAGTTTATCACTTGACCTCGTTTATCCTTTTGGAGTTTTAATTGAAAAAATGTCAGTTCCATTTAATTAGATGAATTTGTATTGGTAATTATTAATGATCTTATTTCTACACTGATTTGGCTAATATGATTGCGCAATAGTGTATTAGTTTTTATTAAATAAATGATGGGAAAACAAAATTAAACTAAATAAATAATATGATTAATCCATCATTATGTAATTTGTTAGTCTTATATTGGCGCCAAGTAAGAGTAATGGAATGGAATGCATGTTCCATTCTGACACCAGTGACCGGGAGACTTTAAATAAGTAATTACTACTTGTGTTACGACATGAATAATAAAAGTGCAACAATCTGAATCTCAGTTAATCAAGTAGAGAACGTACCTAACCTTGTCGTACTGGGAAAGTATTATTTGTTTACTACACCTATAATAACTCAATATATGGGTGAAATAAGTTATTGTTTGGAAAAGCCAATCATGCAACGTTATATTCAACACAATGATAATGATACACTTTCCATGTTTCCAAGGATGATTACTTCACAATGAAACCAAGGTTAGAAATTCGCATCGTTTAATTTTCGGGGTAACGATCCTTGCACGATGAATTATTTATTTAAGCTAGAGTGTGAAATATTGCGAGATAGTACACGCTTTAATGGACCTTACTGGATTGTTTTCTTCCCACTACAAAGAAGTTTTTAAAAACAAATTTATTTGAAGGACTAATGGAAGTTTTTAAGTAAAAATAGGATTGTATTCATACTCGTCACTCGCACCTAACTCTGGAAATTCTGTTTCGCAATTCGAATCGAATCGTATAGGGCAAAAGTCTACTTAGAGGAACACTGTAGATAATGATGTGCTTAACAGTCAGAACGGCTTCACTGAATGAACGCTTCGGAGGATTCTGTACCATAATAAATCTATGAGTAATCATATAATGCTCAATGAAAATACAGGTAATCGCACCACCCTCAGGGGCTCATTTATAGTAAGTACGAGCTTGGCAACCCAACTAACTGGATCTACACCTTTTTCATGTAGTCTTGGGTTATTAGATTCCTCACTTTCATCTTTCCTATTACTTGTCTCCCTTGTCTAACTTTTATTCTCTTCCTTCCTTGACACTATTAGAGGGCTGGGGGGGGGGTCTTTATTTTATGTTATTTTCTTCTCTTTGTTTGTCAGGCGATGATGACCGAGAGGTGTTTACCTTTAAAAAACTGGACTCAAATTGACGTTTTGTAGACAAGGAATGGACATTATCTCTTACTTCCCTTAGTTTATTGGACACTACAGTTATCCAATTTTCCTCCCACTGGCAATGAAGTACGTGTTTTCATAAAGATGAAAAGTTAGCTCCGTGTCTGGTGACTTACTTGTAGCTTCGTCCCTTTTGCCTTTCCAGTTATTCCGCAACATCCAGATACCCAGCAAAAGATACCCCATCACCCTATAGCTGAAGTCCTTGTACGTTACCCACAATGTTTTTCTCAAATGTCATTCAGTTTAAATCAAATTGCTAGTCATTTTAATTATTTAGATTCTAGATCATTTGATTTGGTTACAAAAACGACCTGGTTAAATGACCCGTTCATTCAGATTTTCGTTTATCAAAGACGTCATATATACACTAGATTTTTGTAGTTGTTTGGTTGTTATGATGTATGTGTAACATTCCGCACTTACATGCACCATTTCGAAATGGTTCATTTTTGATTTTTGATTTACAGCTAAGGAACTGATATTTTTCTGATATCTAACTTGTGGTCAATTTATTCTATGCTCAAAATCAACATTTATATGAAACACCAAATAGACATATAAAAATGCTACAATCATAACGGTCTGTTAAAATGAAAATCTGAAAGCTATTCAGGAAAAAAAGAATTTTTTTTTTTTAATGAGATAAAATTATTTATAAATGAAGCACCAGATGAGATATTCCTTCCATTAAAAGTAAGTTATGCAATTTTCATTGCCAGGTAGGCTTTGCCAAAGTAGGTTACGTAGGCTTGAGCTTTTTGTTTACAATTAATTTATAATTTCTAACATAATTAATTTATTCATAATAAAATCTATGATTAACAATAAATCATTAATTTATATAATTCTTTATAAACATACGATAGTTTTTCAAAAGTGAACAGATTTTGTTAATATTTGGAATCATGGGAGCATGTCGAAGACAAGAACTCAATCAAATAAACTATGAAACATAAAGGATAAAACAATCGCTCATTTTAGTCAACCTGTCTGTACCAAAACTAAAAAGGTTTAGATCATTTACTGTGACAGAAAATTAATATGATATTTGTAATAAGTACACGAGTCTGTTACCCTCAGAGGCTCACTTTAGCGAGTACGAGGTTGGTAATCCCGAGGTGACCTAGCTAGTTCTACACATTGTTTATGCAGTCTTGGATTAGATCCCTCTCTTCCATCTTTCCTATCCTCTCATACTTGGGTATAGGTGGAAGAGAGGGCTTGATAGCCCTAACCTCGCCTTTAATAAAGACCATATTATTATTATTACTTGATCAACTCTTGTTCTTTTCTGGCCCTGAAGTTATTAAAATATTCGAGGGCTATGGGTCTTTATAACAATCTTCTCTTTTTTTCTTTTTTTTATAAGGCAATAGTGACCGAGTTGTTTTCTACCTTTAAAACAATAAGAAATAAGTATATTCTGTTTTGTTAGGGCTATGATGACCTCAATGTTTTTTCGCCTTTATCTCATTAAAAAAAATATTTATTATGGAATGTCAATGGTACAAATACTACAAATACAAAATAACGGCTACGCATTAAAGCACAATAGATGATCACAGAGGCCTCTTCTTACATCTTGTCAGTGAGTGCAGTTCCCACTCCACACACAGACACACACACACACACACACACACACACACACACACACACACACACACACACACACACACACACACACACACACACACACACACACACACACATACACACACACACACACACACACACACACACACACACACACACACACACACACATACACACACACACACACACACACACACACACACACACACACACACACACACACACACACACACACACTGCGACGGTTTGGAAAAAGCCAAACGTCTCAAGTCCATTTAAAACAAGTTAAATTCCCGCGATAAAGCTAGTGGAGGAGGGACGAGGGGGAGCGATGACGTCACGGCAACAGGTGTCGAACACTGCATGTTGAATCGTGTACAATCGTTCTGTCTGGTTTCTTATTCTATTAAAATATTAAATTATTAATATAAATTAATGTACAGTAGAATCAACCGATTAAGAATATCGAAGAATAAATTTAAAAGTATTTAAAACAAAAAAGTTATTCAAGTTTTTAAAGGGGCTCAAAAACCTAAAATTTGGAAAAAACGTAAATTCAAAATTCAAAAAACGTAGAGTCATAACTCAGAGGGGAACTAATAATAATCATAAATAAAAAATATGAATTAATAATAATTAACAGGTGAGAATGGACTTAGAAAGTCATTCTTGGGGAGTTTTTTGGAATTTTTGAGTTGAAGGGGGGATCATTTAAAAAATAATAATAAGTACTATTGTAGAGACCACAATAGGGCACAATAATAAGTACTTAGAATCAAATTTGAAATTAAAATAAGGGAGATATAATAATTACAAAACGTAAAACTTCAAAGCCCAAAAGCGGGTAAATTAAACGTTAAAGGGGTAAAGTAACATGATAATTATATGTATCTAGCCTGTAAAATTGTAACACACCAAAGCAGAAGTAATAATACATAATGGGGGGGTTTTTATGAACATAAACTCATACGACACAAATTTAAGGACTTCAAAGGCGAATAACTCGACAACCAAACGAGTTATGTAAAAAGTAAAAACATAGTATTTCGTCGTAGTAGAAGAGGAACAAGATTTCGTCAAAAGAATTTTGAGAAAGGACTTATCTCAAAATTTGAAAAGAGGAAAAATCAAGTTTAGGGAAAAGGGTGATAACTCGCGAACGAAGCGTAGTAGAGCGATGAATCAAGTTCCACAAGACCCACAAGATGGAAAGGAAGAAGAATCCGAAAGGAACTTTAAAATCGGTTCGAGCGTTCGAAAGTTACAGCGAGTTGAACGAAAAAACGTCAAAAGTAGAGATTTTCATGCAAAAACATGAAAAGTGGCGCGCGCATCTTCAAGCTGAGTCTAAAGTCGGAAACATCATACTGCCAACATGGATCAAAGATAACGTTAAAGAAAAAATACTATAAATTATTAATTAAAAGGTGTTTTAATTAATAATTAAGGAAGAAAACTATTCATTAGTCAAGAAATAGGACTAATAAAACATATAGTGTAAATATTTCAGACCAAAAGGGCCTGAAAACACATAATATATGGAAAATACCTTTTTCCCAAAAAGGGAGAAAAATTGGCTCCAGAAAAGTGGATTAATTCCCACTGACAGGGAGACCGAGATTTAATCGTCGAAAGACGGTTACTTTTGATTTGGAATCGACGCTTATAGGACGTTTCTTCTGCAACCGACTCTGAGCTGAGAGGAAGATTCAACTGTCACTCTACTAAATGGACTTAGAATAATTTCAACTTTAAATCGATCTTCAAGGCGACTTAGAAGAATTCGATACCAGCATTCAACTACATAGCAGCTTACAGACTCTGGATAGAAAACATCACATCACCATCATCCTAATAATACAACAAATTCCAAATCCAACTAGAACTTCTATTAAAGTGTGAAGGTATCTTATACTTAAGGAATAATTCGCAAATATTAACTTCTTTTCAAATATAACGTCATTAGGGGAATTATTAAAAAATTAAATTCATTTTAAACCTCTGCTTTGGTGTTGAAAATTATTAATAATTTAAATACGACTTTTTCAGTACAGGAAAAACTGTTTGTGGTTCTGTCTGAAAAGTCAAGCGCTTTTATTTTGTTTAATATAAAGATAATATTACATTAATTAATTTTATCAAATAAATAAATAGTTGTGTTATTGTTCAATTAAATTGTTTGTGTGATTAAAAAAGTTTTGAAGATAAAATTTTCTGTGCAAAAGAGAAAATAATATACAAATAATTCATTTCTAAATTTTGTTGTGTTTTTAATATATATCCATTCTGTGTATGCTATTAACCTTGTTTTAACATAAATTTTATATATGTGCTCTGGTAATATTATTTGAAAATTTTAAAAAGTTATCATCAGAACTTAAGAGCCGATTTCTCCCAAAAGGCACGACCTTGGAGAGAGAGAGAGTTAATATTAAAAGAGTTAAATAATCGAGCATTGAGATAAAATTCAGGGAATTTTGCGTTAATTAAAATTTAGTAAGTTTATGAGGACAAGCTCATACTTATTAGAGCCAAGAGTTGCAAAATCTTTGATTTAAAAAAGTAAAAGTGAGCACCTTGGCCTTGCCCGCGCTTGCTCTGAAAAGAAAGGTGGTTCGCCCAGTCGGTGGTGATCGTACAGCGAGTTTAAGAGTTCGTGATAATAGTGTTCCAAAAAAGGGAACAAGAATCTTAAATTCGTGAAGTACCGAAGAGAAGAAGCGTGGCAAGTGGTGTTCCAAAGGGGGGCAAGAAGAACCCTACTCGAACCCACTCGCGGAGAGAGGAGCGTAGCGGGGCAACACACACACACACACACACACACACACACATTACACGTATGTTTTATCGTATAAACAACTACTTATTTTAAGAGATGTCACTAGAGAGGTGTTATCATGTGAAAATGTTTAGTGCACCACAGGCAAAATTTTCATCTTCATAAAATGAGTTTAAATTTAGCCAAAACATTTCACTTAAATTTTTTTAACCGTTAAAACTTAACTTAGTATTAACTAAGAAACTTGCTAATATTACCAATAACCTTAAAGTCTACACTATATTTACGTCATGGAGTTTATAAAACGACTACTTCCTCGTATTTTTCTTCGTGATAATTCTATAGAAGCAACTAGTTTCGTGGTCGTTTTTTTTCGCTAAATGACCCTATCATATTCACTAGTAAGAATGTAGACAGACAATTAATTGTGTGAAGAGGGGGAGGTGAACAGGATATGGATTCTCCACCAGAAATTTAAATAAATACCGGTAATGCTAAAATATTTGTTGCGAGGAAAGGTATTTTCATAGCATTGCTAAATATAAAAACCGGTCCAAAAATGCAACATGTACAATCCATCAAACACGACAGCTTATTCAACACAATAAACCTACAAAACTATGTGAAGAGTTGAAATTGTGTTTTTAATTTTCGTTTTTGCCAGACTGTAAAAGTCAAATATATGTGCTTTACAATTTTTCCGGCTATAGTTATGTTCACATAAAATACATTTAGTTTTCTCAAAGTATAAGAAACATTTTAATTTAATTTAATTAAATGCAAACAAATCTCTCGGTCAACATCAGTTTAAACAAAAAGAAAAGAATATAAAATAAAGACTCCTAGCCCTAAAATAGTGTAATAGCGTCAAGGTCGGGAAAAAAACAAGAGCTGGCCAAGAAAGACCTGCTAGGAAAGATGAAAGACAGTGATTTACCCAAGGCTACATAAAAAAAAAGGTGTAGATCCAGCTAGGTGTCCTCGGTAATGCCACGCTTGTACTCACTATAAAGTGAACCTCTGAGAGTAGTGAAGGGTTGAAAAATCGAAAAGATTACGTTAAAACCAAGAAGAAATTAATACTAAACACATTCACTTGTAATTGAATGATAGGAATTAGCATTTATAAATTCAGCGTCATCATGACCCTGTATGCTAAATTAAAGTGGAGAGAACACGTAAAAAACAAATAGGGGTTGAACCTCGAGTACTGTCCATCAACAATAAAATTTTATTATATAAACAAGTGCTTACGCTTTCATAGACTTACGACATCCAAGTCTAGTTTGTACAAAGGAATCAAACATGAGTTTAATCAAAATAAAAATAAAGTGTTGGAGCGGACAACTAACTCCACATTGTAACTCCAATATTTACGTCGATATTTTTAAGAGGAAAAAATCTCGGCCATAATCGCCTTATAAAAATGGTAAGAAAAGAACATGAAATAAACACCCTTTTGCCCTCGAATACTCGTAAGAGTCAGTGTAGGAAGAGAACAAGATTTAGTCAAGAGAGATCTGATAGCAAAAATGATAGATATGGGACATATTGAAAAAGGTTCCCGTTTGCGAAGAAGTATGTGATGGTGCCGTAGTTAAATGAATCTATCCCAACACTACATGAAAAAGTAAAAACTGTAGATCCAACTTGGATCTCTTGGGATTGCCAGTGACACCACAAGGTTCGAGATCTTCTTATTGGCACGGTAAAGGGGAAAATGAAGAAGACTGCAATGAAATACGACAAACGACTTCAATTTCACCATAATATGAAAATGAATATTATGAATGAGAATTCTGTAAATGATAGTCGCCAGCTGTAGAGAACTAAACCATAAAAGCTGGTCTATTAAGTGAAACAAAGTAACAACATATTACTACATTACTTAGTAACATTTATGACATTTTTATAAAAGGAGTAAATGATAGAAAGATAAAGGAACTTAAAAAGCTTTAACTAATGTAAAAGTTGTTTTATGTACTTTGTTAGAAAGCAAAATCAAGAGTAAAAAAATTGTTATTTTGTTATGAAAGAAAAATATATATACAAAAAATAATAAAAAATCTATCTCGGTCAATTTTTATAATACAGTCATTAAAAAAGGTAAATTAAAATTAATTTCATAAAAAAAAAAAAAAATTTAAAAAACGTGTCATTTTTCGATATATTTGCGAAACCCTCCAGCTCCCACTATCTAGAACACAAGAAAAGGTTAATACCTTTTTACAACTTTTTTAAAATTGAAAGTAAGTACTATTGAGGTGAAATTAAGTAAATTTCATATTGATAAGTCTTCCACATTAAAACATATACGTCAAGTTTCTGCTTCCAGGAATTTTGTAAGCATTTTTAGCTATTTTTCCTTTACTACCTGGTAATTATTTTAAAAGAAGTAAAATAATGATATAAATAATATAAATCTACGTTACTTAATATCAAGTATGCACCTATGCTTCAGTTAAATAAGTGTAATACACAAGTTAGTTTCCTGTTGAAATGGTAGGTTAGGTTTCCGGTTAGTGACAGACAGATAGACAGACACGTCGCGTGACGATTTGTTCCCTTTTCTTTTATAACATACAACTTTTCACTTTCAACTATACAGTGGAACAACCACTGCCTTTAATGGTAATGATACAAAAACTAGCAACAATCCACAATTATGTCCACATACTATAAAACTAAAACTGCAGCTGATATAGGTTATAGATGACTTTCACTGATGGTCAAATCATAATAAATAAGTTTATTTGAATTTGATTTTGTTTATCCTCTCTATGTAAATAAACGCGCAAATACAATGCACAAACTTTCTCATCTAGTCTCGCAATAAAATATAATCTTGTTTGACATCTATTTGCCTAAATGGATATACATTTACATCAATATGCGCAATAAATAGTGAACTATTTCAAGTTGACTACTTTGTCGTTATTCAAGGAGCGACAATGGGGGTCCTATTTTGTTTTAATATATATTAATGATTTATTTTAATTAATAAAAATGGAAGTAATCTGTTTGCTAATAATTTTATTATACTTTTAGAAAGGAAAACTTGGAAGATATAAAACAAAAAGTGCTAAGAGAATTATCTTTTCATATAACATACGATTTTATAAATTGAGTTTTGTATACACTTCTTCGATCTATTATAAACTAACACATAATCTTCATACCAATTTATAGAAAATAACTACCAACTCACGTTTAGAAATCTTTCATTAATTGAATATATTTTGAGAGTTACATATTAAGATATAAATAAAATACTAATAAATACAAATTTAAAATAATAATAAATAAATATAAGACTCACGGTCCACAATATTCGGTTTGGTCGTTTTTACACGACGGCCGTTACGGCTATTTAGCCATTATCAAGTTTATTATTGGAGAAGCTTCTCCGTTGTCATGGAACACTCAAAAAACAACATAGTTACACATAATCACAAACACAAACACTGATTTGGAACGAGTATTTATTAAATTAAATTAAAACGCGACTCATGAATCGACGCGATTGTTAGATGTCCCGGTACGTACTGCAAGAATATTGTGGACGGTGAGTCTTACATTTAATATATATCAATATTCGGAATGGCGAATAACAAATCTTATAATTTAAAATAATAATTTTTAAAAAAGCATCACTGAAGACGGCGACACTGTTATAGGAGTTACAGAAATACGATACAGACCACGTTATCTAATCTCATCCGAACTACCTAAACTAGAACAGCAGAGGATACTATAGACCCTATGGAAACAATACCATTTATACTGATAAGTAAATCCATATTCCTTCCTAAGAATCATGAGAACGTCTCGAAGGGCAAAGCTATTATAATTGTAACTACAGACAGTTTATCCGACCACTTAAGAGCATATTTTAGGGTTACGGACTCTGAAAAATGATAGAATGTTAAGGATTCTTGGACATTATTTACAGAAAGATGATATGTACAGTAGGTGCGTGACGTTGACCAAGATTTTTTTAACAGATAGATTGGTGGAAGTTAAATTTAATAAATCTGGGCATATTGGGGGACTTAAAAATCTATCGGACATATTGGGTATTTGAGATCATTTAAGGTATTCTTGAACATTTTTACAAAAAGGTGATTATGTATGGTGAAGATATTAAAGGTTTTGTAACAGTTAGATTGGTGGGAGAGTTAAATTTGTACCCTTAGTAGGGGGACTTCAAAAAGGAGAATTTAAGGTTTATATTCTGCATCTTAAGTTCTTCCAGAATTTAACTCGCTAGCTTTATAATAATTGGATGCAAAATAGACAAAAGACATATGTTAACATATGAGGGTTTGTAAAGCAAGATGATAAGATCTGTGTTAGGGAAATATGCTGCTTCACAAATTTCAGTTATATTCCTTTTTTTTTACAATATTCCTACTTTCTAAGTTTGATAACACAAGATTCATGTAGAGCACTCTACAGACGAGAGACGATGGAGATCACAGACGTAATTCTCAAAACCACTTTATTGACCAAAAATGTTTTTGTTATGTTGGTGTCTGTGTCTACATTACATAATTATTATATAGGTGGTATCAATTTGTAACACTGCTATGAAAGTCCTAAAATATTGTAGGAGAATATTACCTATTTGATTCTAAAATTTTCCAATTTGAGAAAACAAAAATTTGTTATAAATAAATTTAAAACTTTGAAATATTACGTTTGCAAACAAATGAATAAAACTAGAAATATGTTTTCCAGTTAGTAACATCATATTACGTATCTCCTTATAATCCTTAAATGTGAATTTTAATTTTTCATAAAACTTTCACTTTTATTAGCATCTGGGGAGGGTAGTGCATACTTTACAGTCATGGTTCAAGACTCTCAGAGTTCTGAAGCTGCATTCTGGACCAATTATTTCTGACAGATAATAACATATAACTTGGTGTAACCTTGCAAAACTCCTAGGTGAATAAATATGAAGTCTTGGATACATAATGAAAGAAACTAACATGAACTAGATATCGCTTAAATATATTTAAGAAAACCTGTAGAAAAATTGTAAAGTATAGTTAGCTAAAAAATCTCATTTTCACAACAAGATAATATTTTAATTCAAGTCCAAGTCATCATCTTCAGTTTTTACTCGTGACAAACTTTGTTCGTATTTTATTAAAAACAAAAACAAAGCTTTCAAGTTAATGGCAAAAATAATCATCGCTAAAACTCAGTAGAACTAGAAAATAATGGTAAACATAATAGACATCAACATAACAAGGTTGTACAGAGACCCTGTAACAACCAAATAAAAAATAGTGTATATCTTATCAAAAACAGTAAGTTGGCGTAGAAGGTGAACACCAAATCAGTGATCTCGCATCATTCTCCAAGATAACCATAATCAAATTTGGTAGAACAAATGTTCCAAGCAAAGCTCACAGAATAATACAAACTATCAGGATCTACTTAAAGGAAGAACTTTTCGAAAGATTTTTTTTCTTTTTAAACGTGTAAAATCTTTCGGCAAAATATAAAATAAAGACTCCTAATCCTCAAATACTTTAACAACGTCAAAGTTGGTCAAGAGAACTCTGATAGGAAAGATAAAAGAAAGGGATCTAACCCTATGAAGAAAGGTGTAATCATAGCAAGAGTGTCAGGTTTTCCACATGCATACTCACTATGAGTGAGCCCCTGAGGGTTCCACTCAACAGAATGGGCTTTAAGAAGAATTCTCGTGTTCTATTATTATCTAATGAATGATGTGAAGACGAGTCTACAGCTGGCACAAATTGATGTTCTCCACGGATGGACAGTATCGTTACTTCACTCACTTTATTGGACATTACAACAAATTAGAAGCTCTTTAGACAAATGGCAACAGTGACAACGTCTTTGAGCAGACTAATGACAACTATCGGAGTAACAGAATCGAATAACCAACGACCCCTAATGACTGAGTCAATGATACTCTAAGCGGTTGACATCTCAAGAGTCGGATACACTCATGTTCAAGAAGTACAAAAGTAGGGTAGCAGTGTACTTGTCCGGTTTTACCCAAACAACAATTCTGGTTTTTGACATGTCAATTTAATAGCACCTCACATTCATCAGACTACCACAAATTTCAGCTAAAATCAGGGTC
The DNA here is from genome assembly GCA_963513935.1 of Aphrophora alni. Taxonomy (NCBI): domain Eukaryota; kingdom Metazoa; phylum Arthropoda; class Insecta; order Hemiptera; family Aphrophoridae; genus Aphrophora; species Aphrophora alni. Next base: position 47,162,782 of record OY740773.1, on the reverse strand, counting down.
TTATTATGAGCATTGAGCAGAATGTGGGCACAATAAAACAAATGTGCCGTGGAATAATATGTTTCTTTCGGTTCATGGAATAGCTGAATTCGAAATGAACGCGCACCAATATCAACAAACATTTGCTGAATGCTAAAGCGTATATATATTAACTTTTAGTGATGTACAAAGTTGACTTTTCTTTGTAGAAGCAAGAATCATTTGAAAGTTTCTCCAGTATTGTCATTTGTTCCCTCTTTTCTGAAATATATACACACCATGAAGAATTGTTTTTTTTGTGATTTTTAAACTCTCTTTAAAGTGATCCCTCGTAATTTTCATTTATGACCCATTATTTATTTCGCCATAGCTGCAAAAGGAAAACTACTTTGTTAAATTAACAAAACAATTTTTTTTAAATCCTCGAGTTCATTATGTCTTTAGGAAAATATAAAATAGACACCCATTAGGCCTTGAAACAACAATCACCAACAACAAACGAGAAAACTAAAATCAATTCAAAACAATTTTGCTAACCTGGAATATCACAATTTTAAAATGATTAAGTTACCTTTTTCCCTTTTCGTTTAAATGCAAAAACCTTTCAGCCATCATCAGCTGACAAAAAAAGGAAGAAAAACCATAAAATAAAGAACTCTCCTCCCCCACCCCTCAAATAATCTAATATCCTCAGTGTTCGAAAATAACAAGAGTTGGTCAAGAGAGACCAAAGAGGCATCTATCCCAAGACAATAAAGGTGTAGATCCAGTTAGAACCGGTACTCAATAAAGTGATCCTCTGAGTCACTTTGTACAAAGGTATAAATTGCATATAACAACACAAAGTTATAAAACACAATACAGTTGTCAATGAAATGAACATTACGATTCCTCATACATGCATGTGTTTATGAAGTTAATTTATGATATCGGACTAATATTCCGTTTACAACTTATTTTGATATAATTTTTAGGTTATACGGTTTAGGTAGGTCTTTAGGTGAACCTACAATATAATGTTGTAGTATACACATTGACAGACATTTAATTTAGCATTGCAGTCGTGACATTTTCATTGCAAACACGCATAGAGAATGTTTCAAAATTTATAGATAAAAAAAAAAATCTGTTAATAACTTGGTTGTAATTGCTTCACTATGAAAAAGAAAAAAATACTTAATATTTTCTCTGTACATCCTGTGTTCAAAATTTAAAAAAATATGAGTATCCTTCTTTCAGTTGACCATGTATTACAACACTAAGTTCAAAAATAGTATTTATACTATAATAAAACAAAATTATAAAACTGGAATATTAATATCAATTATTAATCAATAGTAAAAGATTTAATATTAAGAAGAAAATAATAAATTGTATATCTAACAAATAATAAGTAAAATAAAATTGGTTGACGTAATGAATGTTAAAACTTTCAAGAAAATGTCAGCTGATTTGTAAAGTACTATAGACAAAGAGTATTGAAGTTTTGGATCAGAACTTTTTTACTCAAGTCAACATTTTTAATTCGTCACGACCTAACCTCGTCAAATTCTAATTATGTGTGAAAAATCGCGATGGTCGGTCAAATATTTTTCAAGGTATAGAGTTGTTTTCATTTCGATTTCAACCCCCCTGCCAAGAGAGTTACGCTTCAATAGATCATATTTTCGTTGATAGCATGATTTCAGTAGTATAAAGAAGGGAAATCTCACATGACCAAACGCCTATCCTTAACAAAAACTCTGTTAGCTCAAATATAATTTGTAACATAATTTATTATCTACTTAGATTATTTTACGATATAACGAGCGTAAGCCTATGTTAAACAAACATCTATTTTCTCTCTCTAATTAGTCTATCAAAGACCAACATATATTACAGGATGCCCCCAGACCCACAAGTGGTTTTACATATATTTCTAGGAACATAAATATTACACATAGGAGGTCGTTCCTAACGTTTGATTATAGTTCTAAGTAGAAGACTTGGAATTAAGTGGGACAATAAAGTAAACGCAGAGGCGTCTTTACTAGTGGACTTTCGAAATCTTGAGTGTTGACGTGATTAGTGATGGAAATGATACAGGTTGCAAGTGAGATGCTTATTTTCGAAACGAGATAAGATAGTTTAACAATGATTATTTTGTGAAATAACATTTAAAGTATTCCATTCAGTATACAGAGTGTTCAAAACGTCCATGGAATGTGTTGGTCTTCTCTGCTGTATGGACAGTTTAATACGTTATCGTCGTATTTATTATGTCATTTTTTCACCGTAAAATATGTGTTTTTACTTAGAAACGTTTTCGAGTTACAGATACTGTTAAATAAAGGGTCGATGAAATGTTTTCCAAATACTGTCCTTCCACATAGTAAAACTGTGCGAGATTTGATAAACAACATTTCGGAACACTGGCTACGTAGCAGATCTATAAGAAGCGATAGACCCAGTGTTCTCGAGTGAGAGATTCCGTGTTCAAGGGGTAATGACAAAACTTAGTGTGAAAATTTTGGAAGCTACAATTATCAGGGAACTTTTATTGATAAGATTAGAATAACGGCGACGAAAATTTGGATGTGCTGACTATATATTAACTGACTGCAAGGCCATCTAACAGCCCTAGGCTCTTTAGGGACTGTTGCAGCATGAAGTTAGGCCTAGTGTTCTGTCGGAGGAATACCTATAAATATTCCTGATAAGTTGTTTTTTTAAAGACACATCGGCTTATACAAAAAGAAGGAAAGATAATAAAATTGAAACACCCATCTCTCGAATACTTAATAGCGTCAGAGTCGGAAGAGAACAACAGTTGGTCAAGAAAAACTTGGTCGGAAATATGAAAGAACGATTTCTAACTAAAGACTACATGAAACAAGGTGTTCTGCCTCTGGATTTTCGTACCCCTACTAATTACAGGTGAGCCCCTGTAGGACTTATAAGTGGTGGAAAGCTCTTCGAAGCAGTTTTTATAATTATCGAAGCTCCTCGAAAATTATCACAAGAAAATAAAATCCCCCTAAGAAGTGCATTCGTAGCGGTAGGTAGAAATCAAAATCACGAAATCTGCCTATCACACTAAAAGGTGTCAATACTGTCAATGGTCCGAGTAATGTAAGGACAACTAAATAGAAGTGAAATTTATAATCTCTACTTTCAATGACAAGATGCCACAGTGCAAGCCGATACTTCTCAGACCTCCATTTATACACTTTAAGACCCCTACAAAGGATCATTTTAAAGGGATTGTTTCATCAAGGTCGCCTGATTTTACACTGCGAGATTTCTTTTTCTGGGAAGGAGTTACAGGATCGGTAAACAATAAATACAACCAACAAGTTGAAAGAAGCAATTAATTATAACCTACACACTTCCGATAACACAGAAGTTTCTCTAAGATGTGTATAAAGAGAAGTGCAAAAGAGTTAAGTTATGCACTGAAAATAACCGACACTTTGAACATGTGACTAATTACTAAATAATAAATTTATAATTAGCAAATACATTTTTTAAATTTAGGACGATTTGAAATGGTCATCGCAGGGAAGTTTTTGAATTTAATCTATAATAATAACAACTTGATTTCACTTTTAAACTAGTTTACTTTTAATTTTTAATAGAATTTGTTTTCGACTTTTTATATATTTGTCCCATTTTTAGCCCAATTTCTTATACAACTGATATTACGTGTTCACAGGTTTCGTTTCGTATCGTATCCAACATTCAAGTATCTTGATACAGATATTAGATTAATACTTTAGAAACTTTGTGTTTTAGTTTGTATTAACAAATTATCACAGATGTTGGAAGTACGCGTTATCAATTTATTAATCCTTTTCAACACTGACTCACAAAAAATTAGGTTAAATTTCACTACCTTTTATGTTTTCAGAAGCAATCTATTTTAATAATAACGATTTACATAGGCCTATAATAACAAATTATATCTTTACATATTAAGTTCTTATAAACAGTTAAATAATTATCATGATAATCAGTTTGGAAAAGTATACACAGGGTGTAAGTTAAGTTAGGTTAAATTTCACTACCTTTTATGTTTTCAGAAGCAATCTATTTTAATAATAACGTAATACATAGGCCTATAATAACAAATTATATCATTACATATTAAGTTATTATAAACAGTTAAACAATTATTATGATAATCAGTTTGGAAAAGTATACACAGGGTGTAAGTTAAGTTAGGAACACGCCCAATATTTAGAGAAAGCCTTAAAATTATAAATTCAAATTTGGTGGAGGTTTGTTAGAGTATAGAATTTTTGAATTTTTGCACTTTAGAATTTTTAGCGGCTTGTAGAATTGCGCGAAATCTTCTTTGACAAAATTTCAACACAGTCTGGTTCCAGCAAGACCATTATCCAATTAGGGGTGCCAGCTCATGATGCTAGAGAGGTACGCACACTCCTAGAGCAAGTGTTTCCTAACCAGTAGGGGCACTATTGAGTGTACGGCAAGGTCGCCGGATATAAATACTTTAGATTTTTTCTAATGTGTCTCAAAAAAGTTTATAAAACCAAACCAGTTAATACTGAAGACCTGATAAACTTCATAATGGAAGAGTCAAGGAAAATTACACCTGAGGTGCTGCAAAACGTCACTTCCTGAGGGTTTTTCCCTTTGGCTGTCATATTATCAAAATGTACTTGGAGAACATTTTGAACATCTTTTTGAGGTATACAAACGTTATATGAACATAAGGCAAAAAAGTTATGTTTCGGGGTTTTTTTTTCACATAAAAGTGCGTTCTTGATTTTGTTATTATGCATTATAAGAAACTTCATTTTGAAACTAATGCCCTTTACCTTATTTTTCTTTTACATTAACTTAAAAGAAAAAGTGATGATTGAGTCGTAAGTTATGACTTCAAACGTTCTAAACTCAAGATAGAGTCAACCTTTTGAAGTCGGATTTACGGCATTTATCTCTTCTTAAATAGACCTTTATTTTTATGTCAAACTCGACATACGCTTACATTAAAGATTTTTGACCAACTCCTGGATGGAACGTCTTCCGAGCGTTTAAAATCCGCGAAAAGGGCATGAAACTCTTAGAACCACGCACGAAAAGCAATTTGGGAAGTTCTATTAATCTAGATTTCATAGTTTAGCACTTATAAAAAAGTTTCCATAGTTTTTCACACTGAATTTATATTTTTAAATAATCTTTCTCCTCGTTTTTTAAAATCATGAACTGGTTACTCATCTTAATATAAATCTACAGATTTTGAAAACTAATAAAAATTTTAACGAATTTCGTCCTTCATTATAAGCCACAATTAAAACCTTGAGGAAATAGAACAATGATTACGTTAAGACAAGTGGCACTCTATGATCTATTTATCACTGTCGGAGGATTTCAAATTCCAACAAATCTGAATAAACATTTCGAAATGCAGTAAGGTTTCTTTAAACGCAACAATAGTATTGAAATAAAATTCAATTATCCTATAATATGACAGTCCTATTGCCAGTGAGAGCGTAGCTTCTATTGTTCTAAAAGTATATTGTACTCTTGTTTGTCAACAGCGTCGATAATTCACGGTAACAAAACGTGTTCGGGATCTTGTGTAACTGTGTTTTAATGTTATGCATACAGACATTGACCGAGATGCTGATAAATCTGTTTGTCAATACGTAGTAACGCAACTAGAGTTTGTGGCCTTCTAAGACGAGCATTATAAGAATAATTGTAAGACGATGTTGTCATCAGATTAATATTTCCAGTATAATTGATTTGTTATGGTCACATACTCAGAACATACAGACTAAAGTAAAATTTGATATAAAAGCTTGGTTTTACAAACCAGTAGGTAATCTTATTTTATTGGTTTGAAGGAGAAAAACCTTCGTGGTCATCATCGTCTTAACAAAAACAGAACATAAATTGCTCCTTAACAAAAAATATAATCGATCCAAAAGCAAAACAATAATATCGTACAAATGTTAACGAAATTCAACCTACGTTTTACTATTCGTATCAAATTGAAAGGATACAGTGTAAGGATAGGAAGAGAACTAAAGTTGGCCAAGAGTCCACCCGCTTTCTTTGTATCTCGGGATTACCACACTGGGGACGTTCCTTAATCAGACTAATAGGTCGCTAAATTTCATAATGGCGGCAGGTTTTTAAATTTAAAAAAAATGTAAATCTATATGACTTTCCTCAATATCTCATGTAAGTTGTAATAGATGTACAGTTTTGCGCAGATATTACATCTACATCTAATAATGTTTAAAATCTTTTTCTAAAACTACAAAAATTAAATTTGACAAAAATCCGAAATAATAGCTGGAATTTTAGATAATTTTTAGTTATATTCCCCTAATAAGATCTGCTAGTTGAATATGATCGTCACTCAAATCAATTAATTGTAGAGTTTCAAAATGGAAGTCGATTTAGTACTTGCTTCAAGTCTAGGTAACATGAGCTTATATTAACTTATTGTATTATTTTTTTGTTTATTTACCGTTTTAAATATCTATATTAGACCTTTGTATATCAAATGTTTAACCTCTCACAGGTGGCATTTTCAAGTTTGACATCACACTATATTAAAATTTGGTTTACACTACACATCACACTTTAATTAATACAACATATAATATTATCACATATTAATACAACATATAACACAAAATGACATATTTTGTACGGAACACTTTAAATAGTTTAAAATGGTTTTTTATGTACCCCTACATCCATTCGTAGATGTCTGTTTTATTACTGACTGGTAGGCACGTTTAAAGTTTGCTATAGACGTTTAAAATGAAAAATAAATAATTATTACCAACAGCCCATACAGCAAAAAATTTAAATGATTACCTCTCTTTTACTATTCGGTGAATTATTCTCGATCTTCTGTATGTATTATCACCAAGATCTAAGTTGGGATTAATTTTAATCTGATTTTAAAATTGAAAAAGGCAATTATTAAAAAAAAAAAAATAATAAAATAAACTATAGGTTAAAAAACCTCAAAGTACAATTGTAATTGCTATTTAATTGTTACTAATTATCGAAATTCTAGTTCAATTTAAGATTTACAGTATTTTCATTATTCGTTGGAAATGGTCGGAAAATGTTAATATGACAGCCGTATGAAACCTACTTTCGATAGCTCCTATGAATGCTTAATAGCTCATTTTGATATATATATATATATGTATATTATTAGTAGTCTGTCTATGTTTATCTATATTAAGGACGTAATCGAGCAGATCAAATAAATTATATAAATAAATCTGCATCCTACCATGTCAGCTTATTGGGTGCCAAATATTTATTACTTTATTTGTAGTTAATTTTTCAAATTGTAAACCTGAGGTACAATTAAAACCTAATATATAATACAATAAACACATTACAGTGCATTATATCCAATAAAAGTTTATTTAATGAAAAAGCCATACAGAATACATTTTAATTTTCTTGTTGTTTAAAGGCAAAATATTCTCAGTTATAATCATCTTAAAAAAAAAGAAGAAAAAATAATAAAATAAAAATACCTAACCCTTCAATACTCTCATATCATCAGGGTCGGAAGAGAAAGGGATCCAACCAAAGACTACATAAAAATTTGTTCTCGTTGTTTAAAGTAATAAAACCTATCGGTTATAATCCACTTAAAAAAGGAAGAAAGGCATGAAATAAAGACCCCTAGTCCTTTAATATTATAATACCATTAGGGTGGGAAGAGAGAGGGATCTAACCAAAGACTACATGAATAATTTTTCTTGTTGTTAAAAGCGAAAACACCTGTCTTATAAAAAAAGGAAGAATGTTATAAAAATCTCTAGCCCTCGAACAATCCAGTAGCACCAGGGTCAGAAAATAATAAGAGTTAAGCGTGATGACCCGATAAAATGAATATGAGTGAGAGGGATCTAATCCAAGACTACATGAAAAAAAAATTGTGTTTCCAGCTATGTTCTCTCGGATTGCCAGGTCTGTACTCACTAAAGTAAGCCCATACGTTTTACATCAGAAAATACAAAGTTGAGATCAGAACGGTTAGTAACTTTTGAACGAATCACAGCAGAATACAAGAATTGTTCCTACACTTAGTGGTTAAATTGAAAGACTATTTTAATATACAACTCAATTTCGCTTAGAGCCTCCCCAAGGGTGTAAACAGTAGAAAAATAAAGGCGATGATAACCTAGAGGTTTTTGCCTTTAAACAGCAACAAAAAATAAACACAATGGCGACCGAGAGGTTTTTTGCTTATAAAAACAACAGTAGTTACTTGCGATTACTGTTAAATTACTGTTAAATTAAAAATTACTTGCGATGATGATCCAGATGTGTTTTGTTTTTAACCAACAGTAAAAAAAATTAAAGGAGATGATGACCATGAGGTCTTTAAACAACAGTAAAAAATAAAGGCGATAATGACTGAGAGGATTTATGTCTTTAAATAATAGTAAAAAAATAATAATAATGGCGATAATGACTGAGAGGATTTATGTCTTTAAATAACAGTAAATTAATAATAAAGGCGATAATGACTGAGAGTATTTACGTCTTTAAATAATAGTAAAAAAATAATAATAATGGCGATAATGACTGAGAGGATTTACGTCTTTAAATAACAGTAAATTAATAATAATGGCGATAATGACTGAGAGGATTTACGTCTTTAAATAATAGTAAAAAATAATAATAAAGGCGATAATGACTGAGAGGATTTACGTCTTTAAATAATATTTAAAAAATAATAATAAAGGCAATAATAACAGAGGATTTACGTCTTTAAATAACCGTAAAATAATAATAATAATGGCGATAATGACTGAGAGGATTTACGTCTTTAAATAACAGTAAAAAAAAAAATAATAAAGGCGATAATGACTTAGAGGATTTACGTCTTTAAATAATAGTACAAAAAATAATAATAAAGGCGATAATGACTGAGAGGATTTACGTCTTTAAATAATATTTAAAAAATAATAATAAAGGCGATAATAACAGAGGATTTACGTCTTTAAATAACCGTAAAATAATAATAATAATGGCGATAATGATTTAGAGGATTTAGTCTTTAAATAACAGTAAATTAATAATAAAGGCGATAATGACTGAGAGGATTTACGTCTTTAAATAACAGTAAATTAATAATAATGGCGATAATGACTGAGAGGATTTACGTCTTTAAATAATAGTAAAAAATAATAATAAAGGCGATAATGACTGAGAGGATTTACGTCTTTAAATAATATTTAAAAAATAATAATAAAGGCGATAATAACAGAGGATTTACGTCTTTAAATAACCGTAAAATAATAATAATAATGGCGATAATGACTGAGAGGATTTACGTCTTTAAATAACAGTAAATTAATAATAAAGGCGATAATGACTGAGAGGATTTACGTCTTTAAATAACAGTAAATTAATAATAAAGGCGATAATGACTGAGAGGATTTACGTCTTTAAATAATAGTAAAAAATAATAATAAAGGCGATAATGACTTAGAGGATTTACGTCTTTAAATAATAGTAAAAAAAATAATAATAAAGGCGATAATGACTGAGAGGATTTACGTCTTTAAATAATATTTAAAAAATAATAATAAAGGCGATAATAACAGAGGATTTACGTCTTTAAATAACCGTAAAATAATAATAATAATGGCGATAATGACTTAGAGGATTTAGTCTTTAAATAACAGTAAATTAATAATAAAGGCGATAATGACTGAGAGGATTTACGTCTTTAAATAACAGTAAATTAATAATAATGGCGATAATGACTGAGAGGATTTACGTCTTTAAATAATAGTAAAAAATAATAATAAAGGCGATAATGACTGAGAGGATTTACGTCTTTAAATAATATTTAAAAAATAATAATAAAGGCGATAATAACAGAGGATTTACGTCTTTAAATAACCGTAAAATAATAATAATAATGGCGATAATGACTGAGAGGATTTACGTCTTTAAATAACAGTAAATTAATAATAAAGGCGATAATGACTGAGAGGATTTACGTCTTTAAATAACAGTAAATTAATAATAATGGCGATAATGACTGAGAGGATTTACGTCTTTAAATAATAGTAAAAAATAATAATAAAGGCGATAATAACAGAGGATTTACGTCTTTAAATAACCGTAAAATAATAATAATAATGGCGATAATGACTGAGAGGATTTACGTCTTTAAATAACAGTAAATTAATAATAAAGGCGATAATGACTGAGAGGATTTACGTCTTTAAATAACAGTAAATTAATAATAAAGGCGATAATGACTGAGAGGATTTACGTCTTTAAATAACAGTAAATTAATAATAAAGGCGATAATGACTGAGAGGATTTACGTCTTTAAATAACAGTAAATTAATAATAATGGTGATAATGACTGAGAGGATTTACGTCTTTAAATAACAGTAAATTAATAATAAAGGCGATAATGACTGAGAGGATTTATGTCTTTAAATAACAGTAAATTAATAATAAAGGCGATAATGACTGAGAGTATTTATGTCTTTAAATAACAGTAAATTAATAATAAAGGCGATAATGACTGAGAGTATTTACGTCTTTAAATAATAGTAAAAAAATAATAATAATGGCGATAATGACTGAGAGGATTTACGTCTTTAAATAATATTTAAAAAATAATAATAAAGGCGATAATAACAGAGGATTTACGTCTTTAAATAACCGTAAAATAATAATAATAATGGCGATAATGACTGAGAGGATTTACGTCTTTAAATAACAGTAAATTAATAATAAAGGCGATAATGACTGAGAGGATTTACGTCTTTAAATAACAGTAAATTAATAATAAAGGCGATAATGACTGAGAGGATTTACGTCTTTAAATAACAGTAAATTAATAATAAAGGCGATAATGACTGAGAGGATTTACGTCTTTAAAACACAGTAAATTAATAATAAAGCGATAATGACTGAGAGGATTTATGTCTTTAAATAACAGTAAATTAATAATAAAGGCGATAATGACTGAGAGGATTTATGTCTTTAAATAACAGTAAATTAATAATAAAGGCGATAATGACTGAGAGGATTTACGTCTTTAAATAATAGTAAAAAATAATAATAAAGGCGATAATGACTTAGAGGATTTACGTCTTTAAATAATAGTAAAAAAAATAATAATAAAGGCGATAATGACTTAGAGGATTTACGTCTTTAAATAATAGTAAAAAATAATAATAAAGGCGATAATGACTGAGAGGATTTACGTCTTTAAATAATAGTAAAAAATAATAATAAAAACGATAATGACTGAGGGGATTTACGTCTTTAAACAACTAAATAACAGTAATAAAATAATAAAGGCGATAATGACTGAGAGGATTTAGGTCTTTAAACAACTAAACAACAGTAATAAAATAATAAAGGCGATAATCAACTAATGGATTTTTGCCTTTAATCACCAGTAAAATAAATAAAGGGAATGAGTTTTTCGCCTTTAAACGATGGTAATTAAAAGCGATGATAACTCCAAAGTTCAACGAACAATAAGGGGAAAAAATACATTTATTCTTTGACGTTATGGATTAGATCCGTCTTTGTAATTCAACAGGAATTACATGTGTTATTAACATAATATAGCCTAGTAGTCAATACTACCACAAATATATGTAGATAAACTTAAACGAATTACACGTGCTTAAAAAGATTGATCAGTTATATTAATTAAAAAAAAAGAAGTTTAAGCAGAACAAATTGGCACAATAAACCGTTGGAAATATTGAAGCTGGCATTTAGTCATAAAATTGATTGGATTTAATTTATTTTCTTCGCTACTTAGTAGAATAGGTCGAACAAGGTTCATTTCAAGTATTTTTAATTGTTGAGGTCTTTTAAAAGTAACTCAAGGAGGCATAGAATATATTTTTATTGTTTACAAAGATCTATTACTAATATTATTCTTAGACTATTATTATTACTTTCATATATGTACAGTATATAAAATAGAGAAAGTTATGTGATGTGTCAAAAAATTGTAGTCGAGTTTTTTCCTGAGACTAAAAAAGTGTTTTTTGAATGATGTCCGTCTGTTTGTTTGTTTAACGTCGGTCTATGCGTAAAGATCTACAGACAAACCCGTAGGCCGATTTTAATCATACTTGGTATATGAGTATATTGAAGCTATAACTATGGAATTTATTTTCATTTTTTAAATTATTATTCAAAATTTGATACGTGTCATGACAAAAAACAAAACAAAATTCCTTGGCTTTAAACTTGAAAAACTTCTTAATCACCATCATCTTATAAAAACATGGAAGAAAAGAGTATGTAATAAATAACCCCTTAGAACTCTAATTCACTAATAGTGTCAAGGATAGACAAGAACAAGAGTTGTTCAAGATAGAAAAGATGAAAGAGAGAGATCTAATCCAAGACAACACATATATCTATCATTTATCATATATACATATACAAACGTTCCCTTTGCATTACCAAACCAGTACTCACTATAACTGAACCCCTGATAATAGAAAAATCTACGATTTTCTGAAAATCGGCTTTAACGACTTTAATCAAGTTTTGTATAATTGTAGCTCCTAAGGACCCATACAAAATGTATTTTTCCCCATTTCGCCAAAAGTGCTGGTTCGTGAGTTATCAATAAAAACGCCAAAAAATTGTGTTTTAAAATACTTAAATTCTAAAAATTACCTCTATCGATTTCGTTCTCATGTTATTGAAATATTAATTACAAAATAAATGGGTTTATATTATTTGGTTTTCAAATAACATATAAATAATTAATAAATACAAAGTAAAAGCTATCAATCTTATGTTGGTTTTTCTATTCTATCAATTTTAACATTGCTTTAATTTTGTAGCAATTGTGATATTTTCGTCCTAACAAAAAAGCTACAACCTCCATCTTTTTTTTCTCATCCTAACATGATGTAAAATTTTAAAGTCTTTAATACAAAAATTTTTCTAACATTTGTCACATACATTTTTAAAGTAACCCTGTTATAGCTTGTTACAACTTGTCTATTTAAAAAAAAAAAATTTAGAATTAGGTTTCCCGTACATTTTCCTTAATGTTCATTCTTTTTAATATATTTTTGTTCTAAAATGAAAATTACTAATTTCAGTTTCCGTATTGTATATTTCCTAAAACATATCAAAAAAATTATATTGAGAAATTTGTTTTAAAATTAAATACAAAATGGTATTCATTTATATCACAATAGTATGTGGGTTTAAGAAGTTTAAAAAATGATTTCTTATCTTATAAATTTCATAGTCATTGAGTGTGTTTTAAATCTTATGCAATAGTCATTACACTGTATATTTTAAATACTGTACTTTCTAAAATTAAAATGATTAATTTCAGTTTTCGTTTCTTATATTTCCTTAAACAAACAAAAATTATATTAAGACATTAAAAAAATAATATAATATTGTATTCAATCAAAGTTTACATCACAATATAATTTAACTTTCTAAATCGTATATTTCCTAAAACTTAAATATATATATATATATATATATATATTAAGAAATTGGTTTTAAAATTAAATACAAAATTGTATTAATTTAAAGTTTATATCACAATATATGTGTTAATCCACTTGCGAAGTCTAACACATGATTTTCAATCGTATAAACTTCATGGTCGTCGACTATGTTTTAAAATCTTATTCAGTAGTAATTACATTATTTTCTAAGTCCTGTCTTTACTTCTTCCCAATCTCAATTCCGCTACAATAGTTTCAGTATCTGATTGCTCTTTTCAAATCTCGACGCTGAATACAAATTGAAATGTTTTCTTACCGACGACGATTCCAAAACGATTTCCCACCCCTCACTAACATTAACTCTGTTAAGAGCATAACTGTAATATGCTCTAGTGAAAGGTGTTATTCGATAATCAATAATTTTTTTTTTTAAATAACTTTTTACCCACAATTTTCTGCTGCTCCATTTTAAAATGAATTACACAGAAGTCTGATATTATAAACATAATCAATTTCGTTTTCATGTTTTAAGAAAATTCTATATTATTTCTTACTTACAAATCATAACGAATATTAAAAACAATGGATTAGAAAAAATAGGGTATGTATTAGGAAAAATGATCACTATGAGTAGTTTTGAGAAATTATCCATTTTTTAGGGTCAAACTTTAGAAATCCTCAATCCTGAATGAAATAAAATTTAATCAGAGGAATAATTTGTAAATAACGTCCAGACAAACCCGAAAAAGAATTGACGCTAGAGTTTTTATCTTTGTTATAAAAAAATTAATTATTTCATACTAGAGAAAACTGTACCAAATGTTTTTAGACAATTTGGTAAAAAGTTAGATATGGCACTATTCTATTCATTTTTCGAATTTTCCAAGATAGGCTATAGTGGGAGGAATGTGGGCGGGTACAACAATCTAAAAGTTATCAAAAAATCAGAGAGGTGATAAAATTAACGATTGTATTTCCTCTATGACTTTTAAAATATATATAGTATATATATTCCTAGATTTTCGAGAAAACCTTTAAAATTATTTTAAATCTGAAAGAAAAATCTATGGTAAAAGGTTTTCTATAAACCTGAAAAAAACATTGTTTAACTAAAGATACACATTACATGCCAAATAAATTTCTGAAAATGATATTAACTTATGAAAAAAATTAAAATCATAATTTTATGCATGTTAAAATTTTTATTTTTTATTTTATTTAAATAAAATTTGTATGGTTATGTAAAATCATATTATACGTTTGCTCTGAATCTTTCCCAGTTATTTCTTAATTTGACTGAACTTTATTTAGTTTAGGAAACGTGGATTTAAAAAAATGCCTGGAAAAGTAAAATACGTCTCTTTCTAATTCATTCATAAACAAGTTACCAAGGAATTTACGATAAGTAAATATGTTGCCAACTATTTAGCATTTTAAAACATAGTCAAGACCAATGAATAAAGTACATTTATCAGAAGCTACACTGCAACAAATTGTCTGGGATTAATCAAATAAGAAATGATTATAAAAACATTTTGTTAACGTCCTTCATAACATAAGCATTGTTGTGCTACAGATTGCAGGTTACAGAATACAACAAGGTTAAGATGAGCTGAGAAAGTTGTTAAGGAACAGCCTCCAGTGGCTAGCTCAGTTTTCTCTCAACGTTATAGCTTAGTGGACGTATCGGTGCTAACGGGAGTGTGTTTCACCATGCCTCATTCTTGGATGTTCGGTTTGCTTGTTCTATTGTTTACAATCCAAAAACAGTGTGAAATCACAACTGCGGCTGCTGAGTCAAGGAATAAGTTCCCGAGCGATGCAAGTAAGACAAGATTCCGAAATTTTAAACAAAAATTATTAATGTTCAATTATTATTTGAATATGATTTTAGAAATTTAAGTTGAAGTTGAAAGTTGTAACTATTACAACCAAATAAAGGTTGTAAATAAAAGGTTCTTTAGAAATGGGGTGGGACTACGCAAATGTTTACTAAGTTGTAAATACAAAAAAATTAAAGGCGTATATAATATCCTCAAACACTAATCCAAAAATACTAATTGCCATATTTATTTTAAGGAAAAATTAAACTAAGCAAATTTTATATCATAAAAAAAAACAGTGTTTATTTTATTTCCTCACATATATTGTGATAAAGAGAAAGTTATGTGATATATCAAAAATATCGTTTACCTGTTTTTCGCTAAATATTCTTTTCAAGTCAACTTTTGGAATGGTATCAAATGGACCCAAATGAAAGGACCGATTTTGTTGAAATTTGATATGGTAACTTGTTTTCACAATATCTCAAAACGGTTTATTCATTTTTTTAAAATGACAATTCGAAATTTGAGAACAATTTGTCATAAAAACTAAATATTCACTATTTTCTCAAAATATTCTACTGCGATTTTTATTAAATTTTACTATAATGGAACTTCTAAAACCGCAAACAGAAGGTATTGTTTGCCATCTTCCAATATATATGTTAGGAAGATACATATACAAAAAACTAACAAACAAAATTATACAAAAGACATAATGTCTCAAAATCTGCTACCAATTACGTTCAAATTTTAGTTAAATGTTTCAACCATTATACCTCAGAGTTTCCCTCAACAAAAGAAAATTAAAGTTCCGAATTAATTGGCAAATAACGGAAACGAGCCGTCTTTGAAAAACTCAATTTTAATCACATACGATTTAGGTTTAGAACAAGTTAGTTTAAAACACAACAAAACAAGCTCTAGTTCTATTTAAATATAAAATAAACAACAACAAACATGTAAGTATTTTACAAATTGTTGATGAGAAATAACCCTAATAGATCAACTTAACTATGTCTGAAAAGAAAATTACGAAGATAGCGCATTGTATTTTAACAGTTTATTTACTTGACAAATTATTACGAAAAACTTTAAAAGAAGGGTATTTAAAATACATCAATATTTGTCATAGAATCTGTTTTAATTTTTTTAATTTATCGGGAACCTTTTTTAATAGTAATTTACAATCAACTCTGAGGCTTCTTTTTTATTATGTTGATACCTCGAAATTTGTGGGTATCTGCGATAAGAAAATAACACAAACTTACAGTTTTCTCAAAATCAGCACTAATGATGTTAATAAAATTTTGCTCAAGTATAGACCCAAACAAAACGTAATGGTTGCCATCTCCACCAAAACACCGGTCCATGAGTGAATGAATCAGTCATGGGGCTGTAGCGATTTCGTTATAATTTTATAAAAATGTAAAGATTAACTTCCCAAACAAGTGTACAAACCGCAAGTAAAAAAATAGTAAGGTTACAAATAATTACCAAAAATAAAAATAAACCTTTACGCTATCACTAAAAACTCGATTTAGAGACCTGACAGGAAATATGGAAGCGAGAGATCTCCAGCTAGGGTCTCGGGATTACCAGCCCCTACTCACTAAAGTGAGCCCCTGAGCGTTGTCCATGGTTCATTTTCAATTTTAATAACAATTTTGACTGACATTTTTGATAACGATTAGTTTTGATTCCAATTTTTTCTTTTGGTTTTAGAGATGAATGAATGAGAAAGTTTGTGAATTGTTATTGCATCATTTAATTCGCTTATAATTCAAAAACTTAACCCAGGAGGTAGGACAACCTACCTATCCAACAATGTCGGTGTTAGATAAAATTTTCACATACAAAATCATTAATCATTACCTTCTTCCTCAAGCCTAAGTCGGAGTTATAGTATGTAAAAATGAAGATGAAAAACCACTATATCTCAAGGTTCGGGGTTACTTTCTTCCAAAACGAAAAAATGTATATAAAATTGAAGGTTAATGTCCACCACCAGCAAGTAAAAGATAGATGCTATACTGCAATTATTGGCAGGTGATTAACTTTATCCGTGACCCTGAAGGATCGATGCCCGTATCTTAGTTAATTTTCCTTGATATTTGTAACAAAATTATTATTTGCAGATGCCAGTATGTGTGTATAAGAAAGTATATTTTCAACGTTTGTTCACCATTATTTCTTGTTATTACTTTTTAATTTCTCATATGTACATATTGTAGAAAAATTTGTGTGACTGGACGAAAGATAGATGTCGAGTTTTTCACAGAAATATCCCATTTAAGGTTGCTTGAGCACGAAGGAAATTTAATTATGATGTCTGTTTTTTGGAAATAATAATTTTGTATAACTAAAAACTGGGATAGCTGCCATAAAGATCAAATTTTGCTAGTCTCCTCAAAATTACCGGATCCTGAGTTACCAGTATTTTGTTTTAATATCGTTCAAACTTTATATGATCATAAAAACCCTAATTATTTAACAACAGTTCTACCAAATAATTTGTTTGTCTTGTTAAACTCTCGGTCATCATCGCCTTATAAAGAAGATTTATTTATAATTTAAAAATAATAAGCTTTATACAAAAGCTAAACTTCAATCAAATACAATTTACATTTAGACCGAGTTTATTGGACAAGCATTTTAAGGGGCTTAATTAGTAAAAACAGGGTTACAAACCCAGAGAGACCCAGCTGGATCTACACTTTTTTACACATAGTTTTGGGCTAGATCCCTCGCTTTCATCTTTTGTATCATGTCTCTCTTAACTAACTCTTGTTCTTTTCCAACCCTGACAATATTATAGTATTGGAGTGCTAGGAGTCTTTATTATATAATCTTTCTTCCCTCTTTTTATTAGGCTATGATGACCGAAAGTTGTTCACCTTTAAAAGAACAAGAAAAAGAAATGAATTAAAGAAAAAACAAACTTAGTTTCTAAATAAATATTTTTAGAAATAAGTTTTTAAAAAGTCACGTCAATTTAATAATTCCCTTCTATACCAACTTATATCCAAAAGAGGGAAAAGGAATACTAAAGAAAATTACACTTTTTTGTTTTTCCTTACATTTAAATCGTATTTTTGGGTAGAAAACGACGAATATTATTTTTTGTTAGTATTAGATTTTGTAGATAATTTTATGCAAAGTTTTTTGTAACAACTTGGAACTGAAACTTGACAGCAATAATCTCTCGTAGTAAAAGTAAACGTACTATAAAATGCTTTACTCTGTCTTTGTTAAAACTAAAACTTGTTTTTCTTTTACCTGAAACAACACAAGTGAAAACATTATTTTTTCCAAAGTCGTTTTAATAGTCGTTGACCCAACTACATTAACATAACCAGACAAAACCGGTTTATAGAAATGCGCAAATATAAAATAAGAAGAACATTTTACCTGCTCCAGTAAGTTCAACGTACATCTAGGAAACATTGACCTTATGTCAAGTTGTCATCTCCTGAGCTTCTGCCACGAAACCTGTTCTGGTTCTTTTCATAGAAGGGAATTCCACAAGAAGGCTTAATGTAGTTTGGAAAAATAGGCCCAAAAACATTGCTCTATTTCACACAAAATCCAATATCATGTGTTTTCAAAAATTATGGGGCTACTGCCATAATATCAAAATTCAGATACTTTAAATTGTTCCTATAGGTTTTATTCGAATTTTATTTTTTTTAAAAAGGCAAATTCCATGAAACAACCACTTTGTAACTGACCAAATTATACTGAGGATTTTTTAGTTGAGCGGAAACCGCATGAGTACCTTCCAATAGGTTTTTAATGAAAAAGCCTTATGATATTTCTAACATAAGCCAGAATATTTCGATTCCGTGTCTGAGAGTCGACAATTTTGCCACTCATAACTAATCTCATAACTAATAATTGTACCAAATTACGCCCAACTGGCTTCAAATCCATTAAAAAAAATCCTCAATAAATATCTATATCTATAAAACCACCTAAATCCCTAACCATTAAACCCAGTTTTTTTATGACACGACATACATAAATACGTTGGACATTCTTCTTAAAAACTTAAGATAATATTTCGTTGATGGAGAACAGCTAACACGGGAAAGCTTCAGATAAACACTTAAATAAAAAAATTATTAATATCAATAACACACAATCACTACTTATTATGTTATATTAAGTCTAAAATTTGTGAACTAAAACAATGTTTGGTTGTTTTTCCTACAAAATGGTGAGTGTTCAAGGAGGTTTACTCTCTCACTAATACGTTTCATAGAGAAAATTATGCGATTGGTAAAAACAACAGCGTCGAAAAAGTGGCTTTTCGAATAATGTCTATCTGTCGTATGTACAACGTGAACAGATGTAATTATATATTGATCATAACTCTAGACGTTTCCCCCATTTTTTTTTGATAACTCAAAACTAGGTAGCTCCTATAACGAAAGAAAAACTCAAAATTACGTTGATTTTCAAAATCAGCTCTAACGAGGCCTAAACAAACCGGTCACCTTCTCTCTAATAATAGCAGTTAATGAGTTAGTAGAGGGGGAACCACTCATGGAGCTGTTATAAAAGACGGATTTCCTCAAAATCTGCTTGATCGATTTCGATCAAATTTTAGTGAACAAATATTACGATTCAGGAATAATTAACAAAAAAACCATAATGTACCTTGACCGACGTCAAATACGACATACGATATGTACACGTTTATGGCACAGGCGAAGCAAATTTAGGACCTATTTAAATGTATAAAAATGCTTTCAATCGCTGTGATTCATTTTCAATGTTTTAGTGTTCATGGAATTGATATTTTTTGTGACGAATAATTTCGATTTGGTGTTGAAAATGGTGAGTAATTCATTTGTGTTAACTTTTTTATCCAGTTTATTTTAAACTTTTAAAATGAAATGAAATAATTAAATATTGCAACTCCATTGCTAGTCGTTGCTCCAAGTATTAGATAAAATAAATATTACTTGAGGATGGCGACAATTTGAAACTTTCATATACAGTGTTTCCTCCGTAAAGAATTCTATAAACGCCACAAGAAATATGATGAAAATGTAAATATAAACACTGTTCAGTTTTACAAAATATTTCATTTGATTTATAACTCGAATAATCTTGTCATTTAAAAAAATGAGATATACAGTACTTCAGTTTTCAAAAATTGGAGTAGAGGGGATTTATTTTGGGAAAACCGGTCCAATGTGGTTCATCATTTTAAAGGCCAGTTCATGGTGATTGCATATTTTATTTTTAACTTTATATAAAATAGAATAATTAAGATGTAGGTAAAGAAAAAAATCCAAAATTTCAGATATTATAGGTAGCTATTTTTAAATGATGATAAAGAGGGAAAAAATCGAAAATGTTTACTTTTCAAAACTTTTATAATGACTTAAAAACAGACCCAATCCCCAATATATTTCATTTTGTGAATCCAAAAATAAAGAAGAATATTATCTCCAAATTCTTCATATAAAAATGATTAATGTAAAACTTTTCAGCTCAAATCATTTTACCCACAATAGATTGGTTACCGATATACTGAAACACGGCATATAAGAAAAATTACAGGAGTTTTTGTAATACATTTAGTTTGTCTATAGCACTCCTAAATAGTGGTAACAACATTTCCAAAGCCTTCGTAACCAATCATTATGCCCAAGATCCGTTTACAAACAAATTACAAAGGACAGAGAAAGTAAAGGCGGCCACTCCTGAGAGAGAGAGACAAGTTGCAAGGTAATGCCACAGCTGGGAATGAGAGTGGAACAGCTGATTTATGTGATCAAGGATGGTCAATGATTACGGATAAAAACATATCATTCTCACATACAGTGTCGTATCGATTAAACGTAAATATTCTGTGTATATATAACCATTACTATGTATGGTATAAAAACATTGGAACAGCATTTTTACACACCCACATACAAAATCAAATACTAACCAACAATAATATTCAATCCTATCACCGAGAAACAGTCTCTATACTACTTTATACATGAGAAAGATATTTCCCCCCCCCTTCAATAAATCTATCAAACATTACGACTTATAAAAAAAAGGAGTAAAGAACATAAAACTATGACCTCGAATTTCTTGTGGGTATTAAGTAGGTATACAAAGGTCCTCCCATTTCATAAACTTTCGTAATTTGAAAAAAAAACACAAAAAAAACATTATTTTCAAAGATATTTATATAACAATAAAGTCTGGGATTGCTTCACATACCAGTTCTAAGTGTAAAAAGTATTTGATTGAATTCCTGCTTTTTTTTAATGTAGTCCAAGGTGTTTTTAGTTTTTTACTAATTATTCCTGGATCAAATTACAATTTACTACATTAGTTTGGCTCATTTTATCAGAATTTCAATTAAATTAGAACTTTTTAAACGGTTCCATAGGAATTTATAATTAAGGACCGGTATAATAAAACAAAATATATTTTATGTTTTGTTCTCCTTATTAATGAAAGGCCAAAAACCTCTTAGTCATCAGCAAAGTAAAACCAACACATAGTGTTAGGTCTATGGTAGAACTTAATTGCAAGGGGCAATTTATTAATCAGGAACTTAACATAATCAGGAAACGTGCTCGAAGTAAGGTTAACATGTTACATTACCCAGAGGTATGTAACTCTCAGCTATTGTAGCTACATCAACCTAATTAATAACATTAGTTATCTTCTTTGCAAAGTAAAGCCAAAACATAGGGTTAATTGTATGGCAGAACTTAATTATAAGGGGGAATTAAAAGTGTACTTAACATAATCAGGAAGCGTGCTCGAAGTAAGGTTAACATGTTACATTACCCAGAGGTATGTAACTCTCAGCTATTGTATACACATCAACCTAATTAATAACATTAGTTATCTTCTTTGCAAAGTAAAGCCAACACATAGGGTTAATTGTATGGCAGAACTTAATTAAAAGTGTACTTAACATAATCAGGAAGCGTGCTCGAAGTAAGGTTAACATGTTACATTACTCAGAGGTATGTAACTCTCAGCTATTGTATACACATCAACCTAATTAATAACATTAGTTATCTTCTTTGCAAAGTAAAGCCAACACATAGGGTTAATTGTATGGCAGAACTTAATTAAAAGTGTACTTAACATAATCAGGAAGCGTGCTCGAAGTAAGGTTAACATGTTACATTACCCAGAGGTATGTAACTCTCAGCTATTGTATACACATCAACCTAATTAATAACATTAGTTATCTTCTTTGCAAAGTAAAGCCAACACATAGGGTTAATTGTATGGCAGAACTTAATTAAAAGTGTACTTAACATAATCAGGAAGCGTGCTCGAAGTAAGGTTAACATGTTACATTACCCAGAGGTATGTAACTCTCAGCTATTGTAGCTACATCAACCTAATTAATAACATTAGTTATCTTCTTTGCAAAGTAAAGCCAACACATAGGGTTAATTGTATGGCAGAACTTAATTATAAGGGGGAATTAAAAGGGTACTTAACATAATCAGGAAGCGTGCTCGAAGTAAGGTTAACATGTTACATTACCCAGAGGTATGTAACTCTCAGCTATTGTAGCTACATCAACCTAATTAATAACATTAGTTATCTTCTTTGCAAAGTAAAGCCAACACATAGGGTTAATTGTATGGCAGAACTTAATTATAAGGGGGAATTAAAAGGGTACTTAACATAATCAGGAAGCGTGCTCGAAGTAAGGTTAACATGTTACATTACCCAGAGGTATGTAACTCTCAGCTATTGTATACACATCAACCTAATTAATAACATTAGTTATCTTCTTTGCAAAGTAAAGCCAACACATAGGGTTAATTGTATGGCAGAACTTAATTATAAGGGGGAATTAAAAGGGTACTTAACATAATCAGGAAGCGTGCTCGAAGTAAGGTTAACATGTTACATTACCCAGAGGTATGTAACTCTCAGCTATTGTATACACATCAACCTAATTAATAACATTAGTTATCTTCTTTGCAAAGTAAAGCCAACACATAGGGTTAATTGTATGGCAGAACTTAATTATAAGGGGGAATTAAAAGGGTACTTAACATAATCAGGAAGCGTGCTCGAAGTAAGGTTAACATGTTACATTACCCAGAGGTATGTAACTCTCAGCTATTGTATACACATCAACCTAATTAATAACATTAGTTATCTTCTTTGCAAAGTAAAGCCAACACATAGGGTTAATTGTATGGCAGAACTTAATTATAAGGGGGAATTAAAAGTGTACTTAACATAATCAGGAAGCGTGCTCGAAGTAAGGTTAACATGTTACATTACCCAGAGGTATGTAACTCTCAGCTATTGTATACACATCAACCTAATTAATAACATTAGTTATCTTCTTTGCAAAGTAAAGCCAACACATAGGGTTAATTGTATGGCAGAACTTAATTATAAGGGGGAATTAAAAGGGTACTTAACATAATCAGGAAGCGTGCTCGAAGTAAGGTTAACATGTTACATTACCCAGAGGTATGTAACTCTCAGCTATTGTAGCTACATCAACCTAATTAATAACATTAGTTATCTTCTTTGCAAAGTAAAGCCAACACATGGGGTTAATTGTATGGCAGAACTTAATTATAAGGGGGAATTAAAAGGGTACTTAACATAATCAGGAAGTGTGCTCGAAGTAAGGTTAAGCATATTACATTACCCAGAGGTATGTAACTCTCAGCTATTGTAGCTACATCAACCTAATTAATAACATTAGTTATCTTCTTTGCAAAGTAAAGCCAACACATAGGGTTAATTGTATGGCAGAACTTAATTATAAGGGGGAATTAAAAGGGTACTTAACATAATCAGGAAGCGTGCTCGAAGTAAGGTTAACATGTTACATTACCCAGAGGTATGTAACTCTCAGCTATTGTAGCTACATCAACCTAATTAATAACATTAGTTATCTTCTTTGCAAAGTAAAGCCAACACATAGGGTTAATTGTATGGCAGAACTTAATTATAAGGGGGAATTAAAAGGGTACTTAACATAATCAGGAAGCGTGCTCGAAGTAAGGTTAACATGTTACATTACCCAGAGGTATGTAACTCTCAGCTATTGTAGCTACATCAACCTAATTAATAACATTAGTTATCTTCTTTGCAAAGTAAAGCCAACACATAGGGTTAATTGTATGGCAGAACTTAATTATAAGGGGGAATTATAAGGGGACTTAACATATGAAATATGAAAATATGAAAGAAAGGGATCTAACACCAAAGACTACATTGTATAGATACAGGTACATTGGGTTTCCCCACATCCTTACTAACTAAGAATGAACTCGTGAGGGGACTTTGTATTTAGGTCTTAGGTAGCCACCCTTAGTATTTCAGTTATCGAAAAAAAGAAGACTACATAACAAATTTGGTTGAAATAATCCACTCGTTTGGGCTGTTGATCACTGCAAATACACCGTCAACATTCCAAACAACTTTTTAATCACAAGCGACCTCAAAAACGAATATTTCCGGATAAAAATCAACATCTGTTTGTTTATCTACCACACAATTTTCTCTATACTACGTAAAATTTAAAATTTAAATCGTCATAACAAATCACAATAACGTTAATGAATACATAATATTACAATGTCTAATACAGTATATATTTCATTGGTAGGAAATGTATTTGACTTTGTATTAATACATGGATGAGACCGATATTGTGCAAATACGATTATTTTGGGAAACTTTGTTGACGGCCTTGAGAAAGTAGGTCTCCAAGTTTTTATACATCTTACTTCGGATGATATAGCCTACTAGTGGCCATCATTCTCAGTCTTAGGCTAAAATATAGAAATATTTGTTTCATATAACCAGTTGCAATAGCCAAGAGGTCCAAGTATGGTTAAATTAATGTTAAACACTATATTATTATTTAACTTGTAGATTAATTTATCACGTTAAAAATCGTAGTTAGGGTGTCAAACAGCTTTTTATTTATATTTGTATTTTACTAACTAAAATGACTACTAAAAGTGCATATGAATAAAATAAACATAACAGCACTAAAATTAGTTAAAAATAGTAAACTTTTATGAATGAATCAAATTTTCATATTACAGGGTTGCTGTAAAGAAGTCCTGCAACGATAACATCGAATTATTTTACTTTATATCAAAATTATTCATATGACACAAAAAGGACAATACCCAGTCTAACATCTCAAAATCCCCCTCCCCTCGTAACATCTTCTAATCAAATTAGGTAGGACAAACATCCTATGCACGCCACTTACCACAACTTGCTCAGTAAGAATATGTTTAGTAGTTAGAACGGTTTGACAAAATAGGCATTGCGGAGGATTCCTATGTTTCATCAGAAATAAACGAAGTCGTATTGGCCGATATGAAGTTAATAACCACCACTTACTTTCAACAATTTGGTGTTGCCCTCAGTTTATTAGAAACTTTATCATGTTTTTATAATCTCGATAATTCATAATTTGGGGATAACTATCATAAGATATAACGCAAGATTAAGAGTTTTTCAAATCGACTGTAATGAGATTGACCAAATTTTCCTCAAGCCTCTAATAACCCAAACAAAACGTATAGGTCGTCATCTCTCAAAAAATGTCGATTCATAAATTATCAGTAAACAAAAACAACAAAAATCGACCAAGCTGGTGTTAAAATACTCAATTTCTCAAAATCAACTGAACTGGCGTAATTCAAATTGTTGTTAAATGTGAAGATTAATGACCCAGATACCTATGCAAAATACTAAGTAAAAAAAATACTGTTCAGGAATTCTTCACAAAATCGAAAATAGAGCTAAAACGCCGGCATTAAAAGCACGATTTTAATGAAATACGCTAAAGAAGTGTTTACGATACAAACAAAGCAAGTTTAGTCCCTTATTAAAATATTTTTATTTCAAAGACGGCCTCGACGATTCCTTTTTACTTTTTGATTGAGAACTACTGAAATGAAAATATTGGTGATAGTTTTTATTTAGTTTTGGAGATGGGCGAGTGGGAGGGAAATTTTGTGCAATATTTTTTCACAGTTTATTACTTTAAGGCATACAAAAAATAATATATTATCATACATTTTATTTTATATCCAAAGAGATATATGTTGAACTCAATCAAACAATATTGACAATTATTATAATTTTGACAATGCTCACAATTATATTTTACTAAAACGTTGTCATTCATTTTTAAATGTACCAAGTGCTTAAGTAAAATTTTGTGTAAACTATAGATTTTAATTAAAACTACCATTATAAAAAGTGATAAGAATTTTTTAATTTTCGCAATTATTTAGTACATTTATATTATGCTACCTCCATAATAATACACATCTTTATTTAACCACGTGAAAAACCATTACCTATTCCTCTAGCCCTATAAAAATTAATAACACTGTTACAAAATAATCCTTTCACTCATCTTTGGTGGCCATGTTTTAGTGTGTATGGCAATGTGTGTCAAATTTAGTGAATTATGCAAATCGGTGAAAACTTACAAAGCGGGAACTGTCTGAAAATATCTGTGTCCGTCTTAAATGTTTAACATTTAAATTGCTTTCTGTCGAGGATTCCCTTAGAAAATAACGAAGGAACGGAGAGAACTTTTTACAATTTGTTAAATAAGTTTTATCTTTGTGCTCAACGGTCTTGTGGAGGTACACAAGTTGTTTAAATAGGTTCCCAACTTTAAAGCTATTTTAACTATGATGTGATTTACTGGCATCCATCATTCTCAGTCTTAGTCCAAAGTTAAAACAACATTTATTTAATATTTGCTTCATACAACCAGTTCCAATAGCCAAGAGGTCCAAGTATTACGGCACAAGTCATTTCTTTAGCTTAATGTTAAACTTCATATTATTATTTTACTTGTTGATTAATTTATCACGAAAAAGGTCACAATTTGGAGGTCAAACGTGTGTTTATAATGTTAATCATAAGAACCGAACTGCCACATTCTAATGAAATTGTAAATCACAGATGAATATGGTAAAATTATAAATCGTCAATTGGCAGGTCAAGCGATATAGTAAGTTATATATAGTGTAAGAAAATACGAACGTTGAAATAGTTTAACCTTCTAAACAACAAATGGCTGATTTGTAGGTTTTATTGGTATTTAAAATTTGTCTATTAAAACGTTCACCTCCAGTCAAAAATTAAAAATCCGTCAACTCTAATTTATATTTTAAGGAAAAAATCGTGAAAAGTTTTAAAGATATAGCATTTGATACATTTCGATTTCAACCCTTTGCAAAGTTCTTTCAATAAACTGTGCAAAAAACATTGCACAAACTTTAAATAGTTTTAAAGATATAGCATTTGTTACATTTCGATTTCAAACCTTTGCCAAGTTCTTCCAATAATCTGTGCATAAACATTGATCAAACCTTAAATAGTTTTCAAGATATAATATTTATTACGTTTCAATTTCAACCCTCTGCCAAGTTCTTCCAATAATCTGTGCAAAAAAAATGAACAATCTTTAAATAGTTTCCAAGATTAGCATTTATTACTTTCGATTTCAACCATCTGCCAAGTTCTTCCAGTAAACTGAGCAAACTACATTGGACAAAAAATATAAATAATAATAATAAATCTGAAATACTACTTTCACTAAAAAAAGAGAAGATTTTTTTCTTGATGGAAGATAAGTCTGACGGGATAGGCAGATTCCTCTATATAATTTTTACAATATAAAAATCAAATAATATACCATACAATAAAAGTGCTTATACAAAGTTAGAGCGTAATTTTACTTCGCTTGCTCCATAAACGTAAATCGTGTTTAATTAAAATCGACTGCTAAAAATAACGGCAGTTCATCATTTTTGTTGTTATTCTGAATTGTAATTTTATTTCACTTGTTTGTCAAACTATTTGGTAAACATATTTCATTTAAAATTTAAACTGTTTAAACATTTGTCAGTTTTAAAGGAAGGTGGATGTACTGCTCCTCCCCGGACAGAGTAAGCGATACACACAATCTGCGCATGGCAAGCCTTACACACACAATCCTACCTTGTACTGTCTATAGAAGGGTACCTAATAAAAACACCTTTGTTACCCAGTGAACACGGAGACCATTATATTCAAACATTAATATCTACAATAAATAACCATATAAATCAAAGCTCTGCGACAAATTTAGCACTTACAATGTATCTATCAATAGCTATTAAGGTTAACAATGGATATCATACAATCAGTATGTACTATTATATAACTGTAATAACGGCTGCATGTCCATGTGACATGTGTTTACCACGAAGTAGTGAAAGCCAGGAAGTTCGCTCTCTTGTTTTAGTTCAACTTCCTTTTAATATCCTAGATTATAATATGTCCGAGTCTTGCCATGCGTTCAGTCAATATTAGTTGGGGTCATGAGGTGTATAGATGGATGGATGATGAACTTTCTAAGTTAAGAAGCAAGCCAGAGTTTTCTAACACAGAACCTTAACGCTGTGTTTGAGTAGAGAAATTGTTCTTTGTAAAGACGCAGCTTAAACCTGGCGCTCGTTTGAAAAAAAAAATAAATGATATTAGCCTTTCACAAGAGGAAAAAATTAATAAAAATAAACATTGCACTAACCTTTCACATACTCAAAACTAAACTGTAACCAAAATAATATTCTTAAAGTTTGTCATTGCCCCACAAGAACCTGTAAATCGTATTTGATTGAAATCGAGTTTTTGTTTAATACAAATACTTCTTGTGTCCTTCATCACTACATATATAAACGGCTTTGTCCTGACTGACTGACTGAATGACTGACAGAGAATCAACGTAGAGCAAAAACCAACAAAGATATTGATACCAAAATTTAAAGGCATATTTGTATGAGGTCATAGACGCTCACTAAGAAAGGATTTTGCGAAATTTTAATTTTAAAGAGTATTAAATACAAAAAGAAAAAAAAAGTCAATTTCATTCATTTAATTTTAAACGTCAACATACACGCGCCTAGCGGCAAAAAGATAAGACTCGAATCAAAACAAATTCTAAATCTAATACTTTCCGACCCAATTATAACTAATCCAGAAAATTGTCAATCTAAAACAAATCAAAACCTATATTAAATTTGCGCCTAAGAATTTGATTAATCCATAAAAAATAACAACACACAGTTAAAGACAAGAAAACTTAAATAATTTGTTTTTATCTAGACGTGAAAGGTCAACTTGGAAAATAACCGAATTGAAAATATAACTCCGATCTTTCGCCGATTATAAAAATACAGAAGACCTAGAGACAAAATGAGATATACAGAAATACGAAGTAGATATTTCTAAATATAAAACATCACCTGAGTTCATATAAATATTTAATAACAAAGACATAATCTGTGGAAATATGAACGAAAATCTGGAATTAAGATGGCGACCATTAGAAGCAAGACGTTAGTTATAAAATACACGCCCACAGAAGTTTGTGATTGGAGAAGAATATCGCGGGACTTTCTTCGCCGATATGAATAGAAATTGTATTATATAAATAATAACTTTTTTAAAACAGGCTATTGTACACAATGTTATTTTCTCGGGAATATTAATTAGGACAGAGATTTTGTATTGTTATAAATAAAAGAGGCAATTTTCAATTTATAAAATATATCATTTACCATTATATATAAATTGGCCTACTATTAAATTCTAATATGTCTTTTTTTTAAAATTAGATTGTAACATATTGTTTTCTAATTTTAAATATCTTAACGCAAGCTTTTATTGGTTTGTGTGTGTTGAAACATGTGTTGGTTCAATCTAGGCCTAACTTAAAAATATTATTTGTACTAGCTGGACATCCGAATCAACTGTTTCATCAGTTATTTTATTAAATTGGCTGCTATGGTAATGAATGCAAATAGGTAGGGCTACATTCAAGAAACATGTATTGGTTCATCTTTCTAGGCCTAACCTAAAATTATATTTAATTTATTTTACCTACCTTAATGGCAACATACACATATAATTTATGTTGTTGTGCACATCTTTGGCATAGTACGTTTCTATTGATATTTATAAATTTCATCTTTCAATAGTAATTTTTTAGTTTTTCATAATGTTGTTTATTTATTGATACTACAGCTGCTAGACGCTGGGTTTAATGCCCAACGATTCTTTACGATTTTCAAAATAAATTTACAAATAGCCTATGGAATATAAAAAATGTTTTTATCAAAATGAATCCTACTCTATGTTACTCTGGGATTGTGTAGTTTTTTTATTTAAAAAAATGTTTCAATTGGTTCAGTAGTTCCAGAGATTAACCCCATACATACAACAAAGAAATAAATTTTAAGTCTTTATAATATTAGTATGGATATAAATACAAAACCAATTGATATATTATATATATTTTTATTATTATTAATATGACATAACAATAAGTAATAGATACAATTTTTAATTTTTTTTGGAAATAAAATTTTCTTTAATATAGTTAGTTTTTATTTTATTTATGTCTTTTATTTATTTTCCATTTAACCAGATGAGCCACAGCAACGCGTGGCCGGGTACAGCTAGTACTATTATATTTAATAGTTCAAAACATCCGCGTCCATGCTTTGAAATCATGTTTTGAGTGGCGTTAATAAAACGATTATTAAAATGAAAAACGTTTTGGGCTAGCTGCTGTTTTTCTTCTGGTTTCGTGTTGTTTAAAGGCTAAAAACCTAGCCCTCGAATACTTAAGAGTGTCAGGGTCGAAGCGAAAAAGAGTTGAAATTTTGTATATCACTTTTTTTATCTCCGATAGGAATGTTATAGTTAAAATGAGTACGTTGTTCCGCCTTTCCCAGCTTCGTTAATCTCACGTTTGTTGACGCGTTTCGGATATAGTCCATTCTCAAAAACACTTAATAGTACTCATTGTAATGAGCACTTGGAAAGGCAGAGCAATTTACTCATTTTAATTTTTTTTTTAAGTTGGTCAAGAGAGACCTGATAGGAAGGATTGAAAGAGCGAAGAAAGGTGTAGAACCAACTGGAGTCCTCGAGTCCACTACTACCGCACTCACTATGAACTCTTCCTGGGGTATTCTTTGGCCTAGTTGCAGGGAACTTTAATCCTAAATTTCTTATGATTGGCTCAGAGGTTTAGTCGTAACTGCGTTATAAATAAACATACAGACGAAATACAAAATATTCGAATTAAACGAGAATATCGTTTTGTTAAGTTACTTATAAAGGTTTTGTATTGATCAAATCAATTTTGATTTTTTTTTTTTTTACAATTTGTAATAAATGGGATTAGGTTATTTAAGCAGCGCTTGTTAAATAATGGTAACAAATTGAGGTTAGCTAATGAAGCTAAGCTGTAACAAACTTTCTTTTCTTAGCAATCTGTTTTGTAAACTGACAAAAGCAATTGTAAGAAAAATACAGCAATAACTTATATAAACTAACTTAGGGTAATTTGATTAGAAATGCAAGTAGTAACTGGTAAGGCAGTTAGTGTTAGGATTTTAAACAATTATGAAACAAATAAAATCATTAATAATTTGCGATAAACAAAGGTAAATTTTAGGCATTTTATGTTTTAAATGTATTTTCATTATGATGTTAAAATAACATAGCTTAAAGTCCATCCGCTTGGCAATAATTTTGCTCCCTTCTGCTTTTCGCCGCTGCATCTCTGACTACTTCCTCAATTCATTATATCCATAAGGATATTTTAACAAAATTATCCAGGTGAGTCGTGTTATGTTCAAGTTTAAGGTAGCTATGGAATTATTTATTGTTAGTGGTTGGTCTTTAGATGTTGTTGTTGTGTCACTCACCCTACGCAGTACTGTCTGATGATCACAAGAATGAACCCAACATATGAGTGGTGAAGAGGGAAGAGGGAACTGCGCATGCGCTGATCACATTTAGACTACTAGACTAGTGAAGTCCCTTTAACCATTACTGTACTAATCGGTTAGAAAATATCAGGTTGGGATTTTCCACAGTTGTGCGTGGTTAAGCGTAAGCGTAGGCTAATTTATGATTTCAGTGTAGATAGTTATTAAAGTTATTTTAAGTGTTTCAGTGTTAAGAAAGTATTCAAGTTAGCAGTTGTAACTCATTTTGGAGTATTTATCGTGTCAAACCATTGAGTCAATGTTATTAATTAGAGTAGTAGTAAGATATTAACTAAAACTAAAATATTTTCTTAACTTCTGCATTCCTTGCGCGTTCATTCTTACCGCAGCAGTACAGTAGCTACATTGGGTTTAGAAGAGTGATCTATTAAATGTCTACTGTTTACAAAACCACTAGTAAAGTATTCCCCTCTTCTTCTGCAAGGTGGTTTAATCATTCTCGCCCTACAAATAAATAGAGAAAGAATAAAAAATAGACCTAACAACACTCCTACTAAGGTATTACGTGCTTTAATATAGCATTATATTCATATAATCTCAATTTGTTACATCGCTTCGTGATAGGCCGAAGAAGACGCACATAAACAAGAGTCCATATTTCACCTGCGCTGCTTTCCGCTTAGTAATTACTGTAAACACCATTGCAACACCAGTTAAGCACTATTCACAGTGTTTTACCAGACATGAGAGGTCGTGATATAGAATTAATAAATAAAGTTCATTGATTACTAATTTGCGAGATTACCAGAAGCACTGACATCATTTTAGTCTAAACAGCTGTGTCAAGGCAGGAGAAAGTGTGAGTGGGGAGAGAATGTTGTGCCGAAATTTAGTGGTTAAGGTTGTCTTAAGGCTGTTTAACCGCCAAGAGAAAATGATGTTATAATGACTTATGGAATTAAATAAAGAAGAGTCATCATATATAATTTATTAAAGGATATTATTTACAATGATTTTTTTATTACTGTGACATAACAATTGACCCAGAGTTATTGGTTTGAACGAGATTTGTACAATGTTTTTATCTCGTTTGTACGTAGAATAAAGTTAATGATGAGTCAGAAAATCGATATTTTTGCGGGAAAATCATTTTAAATCCCTACAAACAAAAAAAGTGATTTCAAAATTATGTCTGTCTGTATATGAACTATGATTGGTTTAAAACTCTGCAAGCCAAAATTCAAATTTTGGCCATATCTCGAGAGTTTATAGTACTCAAAAATACTTATTTATATAAAGAATTTAAAAAATATTCAACTATAATTATTTTAAACCATAATAGAAGAACAATAACTATAAATATAATAATAATAGTATTATTATTATTTAGTCATCATTAAATATTCTGATGTACGTTTGGTTAGATTATATGGTAATCATCATCAGAGGGTTTTACTGTTAAAGCAAAACTAACATTTAAATCTAATCTAACGTAAATGGTGGCCTACCACTCCAAAGATGTCTCAGCCTATCAGGGTACCATTTTCTGCATTAATACTTTTTTAGATCTCCTTCATTGCATCGTTTCCATCCGCTATAGTCTGTATCTAAATAAGTTAATATGTTTACCAAATCAAAATTATAAATTCAATTGTAATATTTTGGCTAATTTTATTTCAGTATTGTTTCTTTAGGTCCACAATTTTTTCTTCGTTTAACTATAAGCCTAGATCACCTTTTTCCACATTTCCAATAGTTTCCTTGACGGCTGATAGAGATCTTCCAGAATGTTTTGCATTTTATTCATTAATGTGCAGATGTATTAACCATCGTGCCTTTTATACTTTTCGAACGCTGGATTACAGAGCAATGATGCTGTGCCATCACCTTGGTTTAATCCCGTTAAATTAGCGCTATCTATGATATAACATACAGAGTAGATTATCAAGTGGATAATTTATCATCATTAACCTAATGATAACTATTAAGCATTACTGCACTATATCAAACCATAGCTAAGTACTAATATTTACCTGTTAAGACTGATTTGCACGCTTTACCATCACCTCATGATGTTACATTAAGCTTGATTTGCATTTAAATATTGATTTATAACAAATAAACTCTCCTCATAGAGTATAAATTTTAATATTACAGTAGTCTTGTAATGTCCCCCCCCCTCTCATAGACGTAATATTGAGAAAGTTATGTAAAGAGTTAAAAATCGATGTCTTTTGAGTTCAAAAACTATTTTCTTGGAATTATCTCTGTCTGTCATCTGAGCAAACGTAGACAGATTTTAATCAAACAATCTGGTATGTGTGAATAATTTGAGATGTGTTTATAATATATATCTCGAATTGTTTTGTTTTTCGTAACTCAAAATTTGGTGGTAGCTGCTACTAGAAAAAAATATAAGATATACAATTTTATCAAAATCGGTTCTATAGATTCTTTTAAATGTTATTGAAATTTGAACATTACTTACCCAAACCTTTGTGGGAAATCGAAAGTAAAAAACTATTACGAGTTAAGAAATAACTGTCAAAACACAAAAATGAACATTGACCGCCATAATTACAAGCACGATTTTAAAAATACGTTATAGCATAAGCGAAGCTAGTTTAGACCGTATTTAAAAATATACATTTTTTTTACAAACGACGTCCATGGTTATTTTTTTAATTTTTGGACTTAGTTATCCTTAAAATTAGAGAAAGGATAAAACACCATTTGGTTTTGTCTTTAAAAAATAAATTTATTTTGTCTCTTGTAAATATTTTGTAAAATTAATAGAGTTTAAATAGCCGCCATTTTGAAATTAGTAAACGTAATATGTTGATTATTTTCCAATTATGGAGTGCAAAATTTTAACTCCATATCATTTACAGTTAAAAAGATATGGTTTATTTTAGTTAAAAACACAAAATGGTGGTTAGATAGCAAACTAAGAATTTTAGGAAGAATGTTCATATGAAATTTTTCATTGGTTTTGATGTGAAGCTCTTGAATTTCTGAAACTTTTTATAAACACTCTTTATATATTTATATAATATACAGGGTGGTTCAGGAGGAAAGGGCAATACTTTGACAACTAATTCTAGTGCTAAAAATAAGAAAAAAAGTTGATATAAACATACTGTAGGTCCGGAAATGGTTTATTTTCTAGTTACGGCTAGCGAAAGATTTCGCCCTGATTTTTTCTCCAAGGGTCAAAATATGCAATACTGAAATTTCAGGGACCCAAATATAAGGGTAAATTTGATGTTTTCATATTGTTTTTGAACTGAAAAATTGAAAAAATGGATCCAAGAATTGTACTTTAAGCACTTTTCCAGAAAATTGGCATAAAACACAAAAATTATAGTAAAAATCTCACTTTATTTAGATTAGGCGTAAGATTTTTGTATACTTTTATTTAACGAATTTATAATATTGCTGGAAAATATCCCCTTAGCAAAACGAATTGAAATGTATCATCAACTTGATGGAGCTTCTACACATTTCACTAATGAAGTACGACAATGGCTTGATGAAAAGTTTGCTGTTAATATATATAAATTTACTTTATATATAAGACTTTCATTTCCCTTTTATATTATAAATATCACTAATATCCTATTTTAAATATATTTAAACAATTTCTAAATAAACTAATAAAAAAATTCTATTCTGCCAAAACAACACACCATAAACTACCGAAACCGCTAATACCAATTACGTTGTCCCAATTATAGTTATTATTTTCTTTATAATATTATTTTGGGAGTATTTAATTAATTTGGAGATTTGTAGAGATCTCCAAATCTCTACAATTAACCCTACTAAAAAAAAAATGAATAATTATTACTCGTCTACAAGTTCTAAAAAGTTAGTAAGTTGTTACGCAAAAGTTGTATTTAAAAACACAGTAGGTCAGATTTAATTAATCATTGTTTTTGATTTCATAATCAACTCATATTTACCTTGTGTAGGCTACATGTTAAACTGATTTGTCACGTGATCAAGTTTAATTATTTAAATGTCTGACTCGGATTAGTCTTGGACTCGTTCAGAAACTACTTTCCCGACATTTAAATGTTACAATTACTGTTGTCGATCAAATGTCCCTTCTCTTGACAGTATTATTTATAAAGACGACAAGTGCGGTGAATCTTACTACATACTGCGCCCTTGCACTTCCTATAAAAATTTATGTTTAAATTTGAGTTTCAATTATGATATTTAACCATTTCATCAACTATTTTATGCTAATTTAAATTATATAATAGACGTTTGTAAATTAGTTTTACAAAAGTAACATTTATTTTTGAAGAAAATTAAAACACAGACCGTTGGTCAAGAGAGACCTGATAAGAAAGGTGAAAGAGATCTAACAAAAAGGTGTAGATCCAGCTAGGGGTCCTCAGGATTGCCAAACCCGTACTCCCTATAGGTGAGACCCTTGGAGTAAGTAGTCATACTAAAATATAACCACCAATTTGGAGGTCATCATGTTGGAAGAGAAACTTCCTGTTCATATCTTCTACGAGTGATATTAGATAGTGCTTAACATGCCAGGTAAATAATGGAACTTTAGTGTTCTCAGTAAAAAAGAATTTACCATACACAATAACAAAATTAAATTTGCAAACATTATCTAATATTGATGACTCTCTTTGTTAAGTTTAAGCATACTATATTCTAATACTTCGATGGTTTATCTTACCACTGAGTTTTACATAATTTATTTAAAGAAAATTATCATCTTAATCTTAATTATTTCATTAAAACAAAAATAATAATTCGTTTTCCCTTGTAACCTACCCCTGCAGCTTATAACAATTGTAAACTGGTGTTTAAGTTGCAGACATTAATTTAAACTTTAGTTCATTTCATTGGATAAGATCTGCAACACTTGTTTGATTTTTTCGTCTGAAACTTGAAATCCTTGACCTTGTCCTTGCTCCCTATGTGCTACACAGCCAGTTTCAAGGTAACGATTCTACAAGGATCGACCTATGAGGAGGTTTCTTCTGACTTTTGGTTCAGAATTTCCTTTCGACAAAAGTTACACTTTGATGACTTGTCAGATCTTAACAATAACAAAATAAAACAAGATAATAAAAATATTTGTTCTAAAAACACTCGTGCTTGATTTGATTTGTCGGGAATTTTTAATTTCACTTATCAGTCGCCAGGGACATATGCCCCAGGGTGTTTTAGAACAAATGGTTTGAACCGATATGTACAACAAATGAATCTAAATTAAATATTTATAATTTATTTAAACAAAATGTCTGGTTTTATTAAATTTTTTGTTTTATCATTAATTCATTATATTTTAAACTTATATAATAATGCATAACTAATTTATGAATACTCTATACTTCAAGCTTTCCCAGTATTTATTACAAATATTATTATTATTTATGTATTGCCCAGATGTGTTACAGCAACTATGGAAACTAAAAACCACTATTAGAATACAACCGACAAAATACTCACGCAATCACTAAGATGCGTAGATTATAATTAATTTTTTGTAACGTCCTTTCTCATGCCGTTAGACTAATGATAGATATTTAAATGGTTTGATAATGTCACATGAAAATGAAAGGTACTTTATGGCGAAAAAAAACTGTTGATTTTACATTGTCTTCTCTGTCTTGCCAGATTTTGAAGTGAGAGCTTTTTTTCGAGGTCTTGAAAAAAGGTGAATTATTCCGCGTTGACCTTTTTACGAAACATAGAGAAAGTTATTGGTGTGTCAAAAACAAATGTTGAGTTTTTAGGTGATTGAATTTTAGTTCATAATTAAATTGTCTACAGTTTTTATTGTAAAATTTGATCTGTTTATTGGTAAAATAACAAAGTTATTTTTGGCCAAATGTAAAAAAAAAAAAAAAAAAAAAAAAAAAAAAAAAAAAAAAAAAAAAAAAATGTGGTTTTTGACTCCAATTTTTGAATTTTACTCTGGTTTTCTCAAAAACTTTTTAACTTAAAGTTCTGGGACCTATTTTATTCAATTTGTCAGGTTAAAAAACATAAGAAACAATTGAATTTGCCTTTTAATTTAACTTCCAAAAATTCCAGGAGGCCCTTATTTAAACCAGAGTACAAAATTCTGAGCAAAATCATTCGCTAGCCGTAACTCGCTAACAAAACATTTCCCAAGCTATTTTTGTATAACTTTTTTTTTCTTTACTTTTACATGTAGAATGAGCTCTCGAAGTTTCTGTATATCTTCGTGAATCACCCGGTATAATTATTTTGTATGTATCCAACACACATTGTCCAGGTTTTTCACTTTTGTCTCACAACTATCGAACTGCAATTTTGGAGACAAATACTTTTATTTGATTGATATTAGTTTTGTGGATGGGTGTGTGAGACATTTGTGCTGTTTGTAAACCATTTATTTTATTGCATGAAGTAGGATGTATTAATTCTAACATTACATGTATTAGGTACCTTTTTCTATTACTTGAATCTAAAAGGGTAATAAAATAACATTTGTAATGATCAAACATTTATTTAATTTACAATTTTCATATGAACTACAGTAATATTACGTGTTTTTATAAAAATATATTAAATTTAGTACGTGTTTTCAGTATTTTTAAATTCCGTCATGAAATTTCCCCATTTTTTTAAATCACCTAATAATTGTTCATCAATTTCAGAGTTGTTCATCAAAACCAACTATCTAAGTTTAATCTTTTTACTTTTTAGATTAGGCAAACCCATAATGGTAATCTTACAAGTTTGAGATTAAATGTCAAAAATAACACTGAAAATATCTGAGTGAACTTGACAAATTGAAGAATTATATTTCGAATGAATAATTCCCATTTATTGCCCGAGTGGTACATGCTGCCCAAGTCAGATGCACTCCACAATGTAATTATATAAATAATCACCGTAACGATCCGGTTTTATAGCGATGGAATCCTCAGAATTGTTCGGGTAGTAAAAAAAAAGATCCGTCTTCACTTGTTTGTCTCTTTATAGTTCCACTAATAGTCTGTCTGACCAAAACTTGTATGTTATGTTCATGGTTGAGGGTCAACTTGCCTAAATGAAAACTTAAGTTCCTTTAAGTCAACTTATAAAACAAGTAAAACGTCTAACTATTGACTCTGACTTACAGTTAGTTCATATTTTTTATTTACAGTGTTTAATTTTCCGAACTAAAAAAAATTTTTTTACTACTATCATTACACTAAAAATAACATAGGTTGGTGACAATATGTAACATCTCCCGACAACCAAACGCACTGAGAGTTTTGGAATTTACTATTAATTTTATTACGTAACTATTGTTCTTGGTTAGGAATTAAACTAAAACGGTCTGTCCGTGGTTCCTTCCGGAAGGTTTTGGTATTCAGTACGGGATGAAAAGAATGTCAGAATTACTGAATACCAAGTTGGTTTTCTGTGTAAAAATTATACTTATATATCAGCTAAGACATATATTTATAAGGGAAATTTGGTTGTTTAATAAATACTTATATCAGATTTTTCACGTCCAATTGAAAACACAACTAAATTGTTACTTGAAATCCTACTCATTGGCATGACAAACAAAATATCTTATTCTCAAAAATGTGATTTATAAAGAAGTATTACAGTATATATTTTTATTATAGTATATAACTGAAGTATTTATTGCTTTTAATGGTTTTTACTGTATTTCTGGTGTTGTAAAACAAAATGTATAAAATGTGTTTTCAGTCATATAGTTTTATGTAATTAAATAAATTATTAAATTAACGATACAAAGTTATTATACACAAACTTCTCACTCACCAAAAATGTCAGTTTTTAGTCAAAAAGTGGAAATGAACCATGAATTTTGAAACAAACATTGTTATATTTCAAGGGTCTAAACTTGCTTCGTTTGTGTCAAAAACCCGCCTTCAGCTTAAATTGTATTTGATTAAAATAAAGTTTTTAATGGCTGCAGTCGAGGTTCAGTTTTACTCTGTTACCATTTTATTCTGAACTGTAATATTTTTTGACTTGCTATATTGCACACCGGTTTAGCCCATTAATTTTACCATGTCACTAAAATTTTAACTAAATTGGTAAAGGTGATTTTGAGAAATTTTGTATTTTTTTGTTTTATGGCAGATTTTTGTTTTATGGCCGATTTTTTTTTTTACTTACGAACAAATTTGGCATTTTTGGGTTGATAGCTACGTTCTGTTCGAGTCCTTAGAGGCTACGATTTGTTTAGAGAAAAATTTCATCAAAATGGATAGAGTCAATTTTTAGAAAATCTTTTTTTTTCTACCTCCAACCACGAAGTTTGTATATAATGTATATAAGGAAAAAATCTCTCGATATACTCAAAATATGCCTACGTAGCAAATTTGAACAAAATCGGTCCACGAGTTTAGGTTATACAGCTCTACACTACGACAAACGCCAACTAGGCTAAAGATAGACATACATACCAAAAACCAGTTTTCTGGACTAAGGAGATTTCAACACTGACTTCCGCAAAAACCTCAACATCAAGTATCACATAACTTTACACTAAAGCAGCCTACATGTGAGAAGAACACCACTAATATTAAAATTTTATATGTAATTTATAATAATATAAACACGGATTAAGGTTAAAATGTTTTCAACCTTCAGCTATTACATACTGGCAAAAAAGGACAAGTATATTAATAAGATATTATCTATAGATTAATTAGATAAACAAGATAATTAGAAAGGAAATATAGACTGGCAAGCTTACAGAGAAATTAAATTATTAATAATACTATATCTTCCTCCGTTAAATGCAGTAGAGAAAGTCAATGCAGGAATTTAAATTGTTAGTTTAATGATGCATTAGAGAAATTTATTCAACTGTTTGGATACTGACTACACCTTCAACACCCACATGTGAATGAAGACGGAAATCAAATTGCATAAGTAAATAACCAGGCATCCGAGAAACTTACAATGTAATAAGTATCCCATCCCAGCATGTGGCATGATTGAAATTGTATTTTTTAAATTTTACCAGGATATTTACTATGTACTTCATTAGTGGCTTACTTCCCTGCCAATCGTCTACAGGAGGTGGTAATGTATCTATGCATTCATCAATCCATGATTATCCATGGATTTTTGATGGTACACGAGAATCCGCCACAATCACACATCTATCGAGGTGCCCTAATTCACATTTGTTCTCTACCCAATTCGATTCAGACAATAATGGGGGGGGGTAATGATTATGTACTGTCTTTTTTTCGTTCCCTGAAATTTTTTGATAAAATTTAATTATTTAGACTCGATTGTTGCAGCGCTCCTTTTACTGCACTGTAATTTTATATTTTATTGTTTATTAAGTTTCATCGACGTTTATGAGTTAACTCGTTGTAGAGCCCTTTTACAGCTCTGTATTATTTCATTTGTTGTTTATTGAATTTTATCATAGTTTATCTTTTTTAATTTGTTGCAAAACCCCTTTACAGCCCAGTAATGTATTATGTTGTTGTTTGGTGATATTTTATCAAGGTTTAATATTGTTAATAGCGATCATATTTTATGTTATTTTTTAGTTTTTAATTCTAGTTGTTAGTTTCATATGGAGGAGTATTATATGCCCAACTTTTTAATGGTTATTCTCCTTAAAATATACGATGTAAAAACATTTATCGACAAATAAAATACAAATTAAAAAATAACATCCATTGTCATCTATCCAAAAAATGTCTCTACTGCTAATTATAAGTCAGAAAAAAAAACTTTATTACTTAGTTTTCCCCTACTCGTATTTCTAATGGGAGATAAGTTAGTTTGCTTAGCTTCCAACATAAACTCGCCCTAAACATTTAACTCGCCACTTTCGTTTTTCTTGAACCAGTTAAACCGTAGTCTTTTTTATATGTGATTTTGTACTCTGGTTTAGGGAGTTATTCTTTAAATTTCAAGAAATTCCAATTTCTCAAAACTGCATTTTTGTGACAACTCGGACGAGTTATTCTTTTATTTTTTTGTGCCGATTACATTTTTGGGTAGATAAAGGATACCAAAACGTTGTTTTCGGGTATTTAGAGCCAATATTTAAAAAAAAAAAGTCCAGAAAATAGTTACACTCACTTTTGAGAAAATCTGAATTTTGAGTTTTGACCTAAGCCCAAATTTTGAGTTACTGGAAAATTTTTTTTTTTTATCTCCTGATATATGCGTACATACCAAATTTTCTCAAAATAGGTCAATCCCACTTATTTAGGATGCAACACTGTTTAGACAGCAGACAGAGATAATTACCAAAAAACAAGTACAAAAGTACAACAAAACTCGGATGCCTTTAAAAGGGATATTTTGGCAAAAATTCGACATCGGTTTTTTTTATATATCATATAACTATCTCAATACTACTTATATGTGACGA
The DNA here is from genome assembly GCA_963513935.1 of Aphrophora alni. Classification (NCBI taxonomy): domain Eukaryota; kingdom Metazoa; phylum Arthropoda; class Insecta; order Hemiptera; family Aphrophoridae; genus Aphrophora; species Aphrophora alni. Next base: position 47,120,313 of record OY740773.1, on the reverse strand, counting down.
AGTATTAACAATTTTGTTATTCAGATCAAAATATTTAGAAAGATTAGAAAATAATTGGATATGACTAGTGTTCAAGATAATAAACTGGCGTAATAATAATGTACGAAGAATCCTGCCATTAAAGACAACAGCTGTGGGTAACCTATCTTAATTTGATTTCATGTAACAGCTGTTATACAATAGTTATAACGTAAGTCACAAACAGGTGAGAGTTTTGTGCAAAACCAAGTTAAAAACCTTTTCCATCACAACCACTGGTGTAGTACAATTTAACCTATATTAGTGTTGAATTATAAAAGCGATGAATGAATATTCTATTATATAAAAAAAGTATTATTATATCGTTTATTTATATTTTACGTCACTTGTACATGATTAAGAGAAGATATAGAAAACGCTTTAATATTTCGGTTTGTCAAAAGTACAAAAGAACAAACAGGTTTTTAGTTAAAATTCCAGACCAAAACATTGCATTAGTTTTTATTGTTATGCATTTTTATAAAATATTTTAAATAACCGAAATATAAAGCGCTTTCCAATATTATTTTAATTTTCTTCTCTTCTTACAACTAATTAAATATCGTTTGATATTTATGAAAATATCTCATTATATTTTTTACAATGCTAAATAAATTCATATGTTGCTCCTACGAAATTAAAATATTTATAGTTAATCATTTGATTTTTGTTAACTCATTTGTGGATCGAGAGCTTCCATTTTTATAAATAAAAAATCTGTCTAGTAAGAACTGCTAGCGACTTATGAGACAAACCTTAAGTATTTTAAATATATCTATTATTTCAAAATAACTTTATCAGCTGGTTTTCTTTAAATAGACATAAATATAGAATCAATTTATCTCTGGCCGATTTTTTCCCTTTTTTCCCTTGTAGTTAGAGGTAAAAAACACTCGGTCATCATCACCTTATAAAAAGGGGGGAATACCAGTAGCCCTTGAATACTCCTTATAGCATCAGGGTCGGAAAATAATAAGACCTGACAGACATAAATATTTTCTTCTCTGAAATGGGCTACACTTTCATCTCTTTTTTGGTAAGTTGGAGCAAGATTTACCCCATTTAATGTAGCTCGTACTTAATTGAATATAAGAAAATATTTTTCATAAATATAAATATATAGATTTTATGTATTTCCTTGTCAAATGCTGTTTCATAACTCTTAAAGCTAATAGTAAACAACTGGTAAATGAAAGTTGTTAGCTATTTAACTATATGAAAATAACGTCTCTAAGTTACTGTACGTAATAAACAGGTTAACGAACATATGTTGTTGTTTTTATGCCAAATTTCCGATTTTAACTTCCAAGATTCAAATAAAATAAAGTTTTGGTTCATGAAGTTTGACTACGTCACTAAAACGTTTTAGACGACTTTGATTACAGCTCTGGAACTCAAGAGAATTGACTCCCAAATCAGAACTTTATCGGATTAATTACTCCATCATTATCACGTTTTAGGAGAATCATACCCGACATGTTCTGTTCAGAGGGACGGACACAAACACTGACAGTTTTGAGGGGGGTTGATTCCATCTCAGGCGTTCAAGAAGATTGAATGTCAAATCAGTATTTTATCAGAATATTGATCAAAACGTTAATAGTGGCAATAACGACGTTAATATTTATTCCTTATTGTTATAATATTTTTATTGGAAATGCACAACGCCAGTAAGATAGACATCGTGTATAGTGAGCTATATTCTCTTAATCCTAAAGCTATGTACTACAATAATACTACAATAGTAAACAGATGAAATTAAACAAGGAAAAAACAACTGTTCTATAAGTTTAAAGGGCCCTTTTAACAATCACATCAAATTATTTTAAATCATTAAAAAACCTTCAGGGAATGCAAAAAGAAAAATACCCGCTCAAGAATTCCTCAACATCGCTTGAATCTGATAAGTAGAACAATAGTCCTACAAACACACACACATACACAAACACACACCTCAATACACATAGTCAACAAGCATGTGTAGTATAGCTTGAGAGAATCAATATTGTGGAGGGTTTCTTTAGCTGAAGTCTATGTATGGAACTCAAAACCACTTCAACCAAGAGATTCTTAATGCTGGTTGTGTTCTTAGTTGGATCACTCTTATTCATGACTTGGAACCTTTTAGTAACTTTTTTGAGTGGTTGCCATTTAAAACGAAAAAGTGAAGGAAAATAACATCCATATTTTGGCCTAATTCCAAAATAACTAATCATAAATTTCATAACGATTGACGCATTTTGCTGTAACTGTACAACAAACATAAAAAAACAGACACAAGACACAAATATAGTTGAATTTTCGAGTTAAAAGAGAACCTCTGTCAACTAAGTGATCTTATATATAAAACACCTATGGAGTAAAAAGGTCAATGACCGCCCCTGGTAGAGTATGTAAAATTTGATAAATTTATTATTCTACAAGACTTACTTAAACGGGAATGAGAAGATCGATTGCAACAATGTCGCCAGGCCGGACACTTACATAACTATCCAATCCACTTTAGCTGTTCTGAGGATTATCTATGTTCCCTTTCAACCATGAAAACGATCTATTAGAAAATTTCCTAATGGAAAATTGCTATTGCAATCTCGCTTATCACAGGAACTGAATTAACTTGATCCTTATTGAATCAGAATTTCAAAATAACATTTCTTAAAATTTTAAATATATAATTAATTATAGGCCCTACACTTTGTCATTTTTGTTACCTCTGATTTTTTTCCCTAAAACTTGTCCCATTGGCTTAAAATTTTGGTGGACAAATTTGTCATAGGCCTATTATACAAAGTTATTTATGTTTGTTCATCAGTAAGAGTAGAATTTGGATTAAATTATAACATATTACAAAAGCTGATGAAAATATATACAAATACAAAACAGCCGATTAGATTATTTTCAAGGACCGTTCTATGCGGTTGTTTGTATACACATATACAAGTATGGGTTCCCCAGATTCTAGTGTTTTTACTGCCAAAGTCTATATTAATTTACTATCAATAAGGCCATAAAATAATTACCTCCAGACACAAATGAATCAAAACTGCAACAAGTAGAATTAGTTCACCAAGTAACTTAAACAAAAATCCCAAGCAGCCTGAAATTCGATAAAATACAGTAAATTTATAATAGTCGAGATCAGTAACTTGTTAGATGTTAAATTATTTTTTTGTAATAATATTTCTTGTGCATTATTAATATTGGTATTTTCTGTTTTTATTTTCATTTCCTTATCTTTTTTATATAAATTAAATAAATTAAATAAGAAGACTTTTGAAGAAATTTAAGAATCTATTTATATTAATTTAATTAAGGGCTAAAAATATAATACATTTTTTAATATTAATATAGTTATTCTAAAAACGTATAAGTATAGGATTAAATAAACAGTTATTACAATGTTATTAGAATTATATATCCAATATCACTCTGAATATGTTTGAGTACTACTATTTCAATTCATGCAAATATTTGCAGCATTACGCAGAGATGCTATATCATCTTACTTTCTACTACAATGGGTGATGACAATTCTCTATTACTATGTTTAGTCAGCTCGCCAACTTTAATTCAATACAGCTAATTTGAAATCCAGTCCTCTTGAATGTTGAAGCGGATGCAAGTGGAGACTTTAATGATTTAGGTGTATAGAAACGAGGGCAGACAAAGAGGTTACTGGAGTGTAGTGGACAAAGGTTTCTCTTGGTCAGATCTCTTGGTTATAAAACTTATTGTTAATGTTGTTATTATTATTATTATTATTAACATTAATATTTTATTTTTCAATTTTTACTATTTATTTCTACTTTTTCATATACACTTAATACACAGAAAGTGTGCGATGGGTCTAAAAATCGACGTTGAGTTTTTACAGAAATATCGGTTTTAAAATCCCTCTAATCCCAAAAATAAGTAGTTTTGGAAATAATTCTGTAAACGTGAGAACCGATATCATTTTGGTCATATCTCAGTTTTTGTTCTTTCATTATTTCGATAACTCAAAATTTGGGGCAGGTTAGCTATCATAAGACCAAAACTTCAATTGATAAATTGTAGCAAAATTTGACTAAAATTTTTAAACACAATTTTGAGAGATGGGCTATTTTCTTATAGCTCCTTGTGAGATTAAACAATTTTTTTAAACCTGTATCTCCGTAACCAGTATTTTTTAATAAATGGCGACAAATACGTTTTAACGTGGCACTTGGAGGCTACATTTTACCAAAATTCTGTCGTTAGAGTTGATTTTGAGAAATCTACTTCCAAATGTTTACTTATCTGATAATGAAAGGGAGGAAAACCACAATAAGACTACTTCCCAAATTTGGTAAAAATTTAGAGCACTGCACAATCAATAGACAGAAGACGTGATTTATATAAACTTGTTTAATAAATTAAACACCTGAGGAAGTATATTTGAAAATATCGAATCAGAAAATTTTCATCTCTACTCTAACTGATCATGCTAGTGAATGGTGAAGCACGTTCTAATAAAATTGGCTGTTTGTACAAGCGTCAACAGATTATCTTATAAGACTTTCAAAGGGATTTATGAGATTGTAAATTGTAACTATTATTTATAAAGAGTTCTACCTGAACTAGAGCAGTAGAAGAAAACAATATTTCAATATCTTGTCATTCATTGCACAAATATATTCATTGTAGTTATTAACTAACGCAGTATTATTAAATTATAGGATTGCGATTAAAGCTTTGAAATGTTTAATTCATAAAATAGTAATAAATTAATAATATCTATGAATTACAAATTAAAATTATTTATAAAGTAGTCAGTAAATTATATGGAGATCACTTGCAGTGTAGTGTTCGTAGATACCAACAGTAAGCGAGTCGAATAATTTTAAAAATACAGTGAATGTTAGAGTGATAATAAAGCTACGAATTTAGAATAAAGCTACGAATCCAGTAGCCATGCATCAGACTGGGCGGGCAGATGATAAGAAAGCTCCAGTTGTTATAAAATGCTAATAGTTTTAGTTTCGAAGAATTTAAGATATCACAAAGATCTGAGTGCATAACCTTAAATCTTTTATACAAAAAGATCAAATAAAATTTTTATTTTTTGGATATAAATTGGACCAAACTATTTCAATGGCACATTAAAAAGTTTAGGACTTTTAGCAACTAAATTCTGAGTAAACATTTTCTCAGACATACGATGTGATTTATTTAACGAATCGTTAACCTTTTAATCTCTCCAAATTCGATGGAGCTACTTTTGAATACCCATAAAATTCATTTTTAGTTTAAATTTAATCTAAATTTTTGTGAAGAAGTGCATAGTATCATATTTTTATTTTTATATCGTAAGTTTAATCATAATTTTTGGAGCCAAATATATATATATATATATTCATATTTTTAAAGTTAAATATATATATATATATATATATTTAACTTTAAAAATATGGAGGAAAAAAGCTTTTTTCTTACATGAAAAATCCAAAAAGTACGCTCATCTCACTACAAAAATTTAAATTCTGAAATTTAACCGATTTTTGTTTGTTCGCACAAGTAGGTAGTTTAAATAGCGTGTTTTTCACAGAGGGACCAAAGCGAAGTCCTCTTTTAAATCTAACATGTATTTGTCATGTCGCCTGTATGTTTGTTTGTCTATTTGTCGAGCAATTACAGTCAAACACGTTTGTCAATCGTTATGAAACCAGAAATAACATTCTTTACAATAAGGCCGAATGATGAATATACAATTATTTAGTTTTAAAATGCCACTCAACGACACGGTTCCAAAGTAGGGACATGGAAGCTCCAGGAATGTATTAAATACAATACAGCGAACGAGGCATACCAAGACAACTTCAAATAAAAATTTAATTTGATCTACTTTGTAAAATTTTCCTATAAGAAATGTTTGTGTGACTAAAAAATTTAAGTATCCACGCTTACAACATTTTGATTTAAAAAAAAATGAAAATAACCTTTATTTTTTACAGGGTTTTACAAATATCAAATAGAGTATTATTTCCTCTAAATTCTTAATATAACTTGTATATAAGAATTAAGTAAAATACAAACAGTAGTCGGATCGTTTAAGTTTCTCAAGATTGGCGAGGTCACGGAATTACTTATATTTCCTGGAAACTTCGCGAAACAATTACTTTTATTTACATTTGCATTCAAAACATGATTAACATTGCAAATAAATAAGGCTTTCCTTTCACTTAAAACGGAATTGTTGTCTGTTTATGAGATGAGCATATCGTTTATCTCCAGATGTTATAATCTTGTTTCATATACGGCTCGATTACACACAAACAAGTCATGAATGTGTTATAATTCAGATCTTTGAATCTCATAAGTACTGAACGATGGAATGTAACCTTTGAGAAGCAATGATGATTCTTGCCACAGAATTATGTTCACTGTATTACACATCATACAGTCATTATAATATAGGATCAGTTGAAAGCAAAACACTGTATAAGACGATCAATTTAAAAATTCAACGATATTTTACTTAATTGTTCTCATATTTATTGGTTGATTATATACTTTTCGATACCTTAGACTACCTAAGGAAATTGCTAAAATGTTTGGCATTTTGTTTTTCACACTTATGCCCACGTTTACTATTGACCTGGATAACGTTCTCGATATTGCAAAAGTAATTTTGTGTTACATCGGTAATGTTTGTCTTTAGTTGTGTGAAGATTAGTTTCGATAAACCTTTTCTAATCTACGGTCTGAAAATCCCATAAAAAGATTGTAGACTTTAAAAATGAGGTGGTTTTGAGAGGAGGAGAAGGGTTAAAGGCGAAAACCATTCCAGTCAACATCGCCTAAATAAAAATAATCGAGAACTGCTCTTAAAAGTAAAAACATACCTACGAAATTAAAAACAAAATACCATATTACAGGGCAGAAAAGAGTTATAACTAAATCAAATTATTAGGATAAAATAACAGGATAAACATGACTGATATTCAAAAATTAATTGTAAAATTATACTGAATTTTTAGGAATAAAGTTTTATTTGTATACTTATTATAAATCTTGTTGAATACATTCAGATGACGCAAGGACAATATTGATCTCAGTATTATACCCCAACATTGTTGTTTTCTTTTTTAAAGGCGAAACAAAATGCTGTCATTATCATCTTAGAACAACAGAGCATAATTTTAAAACTAAAATTTCGTACTACAATACTACGATTTAATAACAATAGGATAATAAATAACAAAAGGAAAACTTGTTAATAATGGTAAACTTTGAGAAATAAAAGAAAACACAAAACAACGTATTACAGAACTGTAATAGGCCTTGTAATAATTATACGAACTTATTTTAAATCTTTCAACAACTAACTTTCAGGTGACCCAAGAAGGACAATACCTGATCTAATCGCCTAACATTATCAGAATCTAAATGTGTAGTAACAAAATCCTACGCACACCCCTCAATACCACGCAACCGATAAGATTGTGTTTAATAGTAAGAGTGGCTTAATAGAATCAGCACTGCAGAAGATTCCCATGTTCCACTAGAAATCCAAAAATCATGGAATAACTAGTAATCACAAATTTCCACTCAATGATGAGCACAAATCGATGATCTCCATGAATTATATTCTTCAATTTATTGGAAATTACACAAATCTATTCCTCCTCCCATTGGCAATGAAATAACTGTTTGATTACTGATAATAAGTCAGGTGACAGGACAACCCACGTGACTAGGAACTGTCTTGTAACTTCCTATGTTGCATTGTCTAATTTTGTGCTCCCAGTTATTTCACAAATACCTAACATTCCGTAACTAAACTCTGTGTTTGGAACACAAAATCATGTGTTCAGAAATGAAAACTTCATCGTTGAGTGAGTGTTATCTTGTTGTCTTGTACGAAGATAGTCTTCTAATATAGCCATAATCTGTTTGTATTGTTTTAATTTTATAATTTTCAGAAAAATATTATTTATTTGAATTCTCAACTTCTTTTTATTGATGGAGATCAGCAAAAACATGTGGATTATCTGCATGCTTCAAACGAATGTTTTTACTATTTACTTAAATTAAACTACAATATTAGGCTAAGTTATTTCTGTATATACTATTATATGAATAAAACCTTAAAATTGGTAAATTTTATAAACCACTGACAGTAATTATTTCTTTCTTGGTAGTCACCTTCAGTGGCGGTTAGTGGGTATTTTAATGAGCTGTGTAGAATTAACAATAATTTTTATTTTATTCCTACAGAATAACTGATGTATTTATTATACAATTACACTATTACACAAATAACAAATTTAACAGAATATTATAAAACATGTTATTTAAAAATAAATTCCATTTTTCTATTTTTGCGATGACAAAAATTTCAATAACCTTTTTTAAATAAATGTTGAGCTTGACTTGTGAAATAATTATAGTTTATTAATAGAAGTGAAATAATTAATATGAGTTATAGTTTAGCTATTGTAGCTCATGTATCACTGAGTACGGCGACTTTGTCGTTGAAACGCGTTTGATTAAGTAAACGTAATTTTTGTGAGAACTTGTGTTCGAGTTTTATTTTCTATCTAATGACATTTTCATTAAAGTACGTTATTTGTGAAATCATATTTTCTTCAATTGATATGATACACAGCACTGTTAACCTTTTCTGGATCAATGCATTCCTTAAATCCGATTTCTCTCTATTTAGTGTAGAAAACATCGTTCTGTTCTACCATTGTCATTGGAATTGTTACTAGTATTTTCATAAGTGTAATGGTTTCGCTAAACAAACATCCAAGGTTTCCTTCACTTTAAGATGAAATTAAACTTTTCAAGTTGTGAAATTCATTTCTGGAGTAAAAAACTTGTAATACTGTTTCTATTTTTTTTAAATAAGAAATGGATAAACTTTACACGTTTCTTTTATTTCAAATGATGGTAGACTTTCACGGAAACGCCCAAAATTCTCTTGGTAAAAGAGTTTAGGTTAGGTCAGGTGATAAAAGATTTGTAAATGTAAATATTTCTTTATCTTCTACGCAAATACGGTTACTTACTTGTTTACTTTACGTAACTTTAGATATACTTGTATCTTCACAAGTTCCTGATTGCTGATTTGAGAAATTGCATCATCAACACTATTTAATGCTCTTTGGATGTTATTAGCATCCGCGTTCCTAGATTGCATTTAATTATATAATCTACTTGATGCAATATTTTATGGAACAGTTCTAGCCAAATATAAAATGTTTCATTTTTAATAATCATAAAAATTATGTAGATTTTGGATTGTTTTATCAGAAGTCCTCAAAGATTGCAATTATTCTAAACATTTAATTATCCTTATTTTGAAACAATGCATTAATTTTTCTTATATCAAAATGCCATAGTGTGTTAGAATATTTTGGATGTGTTTTTCTAACACTGCTAATCTCCGTGGAGATTGTGAAAGAACGCAGCTATGCCTGAGAGATTTACAAAAAATAAACGCACCGATTTAATTAATGAAGTTGTGCTTTTCATTACAACATTTAGTTGATGTGAATAACAATGAATAAAATTTGCATATTTGGAAACTTGTGTTTTGCACTGAACCCCTGCCTGTTCACCTTTCGTAACATAATCCCATTGAATGTTTGAGAAATTAAACTTAGTCAGAAAATTTTGTTTATAATTAAGTAAACATCTCAATAAACCTTCCATGGTTTTTGCGAAATTTATTGATTCAATAATTATCAGTGGTTTTTTTGGCGCCATCTTAACGAACTCATTTATCAATTAACACTTTCACTTCAACATTTAAATTAACCTTAATGACTGTATAACAAAATATATTACTATAAGGATTAGCTATACACTTCAAGATCCAATCAGCCATTGACTCAATCAATGCCAAGCTTAAATTTTTTTTCTTCATGCATACCATCTGTCCCTGGTGAAATTTGCCTACAAAACAATTTAAAGAATCGTCCATGAAGAACATAACAGAACGTCCTTTTAAATTGACCAACCCCTTAATTTTTTTGTTATATATATACTCAATAATTACACTTGAAATGTTACTAGAAAGAATTTATATTTTTATGATAAAAGTATAAATATTTATGCAATTCTCTTTTATAATAATCTAAACTAAAAAGAGAAGGAAAAACCAAACACTGTTTCAGTTTTACTTGTACTGGAGACAAGAGATGTAAATTACAAATCATGTTGAAACTGAAAATCATTTAAATTCATTTGTGAATTATGACAGTGTTTGGTTTTTCTTTTCTCATATATTCATTTTCTGGTAGCTAAAGCCTCGAATTTCAATGTAATGACACATTAATATTATAAAGAGAAATTGTTGTGAGTTTGTAATCTCGGAAAATCTTTTCGCTAATGAAAAGCGTATTTCTTCTCAATGGGTATTGGTTATATATGATTACCGTATGGGAAAATAGAGATGAAGAGCAAACGATTATGTCAAATTTAGTACACAATGGTTTTTCTGGTCACGCTAAGAACCGTACGCTGTGCATACTATATTATTGTTAACTCACTATTCCCATGATATTTACCGCCAAAGAATGCCGGTTTATTTTGGCTAATGTAAGTCATTGATGAATTCTTGTAAAAGTCCTTGACAATGCTTTAACTAGCGAAACCATGGTCGGCAAGTTTCAATTAAAATATTGTGGTTTATACTAAAAAATTATTGTTTTAATTTATTTCAAATTTAATATTCAAGTTAAAATACACACTACACGTTGCAACATCATTCAATCTCACAAAACCAATACTAATCATAAATAAGATTCGACGCCATCTCCCTAAGGATGCTTCTGTCCTTTCATTAGTTCATACATCATGATAATATAGAACAAACCTTATCTAATAATTGTAAAAATAAAATATTTAATTGCAAAGTATCGACTATTTATTAGGGACGTCAAAATAAAATAACTGCAGTAAGTAAATTTTGTGTTTTCTTCATTTTTTTTGTGGTTAGAGGCGAAAAACCTCGTGGCCATCATTGTCTTTTAAAAAAACATTAAATAAGACAACCTTTGCCTTTCGAATACTCCAATAGTCTCAGGGTCGGAAAAGAAAAAGATTTGGTCATAAAAGACCTGATAGAAAACGTAAAAAAGAGAGGGATTTACCACAAGGATAGATAAAGGAAAGTGTAGATCCAGCTCGATCTTACCTCGGACTTGTCGCATCTATACTCGCTTAGGGGAGCTCCTGAGGGGGGTTATTATTTTAAAGACTCTGGTGGTATTTTTGTTCCTTTTTTGAAAAACCTCTCTGTCATCAACGTCTTATGAAAAAGGAAAAAACAACACACCCCTAGTCCTTGAATACTCTAATTGAAATCTGAATATATTTCCTAGGGTTTTTCAGGGAAAAACAATTTTGTGCAAAATTAAATAATACTTAATTGTTTTAATGATTATACCTTCCAAGTGTTTTACACAGAAATAGACAACTTCAAATATTATTTACATTCTTATTCAACTTTCACAAATTTCAGTTTGTAATCGATTATTCGTGACCTTATACTAGATAGTTTTGTCACTAAACTGAAATTCAATATTGTAATAACAGTTGACTGGGATCTCTGTTTAGAGTGATTGTAGTGTGATCAGTGTAACTTTCACAACTTTGATAGCCTAGCTAGCTACTTACCTATTAGTAAGTGTTATGAATGTGACGTTTAAAGAAGCTGACTGTGATTTCTAGACTACTATCACTTTCTTCGTACCGTAAGACGAACGGAAAGTTAAAGCAGCACCGAAGACGTATCAATGTGATAATCAGAGAGCAACTGAAATTAATTAATGTAATACGAGCATTTAAAGAATGAGTATTTATTTTTAATTAAATTTTGTATTTTGGTGTGTTTGTTCTCGATGTTCTAAATAATAAATATTTTTGTATTGTTGGTGTTTTTTTTGCCAACAATGGATGAATTTTCTAACATTAGACAATTACCTATTTATTCTGAGAATTCTTCAATTAAACTTCCTTCAGGAAAGGATTAAATAGTTCGATAGAAATCCAAATCGAAGAGATTTATTTGGGTTAAAATAATTAACCAGGAATACATGTCTGAACGCGAGGAAATAAAATGGTCTTCCTAAGAGATCTGTGTTTGATACAACATTGTTTTTAGTAAATAATTTAGTATACAAGGTGGGAAAAGGTCTGGAATATATATTATTTTATTTCGACCTCTAGTTTACGTAAACAGATGTTTGACTTGGGCTTGGATTACTCCGTACTAGAGCTATGTACAACTATGTAGAGCTATGAATGTGGAGAAAAACGCTGTCAAAAATAGAGGATGTTCCTAAAAATTACAAAATATAGTTTATTTATATTTAACTTATTTAAAAAATGTAAGTTTAACATATCTCTTTGTTATTGATATAACTGTTTGAAAAAGGCAAGAACTAAAGTAGAAACTAAATTATTGTCTAAATGTGTGTTAAATGATTTTCTTACAGTGAACAGTTTAAAAAAAAAAATCAGGAACTAATTTTCAACTGCGCCAATTTCAACAAAAATGTTCCAATCAGCGTTAAAATCAGGTACAAACTTTTTCACTAACAAAATGCATGTTGTCGTTAAAAATATTAAGAAAATGCGTAGAATATGTAGAGAGTTCTCGTGCAGAGAAATATTGTAGGGAACTACTGAATCAATTTTAAAGAAATAAAACTAAAATCTGACAAGATATAAAAATGAAAATCGGATTAATGGTTCTCAAGTTAAATTTACAGACACACAGAGAAACGTCGAGTTTCATATTATGTATTAAGATACATTTTACAAATAACGTCTAAGAGCAAATATTGAAAATGTGTTTTGATGTTTAACAATTGACTGTCAGTAAACTTGGAAAACATATACATTTTAATTTTTTTTAATGTATACAGTCAGTTTCCAAATAAAATTATAGATATAAAGAAAGATAATGGTTTATTATAGTTACTTTTATTCAGTAATTAAATATAGTAAACTGCTTTTCAGAAACTGAAAAGAACTCAAACATAATTTAAAAGTCAGGAAAAATTCATATAATGATATCAAACAAAGCCAAAACATTATTCATCTAAATCGATCTTCAAACCTTTTAAGTTTTATCTTTGCATCAGGATATTTGTTTGAGCTCTTGTGTTTCGTATAACTATTTGTTGATTGTTGATTTTAATACATTTATAATAAAATAAATAAGGTTACAAAAATAACGGTTGTCAAATTAAGTATATGGAACGTTAGTAACATATATAAATCAATATTATCATTTTCTATATAAAAATAACTGTTCCAAATTATAAAATAAATTATCACTGATATAATATGGAACAACATTTTACTCTGTTTATCAAACTAATGTGGAGACGGGACGTTTAGATTTGTCTAAGCTTCAAATTTCCTTGAAAGCCATGTTTTTTTAACCTATCAAGGTTAAAATGTGGAAAGCTGAGCAAATTAACGGATAAGGTACGGCGATTATTCTCTTATTATAACTAAATACTGTACATCTAAACAAGACAACATTACAAATTGTCTATTATAATGTAAACCGTAAGATTAAAAAGTAAAAATTACCACTTTGCAAATTGTCGTTCTGCCTTACAATAGCCAATTCATGCAACAAGTTTAACATGAATAAAACATCAAAGTTGTTCTTCACTGTGGCATCCAAGGCCGCTACAGGTAGGTATGATTGGCGAACTTTCCCAATGCTAATTTGCACTACCACTTAATTATACTCTTTATGTAGCTAAATATATAACGCAATACAATAAACGTGTATTTCCACAAAAGGAAATAAAACGTTATTCGTCTTAATTTTCTGTTGCTAGAAACTTTCTGGAATTTGTTTTTCTTTTCAATTCTCTGGCAGCCAGCTCTAACAGGAGCTACTTTTATAAAGACATTTTTATTTCCGACACGTAACATTCTAATTGTATTTGTTTTTCAAAGTGCCAACTTGGTATTGAAGTTAGGTACGTGTTAATTTAAACATGTATTTCAAATGCCTTGAGGTATTCATTAATCAGTAGTCCAATGGAATTTAATCAATTGTTTACATTGTTGTTCAATTGCTGGTATTCATCTTTCACTTCTGAATGGGGAACTTTCAATATCTCCTCTTAAGACACCGTTACCCCATAATATAGTTTTTCTTTTTGACTTTTTGAATAGTAAACAAATATAGGAAATTTCATAATACCAACCAAAATAATAAAGACCTTAAAATCATTCGGAAACTTAAAAGTTGACGGAAAGATACGAAATGGGAATTACCAAATTTAATTTACGGTTTGAAGATATCGACTTTACAAACTGGTTGAACCTTATAAACCATGATTTGAAAGACATGAAACTAAATTTGTAGGAGCTTCTTCTAGAAGGAATGAAAGTGGGTTTAAAATAAAACTAAAGATATGAAATAAAATCGCTAAAACAGGAAGACTGAGTTGTAAATAACACAAATATAAACGGTGCAGAATGAGAAGACGAACGAAGTTGAATATTTTATAAATCATCGTGAAGTTGGTACCGTTTCCTAGATACCAATTATAGAAGATCAAAAAGAGTATCACAGGCTACAAACTTTTATGAACAATAATCTAAGAAAAATTGCCAACATTGGCTTGAAAAGCTACCAACAAAAAAGGTTTCATTCCCTTTCTTGTGGTTTAAAGGAAAAATCCCTCGATCATAGCCTTGATAAAGGAAAAAAAGAACATAGAATAAATACCCCCACCCACCTTCCTCGAATACTCTAATAAGTTTGAGAGTTAATGAAAAATAGGGGACCGTTCTTAGATATGACCAAAATATACTACACATATTTGATCAAAATTGGTCCATTGGCTTGGGTTGTAGACAATTGTACAGATAACATAATTTTTTTTTACACATTTTTCCGTTCAAAGGACCTGTAAAGGGATATTTCGACGAAAAACTTCACATCAATTTGTTTACCTATCACTTTTTTTCCCTATACCGCGATATGTCATAATTACACCCAACGTAAAAGTTTTTTAATCGTTAGAATGAAATTTGTTTTCTCCATGTGGGTCAGCTGGTCACAGAAACGTGTAATTCGACTTTCTTGGTACCTATGTAAAATTCATCATTAATCCACATTATCGGTTGATCTTTCCACTCTTGGCAAATCGAACTTGTCCATTCATCTTTCAACACGTGAACACGGAATACTTTCATTACTTCCTCTTATAAGATAGTCTTTCTACATTACTCATTAGTGGTCACAGTTTTCATGTGATTTATTTCAACAACTCAAATGATAGATCTGTTGTCCATGGAAAAAAAGAGGATATTATTGAAGTGTACAAGTCTTATATATTTGTTGAAAATGTCATTTAAACCACTTCTTTAGTCTTAGCCTACTCAGCGTAGAAACACGAAGAAACGAAAAGATGGTAGCTCTGGTTTTGTTTAACACATATTTGTAATCATAGAATAATATTAGGCGTCAAAATCAACCTGTACCGAAATTTGCTTAACTACATAACTACATTGTCTACATAAATTTTAATAAATTCAAAATGAACAATTGCATTGTCATCAATTAGTTCGCTGTTTGTGCGATCTGTTTCATTAACAAATTTATAAAAGCTTCAAAATGTTTTCGAGGTTTCTTCATCCATTAGCTGTTGCAATTTTTCGAGCTATTATAAGTATTTTCAATAGATTTTGGGCAATTAGAGGAAATTTTATAAAAACCTGTCACATATTTTATCTCTTTTCCACCCGCATTATAAAGTTAATAGTTGATTTTTCTCTTCACTTCACTTTTTTTCTCCTTTAACGACTTCAGGAATGAAAGTTTTGGAACCCGAAGTTTTTCGTACGAAATTTGAAATTATATCATGACAAAAATCCTGTAAAAAAAAGGGAAATAAAGCTGCCGCCTAATTTGTTAAGCTGACTGAACTACAACTGAAAATTAATTAAATTTATAGACTGTCGTTGTATTTTAAAATCCTCAATAAAATTTCAACCATACAACAAACGACTGTAAATTAACCTATTTCCATTTATATCACAATTTAGTTGTAATTTCTTAATTGTTTCGTCTCGCACTAAAAACGTTTACATAGACCTACATCGAATCACTTTAATTGCGAAATTTAGACTAAAAAAATTATCAAAAAATCTGTTAATAAAATAATATTACCCAAGAACTTTACTACCAGATGTTCTTCTTTGGTGTTTTGCATTGAAGTATGTAGGTCTTGGAACTAACCACAGAAAAGGGTATTTAACCTTCAAACACTGACAATATTACCACAAACTAACTTCATTATTTAAATGAGAACAGTTTTTAATATACATTATTAAGTCAGTGCTATTTTAAGTTAAACAAACCATTATTACATATTACTCGATCTTTACCTAAGTAGTTGGTATATAGGGTTGGTTTTATGTTTAAATTATATACTAGAGAGGATTGTACGTGCTTTGTACAACAACTCACATGCATCTTGTGCTTGTTTAGTGGTTTAACCTTCGCTGTTAACGCCACCTCTAGCCAGTTGACTTATTTAACCCACCAACAAATAGTTAACTTATTTGTTTTTGTTAAAGGCGAAAACATCGTCTATAATCACCTTTGTAAAGAAAGGCAGGAAATAAGACCCCTAGCCCTCGATACTCTATTAGTGAGAGAGACCAGATAAGAAAGATAAAATAGAGGGATCTAACCCAAGACGACATAGAGAGAGGTGTAAATTCAGCTAGGAATCTTGGGATTGCCACACCTAGAGATTTGATATCCTCACTTTTTACTTTCTCACATAGTATGGGAGGAGTTAGGTTAGATTAAGTGATGGTTCAACAAATCTATGTCGAATTGTTCACGGAAATATCCAGAATCCCCTGCGTTTAAAAAATGATTTTTTTGAATAATGTCTCATTGTCTGTTGTCTGTACAGCCCAACAAGTGGAATGGTTATGAATTATATATGAGGATATTTAGGTCATACTTCGTGGTTTTGTTTTTTTTAACTTATCCAAAACATGAAAAAACATAAATTCTAAATATCAGATAAAGCAGTCCTTTACAAGGTCAAACAAGTAAGGTGTTTATGATCATTTATTTAATAAGACAATATCTAAAACATTTTTTGTGTAACTTTAAAATTTGAGGTATTTACTACAAAACCTAAACATAAAAATCCCATTTTTAAATATCGGTTTAACAATGTTTATGAAATTAGTCTTAAATTCAGTCTTCAAGGGATCCAAATAAAATGTACGGATTAACTCCCAAAATTTGCGGTTCAGAAGTTATCGGTAAAACCCAAAACATTAACCACGAAACTATTATAAAATATCTAATTTCTCAGTATTGTCCTACCGATTTTGTTCAAATTTTTGTGAAGTTTCGATAATGATATGTTAAATTGCAAATAAGAAATATTTACAGTTGAACAATAACAACGAAAATGAACTTTGAGCGTATTTCAATATACGCTAACGAGGCTTATTTGAGAAGTAAAACAAGTTTAAGGTTTCCTTAAATGCAATATATTTGTAAAATATTGTCCTTCTTTACAAACTTAGCTCTGATAAGAAATACACGTAGAAAATTTCAGTAATAGAAAATAAGTATACATTCCTCCCCTCGCAAATAAGAATTATAGATACACTTTTATGTAACTAGCGATAGATATTTAATTTATGTATATGAGAGAAAGTTATTGCAATTTTTTGGCACCGTATATTTAGTTACTTCACAATCGAATAACTAATAATCACTTAGACGTACAGTAATCAATTATAAATAGAACTTGTGAAATACAGAGTTTTGAATAGTTGACAAGCAATAAAAACAGCAATGTTTAAGAACGTGGAGACTAAGGTGTGGTAATCCAAGGAAGGAAATAAGTTAGCCATTTAATACAATTTCTAGAAGTTATGTAAATAGTGCACTTACTTCCTACACCCGACGGGCATACACTATTGAAGAGATCAGTCTGACCGGCTAACCGCGTACAGGAATGCCAGACAAGTTTTTTATTTGCGTTTTGTGGAATAATTACAGAAATGTAACAGGTTTCTGTTAAATCAAAACATTAGTAAATTATGTAACATTGGTTATGTCATTTCATTTTATATTTAACGTAATGAACTGGTTTTTATGGTCATGCTTACAGAATTATCAGCTTTAAAAAAAGAAAGTATATCATTTGTTGTCATAATTTATTCAGATATTTGTCATAATTTGTGAAAATAAAAATATACACGGTGTTTTGAGAGTGTTGATCAACTCTCGTTATCAACTGATAAACCTAGATATATGAAAAAGACCCAATGAAGCGTATGACTATTTTACAAACTAAATCTAGTAACGTGAGAGATATATTAAAAGGTGATGTTAAAGTTGAGCAGTTAAAACAACTAAAAATATTTTACCCCTTGTTTTTAAAGGCGTAAACCTCTCGGTCATCATCGTCTTATAAAAAAAAAAGTAGAAGAAGAAAACTACATCTAGTCCTAGAATACTCTAATAGCGGCAAGGTCGGAAAAGAACGAAAATTGGTCAATAAAGACCTGATAGGGAAAATGAAAGAGCATCTTACCCAAGACTACATAAAAACAGGTGTAGATCTAGCTAGGGGCCCTCGGGGTTGCCACGCTCGTACCCACTATAGTGAGCTCCTGAGGGTATTAAAACTATTTACAAGCGAGATAAAAAAACCACAACAGAACTAAAAGGTAAAAGAAAGATATTCAACCAAAGAATACATTAAGAAAGGTGTAATTTTAGCTAAACAACCCTAGGGACTGTCACATCTACACTCACAATAGGTGAGCCCCTGAAAGGAAAATAGCATAAAATAGAGACTCCAAGCTCTCGAATAGTCAGAGTTGGAAGAGAACAAGAGTTGATCAAAAAGTGATTCGGTAGGAAAGATGAAATAGAGGGATTAAACCAAATACTACTAAAATGTTTAATATATAAATCCACAAAGCTAAAATGTACAGCACCTGGACAACAGAATCACCTTTGAAAACGACTGAGATATCGAACCAAATTATTTAAAAAATTTAAAAATTGACAATACGATTTAAAGATGAGAAAGTATTTTGATAAATTAGTTACGAAGTAAATGACGACTAATGTAATTATTATTCCAATTTAGTAAATAAATCTGCTGGTAATATCTAGGAACAATGGCGATAATAAAGAACTAAACTGGTAATAAAAAATATAATATTGTATTGCTAGAATTAATAATGTACTTTTAATAAATCTGATTGAAAATGAATATAACAAAACCTACACAAACATATTCATAACATATTTTTATGAGTATGTATAATGATAAAATGAAGTCATCAATAGTTAGTGTTTTGAGTTCCTTATACAGTAATGTAATTAATTATTTACGGAATAATATGTCGTTTAAATCCAGTCCAATCATGGATTCTCCGGAAACCTGAATAAACGTAAAACACTGACCAGGCCTTCTGACGGATTCCCTATCATTCGCATTATTTTTTCCCCCCTTGTTGTTTAAAAACAAAAATCTCTAAGTTATCATCGTCTAAAAAAGGAAGAAAAGCACATAAAATGAAAACTCCTTGCTTTTGAATACTCTAATAGCGATAGAGCAGTAAAATAACAAATGTTGGTCAAGAGAAACCTGATTGGGAAAATGAGAGAAAGGGATCTCACCCAAGATTACATGAAAAAGGGTGTAGATCCACCAAGAGTCTCTCAGAATGCACACGTCCGTCCTCACTATAGGTGACCCCCTGAGGGTTCAACGAGACGAAATCAACTCATATAAATTGCAGTAACCTAACTATAAACAAGACCAGTTGAAACTAATTACAGTTTAAATAGAGTTCTATTCTCTATTTTTTGTTCTCCAATTTTATCTTTTATCTTAGCTTTAGTTGAAAAATTGTTTCTAGAAAATGCTTGAATTTTCAAATTCGCCTGTAGCTCCTAAATGGTTGGTGATACTTGAAAATACCCAAGAATTAAAAAGTCTTAAAATAAACCATTATATCTAAAATTGCCATAAAAAATTGCGTTTTTCATTAGAAAATTAGAATCTGGCCATAAAATGTAAAAAGAGCTGGTGGTATGAAAAATTTGGTTTAACCTCTAGTTTTAATTTTTTAAATCTTGGGGTTACTTTAATTTTTTTAAATAACTTTTGTACTTATCTAATAAAACAGTGGACACCTGTTTCAATAACACTGTTATGTTCACATTGAAAAAGCAGTCCAACAGATACTAATCTACGCGAAATGGTGAAAGAGATCTGAAAGGAGAAAATATAGACATTTGCAAGAATAAAAACACGTTCTTGTCGAAATATTTTAGCACGCTTCAATGACTCTACTGCGTTTATATGAACCAGGCCACAAAGATGCGGCTTGTAATGAAAGCAATTAGGAATCTTTATTTCCGTCTCCAATAAGGAAGTTTCAAGGCGGCAGACAAATAATCAAGGACTGTAATTTAAAATATTAATGGATATTTGTGTGAAATTAACTTGAAAACTACCAAAATGTAAAATGTAAGAGTAAAAGAATTCATCAAAATTCCGGACATTCTGGTTCCACCTGTAATCGCATTTCAGTGTAATTATTTTTTTATAAGCACTTCAAAAATTGGAAGCTTTTATCTCAATTATTCCGAAATGTTGATAATCTGTATTCGTCATTAACTTCTTTTTGTTCGTGAGTTACATTAAAAATTACTTTATATTGGTGGACTACAAACAGCCTTTTGATAACATTAGCAGATATTAAATATATAAAATATTCTCCTATATAATATAAAAGCGAGTGTCCTTACTTACTTACAACGTGCAACCCAAACAACTGCACCTAGAAACATGATATTGGCAGAGTATAGAAATCCCTTTCCATACGTGAGGGTTAACTAAGTAGATTTTTTCTAAATTCGACACCAAGGGTTGGAAGAGGTCAAAAGTATTTTTACGAATTTCTCATTATATCTTAAGACCCCGATGAGATGCCTTTATTCTTACTTACTCATGTTACCCATTTAAATATTTAAAAACAAAATTCCTAATCACCATCAGCGTCCAGAATAAATCCATGAACATAGAAATATGAAATTCGCGGGGTATATTCCTCTCATAACAAAAGGACTCAATAGGAAGGACTTTTTGAAATTCGACCACTTTGTGTGTTGAATGGGATAAAATGTGTTTTCACTGATTTCTCATTATATTTTAGGCCCGATGAGAAGTTTTCTTGGTCTTTGCTTACCCATTCAAATATCTAAAAACAGAATTTGTTAGTTCTATCTATTTATGTATCTACAAAACCAAATTTCATGACTGACCAATCCCAGAGATTTATTTGACCAATCCCTGGCCAAATCTCTGGGATTAGATTTATTCTTTTGTATAAAGGCGCAAAACCATCACGA
Organism: Aphrophora alni; assembly: GCA_963513935.1. Lineage (NCBI taxonomy): Eukaryota > Metazoa > Arthropoda > Insecta > Hemiptera > Aphrophoridae > Aphrophora > Aphrophora alni. The sequence continues at coordinate 47,098,865 of OY740773.1, read as the reverse complement.
TCATCATAGCATTAACAAAAAACAAAGAATAGTTGGTCAAATCCGAATAGTTGTTTCTACTATAAAACCTACCATAGAACTGTTATAAAAGATGGAATTTCTCAAAATCGACGATACCGATTTAATTCAAATTTTGGTTAAATGTGAAGAGTAATAATTCAGATCAGTGTCCAAAATACCAATTTTTTTAAATTAAAAAAAAAAATTATGTACTTGGTGGTTTAAAGGTGAAAAACCATCTTCATCTCCGTTAAAAAAATTATTGTTCATAAATAATTGGCAATAAACCAAAATTGAATTTTGATCACAAACATTTGAAACTTCCTTTTAAACAAATAATATTTTAACATAGATAGAGTTTATGGCAGAAGTTAAGGAAACATACACTCTATTTGTTTCTCTTCTCATGTATTAGAGGTATTTTTGTATTAGTATTAGGGATATTTTAGTATTGTACTAAATATTATTAGAGATATTTTTTGTATTACACCAAACAGCATTAGAGATATTTTTGTATAATACCAAATAGTTATAGAGGTATTATACCAAATAGTATTAGAGGATTGTTGTATTACACCAAACAATAAGAGAGGTATTATACCAAATACCAAATAGTATTAAAGATATTTTTGTAATTTACTAAATGTTTTAGAGGTAAATTTTATTATACCAAATGGTATTAAAGGTATTTTTTCAATATACCGAATACTATTGGAGGTATTCTTGTATTATACCAAATAATATTAGAAGTTTTTGCATCATACCGCATAGTATTAGAGATATTATTGTAGTATACCAAATATTATTAGAGGTGTGTTTTTTTATTATGACAAATAGCATTAGATGTATATTTCATAATACATAAAATAGTATTAGAAATATTTTTTTGTATTATTCCAAATATTATTAGAGGTGTACTTTTTTATTATACAAAAATTGTATTAGACTTTTTGTATTATAGTAAATGATATTACAAGTTTTTTGTTTTTTTTATTATACCAAATATTATAGAAGATATTCTTCTATTATACCACATAGTATTAGAGATGATTTTAGGGAGATGACGTACAATATTCATTTTGACTGGTATTTGGTTTTGTGGGTGAGTGGGTGTGAAAGTTATTGCACCGGTTATTAATATTTTTGGCACCGTTGCCCTTCCCTACACAATTGTTGGTGACAGATAAATGTCTATATCTTGTTCCAAACTTAAACACTGGCTACCCATTTCGCGTTCCTTGTTATTTAAAGGCAGTAACCATCTTGGTCATAAACGTCTTAACAAACAAAAAATTAAAAAGAAGTAGAAGAAAAACAGAGTATTAAATAATGAACCATATTCCTATAATAGAGTCAATGTCGGAAAATAACAAGTGTTGATCAAGAAAGACCTGATAGGAAAGAAAAAGAGAGGAATCTAACCAAAGACTCAAATGTGTAAATCCAGTTACAGTACCTCGGGATTGACACAAGCGTATTCACTACAAATGAGCCCGAAAGAGGCGTTATGAATTCGGTAGGAAAATTAAATGGTACAAGTACCTTTTTTCATGAACCCTTTTTTTTATGTCGCATGTGGTTTGTCGTAAAAATTTTTTATTGTGAATATCGTAAATGAACATCATTGAACATTATGATTGACAAATAGTCTGCAATCTACTGTCTACCGCCATTTAAAGCAGTCGGTGCCTAAAGACATCAGCTAAAGACTGTAATATAATATAGTATACCTCCAACTCAGGATATAATAACAATGCTTGCTGTATATGGCTAATGTGCTCAACGCGTGTAGTATCCAAGTGGCACAGGGCGTTATACCGTGACGAATAATATTCCACCGGAAGTGATGATTAAATGGTTGTTAGATACGCATATCATTAGTATGATGATAATTATTGCCGATTGAGTAACATGTACATTGCTTAAAAGATGGAGAAATTATTTAACATTAAATTAATATATTTCGCTATTGATAATTAAAAAATTTGATAAAAAAATTAACTTTTCCCAGCCATCTACAAAATTAACAACTAACCAAAAGACTACTTGTCTCTTTTATTACTGACTTTTTCCTTTTATGTATTTTTTATGGGAAATAAGTTGGTTTAAAAAGGTCACCCTAATAAACTTTTTTTTTTAATTGAACAATAAATTATATGAATGGTATTTATACATTTAAATGGCGTATAAGTTCACTTCGTTTGGGCATAAATTCATCCTAATATTAAATAGTATTTTTTTGAAATCGAATTTTTAATGACGGTGGCCAAGGTTAATTTTCAATTTTGCCAATTATACTTGAACCATATTTTTTTTTACTTTCGATTTAACACAACAGGTTTAGAGTATTAATATTCACAATCCACTAAAATTAGAACTATATTTGTAGCGCCGATTTTGAGAAATTGGGTAATTTGTAACAGATCCATTGATGTTTTTTGTTTAGTTTTTTTAACGATTATTCCCAAACCGACATTTTGAGGGAAATTACAATCATTACGTTGTATTTAGGATTTATAAAGGGTACAATGTAGCAAAATTTTATCAAATTAGTTAGAGCTATTTTCGGAAAACAAAATTTTGAGTTTAAGTTTAATGATAGATAGCTATCCTTAAAGTTTGAGTTATTTAAAAATAGTAAATAAATATAGGTAGAGATATACATAATATATATTCCAAATTGTATCATTTTTTTCTCTTTTTTTCTTTCATCGTTCATCGCATTCACAAAAAGAAAAAGCATATTAATCTCGTCAACATAACATTAACAAACAGAAATAAAAACAATAACAACAATAAAATAAATAAATAACAAAATTAACAACAATCTTTAACAATCGTAAACATTGATAAAGATCAATAACAATATAACATGTTACTGTTATGTTAAACGACCCTGAACAAATATTGTAACAAAATAATTTTACTCGTTTAGGCTGACTCGATATCAATGTTTTGATCCATCACAAATTTCCCTTAATTAGGTTTATTTAAGAAAGGCAAAAACCTCGGGAATATCATCATCTTAAAAGATGAAGATGAAAAAATAACATAAAATAAATATCTCTAGCACTCGATATCATCAGTATCGGTAGAGAAACAGAGTTGGTCAAGAGAGACTTGATAGGAAAGATGAGGGTCCCACCTAAGTCTACATGAAGATCATTGTAGATCTAGCTAGCATACTTAGGGATTACAAGTGGGTGTAAGAAAGTAAAAACCAGTAGGAAAGTAAGTGAAGTTTTTAATAAAGGTAATTAAATTAATCAATTATATAACAAATCACTTCTGTTAGATTATAACGATCGTTAATTCCTTCTAAGGATTGTCGAACCACATCAACTAGTCAATGACACTTGGAAGATAAACACCGAGCTATAACTTTTCCTTTCTTTAATACAACCAGGTCAAACCTAAATTGGACAGTTTCATGATTTACCAGGAATGGTCAATGCCGTTAGCTGCATCAATATTTAAAATGTTGCTTCAATTTAAATTCCATTACGTGTTTACGTGGTGTGAAACATTTACTTTTGTATTTCTCTTCCTAAATTTGTTTCTCATATATAGAGTCTATATTGATGACAGATATTTTGCCTTTGTTTTTCTTGTATTATTTTAATTTAGAAATTTAAATTATATACATACAAAGTTGAAGAGTGTTTCCAAATATTCCAAAGATTTTACCAATATTAAACAAAATTTACTTTTGCGTTTCACATTTTACAGAATATTGTACAATATTATATTATTAGTTAGTCTATTAACTAGTTTAAAACAAGATTTACTATTAGTTGTAGGTGACAGCTAAAAGTCATTACTATTTTGTAAGGTTGTCACACTTCCCCTCCCCCCTCCAGGCAATGACATGACCATGTTGTGTCCCCTACCTGCTACATCTGTCATATGGGAAGGATGGAATTATTCAAGCAGTAAAACTCTCTCTGATGATAATCATGTTATTGAAACGTATATCTACAAATTTAGTGGAATAAACTAGATAATAATTATTTTAATTATGGCTTTTATAATTATGGCTAGGGAAGATCATTGGCTAATATCTTAGAAGTTTGAATATCTGAACATCGGTTTTAACTATTCGATCAAATGAGTAGGCTTATAATCGAAGTTTGACAACCTCACTTAAGTAAAATTACATTTCGCAGATAAATTTCAAAACTGTTGATAAATTCAGTGTTGAAACTGTTCAACATAGCCAAAGGCCTAACCATGTTCTTCTTAGTTCTGAGGAATCTGGGATAAAATGTTTTCATAACATATGTTTTAAATTATTCATAATGTTAGCATGAAACATATGTTATAAAATACCAAACGTCACGACAAGTCAACAGGTATCATGATATAGACTATAAGACTGTATGGTTTTACACGAATTCCCTTCAATCTAGTAAAATTAAGTACATTGTTTGATAATTGTACATTGGAGGGGAAGGTGGAATTTTAATGACGTAATACGCTTGACATTGGTATATAAAATACCTAATTAATCCATAACTGCTGTAGGAACCTTTTTGTCCTTTATCGATCAGTTTTTAAAATAAGTTTAGTACGTTAACCTTCTCATTTCACAAAAATTATAAGAATTACTGATTTTTAGATATCCGAGTTTATGAGACTGTCACAATGTGAAAGTTATGATAGTTGTTAACTAAATTCTCTCAACCTATTTTGATGAAATTAGGATCAAAAGGGTTCTTTAATCAACAGGTCTCTGCAACGTTTTTCATGTAAGGCTCAGTTTTTTTATAAGTAATGAAATCTATAAAAAAAAAATCTATTTTAAATGTGAAGAATTAAAATTATTATAAAAACTCAGTTTAACTTGAATTTTTATCTTAATATTGAGTAATAATTGACTAATAAAAGTACTATATTGACTAATAATTGAAGTTAAGTGATCTCATCCCCCCAAAACACATCTATTTTGGAGAGAGAAATAGATTTTGCTATTTGTACTTTATTAAAGGATTTTCTTTCTCTTGGTTGTTAAAAAGCGAAAACCTCTCGGTCACCATAGTTTTTAAAAAAAGGAAAAAATGATATTAAAATAAAGATTTCTACCCCTCGAATATTCTAATACCTTGAGGGTAAGAAAAGAACAAAGCTTCGGCCAAGAGAGACCTGATAGGAAAGATGAAAGAGAGAGATCTAACCCAAAACTACATAAAAAAAAGTTTAGGTTCAGCTGGGTTCCCTCGGGATTATCCGTAATCACTAGAATGTTCCTCTGAGGAACCCTTTTGGAATACATTGTTTACACTACATAAAAAAAGCAGAAATTATGTATAAACAGAAAACGCAGATTCATCATTTTCATATTTTTAATACATCCATTTTCATAAAATAAATTTTAATTATTTGTCATCATGTTTTTTGAACAGTCTGAAAAGAAAAATAGAAAAATGATCCCTCCAAAAGATTAACACACACACACACACACACACACACACACACACACACACACACACACACACACACACACACACACACACACACACATATATATATATATATATATATATATATATATATATATATAAGAACAGAGAAAGAAGCATAAATAAAATGTATTTGTATATTTATTACATGTCTTTCTCAACAAAAAAGATAGACTATAAAATACAATAATAGGGAATATATTTTTATTTATTCTTTAATACTTTATTTATCTATATTTATATAATAGATAGATAAGATAAAAAGTATCGAATCAGTTTTTGATTTAATTCGTTTTCAAGTTAAGTTATGTTAAAGATTAAGACTGTATATAATAGTAACTTTATTTATAATACAAAATAAAGAAAGTAGTTGGCCAATAAATGTAATTTATGTGTGATATACGTTTCTTGGTTGAACGAACCTAATCTAACGGCTACGGAAAGCCATACTCAGTGTAGATATATAACAATTGCTCTGACTTTATTGTAGATAAAACCGCTAAAGCTGAAGGGGACAAGTTTAATGGGTTTACTTTCCAATGTAATAATAACATGCTGACCAAGCGATAGTTAAACACTGCTTGTACGACCACAACGTCAAGAATATTAAAAGGTTCAATAGAAGCTTGAAATTAGTTTTTAAATTGTTTTGTGACAATTTAGCGTCACAGAATTCGATTCTGTTTTGACCTAGATAATCCTTAATATAAGCTTTGAATAGACCGGATGACTTTGACAAAAATTTGGTTATGATGAAATTTCTAGAAATTCATTTCTTTTAAAACATGTCCTTGGAACATGCAAAAATATTAGCTGGTTTGCTCAATAACCTAGTCCTTCGACCACAACCTGAAAAATCTAATAATTAGATATTCAGTTGTCGGGTTTTAACGTGTGTCTACAACTTCATAAGTTATGTAATAGGAAGCTTCTCTAAAATATGATGACAATTTTTTCAACTTTGTTAATCAATATATTTAATGTATAAAATAGTAAAAATATTTCTTCTAAAATTATAATTTACGTGTTAAAAGAAACAAGAATCGTTGGCCTAAATAAATGTTAGGTAAAAGAAATAGTATTTTTCATCAGAGCCTCAAGTTCTCGCGAAGATGGTCCGTCAGATGTATGTAAAATGTTATTTTCCTTCAAAAGTATACTTTTTTATTGTTGATATCATTAGACTCACTATGAACATACAAACTATTGGCGATAAATTTTACGAAATATTATAAGTAACATTTTATTAGTTATTCATGTTTTAAAACTATGTATAGATTTAATTAGGAACACAATTCAAAACGCACCACACAATGATGTTCATTAAACAAAAAGTTTATATAGTGCAGTGAAATTGTTAATTTTTATGGGGTAATATTCGGTAATATTTATGAGTCAATAAAAATTCAACTAGACGTTAAAAGTCTAGACCAAACAAATGTCGACTTTTGCATGTTTATCATCTTTATAAACAATCAATTTGTTTAGATATTATTTACACACAAAAATTGAAAAAATGAGACCTAGGAATAATAGTTTAAGTTCTTTGGAAAAAGATAAGAATTTTTGCCTCTCAATCAAAAGGATAAATAGATTCTTATAAAAGTCTTAAAAGGAGGAGAGAGAGTAGAAATCAAAAAATTGTCGAAAATTCAGAAATGTCTAAAGACAAAATCCCTCTATGAGGAAATAGATATTTTTCGAGATTTTTTGGAAAATACCATAAAACTAGCTAAAACTAGGATGAAAAATAATTTGAAACTATTTTCTGAATATCTTGTAAAATTCATACGTATAAATTGTCTCTTATTAAACATATTTTGTCTACTCGAGATCACCTAACCTGACTGGAGTAATACGTCGACATGTATTTTTTCTTGTTGTTTAATGGCAAAAAACCCTCGTTAATGATCGTATAATAACAAAAGGAAGACAAGAATGTAAAATAACGACCCCTAACCCTCGAATAGCATCAGGGTCGGAAAAGAACGAAAGTTGGTTTGGAGACATCTGATAGGGAAAACGAGAGAGAGAGGAGAGAGAGAGAGAAGAGAGAGAGAGAGAGAGAGAGAGAGAGAGAGAGAGAGAGAGAGAGAGAGAGAGAGAGAGAGAGAGAGAGAGAGAGAGAGAGAGAGAGAGAGAGAGAGAGAGAGAGAGAGAGAGAGAGAGAGAGAGAGAGAGAGAGAGAGAGAGATCTAACCCAAGACTACATTAAAAAAGTGTAGATCCAAATAGCAACCCTCACTAAAGTTAGCCCCTTGAGGGAGTGTGAAGAATAATCCTTAGGTCCGTAACTTAGAATTTACCATCTCTGAATTCTGCATATAAGTCTAGGAGAAAAGAAAGGAGGATAACTTCTTGCAGTATCCTAACATACATAACTGATACATCCAACAATAAATAATGCCTTCAAAAAAATGAAATGAAATAATGTAACACACCTCTGACTTCAAAATTAATTCTAAGTTTCCATTGAAAAAAGCGATATTTTAAAAAATATTAGAGACAAATTATTACTTTTTGAAGCTTCAGCGTTTTGGTCGGAAATTACCGAATAGTGAGTGTATGTTTCTATGACCATGTTAAAATAAGAGAGTGGGGAATTGAAGGTTCTCAAAAACTTCACCAAAACATGTTAATTTTTTGTTTTTATTTTGTTCAAAATATGTGTATAACAAATTTTACTAATCTAGATTAGACAGATGTCAGGTTATTGTAGATTTTATCGGTGGTACTTCAAAACTTTGGAAAACCATGCTCTAAAACACGACAGAATTGTAAGTTTACAGTTAGTTGGTGCTATTCACTATTAGTCTGCCACAGTTTAACAGGTTGCACTCATTGCAATAATGCAATACTACATTACCTTAGCAAGACAAATTCAAAAATGGACTAAAAAACATTCTTTTCGAGTACAAATGCGGTACTTCCATGCAAGTAATTATTACTAGCACTAATTACCTGCGACCTGTGTGTGCACAGAGGATGTAGTGTGAACACTTTCACTAGTGATTACGCATACAAAAACTGGTCAATGTAATTAATGAAGGATATTTGTCATCGTGTGGACAGACATTATTCAACCGAAAGTTTACAAATTTCACGGTATCGCATTAACTGTTTAAAATAACTTATATAATCTTTTTATCATTAATAAAACATAATTTGTGTTGAAATCTGAACAAAACTGTGTTGTAGGATTTTTGTTAATAAAACTGAATTAGGACCTATAAATTTAAAGCAAATGCCGGTTTTACCCTCCTATTTCGCCTGTAAATATTATTATAATTTTCTTAAAACTCCATAAATATAACAAATTTAACTTTTTTTCAGGCGAATACTATAAATTGGATTTGGGATATTTTATTTTTTGAATTAAGGAGAGTTTAAAAAGTTTTTATTGTTGTTGATAAAGGCGACACAAAATTCTATCATTATCCCATTTTTAAAACAAGCACAAAGAACAATAAACTAGAGGTGGTAACAAGAATTTAAACTTTCCCCCACCTCGCCAATATTAATCTTAAAAAAGCTGGTTTATACATGTGTTAAGATCAATTTAATCCAAGTGTTTGAGACAATGTGTTTACAAAACACAAAAGTAGATTTAACGCTATCGAAGTCATCAACTATATACTTATGATTGAACAATCCAGTATACAAGTATACACTTAAATTAAATAAAAATGGGTTAGGTCTACCTAACATTCAGGTAAAGGGAATTTGAGGTGGAGTGAGTATTAAAGTGTTAAAGGTGAAAACCTTGGGGTCAGTATCGCATAGGAAAAAAAAAGGTAAAAAAGCATAAATAGAGACCGCCTAGCCCTATAATACTCAAGGTTGGAAGAAAATAAGAATTGGTAGCGACCATAGAGAAGGACCTAACCCAAGACCAGACTGAGACCACATCCATACTCACTACTATAATTTCAAAGTTAACCCTACACTTCCTTTAAGTAAAATTTAACCACAATATTGGGTTCATTTTACTAACAAAATAGTATAATAAATCATAAATTTAAATTCATGAAACCCAACGTATAAGCTGAATAACTTTCGTATGGTTAGATTTATCTCGCGTAAAGTTCTTTGTAAATTGACATTACCTCTACAATTTTACTAAATAGCGGGCAGCGAGGTAAATTTACCAAAAACCTTTTTACTAAAGATGGATAATTAATTTAACAAACCGATTGTTTATGCTAACCAAATTGTTAATTAAAGCTACTAAAATCAAATTATATGACCCAAAAACCAGTTTACTAAGCTAGAATTTAGTTTAATCGCATGTGTGGTTGGAAATTCAATACATGGTATATTACAAAAGTTCTATTACAAGAGTATTTATCAAAAAAGTTTTTTTTTTTTTTTTTCATTTAAAATTGTAGTTCATGAATCATTAAAATGTTCTATCATTCCTCCCAAATCTTCAAAATAAATCGAATTTACAAAATAAGAATAAACCAAACTTGTCTTTTTATTGGTGAATTTAAGGACGCCCAAATTCTAGTACTATCAATAAGTCTGAGATTGGTATGAAAGAGAGCATTTCTATAATGTATGTATAACTTTGTATTTATAAACATAATTTAGGACATTTAAAGTTATTATTTTAAGTATTGTTGATGATAAAAATGTAAAATGAGCATCACGTTTAGAATTTACTTAACCATATATTATTCCCAATAAGTTCAGATAAATTATAGTGAAAAAAATTGTTTTAGGCTACAGTGTAAACATGTTTGTAAACGGAACTCTGAGAGAGTTCATGGTTGAGAGATGGAATTTCTGTTCACTCCTGCCAAACCTTAAAACACATTTAATGTCTTAATCTTTTAATAAGATGTTTTTAGATACGAATGTGTTTTACTGCATCCTCACCTCATGTAATCAATTTCAAAAAAGTTAATTAACACTTATAAATTTAAAAGAAAATATAACTACTCTTTGTTTTGGTATAATATGGGAAAATATCAGTAAAGGAACGGGAAAACCTCTGGTGTCTGAAATTTTTAACCGTTTTGGAGAAAGACAAAAAAAAAACAGAACAAGATAAAATTTGAAGTTTAGGTGACCTAACTAGTTTTGAGTCTGACACTTAATTAGAAAAAATTATGGATGCAAAGTTAATCAACCTACACATTCCAAGAATTTATGGAGTTAATATCATTAGTTCCCTGTATTAAAACTGAGTATTTTTTTAAAAGCGATAGTGCTGCAGCCTATTATCTCTAACGATACAATTAGGTACGAACATTACGAAATCAGATGTAATTTAGAAACATTACAACAGTTTATAAACTGGTTTTTAGAAATGTTTCCGCTTTTCTTCTATTTACGAATACGTCTTCTTATTAGTGATTTTTAATTGAGTATAGTTTAACTAAATCCAATTAAATTGAATGTATCCTAACAGCGGAAAAATCTTACATTTTAACAGGTACATTACAAGATACAGGTCGGACAACTATTCTTAACTACATTCAAAATTTCAATTAAATATTTATGTTGATTTGAATGGTTACGACTTTCTATGGTAGCACTCATAATTCATTTAACATTTTGGATAATTAATCCTGAAAACAAATTTTAAACAAGTTCATCATGGCTTACTTTTTTGAAAACTTGGTGAAAAATGAATTCAATGTTAACGCTCAGCAGACCTGAAAAATTTTAAACGAGTATTACTTGACTAATAACGAACAGAAAATTACATTTAGCATGGTATATTAAGGTTAGAACAACATATGAAATGTGATAGTATTTCATTATTACTATTTTTTTTTTTTTTTTTAATTTTGACAATAGTTAGTTAAAATTTAGTAAATAAATAATATTAGTTCAAACAAGTTCGGACAAAGTATGGCAAAAATTTATTTTATAATGGACGTTCACGCGGAATTTATACGTAGTTAGGTGGTTAGGTTAGGTTGGGTTAGGTTAGGTTAGGTTAGGTTAGGTGGTTAGGTGGAAGATCTCATCAGAGAGTGTCATCGGAGAGAGTTCACACTGACACGATGAAATTTCTGTTCACTCTTACCAAGCCTTAAAACATATGTATATGTCTACAGCGTTTAATCTGTTGTCAGTATTAAGATCTTTTAAACTCCACATCAACATTTGTTTTACTGAATAACCAATTTACGGACTTCATTAAAAAAATGGAGGGTTTAAAGGCAAAAAAAACATCATATTTATTGCCTTTAAAAAAGAAGATAACAGAGCATAAAATAGAGACTTCTAATCCTTGACTCCTTAAATAGCATCGGGGTCGGGAGAAAAAAATTGATTAAGAAAGAAGAGCTAATAGGAAACATAAAAAAAGAAGAGGCTAACCTAAAACTAGATAAAGAAATATGTAGCCGGCTAGATCCCCAATAATTAATACTATATTATATTAATACTGTACTTATATTTAAAATAATTATTTGTATTATTATTAAAGTTAGTTAGCTCTAATAACAATTATTTACTTTTAATATGAAACTAAAGGCAATGTTGATATTCAAATGTACACATGATTATGTTGTTGATATAAACATGATTGTAGTAGAACAAACTATTCATTAATTAATATCAATCTTAGATCCTCATACGCTCATTCTCATACAATGTATAGAATATAGACAGTGGTTGTGAACCAAAGTCTTTACGCAGGTTAATACGCAGTAGGCGGGCGAAATGAATATTGGGGCGCTCCGCCAACTCGGGTGCCTCTTACTTTACCATGGGAGCATGTTCAGTCTAACCGGGGTTGTCAAAGGTTTCATGGAAGTAGTAGAGGTGCTGACAGTAGATTATATCCCGTCCTCATTCTTCTATTTGAGTGGGGATCGTTGTTGTGTCGAAAAACTCGAGGTGTATCGACTCTCCTAGTTCTTCTTATAACTAGTTTTGTACAAACTCATAATCACATGTTAAACCAGTTACTCCCATATTGTGGGTTATCGAAACAAAAAACCTCTCGATATAAGTAAAAGATATGCCCACATTGCAAAATCGGTTTACTCGTTTGATTTGCAGAGAACTGGACACGGACAGACATAATTAAAAAGTTCAACTTCGATTTATGACCCATCTCATAATTTATCTATACTATAAATAAACACAAATAAGAGGTATACTCTCAAGGACTGGCGTATAAGTTATAAAGTAATAGAGATAACAATTACTGGCTAATTTCTGGAACAACCTGCTTGTTGTTGTTCTCAGTTAATTCCTTTCGTAAATAACTTCTAAATAAACTTTATTTTTTATCCATATTGATCTAACTGTTCTGAGAAATAAACGCAGATGAACGTAAATGTACATACATCCATACAAATTATCAAGATTAACCAAGCATAATCTATTGTTTGTTTTTTTTTTAAGAATTCCATTGTCAAAACTTCCAATATTAGCTTGGCATTACAAAATTATAACAAATTGCTCAGGAGGTGCTACAAGAATAAACACTTTATGTATCCTCTTACTTTCTCTGCTAAGAAAAACACTTTAAGACATAGGTTAGCTTCGCTGATTATGGTACTCGTATATTGTAATGTCGCTTTCATTGTTTTTTATTAAATATTCTATACGCACGTACTTTTTCAACGGATTTCCTGTGGCAATTTGGCCTATTGTTAGTTTCTTATAATCCGGAACCTGGTACAAGTTTCACCGCGGTTCCCACGCTCAGATACCGCCTAGAAGACTAAGTTTGTGTATTTAAGTAACAAATATTAAGTCGAGATATTTGCGGTGTTGATAGAGCAGAGCGAGGTCCCATTGTATCTTAATCATTTTAACATTTGGTCTGTATGTTTGTTATACAATGGCGAATCGTTACGAAAATTAGACTGAACAGTGTACATACAAGATTTTACAAAGTTCACATTCCGTTTTAAAACAGTGGTAAGCAAAACACTTTCAAGGTATGACGCAGGTGCTTCGACTAAGAATATAACCGACCCTCTAAAGTGGAACGAGCCGTAACAAGCAATTGTAAAAAACAACTTCAAACTTCCTCGCGTCTTTTATGTTTACATGAAATAAAACCTTTACGAGTTTCATAGAGTTACAACAATATAATATAAATTATTAAATTCACACTTTTAGTGTGTTTGGACACACTGTTTTGTTCCCTGCAATTTGCTCTAAAACTTGAAACTACTTTTCATATAATTGGTTAGTTTAATTTTATGAAGAGAGCATAAATTAAACTTTCGAATACCCTAAGACCGTCAGAGTCGGTAAAACTAGTTACAATTTCAACTTAGCTAAAAGGGAGATGGAATAATGTTCCAATGAACGAATGTAATTTCTAGTTATTTAAGAAAATTAAACCTCTAGATATATAAGCTTTCATTCAAAGAATTTCTCCAAAAGTTGCTTTTCCTCACCCATTCTCCTATCAAAACAATAATGTTCCCAAATTGATCAACTACAACTGGTTAAATTTTGTCTCTAAACGCAAACACCTGCTTTCAACTGATAACGATTTGTAGGTTAGGAATCTAGGTCGACGCATTGTTTGGATTTCGTACACTTCAATTGATCCTTTTAATGGAACCAATACATGCCTTATATAGAAGTACATTGCTAGAGTCATTGGACTTTAACAATTGTACTGACTATAGTTAATCTTTTATTGTTGAAAACAATATTAATGGTTACTTATGTAACCAACATGATTAAGTGTGCATAGCTATTTAAGTAATTGGTAAATAAGCATTAATGATGTCGGTGTAACTAAGTATGAATGATATAAAAATACAAACTGACGAGTTTTAAAGAATGTATATAAAAGTTTGTGTTCAGCTCTATTTTATTTTCGTACATTTACCTAATGTACAGAAAGTTATGTGATGGGTCAAAAAATAAATATCGTATTTCGTAATACATAAAATATTCATTATGATCAAAATAGGGTTTTAAGAATGGTATTTGTCTAACATCGGTGCAGTGTTCTAAAATCGAAACGAGTGGACAGATTTTGATAAAATTTGGTATCTATGGTTATAACAAGAGGGTGTAAATCTTTTTTTTCGATAACGAAACTAAAAAATTTAGTGTCGTCATATGATCAAAATTCAAAATAGGATATACGTTTTTGATCAAATTTTAATAAAATGTAGCCTTTAAAAGAACCGAAACAAACGTATCTTTAAAAAAAATCAATTATGTAACTCTTATCAAATACAGCAAATTTCTCAAAAACGGCTCTACTTCATTCTGTTTTGATAAAATTATTTATTCGATAACTCAATATTTTGGGATAGCTACCATAAAATTATTTTTTAAATTCATATTTAAACAAATTCAGCATTAATATTTTTTTATATAATTCCGATAAATGTAACCCCTAAAAACCGAAACAATGTTCCGGAGTTAAAACAAAAAGAATCATCCGTGGCAAGCGAAACATTACCCATTTCCATATATTTTCTCAAAATGTTGAGATTTTTTATCAAACCAAACGTGCAAAATTTCAAATAAAGAAAAAAGTGTCAGGATTTTTTGGTAAAAAATCAAAACTAACTTTGAGCACTGTTATTTAAAAACTCAATTACATTATTTTTCTTGTTGTTTCAAGACAAAAACCTCTCAGTCATCAACCCCATCTAAAAAAAGAAGAAGCAAAGAACCGAAAGTAGAGACTCCTAACCCTCGAATAATCTAATAGTGTCAGGGTCGGAAAATAACAAGAGTTGGACAAGAGAGACCAGATAGGAAAGACGAAAGAGTCATCTAACCCATGACTACATGAAAACAGGTGTAGATCCTAGGCTACGATGAACGTTTAGGACTAGGTAGTTTATGACTGGGGAGATGACGACGTTTATTATATTTAGTTAGGGGAGGGAGTTAGGTTTCTACGCACAACCCTCAGAACAATAGTATAATTACCATGTGGTTAACCTTTACGGGCATTACTACATTACAGACCCGTGTTACATCAGAAATCCACGAAATAATCTATGCAAAGACGGGTATCATCACCATTTCCTCTCGACGACTGGCAAGAATTGATATTCTTTAAGTAACTTTGAACGCACAGTAACTTTTACTTCCTTTAGTTATTGAACAATAATGTTGTTCATTTCTGTGAATAGGCGTGTAAGAAAGTTAGTGCATAATTTTGCATAATTTATTACTTTGGCAAGAGGTTCATAAATAGAGTATTAATGCTGAGATTTAAAAGAAAGAATAAGTCGTAAAATAACATAAAATATGTTCCACGAAATAAATTTATGTGACAAATTAATGGCAAAAAACCTTAATACTACTCTATATAAAAAACTATATTTAAAATAGACTTGAATGATGAATGTAAACCACGATCAAACAAATACTAACTTTACTGATTGCAAGATTATTTAATTGACAGGATATGATTCGGCACTTAAATCTCCAAGTGAACTCATAATTGCATACAATCAGTCATGGTATCATTTCTATTCAGACGGCCTCTCATTATTTAAGCAATAAATAATTTTACACACCTTCATACTCTCATCAACTCAACATGTCTATCATGTTATGTATAATTTCATCATAACCTAACCTAACCAAACACACCACAACATTATGATTATAATCTCATTATAACATTCTTATTAAGGAATTGTATAATCGCCAATAAGCTCATGCAATCTCCTACGTTTTTAACGTTTAGGCAACCATTTATATGGGATTTGTTAAAAAAGTATCAGTATAATTTTACCAGCTGAAACAAGTGAGGCATGAGAGGTTTAATTCAGTGGGGAGATGTAATATAAATTCATGTGCATGAGTGATTTTTTCCCCAGCCACAGAAAACAGCCCATTAAGAGGTATAGATAGACATGAGCGCTCATCAGATTCATATACGATTTACGATCATATGTTTATGTTAAAAGTGAAGCAAGTTTAATCCCTTTAAATATATAAATTTGTTTTCAATGACGGCTATTTTTACTTTTTGACAACTTCTGAACTGATATTTTTGGTCTCGAACAGTTTTGGTCGGTTTTTATTGCTTTCAGGGATGAGTAAGTAAGAAAGTAAGTTCTATATTTTTGTACTAGTTTTTATTTATTTTTTTTTTTACGGCGAAAAACTATAGCGCAGTTTATATCGTTTTAACAAAAACAACAATAGTACAAAATTTAAATTCAATAACATCAGTAAATTAAAATTAATAAACATAACATACTGTTGTGTAGTACTGGAAAGAGGCCCTACAACAATAAAATAAAAATTAGTTTAGATATTAACAAAATAGTCAGTCGACTACAATACCCGATCAAGTATCTCAACATCATCTTCCAATATCGCCTGAATCGAATTGGGTAGGATCCTACTCGTACTTGTTAGAAAAAACAGTCTATCAAGATGTGCTTTACTGTCAGGACGGTATAACATAATGGACATTGCGGAGTAATCATGGTATGATCAATGCAAACACGAGTAATTACTACCACTTCCTCTCGATGACTGACGCGAATTGATGTTTTCTATAGTCAGAAATAATTTTTTTTCTATCAATTTATTATGTACATTCTTCCTCTCACTGACTGTGCAATAAATCTTTAATTACCTATTTAAAACCGGAAGCCATAACACTCTTACTTGACTGGCTAATAACTTATAACGTTCTTGCTGCTTTGTCTATTTTTGTTTCTAACTGAAACAAAACTAATACATGTGAACCTATCATTTGTTTTCTTCTTGTTACTTAAAGGTGAGAAACTTCTCGGTCGCCTAATAAGAAAAGAAAAAAATAACATAAAATAAAGACCCCTAATCGTCGAATACTGAAATAGCGTCGGGATCGAAAGAGATCAAGATTTGGTCAAGAGAGACCTGATAATAAAGAGAGTGTCTAACCCAAGACTACATGAAAAATGTATAGATTCAACTAGGTTCCCTTGGGATTGCCAAGGTCGTACTGACTACAGGGAGCCTATGAGTGTTTCAACATAACAAATTTATTATTTAGTAACTAGTATATGATGTGTTCAAAGTGTCCTCCTTTATTTTTAATCAATTTGAAATTTATTTTTATACACATCTTCGAGAGTCTTCTTTGGACAATTATTATACACCAATCGTTTAACACCGATCCGTGTCATATCAAGTGATTCTATTAAAACTTCCCACTGAAATTATCTCTTCTCCAAAGACGTCAGTCTCTGTAGCTCCAGTTTGTTAGCAGTAGACATTATTAATGTAAGTTTCATTTAGTTAGTCTATGAATAGAGAGAGAGACATTCCACTCCAAGTTGATGGTATCTTTAATTAATATCGACCCCACAATACGATAGATCAAAATCTCTATAAAATCTATCTTTTTGGCAGTGTAATGTATGCTCAAGTATTATGTGTAGATTCTCAGTGAGTTTTGAGAATATATGTACTCTGATAGATGAAACCCAGCATTTTTGGTGTATCTATATGTCCCCCCCCACCCCGGTCGTGTAAAGATGAAAAACCTCTCGGTCATCATCGCCATATAAAACCAACATTCATTCATTACCCCTATTATCTCAAACAACAAATTGAATTGTCAACAAGAATAATTTTAATTTAGTTTTTGGGTACTTACTAGGCTGCATTTTTTTTAAACCATCGTGGTCACCATTTCCTTAACAAGCTCCTTTTTTCCTGTGCAATTTTTCTTAACAGCTTTGATGACTTTGCCAACAACTTATCAAACATATTGAGAAGTTTTTCTTTAGAAATAACATTAGGGTTGCCGTGTATTTGTGTTCTGGATGAACCAACATTCCAAAACCTTGCTTATAAAATACCAAAATTTTAAGATGTGGAACCACAGTATTTGAAAACATTCCACTGAACCTTTCATTCACAGCTTATTTATCTCCAACTAGAAATATATAAACGTACGTTCTTTAGCAGTTACGACTTTAACTCAGTGACGCAGTGAATAATATGTACACTACTATGCATTAAAGTTTGTTAAGATACTAATTACTAAATATTACTTTCCCCTTGTTGTTTAAGGCGAAAAACCTCTAGATCATCATGATCTCATACAAACAAAAGAAGATAAAATAAGACTCCTCGCCCTTGTGTCAGGTTCTGAAGAGAACAATAGTTGGTACAAAGCAACTTGATAGGAGAGATCAAAAAGAGGAATCTAATCCTAAACTGCATAAAAAAGTGTAGATCCAGCTAGGTACCTCGGGATTGCCACGCCGTACTCACTATTGCGACCCCCTAAGGCCTACTAAATAATAAATTCCTTACTGACTAATACATTAGTTTTATATCAATAGAATCTAAACTATTCAAAAACTTTTTGAAAGCACTGTATTAGAAGCTGGAAAATTTTCAGTAATCATACTACATACTGTAACTGTAATTCCATAATAAGACTATCTATGTTTGTACCAAGAAATCATCTTTGATCTGATGGAATTCGCAAACCGGATGCTTCAAACGTCTTCAACGTGATGCAAACGTCAGCTTCGTGAAGTTCATGAACGAAGTTGATGAATTTACTGGCTTGTAATTAAAAGGCAAGAGAAAGTTATAAGTCTTTGTTAGTGTGTTTACTGGGTATTATACTGTTTGTGTCACGTTAAGTGCTTTGAATGTTGTCGTTATTGTATATTTGTGTGCTTAACTCTGCTGGGTGCCACCTTCTAGGTCAAAGGTTAAAGTTAATAATTAATTGTTATGACTTATTATCATCTTTCTTTTCGAAGTGTGGTTTTTACTTTCTTATAAGTCATTATGGAGGTGTAATATTTCAGGGATGGATTCAGGGTTTTAAAATAAAGAAATTGCACCTTTCTTTATTTTAAACAAAAGGATTCTTTACAGCCCTGCAAAGAGTTAACAATGATTAACTTTGTTAAAATTAAATAAAAGAAATATACAGGGGTGTAAAGGCACCCTGCAACGATTGAATTTAATTATTTTAAATTTTTATCTAAAAAATGTTCAGGACAACGGAACAAATTCCAATAAGGACCCCATCATTATCAACCAACATCGGCCGAATCGAATTGAGTAGAACGAATGTCCTATGAACACCTCTCAGAACAACACACGATCTGCGGAACACCTCAGCAGAAATAGACATTGAGGATTCCCATGTTCCATAAGAATAGAATTACCAACGCGAAGACTCACCACTTTTCTCTTAACGAGTGGTACGAATTGATTTATTCCACAGACAAACAGTATTTTTTAATTTCCAGACACAACATTTGTCCATCCTTCTTTCCACCTACAGTGCAATATATGTTTAATTACCAAAAATAAAAGTCAGATGCCATAAACACGTTGAGAACAGAATGACAAGAAGAATTTCTATTGAAGGAATAAAAGTTATTCATATTCGTAATAGTAAATATAGCAATTCATACAAACATACTCATATAAAACTATTTTTGTCATTTAAACTTACTAATCGATCTACCGCATACACGATTAACTTGGAACATTAATTTAAAATTTTAAAACAAAACAAAATTAAATTAAATTAACATTATCGTCTACATTAGAATGGATTATTTTATTTAATGTACTGTATGTAAATGTGACATCTTATTTGATAGATTGGGGGTTTTACGTTTTCAGGTTTATTCCTCCAGTATATTGTTAAAGCTAAAGAAAACCTTCTTCTTTTTTTTTAGTTTTGTTATTTGTTTTCTGTTATTGAGTATTTTATTGTTTTCTTTATCTTTGTATGAATCTGGAAAAAAACAGAATAAATAATAATAACAACAACGACAAAATATTTTATGAAAATACTTCTTACGAAATCAGTTGGGGTCTAACATAAATGCATGACCGATATTTGATGTAGAACTCGCATTTCGGTCTTCAATATTAAACATTTTGGTAAAATAACTTTAAAATGTTATGAAAGTAGTTTAGGGTAACTAAAAACCTACGTCAATGTTTAGATTTTTACATTTCCAAACCGTTTAGAGTAATATAATTTCAGAAAATTATACAATAATCATTGAAATATCAGGAGGAGGGGAGAGATTTATCAAATTCCAACACTGTGACCACAATTCCGAATTTCTTGACCCAGAAAACGAATCTGAAACCCTGCAACTTATTGCATATAACGACAGTTTGGAAAGCCAAAATAACCTGTTAGACAGGTACTTTCTTTTTACCAGAATTCCTCCGCGAGGATCACAACATTTGCTCCTCCATCAAGGACAACTTTCAATGTCTGTTTTTTTCTAAAAATAACTAATCTCAATCAATTAGGTTAAAGTAAATCTTTGATAAGGTTGACACAGTTACCAAAATAACTGTCAAGGCTTTAAGTCTAAGTGGAATCGTTTCACAAAGGACTGAAACGTGATAAAATACTCAATTTTTCCATCTTTCTACTTGTATTAAAATCTTACAAAACGTGGTTGTCGAAGTACAGTAGTTCACTATTGCATTGGAAACTTCTTGCATTTTTTTATTGTATATACTATTTAGTAAGTATACCTTTTTCACTTGAAATACAATAATGTTATTTTTTTCGGTTTTAGGAAAATACTATTACTATTTTTAAAGTACTATTTACAAATTTTACAATATAGATTCATTCGAGTTTCATGTGGCTTTTCGTGGCATACTCGTTAAATATTCTTGATAATATAGACAGTATATTAGCCGAATTTACTGTGTATGGTTGGTTTAGATATACATAAAGGGGAAAATTCATAGCAGACATCATCACCTTAACACAACAGAAGACATCATCACCTTAACACAACAGGTCATAAATTGCAACTTAAAGTCAAACTTAAAATACGAAATAAAACTAAACAACAATATTATCAAATTTAAACAAAAATAACCAAACTAGTAAAACTAGCTAATAATGGTAAATTTTCATAAAATAAATAGGCAAAAAACAATATATTTAAAGGGATGAAAAATTGTCTTGCAACAATCAAATCAAATATTTGAAAATCTAAACAAGCCACTCAAGGGTTAATATTTTAACCCTTAATTATTATTATAATTATTTTCATGTTTTCGAAACAAATCCTCAGCTACAAAGTATTAAACCTTTAAAAAGAAAAAAAAATAGGTATCATCTCGTATCTTATTATATTAGCAGGTAAAAGTTTATTAAATTGTACCTAGATGTTTCATATCAAAAAACCTCTAGGTCATCAATACTTTAGAAAGAGTATAACATAGCTTTCGGATACTCTAATAGCACCAAGAGATGAAGAGTTGGTCAAAAGAAAAGTTGAGAGGAAAGATGAAAGAGAGATTTAATCCAAGACTAAATGAAGAAAGGTTCCTCGAGAATACCGCATTAAACATATGAGTAAGGTATATTGTAAGTAAGACATTTTTTAAAAGAATTACTTTTGGTTTTGATATATAATGGTTTTGATATAAGCAATCTTTTTTATGTCGCTAATATTGTCTGTAAATAAATCTAAATCAACATAGGAAACTGTTTCATTGAAATTTTGTTGCTATACGTCAAATAAATTTGTTTAAGAATCTGAGGAAACTACTCAACATATGGGCGGCACGACTTCAGACTTACAGCTCCTATAATAGATTTTTATTGTTTTGTTTTGTGGTTAAAAGGCGAAAAACTCGGTCATCATAACCTCAACAAAATCAAAGCTTAAAAAAGACACTCCTAGTCCTCATATCTTCTAATAGCATTACCGTTGGAAGAAAAGATGAGTTGTACAAGAGAAACTTGATAGGAAAGATGAAAGGATCTAACCCAAAATGAAGAACTGTGTGTATTCAGCTACAATACCTCGGGATTGTAACACTCGTTCTCGCTTTATAGAGCTTCGGTGGGACTACTATAATCGAAGCCCTCAGACGGGAGCAAGTGCGGTTTATGTTTTGCTGGTATCCAAACAAGCTACATGGGAATTTTGTCGAATTCGTTCAAATTTTTGGCGATATGAATGTGTGTAAAATTGCAAGTAAACAACTTTATGGTTCAGAAATAATTTAACGAAAATTAACCTTGACCACCATCATTAAAAACTCGAATTAAATGAAATACAATTTATGCTTTTGTTTGAGCACAATCGAAACAAGTCTTCGCTTTATTCAGATTCTACGTTTCTTTCTTTTTTTTAATATCATAAAACCGACAACTTCCAATTTATCTACCATTAGAAATAAATGGAAAAAAGTTAGTAATAAATTAAGTAAATATTTTGTGTGCTAATAACTTATTCCCATGCTTTTTGCACAGTTTATTTACTTACCCATAATCGAAATATAATGCGAGTTGGTAATCACTACAAAACGTCTACCTCTGTTTTTTTACCGATCTTCAAGTTTCATGTCCTCAGGAAACCAAAAAATGATTACGGGCGTGCCGTCCGTTTGAGGTTGTTGTCATCGGTACGTAAGCACTATAGTAGGCATTAAGATAGGAACATTTCATTTGGTAGAGGGAACTGTTATACTCATATAGAATCTAATAAAAAACCATATTGCAAATGTCAAAACAGTTTTTATTCAACTTACAACACGCAAAATTAGATCAAAATTTCAGTTTGCAATTCTATATTTAATGAGACCATCTCCACCATTCTACGATGACAAATAATTAAGTTATTGTCGTAATTTCGAGCTATGTTCTCCCAAGAAGATGCGATTGTTACGAGTGGAGACTCTCTCACATATGTACTGCTTCGAGGCCCTTCAGAGACGAAAAACTAACACGAGCGAAGCGATAAAGACTTATATACATAATTACAAGGTTTAGAATACCTGTGTTACAACTTACCCTGAACTATGTAAGACCCCTTGATCTATCAATACAATAAAATCCAAGAAACCAACTTTTAGGCAGTACATTTATATGATCTACTTGTAAGCTGGTGCTGGATAAGTGCATACAATGAGGGCGTCGATCAACTTGTTCCGATCTTCCTGACCTAAGCTGGAATCTTTTCAATGTATTCCATGTTTCATAATCCCCTCCTTCATTCCCTTGTCGTCAATGCATAGTTGCATACCATCCTACATTTAACCGACATTCGGCCGATGTTAAGCTTCACACGCAAAGACAGCCTTGACAACATCTATGTATAACAGGTTATGAAACTGTGCTTCCAATCTCTCACGTAACGCATGTGCAATCAGCGATGAACGATTATCAGATTAAAAGGCCACTGATTATTTACGAAAATTATACGCCATTCCATTCTTTATTGATATGCGTACAAAATCCTTACTTTCTCGTCTGAAACAAAATCTATTCACTTAAAACTCGTCACAGGTCATCAAATATTTCAATTTCGCCTCGTAAATTATGAAACTGCAGGAAAGTAGGACAATAAGGGCCGTTTGTAACAACGAAATTCAATCTTGGTTACTGCAATTCAGGTTAAACCTATACGCTGGCTTCATTCGAGTTTAACTTTAAACCAAGTTTAAAATAAGTTTAAGTTAATCGGCAGCTCTAATGTTTTTGATCAAATTGACACAAGTGTAGATTTTAAGGTTTCACTCAAATTTATTACCGCTATCTTTCCATAAGTGCAAGTTAGTGAGTTATCGGTAAAAAAATCGGTCATGAGGATGTTATAAAAGACATAATTCCTAAAAATTGGCTTTAGAGATTTTGTTCAAATATTTGTAAAATGTTAACATTATTGACCCAAGCTCGTGTGCTAAATCGTAAATAAAAAATTATTAAAGTTTATCAAAAAAACTAACATTGAGTGTCTTCATTTTTTCTTCGTGTTGTTTAAAGGCGAAACGTCTCTACCACAAGATTACATCTCGATTATTTTTAGTGATGCAGTTTTGGTGGGTTTCATTTAGTTTTCCTTGGGTATTTTGTTGGAAACCCTCTATAGTGAGTACGGGCGTAAGAACCCCTTACAGGAACTAGCTGGTTCAACGCTTTTTAATGGTCTTGGGTTATATACCTCTCTTTCATGGTTCTCATTACCAATTCCTTGCTCTCTTCCGACCCTGGCGCTATTAGAGTATTCGAGGGCTATGGGTCTTTATTTTATGTTCTTTTCTTCTTTATTTCTGTATGACCGAGAGGTTTTTTGCCTTTAAAAACAACAAGAAAAAACTGTTTTGGCGATGAGTGAGTATTGCAGTTTGTACAATGTATTTGCTCCTTTTATGTAATTTCTTACAAGAGAAAGGGTTGTTTATTCTTATAATAAAATTTTCAAAATAGGAGGCATACTGTGGTAGTAGTCTATTTTACGAAAATCTTGACGATACTCAATTATGGCTTCACTCACTTATGACGTTACGGGATCAAAAGGATTGTTTTCCTTTTTACATACTACTCAAACTCTCATCATTATTTATATTAATGATTCAATTTTTGACGACTACGCCACTAAATTTTGTATCCACTTGCATAAAGTTTTCAAACTTTACTCAGGAATGCACTATATAACAGACACTACTTTATAGAAGTATCGGTTCTAATAACATGTTTGTTATTTTGTGATTTGAAAGCAAAAACTATCTAGGTCTTCATTGTCTTAATAAACAAAAAAACATAAAATAGAGACCCTTCCCCTCATCCCTCGAATAGCGTCAGAGTTGTAAGGGAACAAGTCCAAACGATTAATTTGCAAATATAGATTTTGTTTTTTATTTAACTTTCTAAGTACGTTCACTAACATAAATTCATGTCTACAATCAGACAGTAGTTTAACGGTTTGTGTATTCTCCTGGTATAAAGTTACCACAGCCAAGCTCATCGCACATTTATAAAAGACGACTTATTGAGTAAACTTGGAGGAAAAGTGTTTCGTCAAGTACCGTAAATAAACTGTTGTTTCGGAAGATATGCAGTCATACTTCTTTTTTTAAATTTATCAAATGTATTTTCTAACAGGTTGAAAAGGTCATGGGGTACAGTCACATTATTTTACGAGTTTTTGAATCATTACCTTTATGTAGTCCGTCTTCATTTAAGAATTGAACGTAAGAGGTATGAAAATGGACAGAATATATAATACATTATTTTCTTGTCTTTTCCCATTTGCTTGTGTTATTTCTTTAAAATATTTCTTATATGGATTGTAGCCCTGTTTACAATAGCTGCTAAACACGAACAATTTCTAATTCATTTAAATGAATTAAATGCAATTTAAAAATCCCTTACACACTGCTTAAAATTTTACAATTGTAAATTATATATAAATGTTAAACTAAACTTTGAGGCGGTGGGTGTTAATAAATTACAAAATTGGTTGTTGTTTTTCCAATATCTCGGTTATTCTTTCACTTACAATAAAAAATAAAGTTATCTTTTCAGCGTTAACAGAGTTAATAATTTTGAGTATTTATCTATAAAAACAGTTTTCGAGATATTTAATGTAAAACTATTTAAATGGACGTAATTTTGAAACGGTTTTATAAATACATACAGGCTGTTTACATTTACCTACTAAGTTTAAACCTGTTTCAATACGTTGTTTTAACTCAATACCTATCTTAATATTACAGGAAATGTATTTTTAAAATATTGTTTTTTGTATTAAAGGTGATAAACCGGTTGTTTTCTTCGCCTTTAAAAAAAGAACACAAAAGAGAGTCCCTTAGACCTAGAATCCTCTAATAGAGCCAGGATCGGAAAAGAACAAGAGTTGATGAAGAGAGAACTGATAGGAAAAATAATTTTGTTTTTCTTGTTAAAGACGAAAAATCTCTCTGTGTACATCTCATTAAAAATAAGAGAAGAAGAGAACATAAAATGGAGAATTCTAGCTTTCGAATACTTTAATAGCACAGGGTCAAAAGAAAACAAGACCTATGAAGAAAGATGTAAATCCAGCTTGGGTATTTCGGGATTACACCATACGTACTCATAAGTAAGCCCCTGCAGGGTACATCCATTCTAATATTGCGTTTCAAGAAGAAGAAACCAAATAGACAAGAAAGACACACTGAACGAACCAATAGTCGACACATATTTACTACACATTTTTTTGTTCTAATTGTATAGAACTTAAAATATGTATATTAAATACTCTTTATTTTATTACATCTTTTATAAGCAATGCTTAAGCCCATCTAAACTTATGGAAATTTTAGAATAAAGTAGTGTGAAGTATTAGAAAATGTTCGACCGAGATCAAAATTTGGAGGTAAATTATACTTCTGTTCAATAGTGACCAAGTAGGACGACTGATGACAGTGAAAACTAAGTAAATGAGAGTGAAGTGTTAATTTAACCTTAGGAGTACATCAACGTAAGTACACCCACGACTGTGTAAAACTGTAAGATAGACATCATTGCAATTAAAATACGACACTTATCTATTCAGTAATATTTATAAATATCACATCTGAAACGTAACTTCTTTCTTCTATTATAAAATTAAATATACATTTTTTGAAACATGAATGCGAGCATATTATGTTCACAAATGTAAAAATAATAACGACAGATTATATGATGTGAATGAAAGAAGAAGCTTCGTGTTTGTATGATGTGTATACATTAATATAAGAGTGATTCTGAGCGGAAAACTTTTCCGTTGATTGCAAAGGTTAATGTTTGAATATTTGGTGAGACTATTATTAAGTGATTTAGTTGAGTACATATTTTGTTTTTATTGCATATAATTATGGGAAACGATACAACATTGCAAATAACCAATCTGTTGGAGCAGGAAGTAAATCAAGCGTGGGAGATGAGTGTAATTGCTGCATTCAAAAAACGTAAGAAACTACGAAATTTCAAAGAAAAGTTTCTATGAAAATTTTACATTCTTTTTTATGGGTAGTTTCTCACATATAGTCTTCATAGTCTAGAGAAAGGTATGTGATAGGTTAATAATATATCTAGTTTTTTAGCGGATATATTTTTTTTTGAGGTCACACGAATCTGAATTTTTTGAATTAAATTGATCTGTAGTCTGTTAATGCTATTTTGTTAATTTTCTTTAAATTTAGAAATTTGTGTTGCTGATGAAAACCCCAAACTAAAAACTACGATTTGCTCAAAATTGGGTTTAATTATTTTACTAAAATTTTATTAAAATGAACCTATATAAAACGTAAAGGTCGCCACTTCTGCGAAAATGTCGGTTCAAGGGTTAACAACAATTTGTTTTTGTGATTTAAATGCGAAAACCCCCTGGTTTATGCCTTAAAAAAGAAGAATAGAGCATAAAATAGAGACTCATACCTCTCTAATACTCTCAACATTTGGTCAAGAGAGACCTGATAAAAAAGATTAATAAAAGGTATCTAATTCAAGACTAGTTGGAAAAAAGGTAAAAATCCATCTGAGTCTCCGAATTGCGACACAATAAGTGCGGTACGAAATTTTGCAAAATAAAATTCGTTAAATGCACGAATTTATGCTTAGAACGAGTTCATAACACAACAGAAGTAAGGTGTTTAAATATATAAAATAATTTCAAAATATTCCTTTAAACTTCACATTGACCTGATACTTTGTGTACCAACTTATCTTCCATAAGAAAAACGTGGTAATAATGAAAGTTGCATTGTTTGAATTCTCACTATAAGTAACGAATATTATTTTAAGCTATATTATGAATGGCTGTGTGAGAAAGTAAGTGCAATCCTTTTTAAAAGTGTTTATTATATTCTCCCTAATTACAGTTTTCCATCATCAACCCTCTTCATCTTTTCTCCTTTTCTTCATACCCATGTGTCTACTACATATATTATTTACTTTATCATTAGCGTTTTTATGACTCAAACTGTCTCTCTAGACTGTTCATCTGTCAATTTTACATATATTTTTTTATATTAAAAATAATAATAAAATTTAATATGTGTACTTTCTTTCAGTACAGAGGAAGGTGTGTGGTGGCTAAAAAAAATCGATGTCGTTTTTTTTCGGGCATTGCATATGCATTTTGAGATCTCCTGAATAAAATACAAGAAGGTTTTTGGAATGATATCTCTCTACCACACGTCTGCCATATGATCAGTGCCTTACTGCCCAACTCGTGCACAGACTTAAATCAAATTTGGGTATAAATATATAAATAAAAAAGTTTATTTACAGTTATTTTTTGTTATATACAAACTTAAAAATGAATACATAATTAGACAATGGAATTAATTCAGGTTGTCGAGTTCTTATTCTATATATTACACAGTACATTAAAAATAATTAAAAGAAACAATTTTTTCACAAATAAAAGAGGATACAAATGAAAAATTCCCCATAAATAAACAATATCAAAACGAAACCCGTAATAAAACCTTCAAATCCAAATCAATTACAAAAATAAACACTGAATTAAACACAACGAGCATACAGTACGTATAAGGTGATAAAACATCCTATCCAATTAAAATTGAATTCTCTGATTAAATAACTTCTACAGTATATCTTATTACTTTCTTGATAATTAAGTAAACAAAATTTAAATCCTCTCCATTTAGTAATGCTAATGATTACTACTATCAATAAATTTTTTTTTAAAATACTCTTCTGAGGTCTTTAAAAAGCGGACATTCACCTATAAAATAAAAATATTCTCATCCACTCCCAAATTACAAAAAGAACATTGTTGAGTATAGTTTCAGCACTAAGGTTAAAAATTCTAATTCAACAATTTACATCTTGTTTTAATTAGCAAACTTATTTTATACGGGGGTTTCTGTCATTCTGATTACATTTAAATCGTATTATAACTATTTATAATTGAGATTACTTTTGGATTTTGAGCCTATGTAACAAAACTTTCATAAATATAAATTTCTAGTTTACCTGTCAGGTTGTTCGTCTTTTGCTTTATATTTTCTACTGAACTATTCTTGAGGTCAAGGAAAGCCGAATGATATGTTGTTAGTTTTACCCATTCAGTTCTGCTTAATGATTTCCTGTGTAATTTCCCGAAATAATCTGCTTTCACTCAGTGTCAAAATATGAATGATATAATTGAGTGCAGTTTAAATGTAAACAAAAACAAAGGTACTTTTACTGTTTCAAGATAAAATTTGGTATGTAGACATATGTTGGGCATATCATAATTTTTTTCTTTTTCTTTTTTTATGGCACAAAATTTGAAGTTAGCTTACATAAAAAAACACGAAATTACGGTTTTCTCAAAATCGCCTCAAACAATATCGTTCAAATTTTGGTTAAATGTGAAGAATAATCACTCAAACCCGTGTGCAAAATCAAAAGGTTCAGGAATAATTGACAAAAAACAAAAATGAACTATAATCACCGCCATTAAAGATCGATTTTAATCAATACTATTTACGCTGAGGACGTGTTTATGGCACAAACTAAGGAAATTTACAATTTGTTTAGTTTATCAATATTTATTTCAGTGACAGCGTCTGTGGCCTCCTATAGACAAATACAGAACTAACATTATGGTTGGTTTTTATTTTGTTTTAAGGATCGTCAGTGAAAAAGTATATGCACTATTTATTAACATTTAAATTTAGATTACTTAGTCAGGATTTCCTTCTACATAGAACCTTGAAGTAGTTTGTTCTATCGCCTGTCGGTATATTTTATCAAGACAGCAGTACGAGAAAGTTCTTTGGTAATAATGCCCTGATTTATTTTACGACAAGTAAGGAGAAAACTAGAGCCCAATGTCCGAGCTATTTCAATAAATATAAAACAACTATTGTTGGTTTTACTGATTTCGTGACGTCAAAAGTGAAAAATACTTCGTGGTAGAAGTGCAAAATGATAATATATGTAAATAAATTAAGTGCAAATGCTGTACTTAGAACAAACTTTATTAGCGTTTGAATTTCACGAAAGCTATCTCTTCTTTAGGTGTCTTTTTCTTGATAGTTGTCGGAGTTGTTCATGAAGTGCTGATTAGTTCAGTTTCTTGTACGTAATCCAGAGTAATCAGGATATTGAGAAATAATAAGAAGAAGAATTTTATGGATGGACGAGCAATAAAAGTTATTTGGATGTGGTTTGATTTGTGAATCAACTGTACTTTCACACATAGAGAAAGTCACGTGATGAGTAAAAACACTATATCGAGTTTTTCGTGAAATGTACGTTTGAGGGGTCCTCTCAGTTTTAATGATATCAACTTAACGACTAGCCGATTTTGATCCAGTTTGGAATGTACGCATATTTTGGACAATCTCAGGGTTTTCGTGTTGGAATATTTTCGATTACTATATTTTTTTAAACTAAAAACCATTTCTGTCATAATTGCCTGAACAAAATTAAGAGTAAAAACGCTCTTGAACATAGTTTAGGCTATATGTTGAGGTCTACATCAACACAAAATTATGATTTTCATATGGTTTTCACGATTTTGATCAAACTTAGCTAATATGTAACCTCTAAGGCTCAAAGCAAAATGTATTGGTCACCCACCAAAATGCCAGTTCAAGTGTTATCGGTAAAATACACACAAAGATTGTATATTGAGGTGTTATATAAAAGACCAAATTTCACATAATCGCTTCTACCGATTTCGTTCAAACTGAATTCTATAATTTTTATTTCCATTAATATGTCCTCTATTATACTTTAAAAACTCAATTAATAATATCTGTTCAAACTGAATATATACACTGTACAATTCAAATTTCGTTATAATGTGAAAATTATTGATCCAAACCAATTTCAAGTACGGTTCAAAAATAATTGACAAAAACTGAAATTAATTTTAACCACCTAAATTAAAAACTTGATTCCAATCAAACACGGTTTACAATTATAAGTTTATGTTACAAGCCAATCAAGATTAGATTATTATAAATATATTTTTTAAGAAATTTCACTTAAATTTTAAGTGGGGGGGACTCAATAATAAAAAAATAAAATGACATTATTTTCCTTCCATATACGCAAGGAGTATTAGAGACATTATTAGGAAGATGTTGACAACTATTAATTTTTGTTAGTATTATCGTGGTTAGTGGTAAAAAAAATAAATGTAATGATTTGTAAAGATTTGGATTATTAATACCTAAAGATCTAAATTAAAAATTAAAATAATGTTTATGGATGGATTAAATAAATTTTTAATTAAATTTGGTTTACTGTGTCATTTTTAATTTCCTTTTGAAATCCGGTAGAAATTGCCAAGGACCTTATTGTTGAGTGAACAGTTCAAAATAGCGAAAGGAAAAAAAGATTTCCATAAATAATTCAAGAATGTCATATTTACAATAAACTTTTAAATTTAAATCAACGATCGGTGTTCTGTATTGGGATAAATAAATTAAACCATACAGTAATTTTCACGAAAATAACTTTACAGCTACCGTTAGCTGCATCGTCAGGCTGCTATTGAAATAAAACAGATACGTAATATACAGAGTGCCCCGGAAATCTCTGGAACCGCTTTGTAGAATTATTCATTTTCCCATTTGTCTGATTTTTTTTTGTACCTTGGTACAAATTATTTACAAAAATCGTAAACAAAGATTTTTGTTGTTGTTGTCACTTACATTTGTTTTATGTTTGTTTTATTTCAATATAACATGATGATGACCAACAGCGAAAAGTATGTAACTGAATAAAGTTGAATCTTGTAAAACCTACTGTTATGGTTAATTTATTTTCCTCAAAATAACTTGTTTAAAGACAAATCATGAACTCTAAAAAGGCTGGAATACGAACTATTATAAAAATTAACAATAATATCAACACAAAATCAAAATAAAAACCTACAAAGTTATTAAATTATAAAAGCAACAACTACTGAATGAAACAAGCTGTAGAATATTTTGATCATATGAACCTCATTTTTCAACGAAATATTTTTATTACACAAATAAATTTTTTAATTATTTAAAAGATAATTTTTGGAAATCAGAATAAATAAAAAAATTCAATACAACCAACATTCTTAAGGTATGCCAGTGTTTTGATGAACAAAGCAGAGAACAAATCATTATTTTTCACATAAACACACACAAAATTGATCAAAATTAATTTCGAAGAAAGTCGAACATAATTGGAAAATAAATTTAGTTAAGAAACAAAAACTATTATTTTATTTGAAAGTTCATTCCATGACCCTTTCCGTGAATCTGATATAAGTCAACATAAAACAGTCTCATAAAATACTTGTTACATAAAATGAAACGTTAATTTATCAAACTAGATCATGAGAGTTACACAAATCGCGTGCACCGTACTTGGCATGTTCAAGTACTTGTTAGGACGAACAATATTGTTTTTCAGACTAATTATAACATTATTTCAACTTTCTTCGGCGTAAACACCATTCCAAATATATTATGTCTTGGCTTAGTGATCCCTTTTTAAAATTCTTGTATAATAATCAACAGAGTGGAAAGAAATTCATGTTTTTTTTTACAACAATGAAAGGATAACGTATTGTTGAGGTAACCTTGAAACTTTCGCTGCAAAGAATGCACGGATATAACCGCGATTATTATCTGAACAGTCCTACTTTCTTATGATCTAGAGGTTTAATATACAGCGACCAATTATACGAGTGTAATAATAGGTTGGAAGATTTATATTGTTATAAATGACATTCTTGTGTTTAATAATATATATCATCACTAAGACAAAAGGTGAACCTTTTCGATACAAGCTCAAGTTTAGCTGAGGCCGGAAAGTGAGCGAAGATCAAAAAGCTAGTCCTAGTGATGAAATATATTTTTCGTTATACTGCAAACAATTTCACAAAAACTAAAATAATATAACCTTCAAATCGATGGTGACAACTGTTTTATCGGTTATTTACAATCGAGAGTATCGGTTGTTTTTATAGATTCATTACAATCGTTAATTAATTCGTACAAACGATGTAACAACTGATGTTTTTAGGTACTAGAACTAAAAATAACAAATTTAGCATTTCAATGCATGTATTTAAAACAGCTGTTTTTGAAGCAGTATGAGGAAATATTATATTTCATCACTAGGACCAAAAGTGAAGTAGTTTTGATACAAGCTGAAGTATAACAGCCGAGGCCTGAAAATGAGCGAGTATCGAAAAGCTTCTTTTGGTCCTAGTGATGAACTGTATTTTTCGTTATACTGCAAACAATATAAGAAAACAATTTTACAAAAAATAATATGTTATACCCTATTTAATTTCAAAAGTTTGCATAAGTTGCACAGGTTTGCAGCTATTAGGCCTACAGCTGTTTAGTTTGTGTTAGTGGTACCCTAACTATAACCACGATAACAGCTGTTTTATCGGTTATTTACAATCGAGAATATCGGTAGTTTTTATAGATTCATTACTAACGTTAATTAATTCGTATAAACAAAGTAACAGCTGATGACCTCGACCTCAGCTGATGTTTTTAGGTCCTAGGACTAAAAAGAACAACTTTAGCATTTCAATGCATGTATTGAAAACAGCTGTTTTTGAAGCAGTATGACGAAAAAATTATTATTTATTGATTTACTTTATGTGTGATGCGAAAAGACATTAAGTATCCTTCAAAAGTTATGAAAAATATAACTTTATTCTCTTATATCAGTGACTCAACCCCGATACGCTACGTACTTTATTTTAATATGACGTCCATTCAAGGCCTATCATAAGCGCTATACATACAAGCGGCATGAACACGTGCCCAAATATTGACCGAGGTCCGAATAATTTTATATTACTTGTGTTTTAATAAATTAACTATTATATTCATTACTGTTTCATTTGCAATGAGTTGCATCTGTTATATTAACATTATTACTGGACATGTATACCTGATAAATAACAGGCAAAGTGAATCAACTGTTAAAGAACTAGCTCTAATATCCAGACACAATATCCTCATTGGGTATTAATATAGTAGATGGGGTATAAGATATAATATAGTCACTTTATTGGAACTGAAATTAAAAACACCGCACTCGTATATTGTTGTTGTACGTAATATTTAAATATTAGAGATATAAATGTTGGGGATACTTAACATAATTGACTCAATAAGGTCCTAAGGCGATGTATGTATACTTCTTCTAATCTTGAAAAATTTACACGAACAAGTTATAACAGGTGTATTAAAAAAAATGGATAGGGGGTGTATTTTTTCTAGAATATCATGTACCATTTGTCTACAAAATACTCTCTTCCTTGATATTTTGTAACCTAAATCTCCTAACTTCCCTCTTCAATAAAGGCAATCTTTCTATAACTTTTTCCATTTCCTGTTGTACCAATCAAGATGTACATCAGCTTATAACTAAATGAAAGATATTAAACTATAATTTCTTCTTTTATCAATTACGTTTCAATTAAGAGGTGTGAAACATTTGCATAATTTAACATTTGCATTTAAATTTGTTTTCAATACTTTAAACGGAAAAAGAGAAATTTTAATGATCATTAAAACTCAAGTGCTCTTATTCCAAGACAGAGTTTATCTAACTGGAAAGTTTTCAACTGATATCAGAAATTGCTTTCTGAATCGTTTACTTGCGTATGTTCTTAATTTAAACACGATTTATTTTACAGATAATAAAACCAGTTTGTAGAAAGAAAGCACATGGTAAAAAGAACCCTATTTAAAGATGTTACGGGTGATTCTTATTTTATTTATTTTTCAATTATTTACAAATCAAAGAGAATACTTTTCTTTTAGAAAATACCTATTTACAATATTTTGATGATTAGTTTAATATAATAATTAAAAAATTATAAATCTACCTTAACATTATCATAGAATTTGGGAATTGCCAAAAATCCCTCTTTTAGAGGACAGTTTTAAAGCGGAAAACAAACTTGTCACCATCGCCTATCAAGTCGAACTGCTGCACCGTAGTAAAGATAGCCTTCTTTACATTATTTATATTTGAGAAGATAAGATATAATAAAATAGACCCTATAATACCTAACAATGACCATATAACGTCATAGTCTGAGGAGAACAAGAGTTGATCAAACGGGACCTGATATAAGTAAAATAAAATAGAAGGATGTCTAACCCAAGACTAAGTGAAGAAAGATGCAGATCCAGTTATAGTATCTCTGGATTAATACACCCGTACTTACTATATATATATGATGCATGCGTGTGGTGAGGTGTGTGTGTGTGTGTGTGTGTGTGTGTGTGTGTGTGTGTGTGTGTGTGTGTATGTATGTATGTGTGTGTGTGTGTGTGTGTGTGTGTGTGTGTGTGTGTGTGTGTGTGTGTGTGTGTGTGTGTGTGTGTGTGTGTGTGTGTGTGTGTGTGTGTGTGTGCATGTGTGTGTGTGTGTGGGGGGGGGGGGGGGGGTGTGTGTGTGTGTGTGTGTGTGGGGGGGGGGGTGTGTGTGTGTGTGTGTGTGTTTGTATGTGTGTATGTATTTTACGACGAAAAACCTCTTGGTCATCATCACCGTAAGAAATACAAAGTCCATTAAATAGAGAATTTAATTAGAGACTGACAGAGTCGGAAATGAACAAAGGTTGGTTTTAAGAGATAGATAAAACGAAAGAGGGAGATCTAACCCAAGACTAGATAAAGTAATATGTAGATCCAACCAGGTTCGGGATTGTCACATCAGAATTTTTCCTTGTTCTTAAAGGCGAAAACATCTCGGTCATCATCTCCTTACAAAAAAAGAAGAAAAGAATAGAAAATAAAGACCCCGAGCTCTCGAATACTCTAATAGCGTCAGGGTCGGAAAAAATAATCAAGAGAGACGGGATGAAAAAGATATCTAACCCAAGACTAGATGAAGAATATGTAGATCCAGCTAGATCCCCTCGGGATTGTCAAGCCCATACTCACTATAAGTGAGCCTCTGAGGATATATTATATAGTTCACAGAAGAAATGCACAAAGAACTCCCAGAGCACCTTTATTTTAAAACAAGAACATATTAATGAGAGATTCAGATTTAAATAGACAATTTCTTCATTTTGATACCCATTCAATCAAAATCTGTATCAATATATTTTGCGACTCATTTCCCCATAAAAAACATAAACGCAAAAACAATATGTATCATTATTCAAGTTCGGATTACCTTTAACGGCAATCACAATTAAACACTACAAAGAATTTTTAATTATTTAAAAAATTTACACTACTGATTTTTATACTTATCAACTTTATTTTTATTGAAAATATTATTGAATTTAAAAAATGAGGTTCTTGATTAAGATTTTCTTTAACATCATACAAAATTTAATGTATTTTATAAAGTATTGCGCCTCTTATTTTAGACCTTCAGTGTTAAGTTTTTAAAGGGATCGAGCTTAAAATTATACGGCTCTCATGGGTATAACAACCAAAAACTTCTACTATTTCTTTCGTGTTTCTAATTTTCATATTAGATTTATAAAACACTTGTCTTCCTTTAAGCCTACGGTTAGATTCGGAGGTTATGTTTTTCAAAATTTGTGTCACTTTTTCATTCTTTGACACCGTCTTTTTCTGTACATGTTGATCCTCTATTTTTCGATAGTTCTCAGAAAAGATGATTTATACTTAGCGATGTTTTTAAAAAATTGTGTAAATTTTAAGTAACAGTGTATTATAACATTTACTTTTAATTTCAGGTACATGATCCAAGAATTTCTATAAAACCTCAGATGTTAACCCCTAAGTGTTTTTAAATTATAACTTGTCAATCTGTAATATAATGGAATTCATAAAAAAAATGTAATAAACTGTAAAAAATGTGATTTCTTGTCATTATTTAGTTACTAAGTTGACTTATTTCTTTTTACAGGTAAGTTTGCGGTTTTTTTGAAAGCTACCTCTGAATTGTAAGTAGTTATTTAAGTTTCGTAATCTCAACTTAAACTTTGAGAATATGTTTTCATATAAAGTAGATGGTTTGTCAAGTACAACCTCTTCCATTCCATAAGATCTCTAAGCACCTCAACCAATCCTCGTCTCGTAGGCCTATATCGTCCTGAACTTCTTGTTCATAGGTCTTCTTCTCTTTTTATTCTTTCCAGAGCTCTTTTATAGCCATTCTGATTTCCTCCATTTCAAACGTTTTCTCTTTGTTGTATCTTTCAATCTATTCGACATTGACCTTGTCCGAATATCTTAATTACTTATTCAATTCCATCTTATAACATTTTGTGTTCCTATCAAAAACTCATATCTGACGCTTGTAGTCGGCTCAGATCTTTCTCTGTCCACGTTGTGTCTCTAGCCTCTTTTATATCGATGATCTTGTTTCCTGGCACTCATCTAAACTTCTGAGATCCTTT
The DNA here is from genome assembly GCA_963513935.1 of Aphrophora alni. NCBI lineage: Eukaryota > Metazoa > Arthropoda > Insecta > Hemiptera > Aphrophoridae > Aphrophora > Aphrophora alni. The sequence goes on along the minus strand of OY740773.1, from coordinate 47,061,340 downwards.
CCTCTCAGTGTCATTTCATGTTTGGTTCTTTGTTTCTGTTTACCTTCAATATATTTTTCTTGTCCAAATACACAATCTATGCTTACAGATACCCTTTTTCTGGATATTTGTCAATCACGATATTGTTACGAGTTTTATTGAGTTATCTAAACTTTTTTAAAGAAATAAAATTAGTAAAAATCGATGTCACAAAGAGAGTACGGCATATTTAAAATGCATCTTAGCAGGTGCAGTTAGTCTGCAGCCACCTTTCGGGGACTACACCGATGATAAACAAACAGACATTGTTTTAATTTTTTTTCGTGGGACCTTAAAACAGATATATCAACGAAAAACTCAAAATAAATTTTTGTCTATCACAAAACTGTCTACATGTACGATAAGAGAAAGTAATAAAGTATGTCTATAATACTTTAATAGCGTAAGCATCTTTCTTCAGTAGCTTTAATGAGATCTCTATGGAGCAGAAAATAAATGCTGTGTTCATTGAATTACCCAGAACAATGACAATGACATTATGTTTAAAAAGAAATACAAACATTGTAATCAAACACGTCTTGCAATACATTACATTTGAAGTTCAAAGAAAGTTACAAGACGAGTGGTGAGAAGAATAGGTAAGCTAAAGTTGATGGCAAAACCGGTCCTGTGTCTTTTAAGCAATTACGGTATAAAGGACATTGGTGAATTTTCATTAGTTATTCAGAAGAGCCGCAGGAAGAACCTGCTTAGACATTCTTCTGGTTCTTTAAGAAACACACCTTTGAACATTCTTCAACTACTTTCAATTTTACACACTTCATCTCAAATTGTTAGTATATATAAAAAAAAAAAAAAAAATTATTTAATTATTACTTTAGTAACAAAATGTTATTTGGAACGGAACCAAAAGAAAAAAAGATGATTTTACAGGCTTGTGCAATAATTAACACACCATATTTCAAGTCGATAGTAGTTCTTTATATTGGAGTAATGGCTACATGTTTCGTTTCCATAGGCAGCATCATCAAGCCAGCTAATAACATTAACACTTTTGTTCACATACACATCACAAACACATATAAAAATTTTGGCCTGGCACAAGTAATCGTGCAAAAACGACACTCGTTAAAAGTTAAAAATAGTTTTTGTTCCCAGTATTTTGGCCGCATGGTCACTAACTGAGTTAGATTGGGATACTGTACTTTAAACGTTCCTTATCAGATATATTTTTGCCCTATTTTGATGGTTCTAGTATCAAATCATAAATGTTGTTAGAGGTAAATTTAGTCCGTCGTTTAAAATTTGATATTTTAGTCTTACGTGTATGATATGATATTGGATCATCAGAATAGGGTAAAATACATATCTGATAAGGAACGTTTAAAATAGCATTATCCTAATATAACTCATCAAGTGAACATGTAGCCGAAATACTGGTAACAAAAGCAATTTTTAACTTATAACGAGTGCCGTTTCTGCAAGATTATTTGTGCTAGGCCAAGATTTTTATATGTGTTTGTGATGTGTATCTGAACAAAAGTGTTGATGTTATTAGCTGGCCTGATGATGCTGCCTATGACAACGAAACATGTAGCTATTACTCTAGTATAATGAACTGCTATTGACTTGAAATAAGGTATGTTAATTAATTAAAGAAGTTCTAAGGCAAACAATTAATATTTATACAATAATTTGTTAAGAGGTTTGAAGCCCTGCTAAAACTAATAAATCTAGCAACAGCTGATACGATTATTAATAAAATAAATCCGTGGCACAAAAGCCTGTTGGAACTTAGCACATCGAGTTTTCTTTGCTTTAACTCTGGCTACCACTGCTAAGCCACTAGGGAAAGTAGGGATCAGCTGATACGATTATTAATAAAATAAATCCGTGGCACAAAAGCCTGTTGGAACTTAGCACATCGAGTTTTCTTTGCTTTAACTCTGGCTACCACTGCTAAGCCACTAGGGAAAGTAGGGATCAGCTGATACGATTATTAATAAAATAAATCCGTGGCACAAAAGCCTGTTGGAACTTAGCACATCGAGTTTTCTTTGCTTTAACTCTGGCTACCACTGCTAAGCCACTAGGGAAAGTAGGGATCAGCTGATACGATTATTAATAAAATAAATCCGTGGCACAAAAGCCTGTTGGAACTTAGCACATCGAGTTTTCTTTGCTTTAACTCTGGCTACCACTGCTAAGCCACTAGGGAAAGTAGGGATCAGCTGATACGATTATTAATAAAATAAATCCGTGGCACAAAAGCCTGTTGGAACTTAGCACATCGAGTTTTCTTTGCTTTAACTCTGGCTACCACTGCTAAGCCACTAGGGAAAGTAGGGATCAGCTGATACGATTATTAATAAAATAAATCCGTGGCACAAAAGCCTGTTGGAACTTAGCACATCGAGTTTTCTTTGCTTTAACTCTGGCTACCACTGCTAAGCCACTAGGGAAAGTAGGGATCAGCTGATACGATTATTAATAAAATAAATCCGTGGCACAAAAGCCTGTTGGAACTTAGCACATCGAGTTTTCTTTGCTTTAACTCTGGCTACCACTGCTAAGCCACTAGGGAAAGTAGGGATCAGCTGATACGATTATTAATAAAATAAATCCGTGGCACAAAAGCCTGTTGGAACTTAGCTTGTTGTTATCAGCACATCGAGTTTTCTTTGCTGTAGGCTAATTCTGGATACCACTGCTAAGATAAGATCCCCACTTTGCCTTACGACACTAGTTCAACACAGAAAAGTTAACGGGGATTTAACCCGGAACCTCTTCCACAAGGCGAGAGCTACAGCCACTAGGGAAAGTAGGGATCAGCTGATACGATTATCAGGGTGTTTTTTTATTATCCATTCACTCATCATCGCCTATAAAAATAAAAATAAAATCATAAAATAGAAACCCTGAGCTCTGGGATATTCCAACAGTGTCGGAAGAGAACCAGATTTGGTCAAGAGAGACCTGATAGGAAAAATGAATTGACGGATCTAACCTAAGAGTAGATGGAAAAAGTGTATATCCAACTAGGGTACCTCAGGAGTGACACACCCGAACTCATTATAAGTGAGGCCCTAAGGGATGTCCAATTTAGAACCATCTGTGAAAATCATATCAGTGTACTGCAGGTTTTGTTTTTAGTACTTTAGTATTAGTTAGATATTTCTATTCAAATCTTGAAAAAATATTTTGATTTCCAATTTTTTCGATGTAGACATGTGCCTTAACCAACTGAGCCACAACACTCTTCTACTCAGAATAAAAAAGTGAAGGCAGTTTAGAAATCTATTGGAAGTACTTGTCTTATTTAACAACACTACTGTACAGCGTAAAACTTACATAACCTATGATTTATGCCTCAGATCAAAGAGACTGTATATAGAGTAATGAGTAATGAGTACTATGATAGAAGATTGCGGGGGAAGTACGACCTTGTACGGTATGTAGGTCACTCTTATTCTCGGTCTACTTTCTTAGATTCATAAAGTGTGATGTCATCGCGAGGACACGGTCACTAAAGCAGTGATACTTTAGAGAACACGGCACTTTATCTAGCCTATAAAATATTAATGGCCGGTGTTGAACTGGTTCCTGAGGTTCTAATACAGGAATCCTAGCTGTAAAGATTACTGGTTTGGAAACGCTGATACTCTAACTCATAACTAATTAAAGTAGTTTCACAATAACTTTCGTTTACTTTAGATGTTTCCAAGCTACGTTCTAAAATTTCAGGATATGGTTCCTTGTGTCAAAATAAGTAAAAAAGCTCTTATGAATATATATGTTCTAAAATGCTTAGTTCTCCGTCTATCTGATATTTTCTGTTTTTTTCAAAAACATTATATTTTTAGAAATAAATTATATATCGAGTCCATATTTTGTAAGTGATCTTTTATCAATGTGCCAAAAATCAGGACTTTGTTTTGTATGTTTCCGAAATGATGGGCTTTAGAATTTTTAATGGGTACTATATCAAAAACCATTAATTTTAGAAACAATTTACAAGAGAAAAATGTTTTCTTTTTTAATGACAAACAAAATGAGTTCTATATTTTTTCAATAGCTTAGAGGATAACAAAGTTATTGTCAAAAAACTAAGAAATATTATTTCTGGTATTTGTTTACAACAACGAAATTAATCTAAAACATAAATTTAACCTAACTTTGTAATTAATTATATTATGATGTTTTTTAATAGTAATAATGTTAAAAAATATTTGTTTTTGTTTCAAATAGATCGGAATAGAGATTGAATAAATCGAAAGATTCGGAATTCGGACCTCGTTATTTTTCGTCCGATCTATTTAACACAAAAAACTGTTTAATTTGATAATAAAAAATATTAAAAAATGTACTCTAAATAATTGTTCTGCGAGTTCAGCAATTTTAGTGTAATTGAATTTAGAAAATTCTATTGTACGCCATCTTGAAATGGATGAAGAGATCAGGTTGGTTAAATTTAAATTTTAAGACCTTTATATTACTAAATTTAATTTACAATAAACAGTTTTAAAATATTAATATGGAGACTAGCCGGACATCTAAGCAATGGATTTCATTATTACTATTTAAAACCCATCATAATTCAAAAATATTTTGGTTTTAGGCAAATTTAAAGTATTGAAAACAATTACCAAGAAATTACGGTTTCAGTTTTTCGACAATATTTCGGTTATCCTTTGAGCTACTTAAAAATTACAAAACTCATTTTGTTTGTCATTATAAAAGAAAACTCTTTGGACTTTTGTAATTTTTTTTTGTCAAGTTATTCGTTTTTATATATAGGCCCCACAATATTAAAAATTATAAACTACCACCATTTTGAAAAAATACAAAACAAAGTCCTGGTGGTTGGTAGAAAAGATCACATACAAAAAATGTATACAAATTTTGAAATCTATGTCTTAATTATTTTCAATTTTTTTTTTTTTATGTAGCCTAATAAAAAAACAAAAAATAGCATACAGGCTGAAAACTGGTCACGTTTTTCAACAACACCAATCGAGTTTAAAATAGAGGCAGATTTTGTAATTAAAGAGAACAAACCGTTTTTGATGATAAATGTTTACTCTTACTTTGTACAACTTTCCACAATACTTCATTTTGTGCAATTTTCCACAATACTTCATTTTGTGCAATTTTCAAATATGCAGTAATGATACTCAAACTTGTGTTCTGAAGCAAAATTAAGGGAATTATTACGAAAATTAAATTTATTAAAACACAACTTCAAAAATTGAGTATTATGTTTAAATAGACAGAATTTTAAATGATTTTTAGTCATATTTCAAAATTAATCTATGTTTTACTATTAGTTTAATAAGTTTGTGCAATTACAAAAAAATGACCTTTTCAGTAATTACGCGTAGTCTAGCTATCCCTTGATATGGGCTTTAGCTCTAGTCACCTGTTCATATTAATACCCAGATGGAATTAATTTGTTATACGCTCTGAAAATCAAAATGAAGCCCATACGTTACATTTTGTATTTATTAACCTACCTTGAAGTTAGTAAAATTCAACAATAATTGATTAAAGTTAAATTATTACTATTAACCGGAATTCAAGTTAAACTTAAGAAATGAGTTTATTATTCACAGTATATGATAAGAAAAATGGTTGTAAAATATCAATATGATTGGGGGGTATTGAATATTTTTTATTATATAGGACCTAGAATAATCTATAACTAATTGTGTTTATCTTAGTGAGTTGTATTACCAAGGAATCGAATAGAAAATTGTAAAGAAGATTAAAAAAACTAGAGGAGTACTAAAGGATACCTTCAGCTATCCTGTATATATTTGGTTTTCCTCGTTGATTAAAAGAAAAAACCTCTTAGTCATCTCGGTTTATAAAAAAGTAAAAAGAACATTAAATAAAGACTGCCCCTTCTAACCTAGAATACACTAATAAACTAGAGTCGGACGAGAACAACAGTTGGTCTAGAGAGACTACATAGGGAAAATGAAGAGAGAGAGAGAGAGAGAGAGAGAGAGAGAGAGAGATCTAACCCAAACTACATGAAAAAAGGTGTAACTCCAGCTAGATCCATTGGGATTGTTGCGCTCGTACTAATTACTATAAGTGAGTTTCTGAGAGAACCAGTAAACATAATAATATGATTTTGTAAAATACAGTTAGTGGAAAAGTTAAAGACTTGTCGTTGATTATCAATACACGACTAGTAAGTAATCACCAGTATTTAGTTTTTTATTATATATTATTAATTATTAATAAACCTATAAAATTATAGTGTTGCTAATATATTTTCTTCTGACAGTATACTACTACTCGTTGACGAGTCGGCCTTGGCTTTAGTAATAGCGATCCCATTCATTGTAGTTAGACCAAATGTAGAGAAATATTTTGTACTAGGATTATTATCCTTGCACAGACTGTACTTCTGTTAAGTTGATGCAATAATGCAAACAATCAGAAAAGAGTTTATGAAAAGTAATTGTGAGAAACATGACAGGCTTTGTAAAGACATTTAGTTCAGGATGCGTCTGCCTGTCTTTCATTTATTACTTCTTGCATAATCAGACAATGGTGAGAGATTTGAACTGAAGTCCTCTCCTCTATTTCGTGGAATAAAAATGCGCACATGCGAGTTATGCAATCCTGATAAATATCATGCATTCTGTTGGTCTATTGTATACAATGTTCAGTCTATAATATTTGTTCCCTGACAGATTCACTTGCTCATCATAATTCATTGCCAAAACTAACGATAATATAGTGGACTTTCTTCTCTCCTCAATAAAGATTAAATTAAATAACGGTGCCTTAAATCTTTCACGCAATCTTTCACACTCATCAAAAATAATATTGTCACAGTTTTTCTTCTTGTTTAAAGGCAAAATTCTTTTAATTGCAATAAGGTAGACAGTTTGGGAAATGTATCTAGCCCTAAAGATTTCATGCAAATTTAAACGAAATAAAAAGCACTCTAGAACTGGCATTTTTAGGGTGATTGCGACCAATGCGCCAAAGTTAGGTCCAAATTTTGATTTTTCTAAAAGCAAAAACTTCTCGGTAATCAAATGAAAGGGGAATTCGATAAAATAAAGGAGTTTCAAGCCATGTCTAAAATATGATCACTTACAAAATTTTATAGAAATCGGTACTCTCGTTTGGATTGTAAAACACTGAACAAACAACGAACATTTGACCAAAAAACTGTGAAACGTTTGGACCCAATAACATAACTTCCTCTAAACTAGTATCCATGTGAGAAAGAAAATCGGAAAACGGTGGAGCCTACACAATTTTTAAACGACTGAATTCACATTATTTTTCTATGAAACCAAAGAACTTTTCCATTACACTATAGAGTTGCAAATACTATTTAAACACTATTTTTAATTTTACATTTATTTTAAACGAAATTATATATTAATTGATACATTACTCATTTATATTTATTTTTTTAACCACAAGAATAAATACAGGTACACTTTCAAAAGTCCCTTACCACACTTGGGAATAAACAAAATAACAAAAAACAAACTTTTTTGTCAAAAGTAAAATGTTTATTCCTATTAGACCCTTAAAGCTATTACAACAACAAAGTTGTCATCTTCAGAGGGAATCTTAACAAAGACTAAATTAAAACTATTTACAACTAAAGTGAACAGTTTCCCTACCCCACTCCTCTGGTGCATTGACCTATCAACAATAGGGTTGACAGTTCAAACACCTGTACTGTTACCTGGAGCGGGGAAGGCCCAATCCTCTAACATACAAAGATGTTTTAATGTTTACAATATAAATCATCCCTAAACTAATTATCTTAACATATTAACTAGAATAATAATAGTATATACAAATTTTTTAATGATACATGAATAAAAACTATTCTAATCTATTCTCTTAACATATTAAACAAGAATACGAATAATACAAGCTATGTTACAAATTCTATTAACATATTAAACCAGAATGTTAAAAATAGATACAAATATTTACTTTTACAAGAATGATAAAAACTATGCTGAAAATTCCATATCTTAACAACATAAAAAGGTTTATTTTTAATAATAGATACAAATAGAAACTTTTACATGAATCATAAGGATTATGCTAAAAAATTCTAATAATATAGTAAACCAGAATATTTAATGATAGATACAAATAATTACGACAAAAAATATATCTCATGCGTTGATATTATGCGTTGTTGTAATATTATCTCACAACTCAAGCTCAATATTTATTTATTATGTGTTGCTGATCATTTTACTTCTCTAAAACAGAATTGTGACAAGTTGTATCATCACTGTAACTACATTTAATAGATTTACATGGACGAGTGCATCTGCCTGGGCACCAAGTACAACCCCAACAACCAATAGAAGAGAAGCATTTCATTCGAAAATATTATACTTATTGGTTGGGTTTAAATTCAGTATTGAGTTGACTAATCGATGAATAAATGCGAAAAATAACTCACTTTAAAAATGTGAAAATTACACGACTCCTAAAAGTAATATTTTTAAAAGCAAGGCACAAAAAAATCAATACACTTTATTTCATTCTAAATTATACAGGGGTGGTGAAAAGTCCCGGAACGGGTTAATATTTTTTTAACTGTTACAGATGGAACTATATAACTTGGTACACTGTTACTGGGCATAAAACATTATTTTACCACAATTTCAATGAGCCGCTTCCACTTAGGGGGGACGGCCCACAAGGAGTCAGAAGAAAATCTTAAATGAGAGCGTGGGTTGAGTTGTACATCAAATTAAAGGTCTTTATTAGCAGAGTACAAAGCCACAAATCCGACGACAACCGAGCCGGAAATTTCTGATTTCTGGGCGTTTGTTTTGAAACCTGTACCGATTAAACATTTTCCAGCTATCTTTAACAATCAACGCCATAGTAACTTTCATAAACTTTAAAACGCCGCCATTTTGTTTAGGGTGAACCTTTTGAAGTCGGATTTACGGCATTGTATTCTACTAAATTAGACCTTTAATTTGATGTACAACTCAACCCACGCTCTCATTTAAGATTTTCTTCTGACTCCTTGTGGGCCGTCCCCCCGAAGTGGTAGCGGCTCATTGAAATTGTGGTAAAATAGTGTTTTATGCCCAGTAACAGTGTACCAAGTTATATATTTCCATCTGTAATGGTTAAAAAATATTAACCCGTTCCGGGACTTTTCACCACCCCTGTATAATAATTCAATGTTTGAACACTAAGAGTAGGAAATGGTAGGTTTATAAAATTATTGTATCTTTTTCGTCTACTAAAATACTCAACACGCGGCTTTTACGCTTATATATGCTGTTTTGTGTGTTTACTCGATTACTCCCTCACCCTTATTATTTATATATACAGACTACTAAGGTTGAACAAAATAAACTGTTATAGTTAGATGTAGGTCCTAATAAGAAAGTCCTAATAACTGCCTACCATATTAAAATTTTCAAACCAATTTTCATATCATATTCGACAAAAAAAACCTAACCTATTTTTAATTTAACTAGAATTCTGGACAATAGTAATTATTAAAATAGTTCTAGACAATTATTCTAGAATTTTCCAAAGTTTAAAGTTATTGTTTTAACAAATCTAAAACACTAGTGGTTCTGTAAATAGTAGATTTCACACCTAGTTGAAAGCGTAAACATTCTGATTACTGTTTATATTTTACTCTAATTCATTGATGCATATTTATGTGTTACATGCAAAGTTATATCTAGTTTTAGACGATTTTTGTTGTTAATTAAAGGCGAAAAAACTCGTGGTTATAATTGCCTATAAAATAAAAATGAATAAAAGAACATAAAATAGTTGTAGTGGAAATCACAGAGAGCAAATCAGTGTAACTGCTATGTAAATAATAATTTATTTTATATTTTTATAAATCTTTGAAACTCGAAAGTTTTAAAGATTCTTACAAATAAAAAATACCAAGAAGCTAGGAAATTTTTTATAGAGTTTTCTTATACTACTACTCCCCTGGGTCACAGTATTATATTAATATTTTGGAGCTGGTGTTTTGTTCCTAGTCCATCCCTTGGAACAGTCCTAAAATGCAAAACGATTAATTTATGCGTTTGGCGATAACTGCTTATCTAACATAACAAACGAAATGGTCAAGTGTATCATCGCTCCGTTCGGTAAAATAATTATTAACTTAACTCATTTGTAATGAGCACCACTTGTGGAAACTTCAAGCACCAACTGAAAGAAAATACACAACGAACACTTTCTTAGTAAAAACTCTATGACTTAGTCATATGTTGATACATGCACTCAAAAATTTACAACTCTAAAATCATGAAACCACTAAGGTTTTCCTTTTGTAACAAGAGGTACAGGAGATTATTTAATCTGTTTTAGTTCAGTTTCACAAAAGTTTGTGTCTATGAAACAACTGAAGATGTATTATTGAAATACTGTTTTGTTACCAATATAATGTTAGTTGTGTATTTTATTTCAGTTGGTTTCTTCATTCACTCTAGGTTTATTTAGTAGCCACAGAATTAATTTTAAAAAGTTTCAATACAGTCAGTTATAACGACATAAAAGTGGAACAACTTATTACTGTGCGGCCCTTGTACCCATTCCTAGTGTTTATTTATTATATTTTTTATCGAAGTCGTTCAATTGACTCCAACACAACACTATCCAACTCTCTAGGACGGTAGAGCAGCGACCAGTGGTCAGTTGTCCTTAAATGAAGGAACTAGCTGCTCCATTCACTTCCCTAGAGTAAAAGGAAAATTGATATTTATCACTGCGTAATATGAACGCACGACATGTCTTGACTTTCCCGTTATATTGCATAATGAATTGAAATAACCATTGTCATAAATTGTCAACTTTCGATATTGGCAACACGGAATATTTTCAAGGGGGATTTATTTTTTACGACTTTTTGTTCATAAAATAATAATTGTGGCCTGAAATTATCTGACATTCATAAAATAAAGAACTAGTTTATTGTTAAACCATTTATTTAAATAATTATTATCATGAGGTGCCAACTTTCTAGACTGGCTACAGTAACAGTTTATATTTTTTGAGTTATGATTTTTTTTATTGTTCACGAATGATATAAGATATTATTAATCTCATACTGACAATTTATGACAGGGAAGGAAAACGAGAAATTAGATTAGTTTTACTGTTACAAAAATAGAAATGATAATTTTAGTAACTAAAAATTTAAAAAACTGTATGGAAAAATATTTAATCTGGCAAATAGTTTCATGAATGTAAAAAAAATATATGCAACTATCCGAGTACAACGTCTTGCCGAGTGGAATATTTCGTTATGTTCTTGATATTGGCTGGAGTTATATTATATACCAATTGATCACTAATTGATGAGCTATCTCATATTGTCGTAGAGATACCGAACTAGAATTTTGAGATAATTTATGAATGTATGAATACCTTTTAATGAAAAACATTCATCAAAATTTAAAGAACATGAGGTAAAGTTGGTTTAATTTTGTTGATAAATTGCCTCCATTCATCCTAACACTAACATATTTGAGGTTAGACCTATATAATCTTTGTGAATCTGTGTGTACGACAGTTGATATAATTATAACATTAGTAGAATTACAGTTTATTTTCAAACATACGGTGTATTTTATTAGTAGCGCTGTTGGTAAAAAAATTTGACTCTACATTTATATTACAAGTTTTACACCCATACTAAGGTAAGGTTTATCAAAGGTTTAGCTATTGTAATTTTCGGCCTGACTAAAATATTTTTTAAGATTATGGTGTCTTTTATATATTAAACGAGAGTTTAAGTTTTTTTTTTGTCTGGGGTGTTGGAGATGATGTTATAAGCCGTTTTAATTATACAATTTATTTTATAAAGTACAGGATAGTATTGTGTAATAAATTTAGCATCATTATGTTTTTGTGTATTATATTGTGAGTTTTGTAACAATATTGGTAGGATTACCACGATTTATTAAAGGTCATTTAATTGATTGATGTATTTGGCAAAAAAAAGGTATTTTCGCTACATATTATTTTAGCTCTAACCGACAACTTGTTATATTGATTTTTATCATGTATTGAGTGACAGATAGTGAAATCAAGGTATTGAATACTATTGATATTTCCGATATAAAAATTTATTTTTAATTGGGAATTTTTTAAGAAAGTATCAACATATGAAAAAAGTAATTTTATCTTTGGAAGTATTGGATGTAAATTTTAATTCTGAAAATTTATTCAAATAGTTTAGTAAAATTATAAGGATATCGATACCATAAGTCCAAATCATTAAAATGTCATCGATCAATTGAAACCAAGTTAAAAGGTCAATATTTTGTAAACTTAAAATATCCATAAGCTGATAGGTCTAACTGGTAGAGCTCTTTCTGGTTATGCGCCTTAGACAATAGATAGATAATTGGTGTTGTTGGATTTAATAGTGATAAAAGATTAATAGTTTCTACTGATAAACCCCGATTTGGTTCATTCATTGTAATATAATCAGAAATTTCCTGATTGAATGCGTTCATAAGATATCCGTTTAAAATTGTATGTATCTCTTAATTGTTTTCCTGCTTCATAAATATAGTCAGTTTTATTTTATATAAGAGTACTATTGTCTTTAACAGATGGAAGTTTAATATATTTACTATTCTTTAGGTTGTAAAGAATTTTCCTTTCTTATTCACTTAAATTTTTTAGTTTTTTTAGTTTTTCTGGAATACTGGTTAGGTAATTTAAATTATTAATTAATTAATTGTTCAACTGGATAATCTGACGGTAATGCTAGTGTTCCCAGTTAGATTTAGGGTTAATTTTTAAAAACGATCAGTGAATATCTTTTGATGTGTTAATACTATTAGTTTGATTGATTTGTGATAAAAAATACTTAATTCTAACATTTCTTGCAAAATATAGACCATCCGAAATCAAAGATATGTGGTTGAAAATTGGAGTATGAGAATAAGTCAATACAACTTATAAGTCGACCCCTACATCTTTGACCTACTGATTTCTTGGAATCGGTAAAACACTTCTGAATTTTAATTGCACCATTGTTTTCAGGGGGGGAGGTAATGTTAATCGACATGTCACATGACTATCTTCTCATAAATAATTCGGAAGTTGACTCCTATATCTTAGACCTCAGGTACTCCCATAACATCAAAAGTTAGAGTTTCTACCTATATAATGAATGGTTTCATCGAAAAACACTTTAAATATAAATTATAGAAAAAAAAGTAAGGGGAAGAGACTTTATAACCACCCTGTATATCGCTAGACTTTTATATATTGTACAATTTTTAATAATATGAGAAACCATTGTGATTATCATAGCCTATCATCACACCACAGCATAAATTGCTCCTAAAGGCAAATCTTCGAATTAAAAACTAATAATGGTATACAAATATAACATAAATAACAACGGTAAATTGAGTTAATTATAAACTGTAGCATAACAATATAACATATTACAAGATAACTGCAGCAATGAAATCAAATTGTAGTAATGTTCATTCGAAGCAGTAAGGGTCGTCAGATCAGCCATTGTCATCTTATAATCCTCAATAGTCTAATAACATCAGGGTCGGAAGAGAACAATAAAGAGGTCAGTAAAGGCCGGCAGAATGTAACTTAACACATCTTAACCGAAGTCTCTATTCAACACAGAATATGCTCAATCAATGGGACGCATTTATATTTATTTTTGTTTTCCTTGTGGTTTAAAGGCGAAAAAACTAGCAGTCACCATAATAATACTTTATTATTATTTTTTTAGTTTGAAAAGAGGTTAAAATAAAGACTCCAGTAACACAGGGTCAGAAGAGAACAAAAGTTGGTCAAGAGAAACCATGTAGGGAAAATAAAAGAAAGAGATTTAATTTAAGACTAGATGAAGCAAGAGAATTTCGGGATTACTACTCCACTATAAGTCACCCCTGGGGAGAGACAAAAGAACTAATCTTATATTTATCTTTGTTAGCTGCTTTGGTATTTATTTATGACATTTTGTATCCAATTTAAGAACTTTAAATTACATCTTAATATTTCCGCTATAATTACAGTAACAGTAACCAATCTATTGTCCCTGGACATTTACTTGCTAAGACCAGAGAAGTTTCCGGTATTGTAGGAGAGGTGTGCAGCCAAGCTAGAAATTGTTTGATTCGGCGTAGATCGTTTGGTTCCGCAATAGTAAGCAATAAGAATGATGAATACAACTTACAAATGCATTCACCCAAACCTTTTATTAGAATTTAATTTTGCAACAATTCGTTAATGGACGATCTGGAAAGTCATTATTTACAAATAAAATGTTATATCATTTGCACGTTTATTTTAAGGAATATTTTTTAGATCGTGGTTTCTTGTCCTTTATTATGACTGAATTTTGGTGTAACCTTATGTAAAAATCAAATGTTAGTGTGAAATGGTGTTGTTCAATACAATCCAAATCCTTGTGAATTCATATGTAATGGACAGTATATATAAAAGTCAAAACAATAACTTGTTGACTGATCAAGAAATCTCTGGATCGAAGAAGCCTAGAGCTATGACTATTTTAACACGGTTTGGGGTAGGTTTTTAGACGCGTACTAAGAAACAGTGTTGAAAATATTCCACTACAAGGGTGTTTTTTACCCCTAAAGCATATATTTGGATCCAAGAAGCCTAGGGCTATGAATTTTAAACGCGGTTTGGGGTAGGTCTTTAGACGCGTACTAAGAAAGGGTTTTGAAAATGTTTCACTCCAAGGGATTTTTACCCCTAAAACAAGTATAATATCTATGTTATTTAAGGGCAGATTTTTATCAAAATGTGTCTGTTGCTGTACTTGGTTATAATTAATTTCTATAGCATCACCATTAGGGATGTCCTAAAAAAATTATTTATTTATAAAACTATCTTAACTATCCCCAGTTGAATCTGGGGCCATCAACTAGTACATATTTTTATTCAAAACTATTTCATACAAAACAACTTCAATTTTCGGACTAACTAGCTTTTGTCTAAACTTGGACAGGAATTGTAGGCCTACACTAGCAACAACTGAAAACAATAACGCTTATTGGAACATCAGCGTCGTCTAGTTGATGTGTTTGTTGATTATGAAAATTAGAGTGTTTCATTTCTATTGATGATTGTGAATAAAACATGATTTGACAATATTTAGGTAACTTCTTTGTTAAAAACTTTTTACTACTATTATTAAACATATTTCTAATATTTACAAATAAATCTTATTCTGATAGTGTGCTACAACTTAGATGACTAGAATATAGAGTTGAATTATGTTATATTAACACAAAAACAAAAAATGGAAGCAGCGTAGCTTACTTGGCAGATCACGTGCTTATCTCGCCTAGTTCGAACTAGGAAACCGTTAAAGGTTATCCAGGGTCCAGCCCGGTAAGTTTTTACTATTAATTTTCGTTTGTAAATATATCTTTAACGCCTATAATGAAACATTATAATTTAAACAGAAACTTTATTATGCAATATCAAATTGTATATAAATTGTAAAATTAACATGAGACTATTAATTCTTCTTTTCCTCATGGTTGTGAACTCCCCCCTCCCTCCCCACTCACCCACACACATGAGCCACGCCACGACCCTCCCCCCCCTTTCCTCATTGACCCACCTGTTGAGAATCCCTGCTTCAGAATAAATTTGTGTTATTGTTTTCTAATTTAACCATATAATTTGACACAAAAATTGCATCCAAAACATATTTTATTTTCTGTAGCTCACCCTCCCCCTCCTTTCAAGAAGTACTAAAAAAATGTGCCACCGACATTAATTCGGTTACACCGGTTCACAATTGCTCTGCTTCATGGCACGAGCGAAATCTTATCAGAGGCGAATAAATAAACAATGTGATAAAATTGGCGAATCACTCAATGGACTCAAGGACATAAATCACTCAAATCAATTCTTTAGTTAAAGGAGGCAAGTGAGAGTATCCTATATGAAGTAATGTTTTTGTTTAAAGGCGAAAAACCGCTTAAGACCCTTAGTCCTCGAATACTGTAATAACGTCTGGATCGGAAAAGAACAAGAGGTGGTCAAGAGCGACCTGATAGGGCTCTAACACAAGCCTACACGATGTAAATTCAGTTAGTGTCCTTCGGAGTATTCGTACTGACTGACGATGTCACCCCAATAGTGAGAGTAGTCCTCTTCCAAAAGCGTAACACTTTTTAAATAAATTATATTTAGAAACTTTGAGTAACAGACATGCTAAAACAACGAACTTGGAAGAAATAGTTTAACTTTACACTACATAAATTAATAAGAAAGTTCTTTCACGAATCTCTCCAGCTACAATTAACTCATCAGAGACAATAGACAAACCCAAGAATGTTTGCCTACTCAGTTATATTCATTTGAAAACATTGCAGTATTTATAAAGTTGTTTAGTTCATTATACAATTATTTCAAGGAATTAACGGTAATTTACTTGTTGAGAATCTTTCTATTTGATTTATAGGTTTCAATATGTAGTTTTTCTTGCAATTAGCAATAAGTATTTTTCCCCTCACATTATACATTTAATAAATGTTGAAACTTTATCTAGTTATCGGAGGTTTATTATTATTATTATTTAATTTGCAGTCATTTTCCTCAGTTTTAAGCTCGTAACTTGAAGTTTCTGTATATTAGACTTACCTTAGTAAGAGTAATTCATAATTACAAAATAACTTAAATACATACTACGTATTACAGTAATATTTTTATTTTCCTCACTTGTTGTTTAAAAGCGAAAAAGCTCTCCATCATCATCGTCGTCTTATAACTAAAAGTAAAAAGGAACATAAAATACTCTAATACCATCAAAGACGGATGAGAACAAGAGACATCATAGGAAAGGTAAAAGAGAGAGACTTAACCCAATATTACGTGAAAAAAGGTGTATATCCAGTTAGGTTCAATTGGGATTGCCAAGCTCGTATTCACTAAAGTGAGCCATTGAATAATCAATACTTAATTAAAAGCTCCAATTTGCACACAAGGAAACACAAGGAAAAATAAGAGGATTTTTCTATGACTGTCATTTATCTTGTCACGTACACAAACTTAGTACCACCACAGAAGAAGGAAGGTACCACTCAATCAAAAAAGGTCAGGCCGATGAATAGCACAGGTGAATAGCGGTGGAGCAATATAATCGTGCCTCATCCAATACATTAAGATCTTAAAATAATAGATAATTCGAAGTATCTTTTATTTTAAGGGTTATTGTCAAAATAGGAATAATAATTTAACATTTTGCTGAATTCCTAAAACTTAAACAAATAAATTAAAGGAATAGAGTGTAGTGATTCAAGTTTTGAATACACTAAATCCACTCTTGACTTTAGTAATAAAACGAATTTTTCCCAGTTTCAAGATAATATCTTAATCGAAATATAAATATAATTAAAAAATATATAAAAACAAAACCGAATACATTGGCTTTTGATTAGACTTTTCAAAATAATTTGTAAAATAAATTTAAAATTTGTAACTGATAAAAAAAAAACTAAACTCATATATGCCATGTCAAGAAGCATATGTCTAATTTGTTATTGAAATCAGAGACTATTTAAAATATCGATAATAATTGCCATTTCTGTTTTTATAATTTATATTTCTTTTATTAAACTCAGAAACTAGGCAAAATATACGTAAACCACGTTCTATACAAATTTAAACAGTGGTTCTTTAAACAGTAGACCTTGCTACTCGTTAGAAGCGTAAAATATACTACTGCTGCTTAGAGTTTACTCTAATTCATTATACAAATTACGCTACGGTTCGAAACATCGGGTTTTAAAAAATGTTAGTTTTTCTAAAACCCTTTTATTTATTCTTACATAAAATCTCAGAAAACAATACATTTACATATACAACTCATATACTCGGTATAAGCTTCATGAATGGTATAAGGAGCTTACTACCCTTGTTGTTGTCTAGTAGAGATTTTCTATCTTTACTGTTCCTAGGTTGTGCTAAGACTAAAGCATGGCTGTAAACCTAAAGAAAACTCGGTATCTAACGTAACCAACCACTATACTAAACTTAATTATACATTACATAACTTACATAATATACACAAGTTACATGAAAGTTGTATCACGTTTTAGAGCAAATTATTGGCAACAAAACTATACTACTGTTAAGTAAATAATAATATATTATATATTTTTTAAACCTAAAAAACTCGATAAGAGTATAATTCATATAAATAAAAACATCAAGAAATAGTAAGTAGTTTAAAAAAATTTTGATCAGTTAAAACCTTCCTGTGGTAATTTTTTTAGAAAATAGTTTTCATTTCACGTGTTTTTTGTACAACTGCACGTTATTCACGCGTTATATTTAATACTTTTGGAACCCGTCCTGTAATAATGAATCGGAACTCTCATACTTTCCTAGCGTACAGATCCGTTTTGATTGGCCACTATTTATAAAGAAAACGTGTACATATATCGTTCAGCCTAGTCGTAAAGAATGTTAGTGTGTGTAGCCATAACTGACTAAAAACACAAGTAAGAAAAGTAAATAAATAAATAAAATATAGGATATTTAGAGTGTTATGCGTATAGTTGAACATCTGTACATTCATTAGTCATGGATATAGTTAGTATGACAAATTAGAAAGAGTCCTTTGATGTTCTTCTTATCTAAATAAAAGTTTATTTAATAATTATTAAAACATATAGTTTTATTATTAAACTAACATCTAATATATGTATATAAAACATGTCGCAGGCGATGTCATTTATTATTGTACCATCACTTACAGCAACTTAATAAAAACAAGAAAATATTTAATCAGAATTTTTATATTTATTAAATTGTAGATATATCTGGTAGACAAAATGAACCAAGAGAAGGTGAAAACATCATTATTATTAATTGTATTGGAGAAGATGATGAAATGGAAAGATGATAACTTCAAATTAATAGATAATGAAAAATGTAAGTACATTTAGTAATAGAAGCTTTTGAAGGTTGTGTTAGGCCTAAAAAATATATAATATTCCAGAGATTTATGTTTAATAGTAGAAAAGAAGAAGCAAATTAACCATTTGGTAATTATATAACAGATTTTTTCTAAATAGCATGTAATTGTAAATATGACATACAAGAAGACAGATAAGAGATAGGAACAGGAATTGATGATTTAACAATTGTGCAAGCAATAGAATAGTGTAAAGCTAACGATTGTGTAATAATTATTTAGAAAATTCACAAATATTGAAATAATTGATTCTGTTCAGCAAATTAAAAGAGAAGTTCACAGACCTTTCAGTAAGAATGTAAACAAAAATCAGGTAAATTATGAGAACTTTTGTTTAATATCAGAAAAATATTTTGATGAAAGTCTATTTTATTTATGTAAGTAATGCAATTAAATTCATTTTCAGAGTACAGCTGTTCAACTACATGCATAACCATCTAAATATCATGACAAAATTCCAAATGGTCGTTTGGTAAATTTTATGTCATTAATTTTCACGTTCTTCCAAAATTTGATCGAAATCTCCGTGGTCGATTTAAAAATATTCCAACTTTTAGAACTGTGTACACGCTTTATGTATTTCTCTTTTACCGAGGACTTTTTAACTGGGGTTTTCTACTGAGATGGGGTTTCATCTCCTTAGAGTCAACTTTAAAACACAATTTGAATAAAATAGGTGGGTACAATTTTGAAACAAAAAAACTAATTTTTGTTTTATGGTAGTTGCCATTTACTTTTAAGTTTAGTTATTTTATATATTTCGTTATCTCTGTACTTTGTCCATGGTTTATTAAATTATATACCAATTTGACTGAACTCTTCTACAATTTCTGCAGTATTCTCATAACTTTTTCTAATAAGGAAACATAATTAGAGGTTTTTTTCGTTTTAGAGCAATTGCAAACAAAGCAAACAATACGGGCATTACATAACCTCAAAAGTCATAATTCCAGTGATAAAAACTCAATCACACAATTTGTATTCCAGTGTCACATTTTCACGCAACAAAATAAGTGACTTTCACGTCGCCTTGTAGAATGTGGGAAGAATGTTTCCTGAGTTGTGTGATTGATTGGCTATTGTAGGAAACATTTGCTATTATATATTAATGTCATATAAAGCAAGAATTGTGTAACCGTACGACAACCGTGAAATATTGCGTCTAAGTTTTGATATTCAGTACTTTGTAATGTACAATAACTGAATACTAAATGGTATACTTTGTATTTCATGTAAACTTATCTATAAATAATAATATTATACATGGGGAAATATTTGAGATAATCTCGAAAAACACTCAACCGATTTGGAATACTCTTCAGTCATTGAAAAGTTCCTTTCTTTTTTATGAACATGTGCTATATATTGTAACAGTATTAAAAAAATGTAAACGAATAGCAAACGTTTATGTAAACATCACTACAAATAATTTTGTTCTCTGCCATGTTGTGTTATTTTGCCAATTATGTTGGCAACTCAGTTCTTGGAAGAAGAGAATATAAATTTAAAACTTTTAGCCCTTGATTACTCTATAGAAAGTTGAATACTCTTGCTCTTGTTCGGAAAAGAACAAGAGCAAGATGATCAACTGTTAAAAAGTCAAATGTTCATATTTACAAAATCAACTCTATTTCTTAAAATTATTAAATATGTAATAAAAAATTTACTGTGTAATAAAAATTAAAGAGTATAAAGAATGGTGTTTCAGTTAGACTTTAAACTATAGGCAGTATTGTATCTACTACTAATGGGGTACATAACCCAATGTCAAGCTCTTTCCACAAATATATGTAGCTAGTGAAGGGCTAACTGTTCTTTCCATAGTATACGTTACTTCTTTGCTACTTTTAAGTAGATAAGATTCTTAGAAAATTATATATTTCATTATAATCTTCAACAGGTTTTTATTATGTAATTAAAAGTAAAAATTTACTGATATTCAATTGGAGTTGAAACATAATTCTTTGTTTATAATATAAATATAATTAATAGATATTTGGGAAATAAGAGGGGGTAGTTTAACAACCACTGCATCTTCAACACCTTAACACTAAAAAAAACAATAATATAAAACTTAAACAAAAATAATAACAATAAAAATAGTTATAAATGGTAAACTAAGATAAAATCAACATACAAGAACACAAATATAACAACAAAATAAATGGGTCCTGCAACAATCAATCAAATGATTTTATAGCCTATCTTATCGCAAACAAAAGCAAGAAGAACAATAACCGATCTAGGATCTCAGTATTATCAGAGCCTAAATCAAATTGGATAGGACAACACACAACCATCAGAACAACACAATCGATTATGATAAGTTTAACAGCAAAAGTCTTGACAGAACTTCAGTGGAGGATTCTCGTTTTCCATCAGAAATGCATGAGCAATTATTGAATGACCGATGTGAATACGAGTAATAGTTTTACACTATGTTCAGGTAAATAATGCCAATACTTCGCAGCAAAAAAATAAAAGAATTATACACTAAAACTGAAGTTGAAACGCAAAAGAGATTTAATTTTAACGAGTCTCTTACATGTCCCACTACCACACTTCGGCACATCATATTTTTACACTATGACGGTTTATCTTGCCACTGAGGTACACAGTAGCCTCATCACCAAACAGAATTTTAATAAGAAAACTGTCATCATTCACTTTTCAGTCGTTAGAAGCAAAAGTGTTTTTATTCCACATTGAATCCGTATGTAGAATAAATTAGCTCATATTGACCGTTTGTAAAACTTGAAGTTTTGTTAAATTATTTGCTGTATATCTTAAATTAATGTTTTTTTATACATTTTCATAAATATATGTTACTTTTGGTATAACTAATTTCTGAATGTCCTGTAAATGAAGAACCCATCTTAATATAATTATTGTGTTATCAATATACTGCAATATAAATAATATTTAGTTTAGCTCTTAGGTTTTTCAATGAAATATCGTATCAATAAAATTATGTAATAATTTTTCTATAGTTTTTAATAAATAAATAACATAATGCATGAAATAAACATTAATCTCGTTGAGGTCCACCTTGGTCGAGTGCTAACCGATGTTCCGCCTGGTTTCAGGTGAGATTGCTCGGCAAAACAAGATAACAGAACAGATCCTTGCACAGTTCATACAGAAGAGATTTTTCCCGCATCTATCGCCACCGTCTCCAACTACAAGAGACCAATCTTCAGACCAGGAAGATCCGGACACACTGGAAACTGTGGAATCTGAACAGATACCAAACGTATATGATGAAGACAAGGATGATGATTTCAGAATAGAAGGTGGACCTCATTTTTATAAATTATTCCTAACTAAACCAATTATTTTATAAATATTACATAATATTTTCGAATAATTTAAATTTTATTTAGTGAGGGATTTTTTATGTATTAGTTAAAAATGTACTAAATTTGAAAGAACAAATTATACTTAATTTAAATTGATATGAAGTTAAAGAACTCTATCAACAATAATTATAATGACATTTATAATGTTTAATTACATGTTTAATTACTTTAAACATGATATAACTAATAATATTTGAAAATACTGTTTATCAAAACACAAACATTAAGTCAAACACACATTCTTAAAAAAGTAAACTGATATTCCTAAACTGATAAAACATAGTATGACGACTTATAAACAAATCATTCTGAACAACTATAAAAGTTCACTGAAGAAATTATCGACCTCGCCTGACATTATATCTAAATAAAACTAGTGTTTCTGTGATCAGTAGACCTTGCTTCTTTGATGTTTTACTGCATTCTGCTTACTGACATAAATCAGCCCACCATTTCAAACAGTCTATTGCTTGTGTTATTAATTTTAGAATTAATATATAAAAGGAACACAACAATCTAACAGTACTAAGTGAGGGTATTTTGTATTATAGATCAGGTAAACATTTAACGTGGAAATATTTTAGAAATCAGTTCAAATTATTATTTTAATTTTTACTTTACGGCCAATGTAAATATTTTAAATTTTACAAGTAACCTTCAAATACTTGTTACTTTTCCTCGCTATTTTAACATTATGTTAGCTGAATTAACTTAGACAAGAATTTGGAATTGAACGAAAATCTCTGAATATTCTTTTATCAAAACTTTTACATTTACAAAAATAAATACGTAAAAATAAGTTTTTTACTGTTACAAACATAATTTTTTTTTTCTCCTAAACCTGACATTTCTTCATAGTAGAAAATTGAATGACAAAACGTTTTTTAAAATTGATGTTTTTCTCTCAGATTAAGGATGTAGGTGGCTAAATAAATACGACATGCACGAATTTATCTGAATTGATACAAATATATTGATTTTGTTTAAGGAGAATAACATCACAGTCTCATACGTCTAATACACAAAACCATAAATAAAACTACAAACTATAAAACTAAATAACAATAGTGTAACATTTTAACAAAAATAAGAGCAGGTAAACTAGTAAACTTCGATAAAACCAATAGACACGAAAACATTGTATATAGAACTCTAAATAAGCCCTTTAAGAACCAAATCTAATTATTTTAACACTTGTTAAATATGTTCAGGTGAAGCAAGAAAGGCAATATCCGATCAGAAATCTCAGCATCATTCCCTAAAATTGAATTGGAACACCTTTCAATACAACACAATCAATACATAATTATGTGCTTTACCGTCAAACGTCTTGTCTAAATGGAGGGTTCCGATGTTCCATGAGTCAGCAAGCAATGACCAAAGATAAGATGGGTAATCACTACGTCTTTCAACGACTGGCACGAATTGTTCTTCACGGGTGAACACCATCTTTTACTTCGTAAAATAAATAACCCTAATCCTCGGATACTCTAATAGCATCAAAGTCGGAAAATAATAATAATTGGTTAAGAGAAACAAAATTGGAAAGATGAAAGAGAGAGATCTAGCCCAAGACTACATGAAATTTTAATTTCGAATCTAATTATATATTCTGATTATATAGTTGCTAAAACTGAATGACATTTAATTTTAATTTTTCTACTATAATATATGGAAAAATCTAAACTCATTTAAGTCACCCAAGTATAATGAAATAGGCTACGTCTTCAATAACATCCATTAATTTATTTTTTAAAGTTAATTTTATTTAACTTTCAAGGACTCACTTTGGTGAGTACAGGCTTGCCAATCCCGAAAACCCTTGCTAGATTTACACTTTTGTTCATTTAGTTTTAAGACAGATCCCTCTCTTTCCTATCAGCTCTCTCTCTCTCTCTTAACCAACACTTGTTCTTTTTCGACCCTGAAGCTTCTTTTTCCTGTTAGAGTATTGGAGTGTTAGGAATCTTTTTTTTATGTCGTATTTTTTCTATTGTTTATAAGGCAATGATGACGAGAGGTTTTTCGCCTATAAACAACAAAAACTTCTTTTTTTTTTAAATAACGTCTATTTCCTAAATTAAAGCCCTGGCCAGTGAACAGCTGCTAATACATTTTATTTTAGACAGGCGTTATCACTTACTGTTTTTCAAAAAGTAAAACTAACACGCTACCCATTAAAACATCAGAATACAATTCAGGAGATCCGGGTTTGAAGGTGGGTCAGATTGAAATTATTTTTCAATTTTTATATAAATTAAATTTCTTTGGAGAGGATTGAAGGTTAAGATGATTAACAACGACGAATTTATTTTTTGAAACATGGCAAATGTACAATTTATTTTCAACTTAAAATATTTAAATTGTTATCTGTCGACCGTACAAGAAAGATTCAAGACAGATTCGACGATAGTGTGACTTATTGCACTACAAAACCAGATTAGATCTCTCACTAAGCCACGCCCTAACTACCTGCTTCATCTACGACCTTGAGCAAAATCCGATATATCTACAACACAGGGGGACTGCTGCCACCCGCCGAACGTTTCAAGTTCAATGTTACCTAGGTGGGTTGGAACTTACAGGCAGAGCCGATAATTATACATTGTACAGAATGAGTAACAAACAGCTGCGAAGTTCATGGGCAACTTAGAGCCAACGGCAATGTTGGGATAATTTGCCGTTCAAGTATTTTATAAATTAACATAACTTTGTATAAATCACTTTTTTTCCGTTTTCAACATTACAGTTTGTTTTATTGTAAATGCTGGTTATAGTATGTTAACACAGTTTACCATTACACTTCTTACTGCCCTCTTCTTTAAAATTACACCTGGTGATGACTAAATGTCCTCAATAGTTGATAGCGTCTGCTGGTGGCTGTTGTATGTAAATCCCTTCCATTATTATTATTTTATATTTATTGCGAAAGAGCAACGCGGTCTTCATCGCCTCTTTAATAAACACCGACCATAAGGTAATTTTTAACAAAGAATTAACGAATTGAACTAAAAACTAATTAACAATAACATACACTAAAAATAAACAACACTAAAACTACTTGACAACGGTAAACTTAATAAACAACAACATAACAATTTACAGGGAATGTAAAGAGACTCTGCAATGAGTTAACAACGGTAAACTTAATAAAGTTTATTAAACAACAACATAACAATTTACACTGACTGTAAAGAGACTCTGCAATAAGTTTACAACGGTAAACTTTAATAAAGTTTATTAAACAACAACATAACAATTTACACTGACTGTAAAGAGACTCTGCAATAAGTTAACAACGGTAAACTTTAATAAAGTTTATTAAACAACAACATAACAATTTACAAGGACTGTAAAGAGACTCTACAATGAGTTTAACAACGGTAAACTTTAACAAATTTATTAAACAACAACATAACAATTTACACTGACTGTAAAGAGACTCTGCAATAAGTTAACAACGGTAAACTTTAATAAAGTTTATTAAACAACAACATAACAATTTACACTGACTCTAAAGAGACTCTGCAATGAGTTAACAACGGTAAACTTTAATAAATTTAATAAACACAACATAACAATTTACACTGACTGTAAAGAGACTCTGCAATGAGTTAACAACGGTAAACTTTAATAAATTTAATAAACACAACATAACAATTTACACTGACTGTAAAGAGACTCTGCAATAAGTTAACAACGGTAAACTTTAATAAAGTTTATTAAACAACAACATAACAATTTACAAGGACTGTAAAGAGACTCTGCAATGAGTTTAACAACGGTAAACTTTAACAAATTTATTAAAAAACAACATAACAATTTACACTGACTGTAAAGAGACTCTGCAATAAGTTAACAACGGTAAACTTTAATAAAGTTTATTAAACAACAACATAACAATTTACACTGACTCTAAAGAGACTCTGCAATGAGTTAACAACTATAAACTTTAATAAATTTAATAAACACAACATAACAATTTACACTGACTGTAAAGAGACTCTGCAATGAGTTAACAACGGTAAACTTTAATAAATTTAATAAACACAACATAACAATTTACACTGACTGTAAAGAGACTCTGCAATGAGTTAACAACGGTAAACTTTAATAAATTTAATAAACACAACATAACAATTTACACTGACTGTAAAGAGACTCTGCAATGAGTTAACAACGGTAAACTTTAATAAAGTTTATTAAACAACAACATAACAATTTACACTGACTGTAAAGAGACTCTGCAATAAGTTAACAACGGTAAACTTTAATAAAGTTTATTAAACAACAACATAACAATTTACAAGGACTGTAAAGAGACTCTGCAATGAGTTTAACAACGGTAAACTTTAACAAATTTATTAAACAACAACATAACAATTTACACTGACTGTAAAGAGACTCTGCAATAAGTTAACAACGGTAAACTTTAATAAAGTTTATTAAACAACAACATAACAATTTACACTGACTCTAAAGAGACTCTGCAATGAGTTAACAACGGTAAACTTTAATAAATTTAATAAACACAACATAACAATTTACACTGACTGTAAAGAGACTCTGCAATGAGTTAACAACGGTAAACTTTAATAAATTTAATAAACACAACATAACAATTTACACTGACTGTAAAGAGACTCTGCAATGAGTTAACAACGGTAAACTTTAATAAATTTAATAAACACAACATAACAATTTACACTGACTGTAAAGAGACTCTGCAATGAGTTAACAACGGTAAACTTTAACAAATTTATTAAACAACAACATAACAATTTACACTGACTGTAAAGAGACTCTGCAATAAGTTAACAACGGTAAACTTTAATAAAGTTTATTAAACAACAACATAACAATTTACACTGACTGTAAAGAGACTCTGCAATAAGTTTACAACGGTAAACTTTAATAAAGTTTATTAAACAACAACATAACAATTTACACTGACTGTAAAGAGACTCTGCAATAAGTTAACAACGGTAAACTTTAATAAAGTTTATTAAACAACAACATAACAATTTACAAGGACTGTAAAGAGACTCTGCAATGAGTTTAACAACGGTAAACTTTAACAAATTTATTAAACAACAACATAACAATTTACACTGACTGTAAAGAGACTCTGCAATAAGTTAACAACGGTAAACTTTAATAAAGTTTATTAAACAACAACATAACAATTTACACTGACTCTAAAGAGACTCTGCAATGAGTTAACAACGGTAAACTTTAATAAATTTAATAAACACAACATAACAATTTACACTGACTGTAAAGAGACTCTGCAATGAGTTAACAACGGTAAACTTTAATAAATTTAATAAACACAACATAACAATTTACACTGACTGTAAAGAGACTCTGCAATAAGTTAACAACGGTAAACTTTAATAAAGTTTATTAAACAACAACATAACAATTTACAAGGACTGTAAAGAGACTCTGCAATGAGTTTAACAACGGTAAACTTTAACAAATTTATTAAACAACAACATAACAATTTACACTGACTGTAAAGAGACTCTGCAATAAGTTAACAACGGTAAACTTTAATAAAGTTTATTAAACAACAACATAACAATTTACACTGACTCTAAAGAGACTCTGCAATGAGTTAACAACGGTAAACTTTAATAAATTTAATAAACACAACATAACAATTTACACTGACTGTAAAGAGACTCTGCAATGAGTTAACAACGGTAAACTTTAACAAATTTATTAAACAACAACATAACAATTTACACTGACTGTAAAGAGACTCTGCAATAAGTTAACAACGGTAAACTTTAATAAAGTTTATTAAACAACAACATAACAATTTACACTGACTGTAAAGAGACTCTGCAATAAGTTTACAACGGTAAACTTTAATAAAGTTTATTAAACAACAACATAACAATTTACACTGACTGTAAAGAGACTCTGCAATAAGTTAACAACGGTAAACTTTAATAAAGTTTATTAAACAACAACATAACAATTTACAAGGACTGTAAAGAGACTCTGCAATGAGTTTAACAACGGTAAACTTTAACAAATTTATTAAACAACAACATAACAATTTACACTGACTGTAAAGAGACTCTGCAATAAGTTAACAACGGTAAACTTTAATAAAGTTTATTAAACAACAACATAACAATTTACACTGACTCTAAAGAGACTCTGCAATGAGTTAACAACGGTAAACTTTAATAAATTTAATAAACACAACATAACAATTTACACTGACTGTAAAGAGACTCTGCAATGAGTTAACAACGGTAAACTTTAATAAATTTAATAAACACAACATAACAATTTACACTGACTGTAAAGAGACTCTGCAATGAGTTAACAACGGTAAACTTTAATAAATTTAATAAACACAACATAACAATTTACACTGACTGTAAAGAGACTCTGCAATGAGTTAACAACGGTAAACTTTAATAAATTTAATAAACACAACATAACAATTTACAAGGACTGTAAAGAGACTCTGCAATGAGTTAACAACGGTAAACTTTAATAAATTTAATAAACACAACATAACAATTTACAAGGACTGTAAAGAGACTCTGCAATGAGTTAACAACGGTAAACTTTAATAAATTTAATAAACACAACATAACAATTTACACTGACTGTAAAGAGACTCTGCAATGAGTTAACAACGGTAAACTTTAATAAATTTAATAAACACAACATAACAATTTACAAGGACTGTAAAGAGACTCTGCAATGAGTTAACAACGGTAAACTTTAATAAATTTAATAAACACAACATAACAATTTACAAGGACTGTAAAGAGACTCTGCAATAAGTTTAACAACGTTAAACTTTAATAAAGTTTATTAAACAACAACATAACAATTTACAAGGACTGTAAAGAGACTCTGCAATGAGTTAACAACGGTAAACTTTAATAAATTTAATAAACACAACATAACAATTTACAAGGACTGTAAAGAGACTCTGCAATGAGTTTAACAACGGTAAACTTTAATAAAGTTTATTAAACAACAACATAACAATTTACAAGGACTGTAAAGAGACTCTGCAATGAGTTTAACAACGGTAAACTTTAATAAACTATAATAAACAACCTAAGAGATTACAAGACTATCTGACTTTTTTTTCTTTTATTTTTAATGGAACAACTCTTGCTGTCACAAATTACCTAAACATAATAGGGCATAAATGTACTACAAACTAAAAACATTATATACAAATTTAACATAAATAACAAAATTAAACTAGTTATGGTTAACTTTAATCAATAGAAAAACACATAAAAGGACTGTAAAAGGGCTGTGCAACAATGCAATAATTAAAATTTACCCAAAACGTTTGGACGATTCAAGCAGGGCATTGCCAGATCAAAGATCTCAATCAACATCATACCCATGTAGCGGATTAGGGTAGGTCAAAAGTTTTACGTAAAACTCCCAGAATCAGGATTTTTTTATCGTCAGAACGGCTTAACAAAAAGGACACTGCAGAGGATTTAGCGTGTTTAATTTTCTTTTTGAAGAAGGGTTTCCCTTAAAAATTTTAAATCCTCTGGACGCTTAAACGTTATTCCACGGATGACAATGGCATTAAAGTCTCTTGTCATAAATTGCGAGTGGATTTTTAAAATTCAAAACTCCCCTTGCACTGTTAATATACTATAAAAAAATATTGTAAACTTCTTAAAAAGGTCATTCATGCTACAAAATCCATTCTAAATGACAGATATATTTTAATTCCATGCGGGAGTAATGTGGAAAGTAATTCATAGAGAAACCACAGTCAGAACAAAGTTTGGTGTTATTTTAAACCATAATAAACAGATAATTGAAGACTCGAAATGTATTGCAAATACATTTAATACATTATTTGTTAATGTTATAGATATTCTGATTTTGAGACCTAACGAGAGCACAGCAATTAGTTTTCTTGGAAACTGGGAAAATCTTACTTTTTTCAGTCTCATTGTTCCTTCATCTTACCAGTCCCATTGAAATTTACAAAATTAGAATAAATTTAAAAAAAACAAGAAGTCTGTTGGCTGGAAGAATATTCCTACATCAGTTCTAAAAGCTAGTAAGCATATTATTCCAAAACCTTTGTCATTTAATTTAAATCCGTCATTTGAAACGGGAATATTTCCTGATAGCCTAAAATATACTATTTTCAAACCTGTTTAAAAAAAAATAAAAATGATGATGACAAAATTACGGACTATCGACCTAATTCAGTTTTTTTTCATAAATATTTGAAAAGTTAATAGTAAATTCCTCTTAAACGTTAATAGTTAGTTATCAGTTAAAATTCCTCGATCCGTTTTGTAGTAATATACTGTGTTTTCATTTTATTGAGCTAAAAGTAATTAGTCATCAGCATATTGTAATGATTAAAAAGTAATATCGCTCAGTGGAATTACAATATTCTCGTACTGTTGCTTCCAAAATTAAATAGCTTAGGTGATAGCCAAAATCCCTGGCGAAATCCTTTGTAACCTGAAATCTTGGTAACAAATATTTATTTACCGGGTCTAATTTGTATAAAGAATTTCTTTATACATTTATCTTTGCTTTCATTGGGTATAGGCCTATAGGCTACCAGGTGATGTTAAACCTATACACAGACACGCTATCGCAGGCTTTTTCTAGATCTGTAAAAGCTAAATGGAGAGGTTGTCCTCGAATTATTTTATTTTCAATTTTCTGTTGTAGATAGAAATATGATCCATTGTAGATCTAACCGCTCTAAAACTAGCTTCTACTTCAGCCTTCATTTTATTACATTCCGCTGCTAAAATAAAATTTCGGGTCATAAAAACACATTAAAATGATTTTACGTTATTACATCAGCTGAATCGTGTTTTTGCTTTTCAATTTATTTTGCATCACCATCCACTTCAATTAGGATATTTTAAACTCCCTAACCTTTAAGGATCATTATATTTATTGCATTAAACTACTATTGCAATTAAATTTTGAAATTAACCATAAAAAAACCGTTGACCATGATGAGTCTAGACATTACATAATGGATGCGGTCAGATTTAGATGTTAAAAGGTTACGATAACCAGAAGATTTGAAGATGTAGGCGAGAATGTAGCAAGCCTTGACTTATAACCTCTGCAAGATATTCTGTTATGCATTCTGGTGGATTAATGGTGAAACACGAACGCATCTGAATTTATAAGAAGCACTTGCTGACACCATGCAGAAATTCTGTGCATTCGTTTGAAGAAATATGCTACAGAAGAAATAAACGGAACCGTAGATTTAACATCTGTTTTAAATAAATAATATCTAACTAAACTTTATTATTTCAAAGACCTTGATAATACTTTACATTTTCATCATTTCTTCCCATTTATTTTTTTTTAACATTTAAGACACACTAACCGGAGTCTGTTGTGAAATAGGCAAACATCGAATTTATTTATACTGGTACTGCGTTATTATAACTTGAATGTATGATGCATTTTCTTTCTGTTTTAAAAGCGAAAATGTACCTTTTTTCATAAGTTATGTAAAAAAATGTATGCATCGTTCAAAAATTTGAAAAATCCAATTTAAATTCATAAAAGGAAATGTAAATATTAATACATAAAGTGATCAGTATAATAAACAAGTAACTTACAGATTTTATAATGTTCATCCACTGTACTTTTTTTGTTACACTGATAGCTGTGGTAACACGTTAAGTACAAGTGGTTGCCTTTTAATTCTATTTGCGTTAAAATGAATTTCTCAAAATTTTAAACGCTGCGTACATTTTCTCGATTTTATCTTTGAAATGAGGGTTTGAAAATGTTCCCCAATATCACACAACAACTGAATGCCTACTTTAAATATTTTGTAATAAAAGAAAAACATCAATAATTGGGCTATATTTGGAAGTGACTGTTACAACTTATCAATAAATTAAATTTTTATGAAATTTATTTATATATTTTATAATTTTGCAAACAAGTCCGCACTCATTTACGTGTAGAAGTTCTGTGAACAGTACAACTCGCTCCTTGGTTTTTAAATACATTTAATAAATCGTTGCAATGTACTTACTCTATTAAATTCTTAGGTTCCCTTCAAAGCTGATTTCCTATCAAAAGTCTTCAACGTCATGTTTATTGATTTTAAGTCGCATGTATTCTCGTAGTACAGTGAAAATAAACTTTGTAAACTGAAGTTAGAACACTTTGTCTAGTACAAAAAAATGTTTATCTATATCTGGAAATATCTATATCTATTAATTTCACAGAAAATGTGCAAAGACAAAACGCTCATAATTTTTCTTTTTTTCTTTTTTTTTGGTTTATGCAACCGAGATATTATTATTTACAAACATACTATTATATTTTATTGCACAACGATAAATTGTGATATTTTTATCGTAGAAGTTTTTTTTTTTTCCCTTAATGTCTTTACGCCCGTTGTCTTATACGATTTTTTAGTCAACAGTTGTTGAACATGTAACTTGTAAAGGTTAACTAGTTTGAACTGCGGTGGGTTTGCTCTGCCAACTGAACAGCTCCCCAATAATGTACAGTAATAACAAATCATTTTTGACTTTTTGCGCGTATTTCCCGAATCGTATGATTTAAAAATGTACCCAGATTAATGAATTTACAAGTAAGTTGACAATATTCATTTTTATTGTAGAGGGATAAAAAGAGAATTAAAAGGATGAATATTTAAAAAGCTATCAACTACATAGAAATCATTTTTTACTTTCAACCCTTAGTTTTTGAGTGAAATGTAAAACAATCCTTTAAATTTTATATTTTCTAAAGAAGTGAATTAAATATATTAAAAACTCGATCAATTCAATTTTTATCAAACAGCAACAAAATAACAGTATTTTTAAAACCTTAAAAGAAGTATTTTAGATAAAATTTGTATTTATCAGTAAAAACCGAAGTTGACGACCTTTTCCTCCCCGTTTAAAATAAAATTAATGTAATTTCAGCTACTAACTTATCGACTTCCTTTAGAAATGATTTTTCATATAATTATAGGAGAATTAAAATTGTTATTTTTTGTTTTTCTGTATTTTACGAATTATGAGCTGATTTGACTGTAATTCAAAAAATGAAGGTTATGCTCCTTATTAAAAATCTCAGACATCTAAGTGACTGTGATCGCGTAGTTTCTAACTGTGTTCAAGACACTGGTCTTCGTGTCCTTGGATGACCTTGGATGTCACTTTCTCTCAAGTCATTAAGGAAAGAGATAAAGATCGCTCACATGAAGAGATTCTGTTACAACTGAGTAATCAAATATACGACATGATGCCTATTATTTATTAACTACATTTAGTATTGCGCTTCTGCTTTATGCATTATTTATAACAAAGTAACACGGATAAATTAAATTTAAAGAATGAAAAATTACAAACAGTAAAATTCTCCCATAGTTGTATGCGAAAATACAACCTAACGTAAACTAACCTTAAAGAAACCAATGAACCACTAGTTGCAA
Organism: Aphrophora alni; assembly: GCA_963513935.1. Lineage (NCBI taxonomy): Eukaryota > Metazoa > Arthropoda > Insecta > Hemiptera > Aphrophoridae > Aphrophora > Aphrophora alni. Next base: position 47,027,523 of record OY740773.1, on the reverse strand, counting down.
CTAACTTAGCTTAGTTCTGAAAGGAATGTAAGAAGAAAAAATGGTTTTGTCTTGTAACTTTATAAATATCAATTTCATCAACAAATATTAAGAGATATTTTTAATCCTTATAAATTACCTTTTAATTGTTTTTCCTTTACAATACCAATTTGCCTTGATTTCTACGAACCTGTCATATCGTCCACAGTTGAAATAAACAAATAGAATAAGAATATTTTGTAAAACTCATTCATTTGGTGTGCTTTAAATCTAATCACTTGTCATTTAATTTTTTTAAATGAATAGTTGTCAAGATATTCAAAAATTTATCGAAAATTTGTAAAATTACGAAAAAATGTCTACAACTGATAAATGAATTAAAATAACTGTATGTTATAAATCAGTCAATTTTTATTGTTTTTTAAACGAATAAAATTTATATATCTTTAATTTTATATAGTAATTTTATATCTTTAAAAATCTCTTTATATTGTTATTAAAAATTAATATTTTTAAAGTTATAAGAAAAAGTCCTTATATATACGTTGTATATTTTGTATCTAGCTGCACCAAGTGCATCCAACTTATTTGTAAAAAGTAAATATTCTTGCTTAAAAGTATGGAGGAATTTACTTATACTATTCTCCGCATATATTTCACTTAAATATTAATTCAGTGTAGTATCTATTTAGAAACAAAAATAAATTATGTCATATTTGAATACTTTAACAGGATAATTAATTACTGAACCCCTGAAGTCCATACATTTGATCGTGCCGTCATTGTAACCTAAACCTAATAATTAACGGATTACAGAACCTTAATTAGACAAAACTGTTTTCAATTGTAATTACGGCCGAAGGACCAGCGGACAACCACTGTAGACTTTAAATACGACAGGTTTTCTTGTATGCCGAAGAAGGAGTTGAAACTCATTGGAATAAATTATCTTTTATCGCATTGCAGTTAAATGAGTTTCCTCAACTTTAAAATAGTAATAACGACCATTGTGGAATTCACCCAGCCCTCCCATGTAAAATTAAACCATAACCAGGTTTAAGAGATTTACGGAAGTTAATATTATCAACCTCTATTCGCTGTTGAGTATGGGGTTACAATAATTTGTACATTAAAAAAACTGAATCATAATTTTTAATGAAATTTATAAACCTAAACTTTTACTGAAACACCTCACTTTATTACTTTCCAGCTCCTCAACTCCACTCACTCCTTCATCAGCATCATCTGAACTTTCAGAATCTGATTCACTGTCACTGTTTATAGAAATTATAATTTATTCAACTATATTGTCTATGGCTGGTTCTTGAGCTAGGTACTCGTCTACAAGTTTTACAACATGTCGCGACCCATTCCTCAGGACCTATGCTTAACACTTTCTTTGCATAACATGTCCGCTTGAGAAATGGTGCAAGAAACATTGTTGCTGGCCACGTATTCTTTAATATCAGCCCAAACCAACTCAATAGGATTGAAGTCAAGATGGTAAAGTGGAAGTCTCAGAACGTCACGCACTTTATTTTTCACTATTTGTCAATTAGGTACCGATGAAACCTAGGTTTGTACATTTTTACAGTTCCGGATCATACACACAACCACTAAATGAGATTTTGTTCTTGGTAAGCCAGCCTTTGATCTCTTGCTTTCTATTGGTAGATGTGGGGCATTTTCGAGCCGTACATTGTGATAAAGCACGGTATCTACAACGACAACACTGTTTGTGTTAAAATTTGGTAACAACTTTTCTTGTATCCATTATACATATTATGTCACGATTAGCATGTCTATCCACATAACAAGTGTACCATCAGGAACAATTTCTACTTCGCCACCAGGATGTATAATAATTATCCTATTTCCAGAAGAAATTGTACACGTCCTATTTGACCTGTCCGACCACGATTTACTTGAAAGGTGGTTAGAAAAAATGTACGACTCATCTAAAAAAATTATTGGTTGACCTTGTTCTCTGTAACGTTTAATGGATCTTAAATGTGTTAATTGTTTTTCCTTAATGTCTAGATTTTCAATCAAGACGTTTCTATTGTTTTTAGTCTTCAGTCACCTAAACCCAAGTTGTTTAAATACGCCTTAAACTATTTTCACTTCTCTTAAAGTCAATGACACCTTTCAATTCTTCTTTTAAAAGTTTCACAGTAGGTTGTCACTTTTTTGCAAATGGAAATTGCACACTATTCTTCTCACAATCATTTCTATTTATCAAAGTCATGCAGTTCTGTAACTGGCTTTTTTCAAGGATCGGAATGCCATTTCGGTGTTGAAAAATATTTCACATTGTCATCACTTTCGTTAAGTTTACTCAGTTCACTATTTATTTTTGTTACTAAGCGTTCACTAACACCTGTAGCCGCACCAGTACTTTGGCGAGTTTTAACTAACAGAATTTTCACTGCAGCACGCACAGATTACTGGCGACTATTGTACTTGTCCCCGTTGCCTCAAAAATGTCGATTCGGTAGTTATGGCTTAAAAAAAGAAGAAAAAATCGTCCATTTGTTTTTTGCCAATAATTCCTACACAATAATTTTGTCTTACTTGATACTTTGCATAATAATTTGGGTTATTAATATTTACATTTCACCAAGATTGAAAGAAATCGGTAGAGAATATTTTGAAAAATTATGTCTTTCATAACAATTTTTGTTTTATTTATTCCCCCCCCCCGGTATTTTACCTTTTTGAAACGGCAGTTTTTGGAAAACGGCTAACTATACGTTTTGTTTCGATCTTACACATTTTAGCAACATCTTGATTGAATTTTCTATTTTCATGACAAATTTTATTTATCGAAAAAAAAAATAGGAAATAAACCTCGAGGTATGCCCAAAATATGTCCATATGCTAAATTTGATCAAAATCGCTCTTATAGTTTGGATTGCAGAAAACTTCAAAAACCCACGTTCTTGACCTCAAGGGATTTCGTAGCAAATATTTCTTAGAAAAAACTCGACATCTATTTTGACACTTCACTTAACTTTCTTTATATTACGTGAGAAAGTAAAAACAACAACAAGCAGGTTTTCCTACAACAGACCATTTATTGGTAAGACTGCAGTTACTAGAAGAAGGTCTCAACGTTTCTTTGTTATTAAGAATATCATTTCAAATTACTGGACTATCTGATGTCTTCATACGTGTAAAAGCTGTAATTCTTTGGCGTACTACTAACGTTCAGAACAATTTCCATTAACCATCCATAAAATATTAGCTGTAAATGGGAAGGTTAGTCAAGGTTGCATGAATTATTCTCTTGCTTCATTCCTACCGTGCTCTTGACATTTGATATGCTGTCATGTCTGTGCTGAAGAAATTATTTACTACTACATTTAACAGCATCATTAAGCTTATAACATGTTTTGTTATTAATTTCCTTACGATCGGGAAATGTTTAATAGTTTCAAATTGGCAGTTAAGGATAAGAAAACGATTTAAAACACTTTTGTCAAAATAAAATGAATGATTTAAATCACTAAAACAGATTCTTCTTTAGTTTGTCTTTCTCGTCTAGGCAACGCATTAACAAAGATATTATAAAGCATACACAACTTTTACACATACATACATAAAATCGAGTATTAAAATTGAATGATAACTGTTTAAGTAGCATTTGATTACAACCGAGCGTTTAATGACGATATTATCATGTTTTGTCAATTGTGCCTAAACCATGATTTTCTTTTATTTTGATTTTGCACAATAATTATGTCATTAATCTTCACATTTCACCAAAATTGATAGAGTCGATTTAGAGAAATTTTACCTTTTATAACAGCTTTGTAGTCAGATTTTTTTAAACCAATAACCTTGTAAAGTGTAATTTTAAAGAGATAGCGAAGGAGATGGTATCGTCCTTTTTTCATTGCTTACGAATTATTGACAGAATCCGAAATAATTTGATATTATTGTTACAGAGTCGATTTTCAGCCTGGTAATAAGTTATTTTTTATTTATTAATTTTTTTGTATTTTATTTTTTTAAATCAAAGTTACCATTGTTAAAGTAGTATTATAGTATTGTTATTATGTTTTTTTTTTTATATTCATCTACCATTGTTATTTATAAAGTACGAAATTTTTTTTTTTAAACTCAGTAATAAGAAAATTGTATTTCTATTTCTTTCTTACGTATAACTAGTATAGAGACAATTATACTCCCTAGATAAGTGACAAATATTATTTTAATTTTCTGAACGGTTATGTAAAAAATTAGTCCAATATTTGTGCACAGTTTATTGTATAATATAAGCATGTGTGAGGTATAAGCTTAGTTATTGTTGTGATTTATTATTATTAATCATATTTATTATTTCATAAATAATTATTATACGTATACTCAAAAGCTTACAAATGAAAATAATTAAAATAAACAAAACAAATAGAAATCTATACATAAAATGAGACGACAACCCCCATAGGACGGTGTTTTCTTTCGAGTTACCTCTATAAAAAGCACCTAAGTTGGCCCTGCGAAAAAATTACACTGTTATTCAAACTTAAAAAAATAATAATAATAATTTATCTAAATAAAAGACAGCATGTTGGAGAAAATTTTTAAACAAATATATTATAAAACACAGTATTCATATACCATAAAAACTCCACATATATATGTCAGATATATGTCATAATTTATACATACTGTACCTACTACATCCCAGACACTTAAACGTATATATGTATATATTCATTTATTATTCACATAAATGCTACAAAAAAGCAATTTTTAACTTGAATTACTAAGAACTAATATCTTATTTTATTTACAAATTTTATACGGAAAATGATTTTTTTTTTATTTGGAACATTAAATAAGTTTAGATCAATACAGTCGAGAGACTGTTTTTAGCAATAGAATCCTTGACTTTAGATTTCATAATGCCTTTAGTGCCTTCTTGTAAACTATGCTCATAGATATTATTTTGTGATAGAGCGAGTGTAAACTAAACTCAGCACTCTATATACAAAATACTCTACATTGTATATAAATATATCAGATCATAATAAGTAAAACGGTGCTTTCCACTGACCTTATTCACTTATCTGACCACAAAATATTTATCCCCAGATTACAATCGACCGTTCAAAGATCTTGACCTCATTTCCAAAACCTTTCTTTGCGTTGTGCTTTATGATTTGCGATCTTGTTGTCCGTCTGTTTGTTTCGATGTTGTAACCATTCTCTGAATACATTTCATTTCCTCACGGACACAACATCGAACTACAATTAAATTTTGCAAAATTCCCGGTTCTGTGCGAAACAAAATTTCTTCAACATCGCCGTAATCAGACCAAGGTTGATGAAAGGATTGTGTTATGGTGAACTATCGGACCGTGGGTAGTGCTTGTCAATCATGGAATATCTTATATAATCCTAACCATTTCATTGTTACTTTCAACGCATTAAGTCAGTCTACGTGAGGTTATGACACGAAATGTCAGATATGGTTTAAATATTGAAATATCGTTACCAAATTCGAAATTTAGACTGCGTTCAGTCCAGGTTCCGCTATTTGGTAACACATCACAGTAAAAGTTTTACAATTGAAACCAAATACAATTTAATAAACGGTGAAACAATATTGCACTCATTCACAGCATCAAATTCTAACCAATCATCACTGTCTCTCCAAAAAATCGCACTATTTTTATAAGTTGAAAAACATTCATTTTTATTTTACGTGAGATAGGAAAAAAAATTTCTTAAACACCTCAGGTATTTCTTAAGGGTGATATATGGAAAAGCAACCCTGTTGTTACTTTTCAAACCTGAATATAACCTAAATGTATCCTTAATTGAGAAAAGTTGTTCCCTCTAACAAGTTTTTGTAAAATTTGCAGCGTATTTATTCATTTTCAAATATATATATATATAGATATATATATATATATATATATCTATATATATATATATATATATTTAAACGGAACTTAAGATTTCCTTCCATCATTATAGCTTCATCAAATTAAGATCGAGATTATAAGGACAGCAGTATAGGTTTTCATCAATTATTCTTAATCTGTAATTTTTATTTTAAGAAGTTAAATTTGTTATAAGAGCTCTAAATGAATGATTTAGAATTTCATTTTTTACCGATTTTATAAAGTGACATATTTGGTTAGATGGCGACCAATACGTTTTGTTCTGGTTCTTATTTTATATTTTAAAAGTGAAAAATATTTAGGGTCAATTTTTAGTTGTTTGTGGGGGCCTTGAAATTTGGCCAAAATATTTCTGCATTCTCTCCGTTCCCAAACGTCAAAGAATATATATATATATATATATATATTTTTTTTTTTTTTTATTTATTTATTTTTTTTTTGAAAACTGAAACACGTTTTTAATATATTGAATATTTTCCACCCTTTAAACATAAATGAATTTTTAAATGCTGTTAATTTAGATTTTATCAGTAGACAACTATTTTCCTTCTTCTATAATTCCGTCTCCTGTAATAATAATCCACTTTTATAATAAAACTCTACCAATACCTTAAAAACATACAGGTTGTTCTAAAAATTGGTAGAGAACAATGTAGGTCAGTTTTATACCTAAATAACATTACTCTTATTATATGTGTTTGAGCAGTAATAATGGGTTTAATAGCCACTATATATGCAACCCCCTCCCCCAAATTAACCATACTGCTAACTAGACTGCACTAATGCATAATAAATTTACATCATTAGTTCTGGTGGACACAAAGATCTAAGAAAATATATTTTACAAATAATTTAATTTAATTCGCGCTGCAATTTATTTATGTGATTATTCCATTTCATTCTTTCGTCCAGTATTATTTCCAAGTACTTAATGTTTCACTCTTTTTATCTTCGGACATAAACTCCCTTCTAAATTATTATTTGAGCATATTATGTGATGGTATATAACATTTTCTGGTATATTAATTAATTACATTTTCTGGTATACATTCCATGTTCTTTTTAAAATGAAAAAGATATAATTAGTTTTAGCTTCACTTAATACCATAACATTTTTGAAAACCAAAGTCGTAAATGTCGCAAATCCTCAGTAATTTGGCAGATAAGCTCATCTATTGAACCAGCTTTATACGGGAATGCTGTATCATACGCAAAGGCTGGAATTTCACCTTTTAATTTCCTATTATATAAATAATTTACATACATAATAAAAAGAATCACTTCAAGTAGAGATCCTTGAGGAACACCAAATTTTATCTCTCTACTCCTTCCCAAAACACCATTTACTCAACCCTTTGAGTTCTTCCACTCAAATAACTACTAAACCAATTATGAGATAAGCCTCTTACGCCAGCAGATCACAATCTGTCTAACAGAATAAATGATCTACACAACAAATCCCTTCAGAATATCAATAAAGTGTCCAGCAACCTTCAATCCACTGTTTAAAGACTAATAAATGTTGCGAATAAAATGTTGGAAAGATTTCTCTGAGCTAAGACCAGGTCTAAACCATACTGATTTCTGCTGAAGAAATTCTTATTCTCCAAAAACACTAACGTCCGTTTCATCAATTTTTCCATAGTTTTTGAAAAGACAGATAATAAAGCTATTGGCCTATAATTCCCTGGATCTTGCTTATTATCCTTTTTAAATATCAGTACCGCGATCTTTTAAACAATTTGGAAATATACCAGTACTAAAACTTAAGTTGTAAATACTGATAATATTTGAGGTTCTATATGCTTAACTAAATTTGAATTTATTCCGTCAAACCATGGAGATTTTGTTGGTTTTAATGATTTAATAATTTGAGAAACATCCTGTTCAGTAACTAAACCCATAAAAAATGATTTGTAAATAGTGCTACCCAATCTTCCAAAGTGCATCATACAAAAACTTTGATCATCTTCAGAAAGCTTATCTTAATATCACAAAAATAAGAATTAATCTCATTTGCTATTACTTCTAGACTTTGTACTAAATAAATATTTTTAACCTTAATACTTCTATGTTATTATTTCCATTGAGCTCCACCAGCTCCGTTATTATCTTCAAAGGATCTTATATAATACTGTTCTCTGTGTTTGTTTATTTCCAAATACAATCTACTACTATAGCTATGAACATATTTTTAAAGTTTTATGTTATATGGTTGACTTTTAGCTGTTTAAACAAATTGTTACCTCTTCTTACTTTTTCCCCAAGCACTATTGTTATCCATGATTAAACATTGTTGCAATAATTTAAGAAAATACTAAACGCATGATCCACTAAAGACGAATCAAAAACTCACTTCTAACGCATCTGACTTAAATAAATATCTAACAATTGTAACTTATAGTCACTTTATGCTCCCGTCCTAAAATGCAACATTGTCTGTGATTGTTAAATATATTAAACTGTGATCAATTATAACCAAATGTAGAACCTTTGCTTTTGCACTAAACTTATTAATTGTTCTAACGTAAGCATGGTCTAAACATGAACTCGAATTCAAAGATCTTCTTTTAGGTTCGTCTATTAAATATTCAAGTCGCAATAGTAGCCATACTAAAAGAATATTTCTTAATGTGTAAAGAATTACTCATTAAATGAATATTCATATCTCCTAGCACAATTAAACTTTTATGTAAACAACATTCCAAATTATCTTTAATCTCCTGTAAGAATCTATTTACATCTGATTGACAATGTCTATAAACAGCCAATACAACAAACTACAAATTTACTACAAATTCCTACAAATTTACAATCTGCAGATTCCAAGTCCAAGGTGAAGCCTTAGACTGATAAAAGTCACTAACAAATACTCAACTATCCAAGGTCTATTTATGTCATCACATTTTGTATATAGTTAATACCCTCCAATATTATAAAGTTCTACTTCACAACAATCTATCCATATTTCAATAAGGAGTATAACGTGTGGCAACTTATTTAAAGAATTGATACATTATGAGAACAAATCTAATAATATATTTGCTGAAAATATTTCCTAAATCTCCTTATGTTATGGCAAATGAATGTTAAATCACAATTACCATTTTTTGGCATCATACTAAACTATGGACATATTTTTTGTTATAAAAAGGCAATTTCTTATCTATGTATAATTGGACAATATAACAAATTTATAAACATTTCTTGAAAATAATAAATCAATCCAAAGCATTATTGATGTTAAAATATTTAACTTGTTACACCATGATAGCAACAATAGACCATGCTTTATTAATAATATATTTTTATTGTTATAAATCACTTATACAGGAAGTATATCTTCCATTTTATTATTGACTAACACAGGATTGCCTTCTTTACACTCCCCCATCATTATACGTCCACCTCTTATCCATAGGTATTTGAAGTCTCTTTCTTTCTTCGCTAATCTCGCAGTAGCAAAACCCACGCCTTCCAGGACTTAAACTTTCATTGATATAGATCGGTAGGTCCATGGAGTGACCCATATATCGTGTAGAGAGATCCCTTTTCACTCGTCGCTTCTGCTAATTTCTCCTATCGAATCTGCGTACAAATTTAACAATGATTCCTCGTGGTCCATCACGATTTCTTTTTTCTTCCAAGACAGTGACAGACATCTATCGTTGATTTTCTATTGATACAAACAGTGCTTGTCCAACTTCTTTAACTGTGGTAAGTATATCTTCCTTATTTTTTTAGGTTTTTCAAATATTTCAAGTGTGTTCTTGCGCGAGTATTGCTCCATATCATCTAAACGTAAAGTCAAAACATCAACTTGATTCTTAAAATATTTATTTTACTTTTACAGTTCTCCAACCTTCTCAATGTGGTGATAAATTTTCACAGTATTCTTTTCAACAGTTCCTCTTAATTCTGCAATTATTGTATAACACAATTGAAGTGGGTTTCCCAAATTTGTCTCCACTCTTTTAAAATCATTTCTTATTTCTGTCATGAGATTGTCAAGCTTAACCAATATAGGTCCTGAATCATCCAATACAGTGTTTTTCCTACGTTCCTTTGCACAAGGACTGCATCTCCATATTTGTTTTTCTGATACCATAATATCAAAATCTTCTTTATACATATTTATACAGTTTATATGAAATCCCTTGTTTGAAATCTTCACGAATACTTTAGCGAGTCCCCCCCCCCCCCTAGAAACTGGTTGTACACAAACTCCACATTACTCAATCTCAATATAAAATATAAAAATTAAACTTTATACCATAAAAACACGAATGCATCCAGTATATACTATTAAAGACTTCATAAACTTACACAAGATAAGGCTCTCAACAGACTCCAACTCATGTCTGAGGATATTCTGTGAAGTTATCGATATATTTAAACATTGCGTTTTATATTTAGTCATTGTAAAGTTTATATATGTATATAAATGTCAGAAGAAGATGAAACAGTTCTGTATCACCAGATAAGATAGTAATCTACGGTCAGATAAAATTAAAATTAGTAATTCAATATTAAATCAAATCTATATATAGAGTTTATTTTTCCTTGTTGTTTAAAACCTTTCAGTCATCATCGCCCAATACAAAAAAGAAGAAAAGAGCATAAAATAAAGACCCCTAGCCCTGTATAGGATCAAACTAGGTCCTCGGGTACGCGACACCCGCACTTACTATGAGTGATCCTCTGAGGTTTATATAGGGTTGAAATATGTTTCTTTGTTTTTAATACAAAATAAAACGTAATATGTTCCGAGTTCTACTTGGACGACGTAGCGGGAAAAATCTAATTCTATACGTATTACAGAAATATAACATTTTAAAAATAGTGGTTCTACAACAGCAGACCTCTCTGCTGGAATGTCATGTATTAAGTATATTTTGTAAAAATATATATGTCTATACAAGGATAACAATCCTTGTACGGTTCGTTATTTTTCCTTGAATATGATAACCGAACATTATTGTTAGATACTATTCGTGTTAGACGTAGTTTTTATATTGTTAAATTAACTGGATATACATTAAAATTGAAAATTGTCCCTTATAAAGCCCATTTATAGTTTGAAAACCTGCCTTTTTGAGAAAAAAATATCAAAAATGTGACAAAACAAACTTAATTTTACAATTACTGAGTTTTGTTTTTTACATCAAAATTTTATAAAAAATTATGTAGGTTCCCTAGGGACTGCCAAGCCCGAATTCCCTAAATATGAGTTCCTGAGGGTAATATGAATTTTAAAGATACAAACCAACATACAGACGAAATCCCAAATAGTCGAGTTAAAACAGGACCAAATTTCGCTAGGTCATTTAAAGCTAGTATGCGAATGGATTTCTTACAACTAAATTTGACGTCCCATATAATTCAACTACAATATTAAGTTCATCTCTGAACACGGTAAAAGTAAACTCAGGTCACTACATCCTCAAGGTCAGTTCATGATGGCTCAAGGTTATCATCTCATCAAGTTACAGTTCTTTTTTTTGCAGTTGGGTTTTATTTTTTAATTCTCTACGGTTAATCATAATCAGTAAGTTATTTCTTTTCATTTTAAAAAGGACAAGGACAAAGTTTGTGTCACGGCAGGATAAATTACTATTCCTAATTGTATTTATGTTATAATTACGTTTTGTGACTTTGGAGTGCACTAGATTAATAATTACAAGAGTTCATTATTACGGAGTTATTACTTTAAATAGGTAGTAGAAGAACTAATTGTTGTGTCGTTTTTTACAGTTCTGCCTATATTACACGTTATTCAAGAACGGATAATTCGATTTACTAGAATTTTTTAAGTTTGATACAGAACTGTTTTATTATGGAATTTTATTCAAAAGCGAATTTTGGATGATTTTTTGTTCGTTCTTATTCTAATTTAAAGCGAAAAATCTCGATCATCAAACGCCCTAAAGAGAGAGGATAATAGAAAACCCTAACCCTCGAATACTCAGGTAGGAAAGGTGAGACTGATATAACCAAAACTAGATGAATAGAAAGGTATAGATGCAGCTAGGATATCTCAGGTTGTAACATCTTCACTCACAATAAATGAGCCTCTGAGAGGATTTTGATTGAAATCTCTTAATCCTCGGAAAGAATAAGTCCAGTAATAAAATCATCACATTTGTACCAAAAATCAAAAGTGAAAAATTTTCTAGAAGCGAAACTAGACCATTTTTTTCTTAATACATTTTTTCTTATGCGTTTTGTAGACAAATGTTTTCTTTCAAATTTCGTAAAGCGTACATATATCATTTATCTCGGTTTCAAAATGTTTATTCCTGGAGTAGCTGAAGAGAAAGAAGAGGTACAGTGTGGAAACTTATATTTGATTATATCATAATTTAAAATACTTTTTTTGAAGCATTCTTGAATAATAAAATAAATATATGCAGAAATGTCTCTAAAGTTTCATTATTTTCAAATGAGAAGATAAATTGAGTGAGATAATTAAATGTTATCACTCCACGCCGCTTTATTCTTCTCTAAGGCTTCGAGAGATTATGGGTGAGCAATTTTAAAAATATATAACTTCAGTGTTTTTTTTAATGTTTAATTC